>QXEO01000531.1:5766391-6367358 GCA_007115705.1 Dactylis glomerata | reverse complement strand
AGCATGTGGGGACCCACTTGTCTGGGTAAGGTTTGGTCCGATGTGTGTCTGGGGCCCCACTTTCAATAGTGTTCCGAGCCTACGTGGGGCCACATGTCATAAGGGTTAGGATTCGGGCCAGTGGAAAAACCAAGCAACAGACGTGTGGTAGCAAGTTGTGCGTAGCAGCGGGATGAGATTTGACAGGGCAGCAGGATTTGATAGGGCAGTGGGATTTGACAGGGCAAGTAAATTGATGAGACACGCGCGCAGTCGACTAGTTCACTAGGCGTGCTCAAGAGATCTCAGTTGCATCATCATCGCTGACTCTACTCTGGCGACTACTAGTTCAGTAGCCATAGATGGAGGAGTTCCCTTCCATGGGTAAACAAATGAATAAATGGCACATAGAACTTGCAATTCATCATTGCGACTCATTGGTTACGGTAGGTACAAAACAATAGGTTCGTGCTAATTGCATCGAGCAAATAGCAGATAGCAAATAGTTCTTAACTACGCTAATCTTGTGATACCTCTACTGATGATTTAGTTCGTGTCAACATCTAACTCCTCATCTAACTCATCATCATCTGGCGTTTTTCTTCAAACAATGGCTCATCGATGATTGCCTTGATCCTTTTCACCTTGTCGGTTTGGGCGTTCCATCCATCGCTCTGTTCAACATCCGTACAACATCATGTGCGCGCGTTAGCACCCGCTGCAAATTTCTTTTTTTCTCCAATTCATCCACATTTTTCTTCAGCATTTCCAAATTATCCTTCAGCTGACCAGCTTCTTCTTCCATCAGCACAGCCTTCTCGGGCATAGAGCAGAATTCTTCTTCTCTAGCTCAGCTAGCTTAATTTTGTTAGCACTTCTTGCAGTATTGCTAGAATGGTACAATCCCCATAGTCGTGATAATGCATTCTTTAGTGTGTCTAGCCACTCTTGATCTACCCAAGAAACAAACCCACAGTTGTTCTCTTCCTATAGAAAAAGAAATGAAAAATGCTCATGCCATTACGTAACATTAGATAGGACTCAATGCAGCAAGTAATTCATACGCAAGTACACATGAAAGAACTAAGTGTAGCAAGATAATACTAAGTGTGCAGCAATTTAGTCATGCGCATCAATTATTTAATTACTTGCAGCAAGTTAGTCATGTGCATCCAATTGCTTTTAATTACTATACCAAACAATAAACTGAAGAATCAAAGGGGAAATTGCAGCTTTCACCCTGCCCCTACGTAACACAAGATAGTACTACGAAACCCAATATAGTACTTAGTGAAGCGAGTAAATGATACGTCAAATACACATGAAAGATAAGTACTAAGTGGCAAGAGTATATAGTAATCAGTGAAGCAAGTAATCATAGACACTACACACGAGTAAGTAATAGGAAGCGTAACAAAGATCGTACAAAGGGTAACTATAATATTATGTTATAACTGAAAAGAAACACTGAATTACATGCCACAAAATTGCACGCTAGAGTTTGAATATAAAATCTCAAGCACACAATTCTATCTCACAAAGGCCAATAGATCAACTTAAATAAAGGCAATATTATCTCAACTGAACTAAACTTTGATGCTTTTCCACTGCTAACGGTGCACATAGAAGGACTCACATTCTGCAGTGAGCACTTGTAGAATTTTTGCCCCTTATCAGTCCCATCGAAGGCGACGCACTTGAGCGGCTCAAGTTTGTGGATGCGGCAAAGTTCTTCACAGCTCGATACTAATCCGTGAAACGTGGGTCTTCGCAGGTTCGCGGGGCATGATCCGCTTCCCTGGGGTCCAACATGTCCACGAGTTCCAGAGAAAATCAACGTTAACTTACGTAAAGCGACCGAATCGGATAGAAATGGCCATTCACAGATATCCGAAACCAAACACATAGCTTGAGGCGGTGCAGCTACCCCGAGGGTCATGGCGACCAAGGCGGTGATCGAATGAACGTCGGCGAGGGCGGCAGCAGTGGACCAGGAAGAGGGGTAGATCCAGATCCTCCTCAGTGGGGTGGGGGCTGAATAGGGGAGAGAAGAGGACAGGGAAGGGAAGCGACTGCAGTCAATGATACTTGTGCATTTTCATTGTCTGGGTGGCTAAAAGGGGCATCCTGACAGCATCATGTGCATCCGTCACCAGCTTGGATGTGCACTGTTCAGCCATATAATGAATTATTTTTTCTCTAATTTTCATGGGTGGGGGACCTACTAGGGGTGCCACATCTAGGAGCTTAGGAATTATCTCGGCCTCTGGTCATATAATGAATTATTTTTGCCCTAAATCCATTTAAATCCAATTTTGCACTGGGGCTACAAGAATGCACATCAGAAAAATTGGGGAAAAATACATGGAGGTCCCCTGAGGGTGTGGGACCCTAGAACCATGACCAAACCATGGTTCCTAGCCCACCTGGCAGACATCGATGGCACCGCGAGTTTGACCTAGATCTGGAAGGGGGCCTAGGGAATTCAGAAAAATCAAAAAAAAATGGAAAAACACTGCATGGAGTGATAGTGAGTGATGCATCACCTAGGAAAAATACCAAACATGTCATGCCAAGGGTTCACAGGTGAACTCTTTCACAAAGAGGTGCTTCCAGGCAGGAGTTCTCTTGGTCTTCTTTGCCAAGTGACCATGGTTTGTGCAAGTTCCATAGAAAACTATGGAACCACGGTCCCATTTTTGGTGGAGATGTGCATCTTTGCATTACCAACAACTTTTGTAACTACTGTTTTTTCAGTTTCCACATAAAAAATACATTTTCCATTTTTCAGGTGGCCGGAGGTGTCAAAACAGGTGCTTTTGTGAAGGGGCCACCAAGGGGCAATGTGCAAAACCTCACCACTCTAATTTTCATGGGTGGGGTACCTACTAGGTGTACCACATCTAGGAGCTTAGGAATTATCTCGGCCTGCGGCCATATAATGAATTATTTTTACCCTAAATTCATTTAAATCCAATTTTGCACTGGGGCTACAAGAAATGCACATCAGAAAAATAGGGGAAAAATACATGGAGGTCCCCTGAGGGTGTGGGACCCTAGAACCAAGACCAAACCATGGTTCCCAGCCCATCTGGTAGACGTCGATGGCACCGCGAGTTTGACCCTAGATCTGGAAGGGTGGCCTAGGGAATTCAAAAAAATCAAAAAAAAAAGGAAAAACACTGCATGGAGTGATGGTGAGTGATGCATCACCTAGGAAAAATACCAAACATGGCATGCCAAGGTTTCACAGGTGAACTCTTTCACAACGAGGTGCTTCCAGGCAGTAGTTCTCTTGGTCTTCTTTGCCAGGTGACCATGGTTTGTGCAAGTTCCATAGCAAACTATAAAACCTTGTCCCATTTTTTGTGGAGATGTGCATCTTTGCATTACCAACAACTTTTGTAACTAGTGTTTTTCAGTTTCCACATAAAAATGCATTTTCCATTTTTCAGGTGGCCGGAGGTGTCAAAACAGGTGCTTTTGTGAAGGGGCCACCATGGGCAATGTGCAAAACCTCACCACTATAATTTTCATGGGTGGGGGACCTACTAGGGGTGCCACATCCAGGAGCTTAGGAATTATCTCGGCCTGCGGCCATCTTATATCTACTAATTGGAGGCACCAACGGAAGCACCACGTTAATCCTCAACAACTAAGGAAAATAACCGTCCGATCTCCCCATTACTCATCTATATCCATCAGATGAAGTAGCTAAAATAGTCCTCACGTTCTATCCCACGTGCACATCTCCTTAGCTTTCCATTACCTTTGAAGCACGTGTACCTGCCGCATCCCTAACCCTAGGCGGCGTCCTGGAGTTGCGGAAGGCCGGGGCAGGCGGACATCGAGAGCTTCCCTCCCGGTGGAAGCAGGTTGCGGCCGGCGTGGAAGTTAACACAGCGGCGAGTTGCACACCTTCGGCGGCCGCGTCGCTATCAGACAAGTTAGTCCTAACTCCTAAGCTTCTTCCTCCCGTCGATCCGCTGTCTAGCATCTTCCAAGAAAGCTCTCGAGAAGTTGAACAATCTAATCTACAGATATTGTAATGCCTCTTGCTGCTCCATCATGCAAGTATGCAACCTCTTCACCTGAGACATCCTGAGGGCCGAGTCCCAATTCAGACGCTCCTACTGCAACGTTGCGGGAAGGCGCTGCACTAGCTGTCCTCTTCTCACGGTGATCCATAATTCCATACGATGCTCTGACCATTTGTTCATGCGCTTTTGCTCACATAAATTGTCTCCCCAGCACAGCCACCTCGGGACAGGTAAGGACTTACGAATCCAGTCATCAGATCCATTTGATTATATCTAGAAAGTTTGGTCTACTACTAGCTTAATCCCCTGTGTTCCTAGCGTATTTGGATCGATGATACTGTACTTGCACGGATGGAATCAATGGATGGGTTTCAAGGTTGGATTTGTTATGCCCATTCTGATGCTTAAACCAGTTGATGTTCCAGATCATTGGTAAATATTCAAATGGTATGTGGAACCTACCGTGAGGTCAAGATTCAGCACATGAAAAAAACTTTAGAAAACAAAGGATAGCAAGATTTTTTTAATTAATCAGGTTTAACCTCTCCTTCAACGTTTTGATTATTTATTTGAACTTTTTTACCATTAAACTAATATATATTCACATGCTGATATACGTTCTAGGTATGCACACATTCCTGAAATAGTTAGTAGCTCCATGACACGTAGATAGGTGGAATGTCACAATGTAGATAGCTTGGGGAAATGATTTTTGGATTGGTGAAGCAATTAAACTAATTAGCTCTATTTCAAAAGATGGGATTGCATGTCAAAGAAATCTACGGCTTAATCATTTGCTTATGCAGCATGTTTTGTCACCTAATATTTCTTCTTCAGAACATTCTTTTTCCAGATAACCCACTTTGTATTATGTTTCCTGAACTTGGCAGGAAAGTGAAGATATATGGACAATTTATACTCTTATTGCTTCATAAACTTTTCCTAGATCGATTACTCAGCGTTGAACATATTGTGACATTCCCAATGAGATGGCCATATATACGAATACTAAATTATTGGCATATATAATTTATGGTAAGCACTATTCCAAGTTCCACTAATATTTTGAAAACGAAATGCAGGTTTCATATATATCAGATGAATAGGGTTGTTAGATGCTCGAAAAATAATTTTCTACACATGTACTACTATTTATCGGACATTACTAAAATTATACATCTGACATTACTCTAGGTTCTCTTTGACTGCATCAAGCAAAGAAGTTAAATATTATACCCAAAATGTCTTAAAGTATTTTTGAGGAACTAAAATGTCATCAGTTTGAGTCATCAAGAGACTTGAAACATATCTTATATCTTATATTTACTAATTGGAGGCACCGTACGAGCCTCCACAATAATTATAGACAAAACTAACTAATTAACCATAGAATCTGTCTACTGAATATGTTTTGCCTTAGGATATACTTATGGCGTGGTCAGCGTGGTCTCTATCTCTGCGTTTTGAAAGGTTGGACTCTCAACGCAGCGTGTCGAATAGAGTTTCTTCCGCATCCTCAACCACAGCATGTCCCCTATCTAGGTCATCCTCGATCCATCCATGTGTTGCATCCATGTGTTGTAGATTAATTAATCAGCAAGAAGGCCAAGATCGTTCCAGTGCAAACCTTCCAATTTACGCTGCTTATAGATTTTGACCACGCTGCAATCAACTTCTCCTTTTGGCCCCATCAAATTCTCATGATAATTAATGTAGGCTTGCAGCGTTGCTGTGGTCGGGCCCTAGGAGTCCCGGGGACCTCAGATGAAAATATTTTCCATAAATTCTCGGTCTCTTTGCACCAGCGTTGCTGTCATTGATGTAGACATGCATCACGGCAAGGTGCGAAAACGTAGATTCCAGCGGCAGGCGACTGGCCACACTGACGGGAGCTGATGAGCTCCGCCTGGACGGCAACAAATAAGGTAATATCATGCAGCTTTGTTATGCATACGTGCTAAAACGTCTGCATGTGCATGGGTTGTGCTTCTCTTTGGTTTAATACTTTTGGCATGATGCAACGATGCTTGGCTGGTGTTTGGATTGGTACCATCTCCATAAACAGAGCCTGTGTTCATGCATTTGATTTGCATCTGTATAATTGTTAATACATGCATATACAAGCACTGTGTCATATATTATGGATGTGACTTTGTTTTGACTTGCAAGTAGGAGAATAAATTAATTATAATGACGAACTCCTCAAATTCATAAATTCCAGTCCCCACGTCCTGATGGTAAAGTATTTCCTGATGTTGGCAGGAAATGAGACTGATTGTAATTTCGTCAGTCTGAAGCAGAACATGTTGCAGCCGTTGTCGATAAGGCGGTCGAGTGGAGGCACTGCTCTGGACTGGCACAACAGCGCCCTCTCAGACATCGACACTGTTCCAGGTGAATTTGTCATCCGTCAATCATGCCCTAACTAAAGATCCAAGGTATCCCAATTTCAATATTTTCATGTTATATTGTCTAACCAATCAATTTCATTATACAATACAGCCAAATTACATTGATATCTATAGTCACGTTCATATGAAATCTTATTGTGATTTTAACAAAGTAATGCATACTCCCTCCATTTATATAGAATATCCTCTTTGAACAGATAAGGAAGCATACTAACTTTTTATGTTCTAAAATAAAGGAATGCATAAAATATTCTAATAAAAAATGAGATTGTTATACAGTATAACTTTATTAATATATATTTGCTCATAAAATATGCTAGCCTGTGCAGGTGCACGGGTTGACGACTAGTATAATGAATTATTTTTGCCCTAAATCCATTTAAATCCAATTTTGCACTGGGGCTACAAGAAATGCACATCAGAAAAATTGGAGAAAAATACATGGAGGTCCCCTGAGGGTGTGGGACCCTAGAACCAAGACCAAACCATGGTTCCCATCCCACCTGGCAGACATCGATGGCACCACGAGTTTGACCTAGATCTGGAAGGGGGCCTAGGGAATTTAGAAGAAATCAAAAAATAGAAAAACACTGCATGGAGTGATGGTGAGTCATGCATCACCTATGAAAAATACCAAACATGGCATTCCAAGGGTTCACGTGTGAACTCTTTCACAAAGAGGTGCTTCCAGGCAGGAGTTCTCTTGGTCTTCTTTGCCAGGTGACCATGGTTTGTGCAAGTTACATAGAAAACTATGGAACCATGGTCCCATTTTTGGGGGAGATGTGCATCTTTGCATTACCAACAACTTTTGTAACTAGTGTTTTTTTAGTTTCCACATAAAAAATGCATTTTCCATTTTTCAGGTGGCCGGAGGGGTCAAAACAGGTGCTTTTTTGTGAAGGGGCCACCAAGGGATTATTAAAAATGAGTACATAGTTTACAAAATACAAATTACATAACAAATATAGTTCTGACAGAATTTCGGGCAGTTCCAGGGCCCCTGTTTTACACTGCACACACACATGTTCCAGAAAAATAGTTTTCACAATTTTGTTGTATTACAGAGACGGAGCACTCAGAAAAAAAGACTTAATTAGTCATGCTCCGCCCTAGCTATCTTCTTCCTCTTTGGGGACAGTTTTCTTGCCTTCTTGTATGTTGGATCAGAAGGTTCTGGAATGTCCGACCAATCTGAATCAGATCCCGTGTCATCATCACTCCACTCAACTTCCTCGTGAAGCACATACACAGCATCACCAGTCTTGCACCTTGTCTTGCGCTTCCTGACAAATGTTAGAAAGCAGGTAAGCATAGATATTACCTAATTATAAATAAAGATCGTACACGCAAACACTTCATACCTAGGCTTTGGTCCGTTCAGAGGACACCCCGCTGCTCTATGTCTAATACATTTGTATTGCTTACATCTGTTTTTGCCTTTCTTGCTACCACTAAAAGGCATGCCCTGCTTCTCTATGAAATTCTTAAACCTACTCTTCTGAGGTCTTCCTTTGCCTCTTTTAACATTTGGCTGGCAAAGCTTGAAAGGTAGTTGAACCACAGGCCACTGTGACTGGTCTGTGCAAGGAGGGACGGCACCAGCGTAGGTAGCTCAAAATTTAGCCAAAGAGAAGTACTCACTCACATATTGATCAAGGTGTGGCAGAGTTCTTTTCTGAACCAAGAAGATTAACGTGTGTGGGCATGGCTTCCCAGTATGCTGCCACTCTAAGCAGCTGCATTCTCTACTATCAATCTTCACGACATGCCTCAGGCCATTCCGGCTTGAATCTCTCACCTCACAGCTGTGGTCGTTAGACTCTCCAACTCTAAGCTAACCAAGACCTCGACTTCTCTAGTTTATTTGCTGAATAACAGCGGGTAGAATGTGCCCTCTTAGTCTGTCCCCAATATCTCTTCTTACTTTTATCAGCCTCATCAACATACCTCGTATGGTGTCCATCAACATATGAACTGGAAGGTCTTTTGAGTCTTTGACCCAGTTATTTACGGTTTCAGCAAGGTTGTTGTTTATGTAATCACACTTTATTGCAGGATTAAAAGCACTCCTCATCCATAAAAGGTTGTGATGCCTTTCCAAGTATACGGCAAAATCAGAGTTCTCATCATGTATCTTGTCCATAAAAAATTTGCAGCTCTCAGGCTTGTAGGCCCTAGCAGCAGTCCACATGTAGCGATATACAGTGCCTGAGTAGTGCCTGTACAGGTTCAGCATCAAATGAGCATGGCATTCTCTTTGTTTAGCATGTGGAAATACTGTCCGAACTGCATTTTCCAATCCTTTGCATGCATCAATGCTTATGGCCAGTGGTGAAACATCACCTATTGATCTATGCAGTTGCCTCATAAACCACACCCAGTTCTCCTCTGTTTCCGACTAAAATAGGCCGAATGCCACCGGGAACATCCAGTTGTGCCCATCCAGTGCTATCGCTGATGCTAGACAACCATTCCATCTGCCAATGAGGACAGTGGAGTCTATACTCAAATATGGCCTACAACCCTCCTTGAATCCTTGAATATAGGGCTCAAGGGCCATAAAAAATGGTTAAAATATATGTTCCCCTCCTCCTCTTTCGTGTCAATCTCGACAACACTACCTTGAGACCTAGATTGTATTTCAGCCTTGAAGTTGTACAACAGCCTGAAACTATTATCCCAGTCCCCGTATAGTGTTTTCAAAGCTCTCTCTTTACCTTTCCAAACTATGTGATACGGTAGCTCGATGTTGTAATCAGCCATAAGCTTTACCTGAATCGCCTTGGCAGTCTCATTTGGCGTTTTCTTAAGAATGGCCAAAGCATGCTTCTCAACCCATTCTTGAGTTGCACAAGAAGATCTTAGTTTGCAGCTTGTTGGACACTTGTGTGCAGGTCCCATCTTGTTCACCTGCATCGGAACATTCATTTTATACATTAGTTGCTTCATAATAATTCCTAAACTTGCTACACATATGAAAACCAGAACACGTCAGTTAGAAATAGATATTTGTGTGCGAGAAAAGCTTCTCAGTACCCTAACTGTTTCTCCACCAGGAAGTATCCTAACGGAGATCTTCCATGGGCATTGATCCTTCACCCTCTCCCCATTGTAGTAGTCTAATCCGCACCTCGCCTCGTACCGTTTCCTTGTGTTTCTAGTTCTGAAGACGTCAAACTCTCTGATGATACAATATTGCGCAAATGCTTTCCTGAATGCTCCCATGTTGGTGAAGTATGTGCCCATCATAATTACATGTACCACTGGATCATATGTTATCGCTAACTCGCTAGTGACCTCATCATCTACCGGGAAGGCAACTTCCTCCATTAGTGATTCATTGATTACATCATCACCCGTTTCTTGTTCCACCACCTCTATTTCACTGTCCTCATCTTCCTCTATGTCCAAAATGGGAGGACCTTCATTTTCTTCCTCTACATAATCATCACTAGGTTCACTAGCGATGCCAAGTACATCACACATTGTTTTCTCTGCCATGGGTTCGTCGACGCCATCACCTCCCATGGGTTTGACATTGACATTCTGCCAATCTACTTGTTGTGCTGAGAAATTTTCTCCCACATCTGTCTGTACTAATGATGGTGGTTCTGCCCTTTGTTCCATAAAATGTTCTTCAATTTGGCATTCCCATTGACAAGTATCCTCGTTATCTGAGTCTGCTAACGTACAGTCCTTTGTAGGGGGCGTGGTGTTTTTGTAGGGGGTGGACTCCTTGTTGGTGTTTCCGGTGGGGGTGGACTCCTTTTTGGTATACTTCTTGGGGGTGATCTTCTTTGTGTTTGACTTCTTGGGGGTGTTATCGGTGGTCTTCTTTGTGGTTGACTTCTTGGCGGTGTTCTCCTCGGTGGTCTTCTTTGTGTTTGACTTCTTGGGGGTCTTATCCTCGGTGGTCTTCTTTGTAATTGACTTCTTGGGGGTGGTTTCCTTGGTGGTCTTCTTTGTGGTTGACTTCTTTGGGGTGTTCTCCTCGGTGGTCTTCTTTGTGGTAGACATCTTGGGGGTGTTCTCCTCGTGGTCTTCTTTGTGGTAGACATCTTGGGGGTCTTATCCTCGGTGGTCTTCTTTGTGGTTGACTTCTTGGGGGTGGTTTCCTCGGTGGTCTTCTTTGTGGTTGACTTATTGGGGGTGGTTTCCTCGATGGTCTTCTTTGTGGTTAAGGGGGTGTTCTCCTCGGTGGTCTTTTTTGTGGTTGACTGGGTGTTCTCCTTGGTGGTCTTCTTTCTGGTTGACTTCTTGCGGGTGTTCTCCCCCTTGGTGGTCATCAACCACTCTGCCCTAGACTGTGCAGAGACGTTCTTTCTGGGGGAGGTCATCTTGCATATGAGCTTGCAGTTCCGCTTCAGAGTATCTGTTAGAGTAACCTTTGCAGTATTCTTTGGACTTTCCTTTCGAGTATCAACCTTACTAGGGCTGATCCAATCCCTTACGGAACTAGGCATGTTCCCATTACCTTCAGTTAAACCATACTCTGGATCAGCACGGGTGGTTACATTACCGAGGAATAGTATATGGTTGCCCGTTCCATATTTATCCAATGCCACATCTAAATTAGGTTGACTATTAATGCCAATGTCAATGTAATCTTGGATCCTTCTATTAAACCAACTATATCTTGCTTTTTGGTGAGATCCCATCAGCAAGTTCTCACTAAACTTTCCAATCAGATCATCTACTTGTATCCCCTTCTGGCGTTTGATACGTCTCAAACGTATCTATAATTTTTGATGCTCCATGCTTGTTTATACACCATTTGCTTTGTGTTTTGTTACACTTTGTGGAATTTTTATGCATTTTCCGGAACTAACCTACTAACAAGATGCCACAGTGCCAGTTCCCTGTATTCTGCTGTTTTTGTGTTTCAGAAAATCTACAAGGAAATATTCTCAGAATTGGATGAAACAAAAGCCGAACCTCCTATTTTTACCAAAGCTTCGCGAAAACCGAAGATGAGATGGAGGGGGGCCAGGGGCTAGCCACACCATGGGGTGGCGCGGCCCAGCCCCTAGCCACGCCACCAGGTGGTGAGGCCACCTGGCCCACCTCCTGACGTTGCCCTTTCACCTATAAATTCCCCTCGACGGGAAAAACCTAAAGGACGGATCACTTTTCCATGAAACATACTGCAAGCCGCCGCCGCCGTCGAAGCGAGATCGGGAGGATCCATGAGCTCTTCCCGGCACCCTGCCAGAGAGGGGAATCCCTGTCGGAGGCCTTCTCCACCACCATGGTCGCCTCCAGAGTGATGTGTGAGTAGTCTACCTTGGACTACGGGTCCATAGAAGTAGCTAGATGGTTGTCTCCTTGATGACCCACAAGTATAGGGCGTGTATCGTAGTACTTTCGATAAATAAGAGTGTCAAACCCAACGAGGAGCAGAAGGTGTTGATGAGTGGTTTTGATCAAGGATTCACTATAAATACTAGCAAACAGGTTTTCAGGGGTATTTGGTAATACGAGTAAATAAAAGACAGTAGTAACAATTGTAGCAAGTGGCCCAATCCTTTCTTCAGCAAAGGACAAGCCGGTTGTGTAACTTATAATAACCAAACGTTCTCGAGGACACACGGGAGTTTCTATCAAGAGCTTTCGCTTCATAAAGCCAATAGTCTTTATTGGTTTGATAGGTGTTATGGGGGTGAACCTGCGCTAGCGCACTACCCTTACTAGGATAAATACACACTTGTGATTATACCCCTTGCAAGCATCCGCAAATACAAGAAAGTAATTAAGATAAATCTAACCACAGCCTTAAACTCTAAGATCCTACGCTCCCTGGTGCAAAGGTTTCCCAACGGAGGTTTAGGTTTCTGTCACTCCAGTGTAACGCCCTGCCTTTTGCTAAAGGTAGAACTCCTGTGTTGATGTGCCATTCCCTGGATCAGTAGATAGCACCACAGTACAAAATAAATAATCATTGCAATAGCATCAATATTACAACGTAAATCCAGTTACATAGGTCTTCAACCTTACGAGTACATAGCATAAAGCATAGTTGCAGTGAGCCTCCATTCTTCATCACGTGCCACAGGCAGACATGTTGGAATGTAGTCTCGAGATCCTACACCTGGTTTCTTACTCGAAATAAAACCTGCACGTTTGAATATGCAGCCCCAGAGGGGTCAGTACAATGATGTACTGGCAAATGACACATATTTGGTGGCATTTTTGTGGAAAGACTATACTACATGACATTTGGCTGGTGGATCTCATAGGCTGATTTGCATAAAGCCAATTTTATCCTAAAAACCTTTTTAATACTTTCTTTCAAAATTTTATTTTTCAAGGGTCAAGACATCCCCCATACATTACATACTGGCCGATATGTAGTTTCTGGGCGAAACTCAACAAAGTTTGGAACCTCAGGCACCACGACCCCTCGGAGTGTATGGTCCTTAGTTCCTACCTAGGGGTTTCTAGACAGATTTTAATCATTCAGAATCGGTGATGAGATTCTTCCGTACATTCCATGTCTAGAGACTCAATTGTCCATAACCGAGGACACGGCTAATCGATTAGTTTAAACACCTTGCGATTCATTTTATGCCCATACATAAAATGAAATGAGACCTTTTAGAAGGAGAGGACAACTAACTTGGCAAGCTCCGTCCCCAACCTACAATTCAACTACCACCACTTCTTGCCGACAAGTTGCACCCCCACATCTAATCAGTCAAGACAGAGCCCATAATGTCATAAGGCTGCACTGGAAGCACTCTAAGCTTGGAAGACATAGTCATTTCTTTGTTCCTGGGTGGCCATCCCGAGCGGTATTCTGAACCCACATCCTCTCGACGAGGCATGCGTCCCAGAACCCACCTACTTCGCCGCCTCTTATCAAACCAATCCACCCAGGTGTTTCATTTTAGTTGAAGTTCTTAATTTTGTTCACAAAACACTTTTATCAAGTGATCAAAGCATGGCTTCAATATTTTCAAAGTATTTAGCATCCTAACAGGTGGGGTTTGAGGATAGCTACACACTACTAGGATCTAAGCATTTGATAAAACAGTTGAACATTTCACCTATCATGCATACTACTGTAACATACTAATGCAGTAGTAAAAATAGGTAGGGGATATGTGTGTCACTTGCCTTTTTGAAGATCACGACGTTCCACTTCTCTCAACTAAGCACGTAGCTCTTCACACAAACTATAGCACAGAAATAGCATACCATAAACACACCATACAAACACAATCAAACAAATTAAACAATTGAAAAGTATTTGTTTAACAATTTAGATTTATTGATATGTTATGATAGAAAGATATGGCAAAGGAATTATGAATTGTGAGATATGGGTTTGAGAGCTCAGCTGGGGAAGATCAATATGATTTGAGAGAGAATTGGTCTAGGCAAATATAATTGATGAAGTTTTTATGCTTTATTAAAGCATATAAGAGTTTTAGGAATAGCTCATGTGTAATAAATTACACAAGAGTCGATTTGTGCAACTACAACACTATTGAGTAAATGTGACAACAATTACTCTTAAATAGCATCTATTGCACTTAGGCACTAGGCTAGGTTTTAAGAATGCTTGAACAACTCAATTAGCACATTTGCAAGTTGAATAGTTCAATACATGTGAACAAAACTAGGTAGGCATTGGATTGGGACGGTCAAGTGATTGGAAAAGATTGATCCTCCAAGATTACAATGTAATGATAATAATCCTGGGCTTGGCATAGGTATGAATAGAGTTTAGAATAACTCATGTGAATATATTCACATAGGTTTAGAATAGTGCAATAGAACACTACTGAATAAAGTGTGACAACACTTATTCGTAATAATATAAGTTACACATAGGATTGGGTGTGTATGATTGATATTTTAGGACATGGCTCAAATGGTTCACTGATCAACATGGGGTATAACACATACTATGGTACGGGTTATAACAACACCACATTAACAGGATCTAGTTTTGAGATGAATTCATATTTCTACTCAAGTAGCACAATTGCAATTTGAGTACATATATGAATTAGACAAAAATATAATGAGTGAGGTCTTTATGCTTTATTAAAGCATATTGAATCTTGGAATATCTCATGTGGGTAAATCACATAAGAGACAAAATAGTGCAATGGCTATACTATTGAATAAGTGTATCAACAATTATTCTTAAATAGTATATATTACACTTAGGTAATGGGCTAGGATTCATGAAGCATTGAGTTACTCAATTAACTCATTTGTTAATTGAATAGTTCTACACACGAAATCGGGATCAAGTGGACAGAGGATAGAGTATGGGTAGATAACATTTGAGATTATGGTCTATGGTTTCTATTGGGTGCATGGAGTATTGGATAGGTGCTATAGTGTTGATTAGATTCAACACCGCAAGGATAGCAAGAAAAGAATCTATGATTGAGATGTATCACCCTTTACTCAAATGACACATTTGTAATTTGAATAAGTGGGTACTATACAAGATAGAACTAAGTGAATATGATCTTGATCAAGATAACATTGATGACTAGGTATGGTTATATGATTCACTTTTGTAAAAGGAATCATATTGAAAGGAATTATAGAATTAATTCTATAATGGAATTACTCAAATTCTCATGATTGAATTTGAATATTTGCAAGGTGTTTCAAATATTTTGGATAGTGAGACTACTGGATAGCTTGCAGTAATACAAAGTCACTGCAATTGGACTCATCCCAAAATAAGTGATAGAATTCAAATTATGATCAGATTAGTGATTTGGACAAATTTGAATGCACAAAGTGTGTGCACATATCAAATTTGGATTCTCTTGATCCTATGATGTTCTACATGTTCTGAGGATTCCAGAGACTACAAATTTGTAATTTTTGGATTAACAGAACAAAAGATATGAATTTAACAAGCTAACAGAAGGTTTGATTTCAATTTGAAATTAGTTTCAAATTGAACCCATAAAATATGAATTATTATTGTACTAATGGATTGTACAATTCCTAAGGATTCCAACGAGATATTATTTGCGCAAATCCGAGTTGTAGAACTTTTTATATGAATTTTACAAGATCTGTACTGAATCTGGATTTTGAAATCAATTTTGAATTAAGAGTTTGACTGAATTGACCGGGGCTGACTGGCTAGGGGTGACGTGGCATGATCTGGTTGGCTGGGGAATTTCCCGCGATGACCTGCTGACTGGGCTGGTCAACGAAGAGATCTGGACCACAGAAAACGGGATCAACGGTTGGGATCTGGTCTACAGGGTCAAACCCTAATTCCTCACCGGAATCTGGCCGGAGAACGGCGGCGACATGGCCGGCATGCGCGTTCCCAGAGATACAGACGGAGAGAGTGAGATGGGAGCTCACCACGGTGTGCAGCACGTCGACGCGGACCAGGTGGCGAGCTGGTTGGGTTGGGGGCGGCCGGAGCGTGCCGGAAAAGCTCGCCGAAGATCCACCTGGGCTCGGGATCTTGCGGTCGCACACTGGCACCTCGTTCCTGGACGCGTGCAGGCAAACAATGATGTCTGGGAGGTGCGCCAGGATGCGGGGAGTGTAGGGGTGGGGGTTAGAGGCTCGGGGGCTTACGATGTTGCCGAAATTGGCGATGAACGGCCGCGGGTCTGCGGGACTCCGGCGAGAAATCGTCGTTGATTCGGCGGCGGTTTTCGAGAATGATCAAAGGGAGATGAGAGAGGAGAGCACGGGGTACTTATAGGCACGAGGAGGAATCAAAACTGGCAGGGATTAAAGCGGGATTTAACACCGAGAGAGATTACTGCACGGGCGTTACTCCGACGTGATCACCGGCTAGGGAAGAAGACGATGACCTAGCGCTGACATGTGGGGCCCGATGTCAGTGAGGGGGAGAGGGATCAGGGGTACCGGTTCGGGGAAGGGGGCTTCCTGGGCCGCGGGCTGGTTCCTCTTCTGGGCCGAAAGGGTTCCCTGAGGTCCAGTTTCATATTTTTATTTTCTTTTCTTCTTTTCTTTTGCTGATTTCTTATTTCCTTCGTAACTTTTGCATTTTAAATTCAAATGACTTCAAACCAATTGCAAAAGTTTTATAAAATTTAAAATAACATTTTAAAACAGTAGCAAACATGTTTTCAAAATAAAATAAGATTTTCCAATAAAACTTTATGAACTTGGAAAAAAGGGACTTTGCTTGCATAACAAAATAGAACTAGGGTTTGAGAATAATTCTTTTGAAAATAGGAGAATAATATTTTATAAGATAATGTTTGAAATTATCTTTCAAACTTAGTTCTTAAAATACAATCTTTACTAAATAAAACACATTTGTGATTCACTCTTTTGTAAGCAAGCTTGCATAGGTTTGAATAAAGGATGGAAAACAGTATTTTGATACTTGATCTTTCTCAAAGAAGTTCTTCAAGAAAAATAGAAAGTTTAAAATAGTTTTCTAATAAAGCTTTCAAATAGACAAAAAAAGTTTTAAATCTTTGTGAATTTTCAATCAACACAAGCAAAATAAAAACAAAAAATTTCCCCCAAAATTTGATAAAATCTTGGGATGTTACAGACTACCACCCTTAAAAGAAATCTCGTCCTCGAGATTGGAGAAGCTAGAAAGAAAGTAGGTATTAGGTTATCTGGGTGGCTACCACCCTTAAAAGAAAAATCCTCTTGGTGGTATCTTGATGCTTCCTTAGGCACTTGCATTTTGTTCCCAGCTTGCATTCATCGTTGTGTCATTTTTCCTGAATCGCTCTTCTCAGAAGTGTCGACGTTCACCGCTATGTTCAAAAGTGGGCACACCAAGGGTTCCATCCAATTCCGATGATAGGCAGATATCATCCATTGCGTTATCATCAATAAGGTAGTCCACATCTTCATTTACAATAGGTGGGCATCTATTCACAAATCCGGGCACCAACCTTCCTTATGGGGCTGCTTGAGGTAACCTTTCTCTATTATAGAGCTTTCTATCCAACGGGGTAGTTGTTGAACTACTTTGGACACTGAGGAGTCACTCTTTGGTTAAATCAGAGGACCAAGCTGAGTTGTCTCCTCTTTGGGGTCATTCAGAAGACCAAGCTGAGAGGGTATCCTCTCATCATCTCAACTTCCTTATCATCATCCTTAGAGGTTCTTCATCTTATGATTGCTTCATTATATCATTTTGCTCTTAAATTTTCAACGATACCATTTTGTTCTAGTAACCTTCCTAGTTGTTGTTCATCTTCCAAGAATGTGTATCTAGCCTTTTCTTGGTCGGTCCTCACCAAGGCCAAGACAGCATACAGGCTATCACCATACTCCTTGTTACTTTTTAGCTGATTTTTGTTACAGAATCTCAAAAGATGATCCAGTGCCAAGAACTGCATGCTTACCCCACGAACATGATGAGACCACACATCCCAAAGGATTAGGATGGCATCTCTCTGCAGTCTTCTCATGCATTTCATAGGGGTAAACAAGGTGGACTCTGTAAGAGGTACTTGCACCTTTAAGGGACGGAAGGTCGCCTTATAACCAGCATTGATGAACCTTTTCTTGATACCGGTGCTCATCATGCTATCTGCTACTAGTACCAGATGGTCCTTAAGAATTCCTTTCGCAACTATCTTCATAGTCATTGGAAGACGCTGGACAACTTGATCATATCTCGAGGGTGAACTCCTTTGCAAGAAAAAGGGATCTAATGAAGCTCTCATGGGCAGGAAAGTAGTTTCAGGGATTTTGAGAGTTGTCTCATAACATCGTAGGTCGGGATGGGGTAGACTTCGACGGCGTAAAGCTTTGAAATCAGGAGGAAATCTCATAGGTAGTGGTGGTTGTCTCTGTTGTGACTCTCTGGAGAGGAGTGACATCTCTTTTATAGGCTCAGGGAGGTAGCCAAACAGGCCATGTGGGGAATCGAAAAGAAGGGTCGGGATGGTGAATTGAACAGGCAGCAGCCGAAACTGAACAGTCTTCGTATTCAAAGCCCACTGAGCAAAACGTTTCTGATTCTTGTAGCCGTTCAAAAACCAAAACATCCTCACCGTAGTCCTACGTTTGGCCACACTGGCTCACTATAAGGGATGTAACATATTATCCTCCTAAGGTTATGGTTTAACGACGTCGTCTCTCATGTAGGTATGTTTCTCTAGATTCACCATTCCTCATACAAGAGCGAACAATATGAGTAGTCGTCATGGGGCGCAAATCCATGTCGCACCCAATCATTACCTTGTATTTGGTTTGGTGCATCTCGCATTCTAACTCTTGGTCAACCTCACTAGCTTTTAAACAAAAGTTTTGTTGAAATTGGAACCAAGTTCCCAAATTCTATTTTGAAAACGAAATCTATCGTTCCTAGCTAGAGGTTTTTAACAAGGCTCATGGCAATAATCCTTAAGTTGCAGATCCTTTGGTTTGCCATTCAAGAGGGAAATAAAATCCTTTCCATTGCTCTGTTTGCTCTTTCCATAGCTCTGTTTGTTCTTTCCATTGCTCTGTTTGCTCTTTCCACCTTTCTTGCCTGAGGTGGGTGAATAGTATTACTTCCACATTCGCTACACCTTGGGGTGTCTTCTTATTGTTTGTGTGGTATCCTTCAGTCATCCTAGCTTACTGGAGTCTTGGGGTATCATCCTTTGTGCACCCTCTTGCGTAATGTTCCAGTCTCTTGTACTTGAAACACTACCTCTTGTTGTTGTACTTTGTATCCTTATCTCCAACAGAGGGTCATTGTAGTTGTTCTGTCATTGTGAATACTTCGGTTTGGGTTTTGGGACAAGTGTAGGTCTTAGCATAGATGAGAATTAGATAGAAGAGGTCTAAAGGAAAAATCCTACCCAACCACAGCAGTTAAAGAGAAATCATCTTACAAACAATACCTAACAAGCAAACTAGTTTTCAAACAAACGGGAAGGTACGATCATCCACAAGTCGGTATGACCATAACGTTTATTACATGTTGTTACTTATTAAAATTTCCTAAATGGAGGTCCAACTAAGGCTTCTTGGTACTCTTCTAAGCAGATCCATTGTTCTGGTCCAGCTGCTTTAGTAGATTGGCAATCTGTTCATCCTTGGTTTTGATGAGGTCTCCTTGATCACCAAGTTCAGATACCATCTTTTCCATGTCACCTTGAAGTTGGTTTATGGTTTCCTTCAATGTAGTAGTGTCTTCCTTTTCTTCTCTGAGGTCCTGCTGCGTATTGTGAAGTCTCCACTTGAGTCTTTCTCTAAGTTCCTTTATAGCTGACCAAGCAGCACATCTTGCTGAGTCTAGAAATGATGGATACATCTCGGAGTTGGTGAACATCCAAAGTCCCATCTTCTTGTGGTCATCTTCTTTATTCTTGTATAAATGAAGCTGCACCCACCAATATTCTTCACCTTCATCTATCATGGGAAATCCTTTGTAGACAGCTTCTCCTTGCATTCCCATAGTTAACATGAGGTTCTTCAATGCTTTGGGAAACTCAGTCTCACTCTTCAGGGTCATGGTCATCACTGGTCCTTTCTTCAGTGATTCAATGAGGCTGGTCATCTAAATTAGAAAGAAGAGTAGTGTAAAACAAATGAATGGGGTAAGTTCTTATAAGAAGATTTCAAACTAAAAGTATATAGATTGATCTCATTTAGAAAACTGAATTGATTTCCTTTTTTAAAGAGAGAGGAAAGAATCCTAAGGCTTCCTAGTCTATTCCAAACCTAGGGTCTCGATCCTACAGGCAACACTATGCTCTGATACCATTCTGTAACGCCCTGCCTTTTGCTAAAGGCAGAACTCCTGTGTTGATGTGCCATTCCCTGGATCAGTAGATAGCACCACAGTACAAAATAAGTAATCATTGCAACATCATCAATATTACAACGTAAATCCAGTTACATAGGTCTTCAACCTTACGAGTACACAACATAAAGCATAGTTGCAGTGAGCCTCCATTCTTCATCACGTGCCACAGGCGGACATGTTGGAATGTAGTCTCGAGATCCTACACCTGGTTCCTTACTCGAAATAAAACCTGCACGTTTGAATATGCAGCCCCAGAGGGGTCAGTACAATGATGTACTAGCAAATGACACATATTTGGTGGCATTTTTGTGGAAAGACTATACTACATGACATTTGGCTGGTGGATCTCATAGGCTGATTTGCATAAAGCCAATTTTATCCTAAAAACCTTTTTAATACTTTCTTTCAAAATTTTATTTTTCAAGGGTCAAGACATCCCCCATACATTACATACTGGTCGGTATGTAGTTTCTGGGCGAAACTCAACAAAGTATAGAACCTCAGGCACCACGACCCCTCGGAGTGTATGGTCCTTAGTTCCTACCTAGGGGTTTCTAGACAGATTTTAATCATTCAGAATCGGTGATGAGATTCTTCCGTACATTCCATGTCTAGAGACTCAATTGTCCATAACCGAGGACACGGCTAATCGATTAGTTTAAACACCTTGCGATTCATTTTATGCCCATACATAAAATGAAACGAGACCTTTTAGAAGGAGAGGACAACTAACTTGGCAAGCTCCGTCCCCAACCTACAATTCAACTACCACCACTTCTTGTCGACAAGTTGCACCCCCATATCTAATCAGTCAAGACAGAGCCCATAATGTCATAAGGCTGCACTGGAAGCACTCTAAGCATGGAAGACATAGTCATCTCTTTGTTCCTGGGTGGCCATCCCGAGCGGTATTCTGAACCCACATCCTCTCGATGAGGCATGCGTCCCAGAACCCACCTACTTCGCCGCCTCTTATCAAACCAATCCACCCAGGTGTTTCATTTTAGTTGAAGTTCTTAATTTTGTTCACAAAACACTTTTATCAAGTGATCAAAGCATGGCTTCAATATTTTCAAAGTATTTAGCATCCTAACAGGTGGGGTTTGAGGATAGCTACACACTACTAGGATCTAAGCATTTGATAAAACAGTTGAACATTTCACCTATCATGCATACTACTGTAACATACTAATGCAGTAGTAAAAATAGGTAGGGGATATGTGTGTCACTTGCCTTTTTGAAGATCACGACATTCCACTTCTCTCAACTAAGCACGTAGCTCTTCGCACAAACTATAGCACAGAAATAGCATACCATAAACACACCATACAAACACAATCAAACAAATTAAACAATTGAAAAGTATTTGTTTAACAATTTGGATTTATTGATATGTTATGATAGAAAGATATGGCAAAGGAATTATGAATTGTGAGATATGGGTTTGAGAGCTCAGCTGGGGAAGATCAATATGATTTGAGAGAGAATTGGTCTAGGCAAATATAATTGATGAAGTTTTTATGCTTTATTAAAGCATATAAGAGTTTTAGGAATAGCTCATGTGTAATAAATTACACAAGAGTCAATTTGTGCAACTACAACACTATTGAGTAAATGTGACAACAATTACTCTTAAATAGCATCTATTGCACTTAGGCACTAGGCTAGGTTTTAAGAATGCTTGAACAACTCAATTAGCACATTTGCAAGTTGAATAGTTCAATACATGTGAACAAAACTAGGTAGGCATTGGATTGGGACGGTCAAGTGATTGGAAAAGATTGATCCTCCAAGATTACAATGTAATGATAATAATCCTGGGCTTGGCATAGGTATGAATAGAGTTTAGAATAACTCATGTGAATATATTCACATAGGTTTAGAATAGTGCAATAGAACACTACTGAATAAAGTGTGACAACACTTATTCGTAATAATATAAGTTACACATAGGATTGGGTGTGTATGATTGATATTTTAGGACATGGCTCAAATGGTTCACTGATCAACATGGGGTATAACACATACTATGGTACGGGTTATAACAACACCACATTAACAGGATCTAGTTTTGAGATGAATTCATATTTCTACTCAAGTAGCACAATTGCAATTTGAGTACATATATGAATTAGACAAAAATATAATGAGTGAGGTCTTTATGCTTTATTAAAGCATATTGAATCTTGGAATATCTCATGTGGGTAAATCACATAAGAGACAAAATAGTGCAATGGCTATACTATTGAATAAGTGTATCAACAATTATTCTTAAATAGTATATATTACACTTAGGTAATGGGCTAGGATTCATGAAGCATTGAGTTACTCAATTAACTCATTTGTTAATTGAATAGTTCTACACACGAAATCGGGATCAAGTGGACAGAGGATAAAGTATGGGTAGATAACATTTGAGATTATGGTCTATGGTTTCTATTGGGTGCATGGAGTATTGGATAGGTGCTATAGTGTTGATTAGATTCAACACCGCAAGGATAGCAAGAAAAGAATCTATGATTGAGATGTATCACACTTTACTCAAATGACACATTTGTAATTTGAATAAGTGGGTACTATACAAGATAGATCTAAGTGAATATGATCTTGATCAAGATAACATTGATGACTAGGTATGGTTATATGATTCACTTTTGTAAAAGGAATCATATTGAAAGGAATTATAGAATTAATTCTATAATGGAATTACTCAAATTCTCATGATTGAATTTGAATATTTGCAAGGTGTTTCAAATATTTTGGATAGTGAGACTACTGGATAGCTTGCAGTAATACAAAGTCACTGCAATTGGAATCATCCCAAAATAAGTGATAGAATTCAAATTATGATCAGATTAGTGATTTGGACAAATTTGAATGCACAAAGTGTGTGCACATATCAAATTTGGATTCTCTTGATCCTATGATGTTCTACATGTTCTGAGGATTCCAGAGACTACAAATTTGTAATTTTTGGATTAACAGAACAAAAGATATGAATTTAACAAGCTACCAGAAGGTTTGATTTTCATTTGAAATTAGTTTCAAATTGAACCCATAAAATATGACTTATTATTGTACTACTGGATTGTACGATTCCTAAGGATTCCAACGAGATATTATTTGCCCAAATCCGAGTTGTAGAACTTTTTATATGAATTTTACAAGATCTATACTGAATCTAGATTTTGAAATCAATTTTGAATTAAGAGTTTGACTGAATTGACCGGGGCTGACTGGCTAGGGGTGACGTGGCGTGATCTGGTTGGCTGGGGAATTTCCCGCGATGACCTGCTGACTGGGCTGGTCAATGAAGAGATCTGGACCACAGAAAACGGGATCAACGGTTGGGATCTGGTCTACAGGGTCAAACCCTAATTCCTCACCGGAATCTGGCCAGAGCACGGCGGCGACATGGCCGGCATGCGCGTTCCCAGAGATACAGACGGAGAGAGTGAGATGGGAGCTCACCACGGTGTGCAGCACGTCGACACGGACCAGGTGGCGAGCTAGTTGGGTTGGGGGCGGCCGGAGCGTGCCGGAAAAGCTCGCCGAAGATCCACCTGGGCTCGGGATCTTGCGGTCGCACACGGGCACCTCGTTCCTGGACGCGTGCAGGCAAACAATGATGTCTGGGAGGTGCGCCAGGATGCGGGGAGTGTAGGGGTGGGGGTTAGAGGCTCAGGGGCTTACGACGTTGCCGAAATCGGCGATGAACGGTCGCGGGTCTGCGGGACTCCGGCGAGAAATCGTCGTTGATTCGGCGGCGGTTTTTGAGAATGATCAAAGGGAGATGAGAGAGGAGAGCGCGGGGTACTTATAGGCATGGGGAGGAATCGAAACTGGCAGGGATTAAAGCGGGATTTAACGCCGAGAGAGATTACTGCACGGGCGTTACTCCGGCGTGATCACCGGCTAGGGAAGAAGACGATGACCTGGCGCTGACATGTGGGGCCCGATGTCAGTGAGGGGGAGAGGGATCAGGGGTACCGGTTCGGGGAAGGGGGCTTCCTGGGCCGCGGGCTGGTTCCTCTTCTGGGCCGAAAGGGTTCCCTGAGGTCCAGTTTCATATTTTTATTTTCTTTTCTTCTTTTCTTTTGCTGATTTCTTATTTCCTTCGTAACTTTTGCATTTTAAATTCAAATGACTTCAAACCAATTGCAAAAGTTTTATAAAATTTAAAATAACATTTTAAAACAGTAGCAAACATGTTTTCAAAATAAAATAAGATTTTCCAATAAAACTTTATGAACTTGGCAAAAAGGGACTTTGCTTGCATAACAAAATAGAACTAGGGTTTGAGAATAATTCTTTTGAAAATAGGAGAATAATATTTTATAAGATAATGTTTGAAATTATCTTTCAAACTTAGTTCTTAAAATACAATCTTTACTAAATAAAACACATTTGTGATTCACTCCTTTGTAAGCAAGCTTGCATAGGTTTGAATAAAGGATGGAAAACAGTATTTTGATACTTGATCTTTCTCAAAGAAGTTCTTCAAGAAAAATAGAAAGTTTAAAATAGTTTTCTAATAAAGCTTTCAAATAGACAAAAAAAGTTTTAAATATTTGTGAATTTTCAGTCAACACAAGCAAAATAAAAATAAAAAATTTCCCCCAAAATTTGATAAAATCTTGGGATGTTACATCCAGCAACCCCACAATTGGTAGCCAAATACACAATGCATCTCACTAGGCCCAAAAATGGTGAAGTATCATGTAGTCGACGTTCACATGACACCACTAGTGAAATAGCACCACAACAATATCAAACCATTAAATATTTCTCAACAATAATTCACTACTAACATCTTGACTTCTCCCATGTCCTCAAGAACTAAACGAACTACTCACAAGACATCATATGGATCATGATCAGGGGTGAAATAATGGTAAATAACAATCTGAACATAAACCTTAATTCAACGGTTCCACTCAATAGCATCAACTACAAGAGTAATCAACACCGGGAAAGTTTCCCCTATGAATATAGCAAGATCCAACTCAAGATGTTACAGCGGGATGGCGTGGTGATGCTGGAGATGAAGGTGCTGGTGATGGAGATGATGATGATGATCCCGATGAAGTCCGGTGCGATGGTGATGATGATGGCGATGATCTTCCCTCTCCGGGAAGGAATTTCCCCGGCAGATTTCTGCCTACCGGAGAGCTTTTCTCTCTTTGGTGTTTTCTGCCCCGCAGAGGTGGCGGTGTCTAACTCTGAGCCCCCCCCTTGACTTAGGTTTTCGGGGACGATGAAGTACGCGAAGGGGCGATGGCAGAAGTAGGCCAGGGTGGCCTCACACAGGGCTGGCGCGGCCAGGGGTCAGGCTGCGCCACCCTGGCGTGAGGGCCCCTCCTGGCTCCTCTCGACTCCTCCTTCTGGCTTCCTGAGTCTTCTGGGAAAATATAATTTCCTGGTATTTTTCTAGAATTTTCCTGATCTTCAAAATATGGTCCCTTGATGGTCCTTTTTCCAGCAGAATCCTGACTCCGGCAGCAAATCCTCCAATGATCATCAAACATGTGAAAACAAGGGAAATAACATAAGTATCAACTCTAAATATGAAATATATCAATGAATAACAGTAAATTATGATACAAAATAGTGATGCAAAATGGACGTATCAACCCCCCCAAGCTTAGACCTCGCTTGTCCCCAAGCAAAAACTAAACTCGGTAAACATGACCACAGGTTTATGGAGTGAAGTGTCGATAATCAAAATACGGACAAAAAGCATCACATTCACCAAGGCACAAATTATAATAGACAGTAACTTCCCTTTATAAGATGTAGACTTGCAATAGGTAAAAGGGAATCACATGTAAAGATGCACAATGTAAACTATAATTGGCAATGGCAAACCTTAGTTCTTGGTCAAAGAATGATGAACAAGCTATTCTTTCTTTTAAACGGAGCCTCTTAAAACAGAGCTAATATAGCAAAGACCATATGCTCAACAAAATAAACTTTTGCATTCATAGAAAGCTTTCAAAGATATATTCCTTCAGACAAAAGCATTGTACAAAACAAGGAAGATAGTAAACTTGATTAAACGAATCAACATATGGATGAGTGAAACATAACAACTCAAATGCTTGCTTGAGATAGAGGGGAAATAGGTTGACTCAACATAAAAGTAAAAGATAGGCCCTTCGCAAAGGGAAGCAGGGATTAAACATGTGCTATAGCTTTTCATTTGTAAAACAGAGGTAAAAATTGTTTTGAGAGGTGGTTGCTTTTGTCAACGACTAGCAACGGAGTTCTTGATATCTTCCATACTAAACAAGTGAGAGCGGTTCCGAGATGTTTGATTAATTGGCACATTGGTGCTCTTTTATAACTTTGCACTCCTCCCCACCTTTTTCCTTTCTCAAACCATGGGTAACCGATTCCATCGGGTGCCAACCAACTTTCACATACCATGGAGGAGTGCTCTTTTCTTTCTTTTCTTTTTGAGATTATAATGGTCTGACCAGCTCCCTTGCAAAATTAATGACGAGCAGATGAAGCTGCCTAGTCGAGGGGTACTTAATTTAGTATGGAAGATAACAAACCCATCCACTACGTCCTCATGAGCTAAAAACAGTGGCACAAAATGAGAAGTGTTTGAAGGTTTTTGAAAGGTAGCACATGAAAATTTAATTGGAATGGCTTGAAATACCATGCATAGGAATTTATAGTGGACTCTTTGGAAGTGACTTGGCTTCGGGATTTGGATGCACGAGAAGTATTTCCTCTTAGTACAGGTTTTTGGCTAGCAAGGTTGGGTAGCAAGCATAAAAGTTGCATGAAACAGACAAACATACATATAATAAGAACAATCATGCAAACTCCCTTGAAGGTAAAACAATTTTGACTTTAGGAATAACAATGCTTATAAGCCATACCCGAAGGAAAAACTAAAGTGATGTAACTACAAGCACTTCTTTATTCTTTTCTACTCAAACCTCAAGGTAAAGTTGCTACTGACCAAGCTAGGTTTGCCAAAACCAACTAAATTTACTCATGCTCCCAAAGTGATACCAATACCAATCAACAAGACTAGTCATACAAGAGAGATTGCAAACTAACATAAAGTGTGCGAAAAGTAAACGATAAAACTTCTCATTAATATTTTATTACCGCAACTCACACCAAGGGATACATAGATAACCAACTAAGGAGGATACTTCCAAACTGCAAACTATTCTATAAGATAACTTCTCTATTCATGATATGACTCTACTTGAAAAGTAAATGAGCAAAAGGTAATGATGTGATACCGCGGCACTCCCCCAAGCTTGGAACAAGCCAAGGGGATGCCTATACCGATGACGAATTATTCTTGTGGCGGCGGATAATCTTTAATAAGCTTCTCAATCAAATCTTTCAGATCATCAATCTTGTCACTGAGATTATGGATCATCTCAGAATTGTGCTCAATACGGTTCATGAACCTGTCGGCAAGAGAATCCCAGCTCTTGGAGTTATTTCCCCATCCTTCTTCACTCTTGGAGCTTTCTATCCCTGCATTGTTAGAACGATCTATATCCCAGCCAGAGGGTAATCGTGATCTGGGCACCTTTTGAACCTGATGTTCATGAATTAGAGTATGGAAAGGATTTTGGCCTAACGGAGATGTCCATGGAGCTAAGGTGTGATGCGGCACACCCCCTCCGGTCCTTATGCAAGCACTCTTCTTGAACCTGTCATGATCTGTCACCACCCCTATGCTGGCAATCATGGTGTTTGGCCATGAACTTTGATCTTCCTCCTCGTCTTCACTTTCAACCTCTTCTTTCAGCCAAAAGTCTTTGGTGTCATCTTCCGGAGGTGTCTTCTCCTTGTCATCGCTTGAAGAGGCCATGGCTCCCCCAAGCTTAAGATCAACTCCTGACAAAAACAGCTCGAAACAAAACACGACGAGAAAACGATATACAAACCTCGGGGACTCCGGGGGGTTAAATAGGTGAAAATTATACATCGAAACGAAATCACAGGAGGAAACCGGGACAGAAATGAGTTCTGGGGTGTTCTCACACCTGGGTGGCGCGGCCAGGGGTGGGCCCGCGCCACCTATGTGTGAGACGCACACGGACTCCTTTTCCTGCCCGTTTTCATCTCGTGATTTTTCATATTTAGTAAAAACAGCAAAAATATTAAAGGAAGAGCTTTTAGCGAAACTTCTCTGACTAGAACTGTTACCTATTCGAAAACGAATTCTGCAGGTACCTGCAATTTGTCTTGGATGAATTCTTCCGGAGAAACTGTTTCAATAACATCAACATCTTCATTATAAGAATCTCCAGAAATATAATGTTTGAGTCTTTGCCCATTCACCACTTGTGTAGAGTCATCCTTCAATGAAGCAATCTTAATAGCACCTGAGCGGTACACTTCCACAATAACATAAGGTCCTTCCCATTTTGAAAGTAATTTTCCTGCAAAAAATCTGAGACGAGACCTATACAATAGAACTTTCTCACCAACATGAAACTCTCTCTTAAGAATTCTCTTATCATGCCATTGCTTGACTTTCTCTTTAAAAAGCCTGGCATTCTCATACGCTTCGTTTCTCCACTCATCTAAAGAACTCAAATCTAACAACCTCTTCTTACCGGCTAGTTTAAAATCTCTGTTAAGCTCTCTCACTGCCCAAAAAGCTTTGTGTTCTAATTCTAAGGGCAAGTGACACGCTTTCCCATAAACCATCTTATAAGGAGACATACCCATGGGGTTCTTATAAGTAGTTCTATAAGCCCATAAAGCGTCGTTTAACTTACTAGCCCAGTTTTTCCTAGATCTCTTGACAGTCTTCTGCAAGATAGACTTGATTTCTCTATTAGAAAGCTCTACCTGCCCACTAGTTTGGGGATGATAAGCAAAAGCAATTCTATGATTGACATCATATTTAGCAAGAGTTTTTCTAAAACCACCGTGAATAAAATGAGAACCTCCGTCAGTCATAAGATATCTAGGCACACTAAACCTAGGAAAAATAACATCCTTGAGCATTTTTAACGAAGTCTCACCATCGGCACTCTTTGTAGGTATGGCTTCTACCCATTTAGTAACATAATCAACAGCAACAAGTATATGGGTATAGCCTTTTGAAGGAGGAAAAGGACCCATAAAGTCAAATCCCCAACAATCAAATGGTTCAATAACAAGAGTGTAACTCATAGGCATTTCATTGTGTCTAGAAATATTACCAACTCTTTGACATTCATCACAAGATAAAACATACCTTCTGGCATCTTTAAAGAGGGTTGGCCAATAAAAACCTGATTGTAGAACCTTTTGCGCGATTCTATCTCCGGCATGATGCCCTCCATAGGCGTTGTTATGGCATTTTCTTAATATCTCTTGTTGCTCATATTCCGGTACGCATCTTCTCATAATACCATCAACTCCTTCTTTATATAAGTGTGGGTCATCCCAAAAATAATGCCTCAAATCATAAAAGAATTTTCTTCTTTGCTGAGCTGTAAAAGTTGGAGGCAAATACTTGGAAACAATAAAGTTAGCATAATCAGCATACCAAGGAAGGTCTCGCGAAGTTACATTTATTGCAGCCAACTGTTCATTTGGAAAACTATCATTAACAGGAATAGGATCAAAAGAAATGTTTTCCAATCTATATGAGTTGTCAGCCACAGGATTTTAAGCACCTTTCCTCTCTACGATATGCAAATCAAATTCTTGTAAAAGCAACACCCACCTAATAAGCCTAGGCTTAGCATCCTTCTTAGTCATAAGATATCTAATAGCAGCGTGATCAGTATGAATAGTAACTTTAGAATCAACAATGTAAGATCTAAACTTATCACATGTAAAAACAACAGCAAGAAACTCTTTCTTAGTAGTAGCATAATTCTTCTAAGCAGCATCAAGAGTCTTACTAGCATAATGAATAACATTCAACTTATTATCTACGCGCTGTCCAAGAACAGCACCAACAGCAAAATCACTAGCATCACACATAATTTCAAAAGGTAAATTCCAATCAGGTGGTTGAACAATAGGAGCAGTAGTTAAAGCCTTCTTAAGAGTTTCAAAAGCTTCCTTACAATCATCATCAAAGACAAATGGTACATCTTTTTGAAGAATATTAGTAAGAGGCTTTGAAATCTTAGAGAAATCTTTAATAAACCTCCTATAGAAACCAGCATGACCAAGAATACTACGAATACCTTTAACATCTCTGGGACAGGGCATTTTCTCAATTGCCTCTACTTTTGCTCTGTCAACTTCAATACCTCTTTCAGAAATTTTATGTACAAGGACAATTCCTTCATTCACCATAAAGTGCCATTTCTCCCAATTAAGAACAAGGTTAGTTTCTTCGCACCTCTGCAAAACTTTATCAAGGTTGTGCAAACAATTATCAAAAGAAGTTCCATAGACAGAGAAATCGTCCATGAAGACCTCCACAATTTCTTCACAAAAGCCATGAAAAATAGCAGACATGCATCTTTGAAAAGTAGCAGGAGCATTGCATAAACCAAACGGCATACGTCTATAAGCATAAGTTCCATAAGGACAAGTAAAAGTGGTTTTCTCTTGATCTTCCTTCTTAACAGCAATTTGAGAAAAACCAGAATAACCATCAAGGAAACAAAAATGAGTCTTCTTAGACAACCTTTCTAACATCTGATCTATAAACGGTAAAGGGTAATGATCTTTCTTAGTAACTTTGTTTACCTTCCTATAATCAATGCACATTCTATAACCAACTACTACCCTTTGAGGAATAAGCTCGTTATTCTCATTAGGCACAACAGTCATACCTCCTTTCTTAGTAACACAATGAACAGGACTAACCCATCTACTATCAGCAATAGGATAAATAATACCAGCATCAAGGAGCTTTAATACCTCATTTCTTACCACATCCTTCATCTTGGGAATTAGGCGGCGTTGATGCTCCACGACTGGCTTCGCGTCTTTCTCCATATTAATGGCATGCTGACATAAAGTGGGAGAAATCCCTTTTAAATCATCAAGAGTATATCCCATAGCTCCTCGGTGTTTCCTCAATATCTCCAATAGTCTTTCTTCTTCCTTTCCTGAAAGTTTAGAGCTAATAATAACAGGATATATTTTCTTATCATCTATATAAGCATATTTAAGATTATCAGGCAAAGGCTTTAATTCGAACACAGGATCTTCCTTAGGTGGCAAAGTGGTACCAAGATCCTCCACGGGTAGATTATTCTTGATTAATGGTGGTTGACGAAGAAGAATGTCGTCAATCTCTTCTCTTTCCTTGCTGAAAACATCACTTTCGTGATCTTCCATGAATTGCTGCAAGGCATTATTAGGAGCAAGAGCAATAGAAGCAAGCTGTTCAACTCGAAAATTTTCATTAGGCGTGTCATTTTCATAAGAAGTCTTAGCAAACTTGGAAAAATTAAACTCATAGGACTCTCCATTAAATTTAGTAAAAAAATTCTCCTTCTTACAATCTATCACAGTGCCACAAGTGTTCAAAAATGGTCTACCAAAAATAATAGGACAAGTTTTACTAGCCTCCTTACCAAGTACTAGAAAACCAGTGGGGTATTTAGTCTTACCGCAAAGAACTTCCACATCTCGAACAATACCAAGAGGCCAAACAGTCTCTCTGTTAGCAAGCTGAACAACCACATCAATATCTTCAAGTTCACAAGCGCCAATCTCATGCATAATTTCTTTGTACAGCTCCAAGGGAATAGCACTTGTACTAGCACCAATATCACATAGACCATAATAGCAATGATCTCCAATCCTGACAGAAATAACAGGAACACTTGTTTTCCTATGCTTTTTAGGATGTGAGAGAATGTTAGAAGCATCTTCACAAAAAAGAATATATTCATCCCCTACATCTTTAGTAACAAGATCCTTCAATATAGCTACAGGAGACTTAATAGTAATTTGATCATCAGGTTCTGCAGCTTTCTTAGTACTTTTATTAGACACACTTACCAAAGTAGAATACTTCTTTACCTTAGCAGGGAAAGGTGTCTTCTCAAAATAAGGCTCAGGCACAATGCTATCAACAGTACAAACTTCAGTAGCTGCAGTAGGTATATGACTAATAGAATCTTTATAAGGCGCATGATATTTGTTCCAATCTTTCTTTGGAACATCAAGATAAGAGGCAAAGGCCTTAAGACAATTAGCAAGTATTTGTGAATCAAGACCATAAGCAGTGCTAACACTATGGAAGTCATCGGTTCCCATAAAAGATTTAATGCATTCATAATCATAGTTTATACCTGACTTCCTACCTTTGTCGTTTTCCCAACCTTCAGCATTCTCTTGTATATGGTCAAGAAGTTTCCACTTAGCATCTTCTTTCATATGAGTAAATGATCCAAAGCAAGAAGCATCCAAGTAATCCTTATCAGAAAGAGTAAGCCGTGCATAAAAATTATCAATAACAATATTATTGGGGAGCTCATGAATGGGGCATTTGAGCATTAGTAACTTCAATCTCCCCCACGCTTGGGCAATACTCTCTCCATCATGAGGCCAAAAATTATATATCCGGCTAAGATCTTTATGAATTTCACTTGGAGGATAAAACTTGGAATAAAAGAGAGGTACAATATCCTCCCATGCCATAGATGGACCATCTTGGAGTAGTCGATACCACTCTTCAGCTCTGCCTTTCAATGATAATGAGAATAATTTCTCCTTGACTTGGCTTGGTGAAATACCTGCACATCTGAACAACTCGCATAATTCATGTATAAATAATAAGTGATCACCCGGATGGATAGTTCCATCTCCTGAATAGCAGTTATCCATAATACGCCCAACAATTTTCATAGGTATTTTAAAAGGATCAATTTTAGCAGGTGGTGGTGGTGGTGGTTCATCCACATGTGCAGCAGTAGTAGTAGATGTGTTTCCAAATAGGAAACCGAATGGAGAGTTCTCCATTGCAGAGTAAAATAAAAATAAAACAATACTCACAGTGACGGTTACCTTTACCAATTCCACTCTTCAATAGCGCTACACTCCCCGGCAACGGTGCCAGAAAATAGTCTTGATGACCCACAAGTATAGGGGGTGTATAGTAGTACTTTCGATAAATAAGAGTGTCGAACCCAATGAGGAGCAGAAGGTGTTGATGAGTGGTTTTGATCAAGGATTCACTGTAAATACTAGCAAACAGGTTTTCAGGGGTATTTGGTAATACGAGTAAATAAAGTGCGAGTAAATAAAAGACAGTAGTAACAATTGCAGCAAGTGGCCCAATCCTTTCTTCAGCAAAGGACAAGCCGGTTGTGTAACTTATAATAACCAAACATTCTCGAGGACACACGGGAGTTTCTGTCAAGAGCTTTCGCTTCATAAAGCCAATAGTCTTTATTGGTTTGATAGGTGTTATGGGGGTGAACCTGTGCTAGCGCACTACCCTTACTAGGATAAATACACACTTGTGATTATACCCCTTGCAAGCATCCGCAAATACAAGAAAGTAATTAAGATAAATCTAACCACAGCCTTAAACTCTAAGATCCTACGCTCCTGGTGCAAAGGTTTCCCAACGGAGGTTTAGGTTTCTGTCACTCCAGCAAACCCACAATTGGTAGCCAAATACACAATGCATCTCACTAGGCCCATAAATGGTGAAGTATCATGTAGTCGATGTTCACATGACAACACTAGTGAAATAGCACCACAACAATATCAAACCATTAAATATTTCTCAACAATAATTCACTACTAACATCTTGACTTCTCCCATGTCCTCAAGAACTAAACGAACTACTCACAAGACATCATATGGATCATGATTAGAGGTGAAATAATGGTAAATAACAATCTGAACATAAACCTTAATTCAATGGTTCCACTCAATAGCATCAACTACAAGAGTAATCAACACCGGGAAAGTTTCCCCTATGAATATAGCAAGATCCAACTCAAGATGTTACAGCGGGATGGCGTGGTGATGGTGGAGATGAAGGTGCTGGTGATGGAGATGATGATGATGATGATCCCGATGAAGTCTGGTCCGATGGTGATGACGATGGCGACGATCTCCCCTCTTCGGGAAGGAATTTCCCTGGCAGATTTCTGCCTGCCGGAGAGCTTTTCTCTCTCTGGTGTTTTCTGCCCCGCAGAGGCGGCGGTGTCTAACTCTGAGCCCCCCCCTTGACTTAGGTTTTCGGGGACGATGAAGTATGCAAAGGGGCGATGGCAGAAGTGGGCCAGGGTGGCCTCACACAGGCTGGCGCGGCCAGGGGTCAGGTCGCGCCACCCTGGCGTGAGGGCCCCTCCTGGCTTCTCTCGACTCCTCCTTCTGGCTTCCTGAGTCTTCTGGGAAAATATAATTTCCTAGTATTTTTCTGGAATTTTCCTGATCTTCAAAATATGGTCCCTTGATGGTCCTTTTTCCAGCAGAATCCTGACTCCGGCAGCAAATCCTCCAATGATCATCAAACATGTGAAAACAAGGGAAATAACATAAGTATCAACTCTAAATATGAAATATATCAATGAATAACAGTAAATTATGATACAAAATAGTGATGCAAAATGGACATATCACTCCTCCACCATGTGTTTCATGTTTAGATCTTGTGAGCTACCCTACATGATCAAGATCATCTTTGTGTAATTCTACATGTTGTGTTTGTTGGGATCCGATGAGTATTGGTACTATGTCAAGTTGATGTGCTGATGACAAGGGTATAGTTAGTAGAGCCCGTATGTTGAGTACCCCTGAGGCCCGTTAAGCTAGGCCCGATTGTAATGATAGTCGAATATGAGTTCTTACCGTATGTCGATATTGTAATCTGTATCGGACCCTACCCGATCCTCGAGACCTGGCCATCTATATATAGGGGCCAGGAGGGGACGGTGTAGGCCAGATTGAAAACAAGCCAGGTTGAACACCTAAGTTTACTTTCAACACACACCTATTTCGACTAACTTTACCTTCGAGTTCATCCAACGCCCTATCTCCCCGATCCTATGTCCTTCATCTAGGACATTTGTCGAGTTAACCCTATTGGCACCGACCGTGGAGAACTTGGGCGTTGGAGTCATGAATTCGACGGCTTTTTCGCTTTTAGCCAACAGCAGTTCAGAACTCGACGGAAGTCAAGAGATGGAGTTAACAATTGGAAGTTTGAGCATCCTCATCGGGCCGTCGGGTTCATCTCGCCTCTCGGATTCGACAAAACCAGGTCCGTCGGCGAGCAAGCCCGAAACAGAGGAAACGTTGGAGTCATCAGAAGGCTCTTCCAGCGAGGTAAACTCGCCAGTCAGTTTAGAAAAAGCACCAATCGCAGAAGGCGACAAAATTCAGGAAAATTTCGAATCAGAAGAAAGGGCGTGTCAAACGCACAACAACGCAAAGGACTTCGCCGCGGGAAGCAGCGGCGTCTCCAAAGTACAGCAGTTATGCGTTATTATCACTGAAGCAGAAGAAGAAAGCAACAGCGAAGGAAGTAAAAAGGTCGACAGGCAAGTCGACAAAATAAAAGAACACAACAAAAAGGAAAAGAAGAAAGTACACGTCTCGGCTGGCGAATGGAGAATGATCAAATCAGCTATCAATCATGGTACAGAAGTACCCGAAGGATCGAGAAGAAAAGTTCTAATGGGATATCAGTATGCATTATACCAACACAGGAAGAAACTAAGGGATGAAAGAGACATGGTTTTTCAAGACAATAACAGTATATCAAGGGAGGAATACTGGGAAGACTATAGTGAAGATTCAGAGTACAGCAGAGAAAGGCGCAGAGACCCAAAACACAACAGGGGGGCGACAACACGCAGCAGAGAAGAAAGGTACCCAAGGAGTCCTACCCCACAGCTAGAAGAGGAGGAAGATGACTTTGTACAAGAAACGCCAGAAGCAGCGTTAGTAGCAGCACATGCGTATTTACTAACTACAAGGCCAGAACCCGGGGATCCGCGAGAAGATATGCACCAAGCCGCGATACGAAGCCTCGGAATAGTGGAAAGCAAGATCAGGGAAAAAGGCCCAGACACGAACTCAACAAGCTACAAGAAAAAGCAAAAGGTGAAGTTCAGATACAACTTCACAGACAACGAGTATAGCGAGTCATCAGAAGATGAAATGCAACATAAGAGGAAGGAGGACGCAAGAAATATAATAGCGCAAGCTCGAGTAAATAAATCACACCACGCCTGGAGAGAAGAGAATTATGAAGATGACGATAATGTCGTGGTTTCGTCAACAGATCTGCCATAGGGGTAGGTGTATGGTGGTTTGTGGAAGGGGGTGAACACGAAGGAGCGATCCAGGACAGTGGTAGCACGAGTTTACCCAGCTTCAGATCCCGCAACGGTGGCGAGACCCTACGTGCTGCTATAATTCACTATAAGGCAACAAGTGCTCGGTTACAATGATGAGGTTGGCTGTTTCGCTATGCGATTAGCCGTAAGATTGGTCTCTTGCCCCAAGGGCTGCTCCATGCCGGGCTTATAAAGGCGCCTGGCGTGGGCTACACGTTGGTACCGGAGCGGATACAACTTGGAGTCCTATACTAAGTCCTATGCGTGCGCTACAAGGTCACCCGCCATGACCAATCTGGCGTTAGAGACACCGCGATACTGCCTTGTTGCGTTCGCAGGTATCACTTCGGGATCTACCTCCAATGGAGAAGATAGCCCAGGTGAATCCATCCTAGAGGCACTTAACGAAAGTGGTGAATCGGATGACTGGGATAGCAAAGGCTATGATTCTGACCATTACGATGCCGCCATGAGGAAACTCGAGGCGGAATTGGCGCAGCAGGCACTTGAAGAGCAACACGCAGCGGCCAAGCAGGTGTTTGTCACCAACAAAGGAGATGATGCTGGGCAGACAACCGGTGATCCGCCATCTCAAGCAGTCCACGACGGAGATGCCGGCAATGAGCAGGGTAACCCGCCACCAGTCGCCGATCCCGCCGCGGAGCAACTCCCCGAGATTCATGGCGGACCCAGGCCGTTACCCGCCATCCCCGAGGACCAGCACCAAGAAGACTTCACGACCCCGCTGGATAAGGTCGTCTATGGAACCCTAGCAGATCCAATCACCCCTGACTATGTCAGCGATGTGAACGATCTCGAGAAGAAGAGGCGAGCACTCCTCAAGGAAGCAAAGCGAGTCGAGAAGATGGGCCAGCAGGTTGATGACGACATTGCTAAAGCTCAGGACACGCTGAAGCGCGCAAGGAATATGGAAGAGAAGTATGCCACTCTCATTCAGAACCAGTTCAACGAGGGAGGCGACCCGCAGCTGGTACGAAACCTTGAGTTCACCATACCAACAGCGGAAACTCTGGCCAGGATGTACATCAAGAATCCGCCATACGTGGACAAAAACCACGATGAAGTTAGGGCTACGCCCATCGAGAACATCGTGGCCGCAAAGGAGCTATTGGAGCATAACAAGAGTCCAGCAGCTCTGGAGACAGCAGTTAAACTGATGACCAAAGCATTAGTGCAGCAGGAAAAGGCTACGTCGTCACGACGGCTCGAATCTGATCCTGCGCTATGCAGGTCCAGTACTGCATCTAAAGCTCAGGGAGCTGGCAATAATGGTGGTCGTCCTGACAACGAGTCTCATACCGGATCCTCGGAGATCCGAAGAAGAGAAGCTCGCAATCGGAGACATGCCATCCCAATATCCTCCGATGACGACAAACCACATGGCAAAGGCCCACAGAGAAATCCATCGCCACCCCGCAAGAATTACCCGGCTTACGGATACCAACAAACCACTGCTGCTCCTCGCCATAAGACCAACATGCCGCCGCCAAAGCACAGGACGTTCGAAGTCCCTAAGGGAGGAATCGTCATAATCGACAATGATGGCAAACGAGGACGAAGCCGTGACGCCGGACGCAGAGACGATCCGCCACGACGGGAAAACAGCAGGGATGGCGGATCCAAGAGAAGGGACCGATCTCGCCATGACGACGGCGCGCATCGTAACGGCGACAAGGATAAGCATCGCTCCACTCGCCGCCACGATGACAAAGGGCAAGGCTCCCGCCGCCATGACGATGACCCATCACGAAGAACGGATGGAAGTCATAGCTGCAGAGAACAGTCGCAGGACGGCGAGAGTAAGCGCAGACGCGACCCTTCGCCATCCCCACCAGGAAGCCCCCATGGTGGCGGTGGTGGTGGCGGCGGGCCAGCAAGGTCGCACAACTCCCGCAAAGATCCGCCGGACCAGAAGCCCTACGATGCCCGTACCCATCTAAACGAGATTGCCAAGTCTCAAACGGCCTTCTTCCTCGGCCCAAAGTGCTTTGGACCCTGGATTCGTGACGAGCCCATCCCGTATGGGTTCAAAATCGAGAAAAATATCCGCCAGTACAATGGGGTCGATAGGCCTTTGACCTGGCTACAAGACTACTTCAACGCAGTACAATTCGCCGGGGGATCTCCCAATGTCGTTGTCCGCTATTTGCCCCTGATGCTATCCGGCACTGCGAGGCAGTGGATCAATGACCTAGCGGAAAACTCCATCCAAACCTGGTTCGATATGCAAACTGCGTTCATGGAAAATTTCGAGGGGACTTATAAGAGACCCCACAACATTGGTGACCTCCAACGGTGCCGACGAGCCGACGACGAGACCTCCCGAACTTTCCTCGTGCGATGGCTGGATATGAAGAACTCCTGTGAGGGGGTTACTGACGAATCCGCCATCCTCGCGTTTATTGACAGTTTGGAGAGAGGCCAACTGCTCCGCCATCGCCTGTTGCGGGAAAGGAATGATGAGAAATTGACCCTAAATTCCATGATCACCATCGCAAGCAATTACGCGGCCGCCGACGACGACGCCCGCGAATCTCTGAAGGCTTCCACCATCCAGAACACTGGAAAGCGGAGTAGCAGTAACAAACGGAAGAATCCGCCAGAAGAGCCGCAGGCCCCGGACATGGTGGCCACAACCTTCGCTGACAAGGGTCAAAACAGCCAGCGCGGCAGGGGACGCGGAGGTGGCGGTGGCCAGCCGCGGAGTTCTGCAACTCCTGCTTCGGCGCCATCCGCCCCCGTGTCTTACGACGAATACCGCGACATGCCATGTTTTGCCCATCGTGACGCCTCGGGAAAGTGCAATCACACCAACCGGAACTGCAAGTTTGTCAACGACCTCAAGGCGGATCAAGAAGCTGGCTTCAAACGCAGCCGGCGACAAAGGCCTCGTGGCAAAGGAAAAGCGGATAAAGACAAGGAGTCTAGGGATGGCAGTGATATGGATGAAGACCCTGCGCCCAAACCCGCCGAAAAGGCAGAGGGTGGTGCTGGCAAGGGTAACCCAATCAAGGACAAAAAAGGTGCCTTTCACACATTCCTTGGACCCCCCACGGCTAAGGCTCAGAGAGCTGCTATGCGCTCCCTTAATGCCACCGTGCCAAAAATCCGCCAGTACGTCCGATGGTCCGAAGTACCGGTGCACTGGAGCCGCGATGATCATCCAGAGCACATCCCAGATGGCTATTACGCCATGGTGGTATGCCCTGTAATCCATGGCTACGAGTTCTCCAAGTGCTTAATGGATGGCGGGAGCAGCCTGAACATCATGTACGTGGAAACGCTGACAAAGCTCGGCCTCACCAAGACCCAACTCCGCCATAGCGCGGTCACCTTTTATGGGGGGGTTCCTGGTCGCCAGGCCAAGTCCCTCGGGTTCATCACGCTCAAGGTCGCCTTCGGTAGCGAGGATAACTACAGAGAAGAGCCCATAACCTTTGAGGTGGTCCCGTTCAAAAGCACTTACCACGTGATCTTCGGGCGCCCGGCCTTCCACAGCTTTCATGCAAGGCCATGCTACATCTACAATCAGCTGAAGATGCCAGGACCGGATGGCATAATCACCGTTTATGGCAGTTTCAGAAAGGCAAAGGAGTGCGAGGAAGGAGAAGCCGCCTTCGCGGAAGCAGTGTTCTTCGGCGAGGAGTTCAAGGAAATCCACGCCGCTACGGACCCCGCGGAGATGCCGGCATCCAAGCAGGAGGTTTCCGCCACCCCGCCCACCTTCAAGCCTACAGTCGATACAAAACAGGTGGAACTTGTCGTTGGCGATGCCGCCAAGACTACCGCCATTGGGACAAATTTGTCCCCCGCATAGGAAAGCGCGCTCGTCGAGTTCCTCCGTGAGAGCCGGGACATCTTCGCATGCCAGCCATCTGACATGACGGGTGTACCCAGGGAACTCGCCGAGCACGCTCTGCAGATAATTCCTGGCTCAAAGCCAGTAAGACAAGCCATGAGACGCTTCGGAGATGAAAAGCGCTGCGCCATAGCAAAGGAAATTTCCAAGCTGTTGAAAGCAGGCTTCATCAAGGAAGTGATACATACCAAGTGGGTGGCAAATCCGGTGCTAGTTCCTAAGAAAAACACAAAAGTTCTGCGCATGTGTGTAGATTATACTGGCCTGAACAAAGCATGTCCAAAAGACCCTTTTCCCTTGCCTTGCATTGACCAAGTCATTGACTCAACGGCGGGATCGGAGCTACTGTGTTTCTTAGATGCCTACTCCGGATACCACCAGATCAAGATGAAAAAGTCCGATCAGCTCGCTACGTCGTTCATAACACCTTATGGCACATATTGCTATGTCACAATGCCATTCGGTCTGAAAAACGCAGGAGCAACGTATCAGCGCACTATGCAAAAGTGCCTGGCGGATCAAATCGGAAGAAACATCCACGCATACGTGGACGACATCGCAGTCATGTCCAAGAAGCAAGATGGCCTTATAGCGGATTTGCAAGAGACCTTTGACAATCTTAGGAAGTACAACATGATGCTTAACCCAACGAAGTGCGTCTTCGGGGTCCCAGCTGGACAACTCCTAGGATTCATCGTCTCCCACCGCGGAATTGAGGTTAATCCGGAGAAGATCAAGGCAATCCTCGACATCTCCCGGCCCATCGACCTAAAAGACGTGCAGCGACTCACAGGCTGCGTGGCAGCAGTGAGCAGATTCATCAGTCGTCTTAGCGAGAAGGCTTTGCCACTCTACAAGCTGATGAAGAAATCAGATGAATTCGTCTGGACCGACGAAGCAGACGCTGCACTTAAGGATTTGAAGAGAGTGTTATCCACTGCACCAGTCCTAGCGGCACCCGAAGACCAGGAGCCCATGTTACTATACATGGCGGCGACCAATAGGATGGTCAGCATCGTCATGGTGGTAGAATGTAAGGAAGAAGCGCAGGAGTATGGCGTACAGCGACCAGTCTACTATGTCAGCAAGGTCCTGACGGAATCCAAGCAGCGCTACCCTCACTACCAAAAATTGGCATACGGAGTTTTCCTAGCTTCTCGTAAGTTAAGGCATTACTTCTATGACCATAAGATCACAGTGGTGAGCAAAGCCCCACTGAAGGACATCATCAACAACAGCGACGCAACAGGACGAGTTGCGAAGTGGGGCAATGAATTGGCCTCTTTCGACATCGACTACAAGCCTCGCACCGCCATCAAGTCTCAGGCTTTGGCGGAGTTTATGGCGGATTGGAAGGAAGCGCAGGAGACTACGCCAGTCCCAGAACCAGAGCATTGGGTGATGCACTTTGATGGCTCAAAGTTGCTACACGGCTCGGGGGCCGGAGTGACGCTCAAATCTCCTAAGGGAGATGAGCTCAGCTACGTTCTCCAGATTCACTTCCCCACCACCAATAACATAGCGGAATATGAAGCGCTACTACACGGGCTACATGCCGCAAAGGAAATCGGCGTACAACACATCATGTGTTGTGGAGACTCTGACCTTGTGGCTCAGCAGGTGGCTGGCACATATAAAGCTCGGAACGAAGTCATGGCGGCATACAGAGATGAAGTGGACGAGATGGCCAAAATTTTCCTCGGCTACGACATAAAGCATGTACGGCGAGAAGATAACATGGCGGCCGATACCTTGTCCAAACTGGGATCCAGCCGTAAGGCAGTTCCGCCAGGCGTATTCCTCGAGCATCTGCACGTACCATCAGTTAAGATGGTCGATCCAGAAAATCCGGAGATAGCGAGTTCCCCTGTTATGGCGGTTTTGCCTAGCAATCCGCCATGGGCAGAGCCCTTCCTGGAGTATCTGACGAACAGGAAGCTTCCCGAAGACGAAGTCCAGAAAAGACAAATCGAGCGTAGAGTCAAAGCGTACACCATCATTGATGGCCAACTCTACAAATGAAGCAACTCGGGAGTTTTTATGAAGTGCATATCCCAAGTGGATGGAATCGAGATACTAAGAGAGATCCATGAAGGCGAATGTGGGCATCACGCCGCCGCCAGATCCCTAGTAGCAAAAGCGTTCCGCCATGGGTTCTACTGGCCAACAGCCAAGGCAGATGCAGACCGCATTGTGGAACTCTGCCATGGTTGCCAGATGTACTCCAAGCAGACCCATATGCCCGCCACAGCACTTCATACGATCCCTATAACTTGGCCTTTTGCAGTCTGGGGGCTGGACATGGTAGGTCCGCTAAAAACAGCACCTTCGGGATTTACGCACCTTTTGGTAGCGGTAGACAAATTCACGAAGTGGGTGGAAGCTAAGCCCATCAGAAAACTTGATGGCAAAACCGCCCTAAAGTTTGTCAAGGACATTGTGGTCAGATTCGGCATCCCACACAGCATCATCACCGATAATGGCACAAACTTGTCTCAGGGAGAAGTTGAGGAATACTGCCATCACAACGGAATCCGCCTTGACCTAGCATCTGTGGCACATCCACAGTCTAATGGCCAAGTTGAGCGGACCAACGGACTAATCATGTCAGGGATCAAGCCACGCCTAGAAGCACCGCTACATAGAGCAGCTGGAGCCTGGGCAGAGGAGTTGCCATCTGTACTGTGGAGTCTACGGACCACGCCAAACAGATCAACCGGTCTTACCCCTTTCTTCTTAGTCTACGGAGCAGAGGCAATCTTGCCAAGTGATGTTCAGTACGATTCTCCAAGAGTCGAGGCCTACAAGGAAGAAGATGCAGAAGCGTCCAGACAACTATCTGTGGACCTGCTGGAAGAAGAGCGCGACCTAGCAGCCCAGAGATCCGCCATCTACCAGCAGAATCTCCGCCGCTATCACAGCAGGCGAGTTCGTCAACGCTCGTTCAAAGAGGGCGACCTGGTGCTACGCCTCAAGCAGCAGAAGTCCCATAAGCTATCCCCGCCTTGGGAAGGACCCTTCGTCATCAGCAAAGCTCTACTGAATGGATCCTACTACCTCGTTGATATCCGCGAGCTAGATAAGCGACCAAGTAAGAAGCGCAAACAAAGAGACCCTGACGATATCTACGACGAGACAGATCGTCCATGGAATATCGCACAGCTACGTCCTTTCTACACTTAGCACTTTTTTAGCTATGTAATAGGCACCTCTATATGATCAATGAAATAAAGCATTTGGTTCACTCTTGATTTTCTCTGAGTCTTTTACCTCCTTTATTGTTCATTTAGATTGCATAGAACCTTTTTGCGCAATTGTGCTCTGCACTTGCGTCTCTTTTAAATCCGCCATAAGCGGTCCGCGTAGTTTTTTTATGTTTTGATCTTCATTCGATGTTCTCTGTGTGGATTCCAGAGTAGTGACTTTTTGACGATCCTAGCCGCCATCTGCTCAGGGTTCTGGACGGTTGCTATTAAGTATCGTCGCCCTAGCGGATTGTTCGTGCGAAGATTTCGCCATCTCACGAAAAGTCAAGCACAGAGAGCCGGATGGCGGATCGCATAATCCTACGCGTGAAAAATTCTAAGTGTTGTTTTTTGGGCATGGCAAAAACTGCGAGTTGCATAAAACTAGGCCTGGCAGTTTCTTCGCGCAATTAAAACCACTTCATAAAAAACAAACTGCAAAAGTTCACAAAGCATTCTACTGATCCGCCACAAGCAGATCAGTCACAGTGCAGACACATCACACGCAGTTTAAGTTTAAATTACAGACCCACTCAGGGGCCGAATTGATGCAAAGTGTTTTTTCCTGCCATACTGCAGGGCACATCTCAAGAAGATGGCGGAACCTTGGAGGACACCTCATCCCCGCCATCACCACCTGTTGTAGCCGCGGAGGCGGATGCCGAAGCTTGGCTTGGCGACCCTGGCAGCTCGTATGCTTCATAGTATACGTTCAGCTGAGTGCCAAGGGCACACAGTTGATCGTACCCAAGCACGCTCTGCCGGATGGCGGCCTCGTCCACCGGTGCGCCATCCTCGCCGCTCTCGGGGATGCCGGAGGTGAGCTGGTCCAGGTCCATGTCAGGGTAGTGGGCCTTAGCCAATGTCAGCGCTGTTCTGGCACCACCCCGAGCAGAGGACAGCTTCCAATCCGCCACCAGCCCTGGCACCAGCAGCAGCTTCTGCGTGAGCGCGATGGCGGAAAGGTTGGAAGAACCCGCTATTTGCAGGCTCCCGCACGCTTGGCGACCAGCGCTGAGAAGGCCATCAAGCTCCTTCCTCGCTGCGTCCGTGGCCATGCGCAAGCCCTCGGCGGTGTCCACCTCGCTTTGTCCCAAGGAAGCTGCATGGCGGAAACAAGAAGATGCGTCACGAACTGCATAGCAGAAATTGGAAAATTTTACGCTATAAGAAGAAACGGTACCTAGCAAGTTGTCTTGGAAGTGATGGAGGAGCTCGTTAAAGCCTTCACGCCGCTTCTCAAAGTCAGCGGCGGCTTTGCGGAGATCCGCTATCTCCTTGTCTTTCTTCTTGCCCTGGTTCTCCTGGTCCTTCAGTTGCCTCTCGAGGGTGGCGTTTTCGGCCAGTGATTTTCGGAGCTGTTGATTCAGCCCGTCCATCGCAATGGCATGGCCCTGCTCCATCCCCTCGATTGTGGACTTAAGCTTGGCGGCATCTGCATGGCGGAATTTTGTTAGCTCTGCATTTGATCGAATAAGCATAAAGGAAACTTAAGGTAGATTACCGCTATTCTCAAGCTGCTGCCACAAATCCGTCACAAGAGTGCTCTTTTCCGCCAGCTCCTTCTCCTGCGAGTTGACGACCTGGACCAGGTCCTCCACCACCTTCTTGTAGTTCTGGCAAAATTTGAAGTGTTAGTCAATCTTAGAGCTTTATGCCGGATGTGAATCCGCCATAATGCTCGGGGGCTACTCACTGATTCTTTTTTAGTCACTCTTAGAGCATCATGATGAACGATTATCCGCCATGATGCTCGGGGGCTACTTACGCTGATTTTTTGTCTTCTAAGAGCTTTATGCCGGATAATTACCCGCCATAACACTCGGGGGCTACTCAATATTAAAACTTAAGTTCTCTATAGAGCACTGTGTGAACTACCAGCGCTCGAGGGCTAAGTTATTCAAAAAGTTACAGAAGTCAACCTTAGAGCACCATAGCGGATTAAATTTGCGAATCCGCCATGGCGCTCGGGGGCTACTGGGAGTACATACCTCTTTAACAATACTGGTTCTCTGAACAAATGCCGCCATTGCAGATGACACATGGTTACTGGCCTCCTCTTGCATATTGTCAAGGCGGAAAAGAGCAGTTGCTTTCTTCTTCCACTTTGAAGCTTCTTCAGCTCCCGTATCCGTCTGGATTGCTTTTCCGCTAAAACTCACCTTCTTAGCACCCTTAGCGGGGTGATCTGATGGTCCAGCACTTTTTCCTGGAGCATCCGCCACCTTGCTGGTATGATGAGAAGAGGTGGAAGGCCCAGTTGGGCGAGCAGGAGCATCTGGTGTAGGTGGAATGGCAGCGGGAGAAGGCTTGGCTAGTGGAGGTTTCGGGCCAGAAACCTTTCTTCTTCTGTGTGCAAAAGAGACAGATTAGAAAAGTTATACATGGTATGAAGGCGAATGGTGATTATACTTACTTCCGCTCCGGTAAATTTATGGTGGCGGAATGTTCTGGCACGGTGTCCAGATGGCCGCGAAGGGCAGGGGACGAATGGCGAGAGATCACTCTTTTGCCCATTCCACGAATGCGTCCGCCAGCACCGCGAACGCCACGAGGAACCGCCACTACAGGTTCATCCGCCACTACCTCTTCTTCCGCCGCTTTTTGTCCTTTGGGAGATGAGGAGGACTCATCCTCATCATCAGTAAGATCTTTCGTCCGAGGATAGCGGACAAGACCGCTCAGCTCAGAGGGTGGCAGAGAAGAGAGCTGCGGAGAAATGTGAAGTTATTCAAGGAAAATTAGCTGTTATGGCGGAATATGGAGAAGCACTTACCTTTGGACAACTGCCATTTTCATACATAGGGGTTCTTAGCTTCAGAGGCTCATCTCGCCCCACCTTAATGATATTGCGAATCCGGAGCTCGATTTCTTCAGCGGACAGTTCCTCCTTGGAATAGCGCTGGGGATCGTCTATTCCGCTATATTCGCACATCAGGCTTGGGCGATATTGGAGAGGCTGAATCCGCCGTGAGATCCAGCAGTAGATAGTGTCAGCACCTGTCAGTCCAGAGAAGACAAGTTTCGAAATCCGCCGTGAGCATAATTGGCATTCATCATCCATTGTGAAGTCATCCATTACACCCCAGCTATCCTGCTCCTCGGCGGGGCCATCAGTAAAAGACCGCAGGCCGAACTTCCTTTCAGGAGTGGCCTGGTTAGCCTGATAGAAGAAGGAACCCCGCCATCCCTTAGCAGAGTCGTGAGGGACAATGTAGGGGTAGGATTTCCCATGCCGAGGAACAAAGGAGATTGACCCGCAATTGCGAGGATTCCCGTTCGCGTCCCGGTTATGGCGGATATTAAAGTATAAGCGGAATAAGTCTCCGCGTGGGCTGATGCCTAGATACCCTTCGCATAGCGCAACGAAACCTGCTAAGGCAGTGAAGCTATTCGGAGCAATGTGGTGCAGCTGTAACCTGTAATGACGGAGAACTTCTCTCAGGAAGTAGGATGGCGGAAGGCTGAAGCCACGATCAATATGAGACTTCAGCATAACGACCTCCTCATCTGAAGGAGTTGGCGCCGCTTCACCAGGCACAACCCGCCATCTGGAGGTTTCCTTAGCAGCTATGCGGCCTTCCCGCTCCAAGGAAGATAGAATTTCCTCGCTCAGAATGCAGGGGTCCCAATCCCCTCCTGAGGTTTCGGGCATGGCGGACTCTGTATCAGAGGATCGCACAGAGCCCTCAGCAGCTTCAGACTTTGAAGTTTGGCGAGGAGATTCGGGCTCCATGGCGGCCAGTGGCGTGGCGGTGATGATTTCTAAAACTTCAAGCGAGGACGAAGAAGACGAGGCCAGCTTGTGGCGGAAAATGCTGCCGGCGGCGAGGTGTTTCGCGGCGGCTCGCCGGAGATGGCGAAGCTCTCGTGGCGGCGCTGAAGAGAGAGAGGCGACGGGGGCGAATGAAGGAGTGATCGGCCGGGGGTGAGAGGCCGGGGTATATATAGACCCCGGGCCTCGAGATTCGTGCCCGCCATCACCACCGCTCATCCCGATCGCAGAAACCCTAATCTGGTGACACGTGTCCAAGGGTAAAAAAGTAACTGTGAAACTTACCCTAGAAGGAACTGTGTGCCGAAATTTACGGCGGATTTCAACGGTATGATCCATCGGATCCCAAAAATCTCGCTAAGATAACTACGTCGCTTGATCCGCTATTTACGGCGGATTGATAGATGGAAAAAGGAATCTCAAGATAACCGCCATCCCAGTGAAGAAGAGCTATGGCGGAAACGACCTATCAAGAACAAGCATGGCGGATGTAGATGGTGATCTTGAAGTTCCCTGGGGGCTACTGTTGGGGATATACCAAATAGGTATACCAGCGACGTAGTCCTAAATCAGCAAGCCAGGGTGGCCCATCAGGGGTGGTATGGCGAACGCCATACCACCCCTGATGGGCCACCCTGGCTTGCTGATTTAGGACTACGTCGCTGATATACCTATTTGGTATATCCCCAACAGATAAAGAGATGGGCGCGTTATGCTTTACCCGCAGGGTTCGCAAAACGCGGGTACCCAAAGGATTCAAATTGCCACATGACCAGCATAAGTATGACGGGTCGCAAGAACCTACCCTATGGTTATCGGACTATTTGCAGGCAGTACAGATATTAGGGGGAACAAAAGCGACTGCAATGCAAAGTTTACAACTACACCTCACCGGCGCAGCACGGTCCTGGTTGAATACCCTACCCAACGAATCCATTGGAAGTTGGGGAGAACTCGAAAGTCAAATTCGCAAGAAATTTTCGCTCAACATACAAGCGCCCAGCATCACTAGAGGAAGTCAAGGCGTATGTGCAAAGGAAAGGCGAAACTCTACGTTCTTACATACAACGCTGGAGTGTAATCAAAAACTCAGCAGAGGATGTCTCCGACGAGCGAGCAATAGATGCCTTTATGGCTGGACTTCGTCGCTCAGATCTCGTGGAAGAAATCGGAAGAGCAAGACCGGCGACAGTAGCTGAGCTAATGGAACAAGCCAACAAATTCGCTGATGGAGAGGACGCATATAATAACAAAAGAGGACGTTCACCAGAAGTCAACAGAATAAGTAGACAGAGGAGACGACACCGCAGCCGAGATGACCAAGGAAGGCGAAATCAGGTAGCCGCGGGCTACGTAGCAGAAGAAGAGGAAGGATATGAAAATAGGAGATTTCAGGCAAAAGGAGTAGAAAAATCGAGATACTCCGGTCCTTCGGCCGAGGATATGCTATACGGACCTTGTCAAATCCACTACGCATATCAAACACAGAAGTCAAGGATATCAAATGCAAAGGCTAGTAAGGCACCTAGAGTCAAAAGTCTACATATCAGCTATGATTCAACCGGTGCCCAAGTCAAAGAAAAAGCGAAAGAGCATATCCAGGCAAGTAAACCTAGCAATATCGTCACCACCAGCTACCACAGAGTACCTACGGTGGTCAGATCAACCAGTTATGTTCAGTAGAGCAGATCACCCGAGGAAAGTTCCCAGGCCAGGCCACTCGCCTATGGTTTTAAAGGCACAAATAGGAGGGTACGACATCGGAAGAGTGTTCATGGATGCAGGGAGTGGCATAAACTTAATATATGCTAGAACCCTAAAGGCAATGTGCATCTCGCTGTTGAGTCTGAAGCCAACAGATTGCTCCTTCCATGGAATAGTACCAGGAGCCACAAACTACCCTTTGGGAAGAATAGAACTCGATGTCTGCTTTGGTAGTAGCAGCAACTACCGCAGAGAGAAGCTGGAATTCGAAGTTATGGACTGGCCGTCACAATACCATGCAATCCTGGGGCGCCCAGCATTTGCAAAATTCATGGCAGTACCTCATTACGCGTATCTTACGCTAAAAATCCCAGGACCCAAAGGAACAATTACGGTGCAGGGGAGCTTTGAAGTAGCCAACACATGTGACAGAGAATTCAATAGGATGGCGCAAACCTTCGGCATGACAGCGGAATATGAGAGGCTAAAAGGAGAAACGGATCATAATGTTCTACCCAACGTTGGACGATCCCTGCCAGATCAGGCTTTCGATACAGCTCAGGACTCGAAGAAGATCCAGGTCCACCCTACAGATCCAAACAAGACGACATCAATTGCGGTGAACTTGGATCCCGCATAGGAAAGCGCGCTCGTCGAGTTCCTCCGTGAGCGCTGGGAAATCTTCGCCTGGTGTCCATCAGACATGCCAGGGGTTCCCAGGGAACTCGTCGTGCACGCATTAAATGTAGATCCCAAGGCAAAGCCAGTCAAGCAACCGTTGCGACGATTTGATGAACCTAAAAGGAAGGCGGTAGCATTAGAATTGCACTGGCTAGAAAATACCAGATTTATCAGAGAAATCAAAACTTCGAGTTGGGTGTCGAACCCAGTCATCGTACCCAAGAAGAACACAGACGTACAAAGAGTATGTGTCGACTACACATCTCTCAATAAGCATTGTCCAAAGGATCCCTTCCCTCTACCCCGCATCGATCAGATAATCGATTCAACAGCGGGATGCACAAGGCTTTCCTTTTTGGACGCATATTCTGGTTACAATCAGATCAAATTGAAGAAAGAAGACGAAGAAAAAACGGCCTTCATCACACCGTACGGAGTGTTTTGCTACCAAGTAATGTCGTTCGGCCTAAAAAATGCAGGAGCAACTTATCAATGGATGATGCAAAATTGCCTCGGAAGCCAAATAGGACGCAACATCCAAGTCTACATTGATGATGTAGTCATCACCACAAGAGAGGAGAAATCTTTAATCAGCGACTTGGCAGAAACCTTTGACAACCTGAGCAGGTACAAACTTAAGCTTAACCCGACAAAATGTTCCTTTGGCGTATCAGTAGGGCAACTTTTGGGGCTTCTGGTATCGGCACGAGGAATAGAGGCGAACCCAGAGAAGATTCAAGCAATTTTAACAATGGGGAAACCCACGAAGCTACACGACGTACAGAAACTCGCAGGACGCGTTGCGGCATTAAGTCGCTTCGTTGCTCGATTGGGAGAAAAGGTGCTTCCTTTCTATGCACTTATGAAGAAGTCAGACAATAAATTTGAATGGACAGAAGAAGCAGATGCAGCTTTTGCACAGTTGAAAAAAGTGCTTTCCACGCCGCCAGTGCTGGTCGCACCAAAAGAAAAAAGAACCACTACTACTCTACATCGCCGCAACCCACCAGGTGGTAAGCACAGTATTAGTAGTCGAAAGAAGTGAAGAAGGAAAAGCCCACGACGTCCAGAGACCGGTATATTTCATTAGTGAAGTATTATCTCCGACAAAATAGAGGTACCCGCACTATCAGAAACTCGCGTATAGTGTTTTCACAACTGCACGAAAACTGCGACAGTACTTTGCGGTGCACCCAATTATAGTGGTCAATGAAGCGCAACTGTTGAATATATTGAACAATCCTTCAGCAACAGGACGTGTCTCTTTGTGGGGAATCGAGCTATCTCCCATGGACATCACGTACGAAAAAAGGAAGGCGATTAACTCGCAAGTCTTGCCAGATTTTACGGCAGAATGGCTGGAGCTGCAGAGCACGGGACCACCAGACTTATCCAGTGTTTGAACAATGTACTTTGACGGTTCTAAAAGACTCCAAGGCGCAGGCGCAGGAGTGGTCTTGATATCGCCCCACGGCGACAAATTGAAGTATGTCTTAAGGATGAGCTTTCCACAGGCTTCTAATAACGAAGCAGAATACGAGGCTTTGTTGCACGGAATGAAGATGGCTAAAGCATGTGGAGCAACTCGCCTAAAAATATTTGGAGATTCTAACCTCGTTGTCCAGCAAGTTATGAACAAATGTGACACAATCAATGACAACATGATGGCCTACAAGAATTTATATCATTATCTCGAAGGAACATTCGATGGATGCGAAGTCTCGCACATAAGCAGGAATAGTAATGAAGAAGCCGACAATTTAGCAAATATCGGGTCACAGTGCTTACCCGTGCCGTCCGGAGTATTTTGGGAAGAAATAGTAGAAAGATCAATAAAAAGTGGAAAAAGCTCGACTACTGCAGCAGACTCAGGGGCTACGTTGGGGCCAGAGGAGGTCATGATGATAGAAGAAACCTAGATGCAGCCATATCTTGCATACATGATAAATAAACAATTACCAGAAGATGCAGTGGAAGCCAAGAGGATAACTCGACGATCGAAAACGTTTGTCGTGTTGCAGGGGAAATTGTACAAGAAGAGTATTACCGGCGTTTTGCAGCGTTGTGTAACGCCCCAGGAGGGACAAACAATACTAAAAGACATACACGGCGGAGTATGCGGCCATCATGCTAGCAGCAGAGCAATAGCGGCAAAGGCTTTCCGAGCAGGATTTTATTGGCTAACAGCCATCGAAGACGCGAAAGATATAGTTTGAAAGTGTGAAGCATGTCAAAGATTTGCATCTACACCGCATGCACCAGCAGCAGAGTTACAAACAATACCATTGTCCTGGCCCTTTGCGCAATGGGGCCTCGATATGGTGGGAAAGTTGCACAAATCCTGGCCAGGAGGACATGTTTACATGCTAGTGGCAGTCGATAAATTTACCAAGTGGGTGGAAGCGGCCCCGGTAACAACTCAAGATTCGACAGCAGCAATCAGCTTCATCAAGTCGATAGTATTCCATTTTGGTGTACCATATAGCATCATCACAGACAACGGGACAAACTTCACTTCAAAGGAATTCAAGAACTATTGTGAAGGACTAGGGATCAAGCTCAAATTCGCATCTGTGGCACACCCAAAGACAAATGGGCAAGTCAAAAAAGCCAATGGCCTAATATGTAGTGGGATAAAAAAGAGGCTCTTAGCACCTCTCAAGAAAGCCAAGAGCGCTTGGGTAGAAGAATTGCCCTCCGTTCTTTGGAGCCTAAGAACTACGCCTAACGCAGCAACTCAAGAAACTCCTTTCTTCCTGGTACATGGCGCAGAAGCCGTGCTTCCAGTCGAAGTTACACACGAGGCCCCAAGAGTGACGGCATACGACGAGACAACATCAATAGAAGCATTGCAAAATGATGTCGATGCGCTAGATGAAGCAAGAGATAAGGCCTTAGAAAGAGCGACGTAGTATCAACAGAGTCTACGAAACTACCACAGCAGTCGAGTTCGTCCGCGATCCTTTGTGGTGGGAGACCTAGTTTTGCGACTCAGGCAAGACAGCCACGGCAAATTGGAGTCCCCTTGGGTAGGACCTTACATCGTCACAGAAGTAATACCAGGAGGAGCATATCGACTACAAGACAAGAAGACAGGGAAAGACGAGAGCAACCCATGGAATGCAGAGCAGCTACGGCGTTTTTACGCGTAGAGTAAATCTAGTGGTATCAGTAAACTTGAGTTAACCTTCTGAACCCAGAACATGAGGCCACAGGTCGGGCTCTTTGGGTTGAACTCGACAAAATTGTACAAATATTTTTACTTCTCCGCTCGGGGGCTTCAACCCTCGGGTCGTACGAAAGGAATTTTTATCGCGACTTGGAGATCGTTTTTCACTATAAGGTTGTGCAGACAACCCGATAAATATTCAAACAACTTGGTTCACAAAAGAACCCGATATTCTTCATATCAATTGGTTCGCAAAGAACCCGATATATGGAAAGCATACCTCAGAACAATGACTTGTTTTCATGGTACTAGTAAAAACATCAAAACAAAGTACGAAAATTCATTACAGATAACATGGCAGCAAAGACATTCTCAAACGAAACAGATCCTAATGGAAGTGGACTTCAGCTTCATACTTCTTCTGGCACTGGGTGCCGTCATAAATCTTCACGTCAAACTTCGACGTGCCGATGTGGAAGTCGAAGGCCATGAAGAAGCCTTGGTGGATGTCGTGGTCTTCTGCAAACTGCGACCAGCCACCCTTCAAGTACTGCTCTCCGTCGCCATCATACCAAACTTCCACCTCGTATGGAGTCCCACTGCCAGATTGTTCGCGGAGAACCGCTTGTCGCAGTTCTCGCCCATCCATGAACTTGGTAAAATTCAGCGGCAGGCGCTGAATCTCACGGCACTGCGCCATGGCAATGCAGAAAAAGGAAAAGATTCTGGGCAGAGCGGTAGGAGCAGCGAGAGCAGCAGGAGGAGGAGCGCTTGAACCTGGGGCAGCGCTAGTCACCTTGGGCTTGTTCTTGCTACCAGGTGGACGGCCGGGGCGGCGTTTAACCGGAGCGGCCGATGATGATCCTGCGACGGCCGAAGTTGTTTTGTTTTTGCTCCCACGAGGGCGGCCCCGACCTCGCGGCGCTACCGGAGAGCCAAGGTTCAAACGAGAACCATCTGCGTTAGCCATGTGGATGAGGAAGAAGGCTAGAAACCCTAGATGACGAGAGAAGATGATACGGCAGAAGAGGAAATCTGATTAGGGTTTTTTACCCTTGCCAGAAGGTGCTTAATTTATAAGTGCGTATTACTGGGCCTTCGTGATAAGCAAAGCCCATAAGCGTATTCTACAAAAGAGTTAAATTCTGCACGTAGCAGACGATAAGTACCAAAGAAGAAAAATAAGAAGGGGAGAGTGTGGTTGCACGATATACAAGACCTCGCATTGCGCTCGGGGGCTTGTAAACAGGAGATATTACAAGAAAGAAGATGAATTGAATTTTGAGCCTATGCTCGACTACAAGTATTCAAACATAGCCTCGGGGGCTACTCCCATCGGAAGCGCTGAGCGCGCACCCGATAGAGGATAAGATAATCAATGGTGGAGATCAAGAAAGATTATCATGTGAACTTCGACTACATAGTCGACCAAATATAGAGAGACTACTCCCATCGGGAGGGAATTGGAAGAAGTTAATTTAAAGTTTGAAATTCTTTGATTTTATCAGTCAAAACTTGGCTGCGACATAAGATTCTCGAGTTGCATTATCGCAACGAAACTTGAATGCCGTGATTTATCACGAAGGTAAGACCCCGGGATCCGTCCTATGTGGCCTGGTATACGCACATGGATGCGCTCTGCTGGTATGTATCCGTGTCTACGACGCGAAGAAAATCCTGGTGGACGCATTGGGTACCCTGAGAATCACTGGGATTCATTCTTTGTAAGTCCTAAATGCGGCAAAAGAGTGGGTTTGACCGGTATCCCGAATTCAAGTCCAAGGGGATTGAATTTGAAGTAGGTGACAAGTGTCTGTTCCGGCAGTTAACTGACCTCTTGATCCGTCAGAGATGTCAGGCTTGTTCATCAAAACCCCTTGCGAAATATTATCATGAAAATAAGTCGAAAGACCAAGTCAAAGATTTGAAGATAAGAAGAAGTCGAAGAATTGATCAAGTCGAAGATATAAAGATTAGAGATTCAACCCGAATCTGTAATTCTGGTAGAATCTCAGGGGCTACTAACAAGGGTATAGTTAGTAGAGCCCGTATGTTGAGTACCCCTGAGGCCCGTTAAGCTAGGCCCGATTGTAATGATAGTCGAATACGAGTTCTTACCGTATGTCGATATTGTAATCTGTATCGGACCCTACCCGATCCTCGAGACCTGGCCATCTATATATAGGGGCCAGGAGGGGACGGTGTAGGCCAGATTGAAAGCAAGCCAGGTTGAACACCTAAGTTTACTTTCGACACACACCTATTTCGACTAACTTTACTTTCGAGTTCATCCAACGCCCTATCTCCCCGATCCTAAGTCCTTCATCTAGGACATTTGTCGAGTTAACCCTCGTCAGCTGAATTATATATCTTTATGTTATCTCTATGTTCTTTATGATCTTGCATGCTTTCCGTTGCTAGTAGATATCTTGGCCGAGTAGATCCTAGTGACTCCAAGAGGGAGTATTTATGCTCGATAGTTGGGTTCAAGCCTCTAGTAATCTGGGGGAGTGACAGAAACCTCTAAGGTTGTAGATGTGTTGTTGCCACTAGGGAGAAAACAACATTCTTTTGTCCAAGGACATTTGCTTTGTTTACTTTACGCACTTTGCTTAATGCAGTTATCCATTGTTCGCAACTTAATACCCAATGGTTGCTCGGTTGACATCCGAAGGGTGGATTATTAGTCATAGATGTAGTTGGATTACGGTCTATGTATTTTGTCGTAATGCCCAGAGTGAATCTCATAGTGATCCTCATGACATATGTACGTTATCTTTCTTATATCAATTGCCCAACTGTAATTTGTTTACCCAGCATGTTGTTATTTATCTTATGGAGAGACACCACTAGTGAACTGTGGACTCTGGTCCAATTTCCTTTACATTGCTATTACCGTTTACTTTTACTCGCACTGTTTACTTTCTTGCATACTATTACCCTTTTACCACTCAATATGCTCAATCCTTTGTTTACAGCAAACCGGTGAGATTGACAACCTCATCGTAAGTTGGGGCAAAGTTCTTGGTTGTGTTATGTGCAGGTTTCACGTTGCTGCTGGTGCAAAGCAAAGCCCTGGACAAGGCGACATATAATTGTCCATAGCTGTCATGAAGCTAGCGAGCATCAACCTTCTGAAGTTTGGCTTTCTCCTACTGGTTCGATAAACCTTGGTTTCACAACTAAGGGAAGACTTGCTGCTGTGCTCATCATACCTTCCTCTTGGGTTTCCGAACGGGTGTTACCTACACGCCATCAAGCAATTTTTCTTGCGCCGTTGCCGGGGAGAAAGAAGAGTTCTGCAAGGGGAGTCTCTCACGATCAACCTTTTAATTTGTTTTTGTTTTGCTTTATTTTATTTTTGCTTGCATCGTTTTATTAAAAATACAAAAAAATTAGTTCCTTTATAGTTGCTTTTACTTGTTTGCTTTTTAGTCTTGCTAGAATGAGTAATCCTGAAGTTGAAGTTCGTACTTTTAAGCAATAGGGGGAGAGTTTGAAAGATGCTTGGTACCGAATTAGCAATGCTCATCATAGGTGTACAAAGAAGCATTCTACCTTGATCCTCCTTAGAAATTTTTATGTTGGTATATCTAGTTGGAATAGGTACGTTCTTGATACTCTTGCAGGAGGTAATTTTCTGGGTCCTCCCGCTCTTGAAGCATGCACTTTAATTGAAAGTTTAGTGGGAGTACCACCTATCCATGTTATTAAAACTAAGGTCACTTTAGATGAAGTTTTAGAAAAACTTAGCTCTTTAGAAAAAAGTTTGCCAAATATCCTTGATAACGCTAGCCAGGTTAATGAATCGATAGAAAGTATCGGTAAGAGAATCACCGTTTTACAGGCTAGTACTACTCTTGATAGTCAAAAACTTAGGATTGGTAAACTAGAGGAGTCTATGGAAACTTTAAGTTCAATTTTCTCTTCTCTTAAATTTAAGAAGGAGAAAGCATTTGTTGGAAAAGAGCAAAAATTTATGTATGTTCCCAAGGTGTCTGTGCCTAAACCACAGCATATTTTTAAGATTGGTAAGACTTTTAGTTCAACTAAGAGTGACTTGTAGGTTGAATCATCTTCGGGAACTTCTAAAGTGCCTAGTGTGGTAAGTGGTGCTCTTGAGGAAACAGTTGATCTTAATGCCTCATTTGATAATACTTGATTTCCACATTCTGCGCCTAGCTCAAAGGTGTTAAAGAAAAGCACTATTTGGAGATAACCCAATGTTTTTTTTAGTACTTTTTCTTTTATTTCAGTCTTGGAAGTTATTACTACCGTAATGACCTCTCCTTATCATTTTATTTCATTTTTGTGTCAAGAAGAACCTCTAATTTGAGGGAGGTAAGATTTGGGGAAGTTGTTGTCCTGAAACAGATTTCTTTGCTAAACCGTAAACATTCGTGACAATTCTCAGAATATATTTTTGATCTAAAATTTCTTTTACATATGCCCCAGGTTATATCCAAACTTTCATTAGTTTTGCACTTTTCTATTTGAGCAACAGAAGGTCCTCAAAAAAATCGACCTTTGTCAGCTGTTCTATTTTGACAAATTTCTGCCACTATTTGTGTTTGCCTCTCGATCGCTTTCTTTTTGAGTTCTTTTGATCACAGAAATTTTGAGGAAGTTGCTACAGTAGTATATGCTTTATATGTGGTATTTTTGAGTTTGAAACTGAACCAAAAGGGGTTGATTTACTATTATGTTTATGCTAACGTTGCTAATAGAATTGTGTGAAGTTTTGTATGAAGGAAGTTTTCAAGTGTAGGGAATGGAGAGTGATGAGATGAAGTATGGACAAAAGCTCAAGCTTAGGGATGCCCATGTCACCCCAAGAAATATCCAAGAGGTACAAGCGTCAAAGCTTGGGGATGCCCCCGAGGCACCCCTTCTTCATCGGCAAAAATTAGGTCACCTTTCAACATACTATATTTTTATTGCTTCATACTCTATGTGTTTATCTTGGAGCGTCTTTACTTTTGCTGTCAGTTTTCTTTTGTTTTGTTTGCTGCAATAAATGGTTGGACCCCAACAAATTTCTTTTGTAGGAGATGTACTTCGTTTTTCATTTGCCAAGAACACTCTATTTTTCACTATTATCGTTCAACGAGTGTTCTCTTTTTCTAGAACTGCGTTTAGCTTTCGTTTTTCGCCTTGATTTTTGTTCAGATCTTATTTTATCTTTGCATCAAGGTGTATTTAGACCACTGGTCTATGTTGGTTTTCATCAAAAGAGTTGTCTCAAAAAGGTTTGAATGGTGTTGGAAAAGAGAAAAAGTTTCATGCAAAAAAGTGGTACAAAAAGGAGCTTGTTTAGACTGCGGCTTAGACTTTTGCATGCCATGCTTGATGTCGTTTTGATAGTATGCTTAGTAGTTTTTGCTGTAGCATGACTTATCTCAAATGACTGAGATTGCTTAATGAGCCTTTGAAAAAATCATGTGTTGTTTTTATTATATGGAAGCATTTATTTGGTTTTCTCCTTGATGCTTTATTTGGGTTGACTTGGCGCATGCTTACAACATGTTTGACTCTAACAAGTCGCCATAAGCCTCTATGATCATTTGGTTTTTGACTTGTGATGCCACTTTATGCTTCTTTTAATGATGTTTTGTCGCTATGCATGATTATGGCCGTTATTTCTCTCTTAGTTGGTCGCTCCCAGTCTTTTGCTAGCCTTCATTTTGTACTGAGTATGAGCTCTACTCGTGCATCCAACTCCCAAAAACCAAGTTATTCCAATGTGTCCACCATACATACCTATTAGCAATTTGCTATTCCAAGTACATTTGACTTGCTTTTATCTATCCTTCAAATTAAACTCTTTTTGGTGTTATGTGAACATTAGTCAGTAAAGCTCTCACGAACCTGACGGGACACTTTACTTTTCTCGCTTTTAAAATTTTGACATTGTGGCTCTCTTATGTTGATGTTATGCTTGCAAGTTGTAAGTTGGAAATTAGCCCAGCCATGCCGTCATGGGGAAAGCTTTCAACATTGCACTTTCTCTCATGTGAGTTGATATCGTGATTTTTTGTTTATGGATACTCGCGATGTGAAATAAGTTGGGGATCTTGCAGGATCATGGAGTTTGTATATGTGTTAGAGAAACACCTGGGCCGCTAATCTAAGTCATGCATCATTCATGATGGAAATTTACAGCATGCCCATTGACGAGGGTTAACTCGACAAATGTCCTAGATGAAGGACTTAGGATCAGGGAAGTAGGGCATCGGATGAACTCGAAGGTAAGATCAGTCAAACAAGGTGTGTATCGAAAGTAAACGTAAGAATACACTTGGCATGCTTTCAATCTGTCCCTTACCATCCTCTCCTGGCCCCTATATATAGGTGGCCAGGTCTCGAGGATCGGGAGGGGTCCGATACAGATTACAGTATCGACATACGACATGAACTCGTATATCGACTAGTATTACAATTGGGCCTAGCTTAACGGGTCTCAGGGGTACTTTAACTGATGGGCTCTATTATCTACACCCTTGTCAGTAGCCCCCGAGATTCTACCAGAATTATAGATTCGGGTTGAATCTCAGATCTTTATTTCTTCGACTTGATCAATCTTCGACTTCTTCGTGTCTTCAAATCTTTGAGTTTTTTTTATTAGACTGTCTCGCAAGGGGTTTTGATGAACAAGCCTGACAACTCTGACGGATCAAGAGGCCAGTTAACTGCCAGAACAGATACTTGTCACCTACTTCAAATTCAATCCCCTTGGACTTGAATACAGGAAACCGGTCAAACTCATTCTTTTGCCGCATTTAGGACTTACAAAGAATGAATCCTAGTGGTTCTCAGGGTACCCAGTGCGTCCACCAGGATTTTCTTCGTGTTGTTGACATGGATAATTTCTAGCAGAGCGCATCCATGTGCGTATACCAGGCCACACAGGACGGATCCTGGGGTCTTACCTTCACGATATATTTCAATCATGGCATTCAAATTTTGTCGCGATGACGCAACTCGAGAATCATACGTCGCAGCCTTGTTTGACTATTTCAGTTCTAAAAATATTTGGGTTATTTAACCTTGATTAATATAAACTTCCTCCCTATGGTAGTAACGATGCTGTTGAAGTCTTCTTTCGCCTTCTTTGCTTTCTTTATGAATGTAAAAAATATCGTTGGGTGCGCGGCCAGCGCTCCCGATGGGAGTAGCCCCCGAGGCTATAATCGAAAACTTGTTTTGAGTATAGGCTCGAATAAATCTCCTCTTCTTTGATCACCAGGCAGTAGCTTTATTTGATAATATCATCGGGTGCGCGGCCAGCGCTCCCGATGGTAGTAGGCCCCGAGGCTATAGTCGAATCTTTTCAGGTATAGACTCAAAAAATGAATTTTTCTTCCTTGACTCCTCTGTGTCTTTCATAACAATTTTTCGTCGACTTCCTTGCTCATCACCAATACGCAAAGTGCTATACCAGACTTTTGCTGAATGTTTTCCTATTAGTGTCCACCACTGTCATATTCTTATTTCCCGTTACTTGAATTCTAGTGACATTAATTTGACTGGGCACTGACCGTTACTTGTGGGCAGCGCGGTAATTTCGCAATTTTCCTGCCCGTTAGTGGGCTGCCGTTTCCGCTCCTTGCGCCACGTCTCAGCCCATGTTCCTTCATCAGGAAGCTATATAAGGGGGAGAGTGGGGATTTTACTTTTTACCAGTTCCTCGCTTCTGCCGCCGCCACCATTGCTGCAAACCTTACGCGCCTCTGAGCTCCTGCACAGCCCCCGTGCGCAACTCGTAGATGCGCGTCAAGACCCTTGCGCAGCAGAACAAGATGGGGAAGAGCAACACTGCCAATTCATCGACCAGCTGGGTGCCTTCTGATTTCAAGCAGAAGGATCTCACCAAGGCCCAGGCGGATGGTCTCATCTCCGACGACGATCAGGTCATCTTCCCTAGCACCAAGTGCATCCCCAAGCCCCCGAGCGGCTTCCGGGTGGTGTTTCTTGCCTTTCTCTTGCGCGGTCTCTCTTTCCCTGCCCACGAGTTCCTTCATGGGCTTCTCTTCGTGTACGATGTGCAGCTTCACCAGCTCACACCAAACTTAATTCTTCATATTGCTTGTTTCATTACCCTTTGCGAGTCTTTTCTGGGGATCAAACCCTATTTTCTTCTCTGGAAATTTCTCTTTTGGCTCCGCCCCAGTGTCACTTTATCAAAAAAGCCTGAGCTGGGCGGGGCTATTGTTTCTATCGTGCTGAATCTCAGTACCTGGAGTTTTCCATGGCTGCCTCAGTACAAGGTTGGAGGAAGAAGTGGTTTTATATCAAAGATCAGAAAATCTCTTCCTTTGACCAGTACGGCATTGCCCCTTTTGATGCCTCTAAAGGACTGAAGAAATTGGCCTCGTGGGATTCGCCTCCCACGGAAGCTGAGATGGAGGAAATCAAACCACTGCTAGCCCGTATCCAAGCTCTGAAGAGTGGTAGAGGAGGTGCGCTTTCGGGTACTCAACTTATGGCGTTTTTCCTGCAACGGCGAGTTCAGCCTCTTCAGCATCGTCTTTCCAAACTTTGGTCATTTTCTGGCTTGGGAGATTCTTCTCGAGTATCTAACGATCTTATGGAGAAGAAGGATCTCGACAAGCGAGTGAGAGCTCTTACTACTCTCACGAAAGACCATGAAATTGCAGCTTTGGCCGCTGGTTACTTCGACTCCGAGCATCCCTTGCCTGCTGTATGTGTATTGTCTTCATTTATTCGTCTTCTTTTATCTTATCATTATTTTCCTTATAACTTTCGGCTTGTTTTCCTTCCAGGATCACCAGTCCCTTGTTTCTCGCCCTCCTCTTCTAGAGGGAGGAGCCATTCAGGATGTGCCTGTTTTTGCTGCCTCTGAAGCCCCCGAGGCTGAGGACAGCCAAGACGGAGATGAAGCCGAAGATTCACTGGAAGGGACCAGTTCGACTACATCGCCTCCTCCTACACTTTCCGAAGACCTTGGTCTCGATAAGAAGAGGAAACATATGACAGAGCTCCTTTCTTCGAGTACCTCCGCTCACAAGAATGTGGCCGGGGAGGCCTCTGCTCTAGAGGAAGAAGAAGAGCTTTTCGACGCCCTGGACTCGTGAGTTCTTTGCTGACTTTTTCATATACTCTTCTTTCTGTCGACCTGGACAGAGTGCTTTACTTTTTTGCTTCTTTTTCAGTGATGATGAGGACCCGAAGAAATTTGCTGCTACTGCTCCTGTTACTGATGCTCCTATTGTCGATGAACCACCTTCACAAGAGGCGGCTGTGGTGCCTAAATCACCAGAAGCTGCTGCCAAGAAGGCTAGTTTTCATGCTTCCAAATGCCTGAAGAAAGCGTCAGCTGCGAGTACTTCTCTCGACGCCCCTCGGCCAGTTATCCCCACTGATGATGTAAGTACTATATATTTGTGTTGTTTACTAGCTTTGAACTACTCTTCTCATGCCCTGCCTTGGATAGACTTTGATGAAAAAGTTCGTCTCCTTGGGTACTGAATGTGTCTAGTTTTTGAAAGTGGCGAGGTCTTCTCATGGTAAGCTTTTTGCCATCCTATGTCTTTTATTTGCCTATCTTTGCGCTTCTGTGACTCTTTTATCGAGTTTTCTTTCCTCTTCTTGCGCTGCAGATGATTTGGCAGCAGCTAATGCTCACATTTCATCTCTGAAAGCTGAACTCGAAGCTTCCAGAAAAGCTTGGGATGCCGCCACTGCTGCCAAAACCACTGCTGAGAAGTCCACTAAGTCAGCATTGGCTAGGGCAAAGAAAGCGGAGAAAGCCCTTGCTGATGCTAATAAGGAGCGTATCCAGCGGGAGCAGGCCGTAACTGAACGTCTTAATAAAATGTTGGCTCTTGCTGGAGGTAAATACCATGCTTTCCCCTTCTTTGTTGAGTTGCCCATTCTTATACTTGTTGATGTGTGCTTTTTATCTGTCTTTGTCTCTTTGGTTGTTTAGAACATACTGGGGTGGCTTCGGCATCTTTGCAGCCGGACGATGATCCTCTGATGGCCGCAGTGAATTTACTGGAGTCGAATTGGATATCTATCTAAGAGTCTTCGAGCTGGCTAACCGCGTGCTAACGCGGATTTTCGTCGGGTTGTGGCCTAAGAAGAAAGCGGACGTGCCAGCTGCTGATCTGAAGAAGCTTGCCACGGCTTTTGACACCCCCGAAGATCCTATCCTGCAGATGAAGAGCCACTCCGTGAAGCAAGGCGCGGAGGGGGCCATTGCACTTATCTATGCGCATGGCGAGGAGGTTAACTGGGAGAAGATGAGCTCTTCCCACAGTCGACCTCTTTTGAAGCTGCGGGGTTTCTTTGAGAAGGCGAAGAAGTACGTGCCAGGCATCATGTCTATTATTTCTCCTTCAGCGGCTTTGTCAACCTCTGCTACACCAGTTTCTTCGACTCCGGCGACAAGTGGGCCGATGCCTCCTCCCAACACTGGTGCTACCTCTTCCACGCCTACTTCTGCCACGGACCCTGAGGCTGAGGTGGCGTAGACTTAGTATTCCTTTGTAGTCTTTGTTTCTTTTGATGTAGCGAACTTTGTTCTTATTTTGCCCGAGAACTAGTCAGAGGACTTGTGCTCTTTGTAAATATTCTTCCCTTATGAAATGTCGTGCTTGACTTAGTTTCTGAGATGCTGTCTTTTTCTTTCTTTTGGATTCTAGCCTATGCATGTTGGTGGGTCGTCGGGTCGTGATCGGGCTTCATCTCCCGCCAATATGTTTGACTCCGGAGCTTCTTCGCCTCCTCATCCTTCTTGTCGATGTTCTGAATATTCGTTGAGAATTTCGGACCTTGAAGGCCGTTTATCCTTGATGAAGCGCCAGACACAGATTGCTATGGACAAGGCCAGCAAATCTTGCGGATTTATGAAACATATATCCACACTCGAGGATAAGGTGTCGGGTCTTACGGCCAAAATCGTGCATCTTGAAGAATGCGACTCCTTTCTTATTGGTATTGTCAAATCTGTCTGTGAGATGTTGCGATGTAAGGTTCCTTGCAGCCTTCCTCTTTTTCTTTTTACTCCATTATTGTTGGCTAATACCTTTTCATTATCTCAGGTACTTGCTTGGACTTTGTAGGTGAGACGCGTCGGGTTTCTGAATGAAACATGGCTCTCGAGAAATCATCAGAGGGAGTCGACAGTTTGTGGTCTGATCCCCGGTGTCGTCGTGCCATTGTGCTTCTTCAGGATCGTGCTCAGCATATTGGAGAAGCAATTGATGGTTGTCGAAGATCTTTGATGACCATGTATTCTGTCATGCTTCCTCGCAATCCTCTGCCTGAAAGCTTTCCGCAGCTACTCGACGCTTTTAGATCTAGTCAGCGAATTCATCGGCTGATAGAGCTCAATTTGGTGGCTGGCGCCAATTTTGCTCTTGGGTGGACACGTAAGTGGCATCCAAGGCTCAATTATAGTTCTATGTCACTAAGTATGCCTCCAGGGGGAGCTAGGTTGCAAGTCCACATGGATGCTACCCTTCAACAAGCAAGGAGGCTCATAGCTAGGTTGCTTTGAGAGGATGGCGCGTTTTTTCCGCGAGCATCATTACTTGAATCCTCTAGGAGTAGATGATTCTGATCAGCCAATGCTGTGACGCTTGTACACTTTTTTTTGTATAGAACGCGAGAGTTTTTGTTTGTGAGTCCTTTTGTCAGAAGCTTTGTTTTGTTCTCAAGGCGTTTATTTTTAGTGCGTTTACTGTAATTTTTGTTTAAAGACTCGTAAACTCAAACACGAAGAACTTTGTCTTTATTTATACTTATAATGTAAGATACATGGGGTGTCCCAAGAGATCCGGCCAATGACCTATGTTCTGGATCTAGAGGGCATTGCCCTGGACTAGCTTGTGGCTTTTATAGCCTTATTTTCCTACTCTACTTTTTTTTTGTTCTTGTCGCCTATGTTGCCTGGGTCTTCTCTTCTTCCCCTATAGGTTTCTTTTGGTCTGATGGCTGTACCCGCGGTTTCTTCACTTCTGGCTCTGCTGGGTGTCCTTCGAGTTGTTGTGTGACTCCTGTAGTCGTGCTTTTTGCTTTGTCTTTGGGCTCTCCGTAGCTTGCCATCATGCCGAAGTTTTGGGCCATCTTGTGAAATTCCTTGTCGCATAGATCCGATAGCTCGAAGCTTCCATTTACTGTGATGATTCCCTTAGGTCCTGGCATTTTTAGTACCAGGTACGTGTAGTGCGGTACTGCCATGAATCGCGAAAACGCGGGTCGCCCAAGGATCGCATGATATTGTGATGGCCAGTCCATGACTTCGAAGTCAAGCTTCTCTCTTCTGTAGTTTTGTCGATTCCTGAAGCAAACGTTGAGTGCTATTCGACCTAGTGGATAGTTTGCACTCCCTGGGACTATTCCGTGGAAGGAATAGTCAGTTGGCTTCAGGAACTCTAATGAAATGTGCATTGCTCGTAGAGTCTTTGAGTAGACCAGATTTATTCCACTTCCTGCATCCATAAATACTCTGTCGACGTCGTATGTCCCAATTTGGGCTTTGAGTACCATAGGCGCATTTCCTGGCCGAGGTACTGTTATGGGGTGATCATCCCTGCTGAATTCTATGGGTTGCTCTGACCAGTGCAGATACTCTGTTGTAGCAGGAGGTGAAGTTACTGCGAGGTTTACTTGTCGAGTTATGCTTTTCTCCTCTTTGTTCGACTTGGGCACTGGTTGTATCATTGCTGTGATGTGCCCTTTAGATGAAACATATCCTTCGTCGTCGTCGCGTCCCTGGTTCGGCTGGTCTTGACCTTGAGGGACTCCATTGTTTCCTTGTTGACTTGCAGGTGCGATGTTTGTGTTTCCTTCATATCCTTGCCGTTTTGCTTCGGCTAGCTTGTTTAGTGCTACTTCCTGGAGTTTCAAAAATGCCGTGCAATCTTTCATTGCATGCCTGGATACTCGTTTCCCATCGACAAACGCGGAGTGTATGTGACATGGTCCATTTAGCATATCTTCTGGTGATGAGTTGTATTCTCTGGGTTCTCTTGTCTGAAATTTCCTGCTGCTTCCATAGTCTTTTTTTCCGTAGCTACGGTACCCTGAGCTTCTACGGCCGTTTCCTTGGTAGTTGTTGTCTTTGTACCCTACGGCTACTTGGCTGTGGGAGCCGTAGTTGTCATAATTGTGAGATCTCCTCCTTTGACCTCCATATTTGTTCCCTCTATCATCTTCTGGTGATCGTGTCCGTTTGTTGTTGCATGCATCTTCTCCATCTGCGAACCTGTTTGCTATATCCATTAAATTTGATACTGTTTTCGGCTTAAGCCTGCCCATCTCTTCGACTAGGTCTCCTCGCCGCAACCCAAGTGTGAATGCATCTATTGCTCTTTCGTTTGAGACTTTGACTGCTGAATTTCTGATAATGCTCCATCTTTGGATATACGCTCTTAATGTCTCATTGCGCTGCTGTACGCAGGCTTTGACTTCTTCTATGGATGCTGGCCGCTTGTATGTTGACTTGAAGTTGCTCGTAAATTTCTTTGTGAGTTCCTCCCAGCTTCCAATTGTTCCTTTTTCTAATTTGCTCAACCATGACCTTGTGATGTCTACACACGCTTCTGTTCTTGTAGATAGTGTTGGGCCTCCAAGTGCAGAGGTTTGTAGATCAGCAGCAAGTTTCCCTTAAGTGGATCACCCAAGGTTTATCGAACTCAGGGAGGAAGAGGTCAAAGCTATCCCTCTCAAGCAACCCTGCAATTACGATACAGAAAGTCTCTTGTGTCCCCAACACACCCAATACACTTGTCAGATGTATAGGTGCACTAGTTCGGCGAAGAGATAGTGAAATACAAGTGGTAGTGATGATTATGAGTAGTAAATGTAATATGGAATAAGTATCGCTGCGAGCAAACATGTAACAAAACAGCAAGTAAACGGTGTGCAAAGCTTGGAAACAAGGCCTAGGGATCATACTTTCACTAGTGGACACACTCCCAACAAATATAACATAATTGAACCAATAAATAACTTCTCTTCACTAAGGTACTCTGAATTACTCTCCTATTGAATAACACTAATCATTGCATAGGGCTACGAAGCACTCCTCAAAGTTCATCAAGTACTTGACAAACACCACTCATAGAGATATCCAAATCAAATCACAACTCAAGATAGATATTATTGCAACTTAGACCAAGTACTAACACGGTGCACACACTGTCAACATTACACCATGAAAGGAGGAATATATCACTTCAATACTATCATAGTGATAATTATTCTCATAATCCATAAAAGATCACAATCGTAGCCTAGACCAAGTACCACCACGATGCACGCACTGTCACCGTTACACCATGGCAGGAGGAATAGATTACTTTAATAACACACTAGAGTACACATAATGAAGAAGAGTAACATCTACTTATTCAACATGATACAAAGCTCACGATCACATAAAGATCACATCATGGGAGAGAGAGGTGAACCACATAGCTACCGGTAGAGCCCTCAGCCCCGGGGATGAACTACTCCCTCCTCATCATAGGAGACAGCAATGTTGATGGAGATGGCGGTGAGGTCGATGGAGACGGCGGAGACGGCGATGGAGACCGATGGAGATGGCTCCGGGGGCACTTCCCCGTCCTGGCAGGGTGCCGGAACAGAGACTTCTGTCCCCCGAAATTTGGCTTCGACGGCGGCGGCGTTGCAGAATTGTTCTGGAAATTTCGCCGACTCCTCTAGGGTTTTCCGTCCCGAGGCTTCTTATAGGCGAAGGGGCGTCGTCAGGAGTGGCCCCAGGCCTCCTCACACCTAGGCGGCACGGCCAGGGCCTAGGCCGCGCCGGCCTAGTGTGAGGCTGGCCTGTGGCCCCTCTCCTTCGCCTCTTCGGATCTCTGGAAGCTTCCGGGCAAAATAAGACTTCAGGAACTTGTTTCGTCCAATTCTGAGAATATTTCCTGTGTAGCTTTTCTGAAACACAAAACAGCAGAAAACAGGGAACTGGCACTGTGGCATCTTGTCAATAGGTTAGTTCTGGAAATCGCATAAAACACAACGAAGTGTAACGAAACACAAGGCAAATGGTGTAAAAACAAGCATGGAGCATCAAAAATTATAGATACGTTTGAGACGTATCAGCATCCCCAAGCTTAACTCCTGCTCATCCTCGAGTAGGTAAGTGATAACAAAAGAAATAATTTTTGAGGTGACATGCACCATCACAATCTTGATCATATAGGTAAAGCATTGAGTGCTGAGATCAAAGAACTTAAAACATGGGCATGAAAGATGTAATCTTGACAATAAGAAACTTAGCAATCATGTTATAACATGAAAAAGAACACAAACAAAAGATCATGAAAATGAAACAATGAAAGTCAAACGTGTGTTCAAATCATAAGGAAAAACATACAAATGGTTTTCAGCTTGTCCTTCATGGAGAGCAAAACATAAAAGCATAGGACACCTTCAAGTTTAAGAGGGCGACTAGATACAAATAATTTAAGAACAAGTGAAACCAACAATATGAATCAATCAATGAAAACTTTGGGACAATGCACATTATACTCAGAATGACAACTATGTCTCCTAATGGTGCATAAAGATAGAAGGTGGTGACTCAACATAAAAGTAAAAGAAAGGCCCTTCGCAGAGGGAAGCAGTGATTAAACATGTGCTAGAGCTTTTCATTTGTAAAACAGAGAGATAAAAATTGGTTTTGAGAGGTGGTTGTCTTTGTCAACGACTGGCAATGGGGTTCTTACTATCTTCCATACAAAAATGAAGCAAGTTTTTGAGAGAGAGATTGGCACTTTTGTGCTCTTTTATAAAGCTTGGCACTCCTCCCCATCTTTTTTCCTTTCTCAAACCATGGCTAACCGATTCCATCGGGTGCCCACCAACATTCACATTCCATGGAGGAGTGCCTTTTTTCTTTCTTTTTTCTCTTTTTTTTCTTTTTGGAATAAGCAATATGGAAGATAGCAAATCCGACCACTGCGTCCCCATGAGCTGAAAACAGTGTCACAAAACGAGAAGTGTTTTGAAGGTTTTTTGAAAGGTAGCACATGAAAATTTACTTGGAATGGCTTACAAATACCATGCATAGGAATTTATAGTGGACACAATGGCAAACTTGGTTTTTGGGAGTTGGATGCACGAGTAGAGCTCATACTCAGTACAAAATGAGGGCTAGCAAAAGACTGGGAGCGACCAACTAAGAGAGCAATAATGGCCATAATCATGCAAAGCGACAAAGCAACATTAAAAGAAGCATAAGATGGCATCAAAAGTCAAAAACTAAATGATCATAGAGGCTATTGGCGACTTTGTATGAGTCTAACATGTGTGAGCATGCGCCAAGTCAACCCAAATAAAGCATCAAGGAGAAAACCAAAATAATGCTTCCAAATAATTAAAACAACGCATGATTTTTTCAAAGGCTCATTAAGCAATCTCAGTTATTTGAGACAAGTCATGATACAGCAAAACCACTAAGCATACTATCAAAAAGACATCAAGCATGACATGCAAAAGCCTAGGCCGCAGTCTACACAAGCTCCTTCTTGTACCACTTTTTTATATAAAGCTTTTTCTCTTTTCCAACACCATTAAAACCTTTTTGAGGAAACTCTTTTGAGGAAAACCAACATGGACCAGAGGTCAAAAATACACCTTGATGGAAAGATAAAACAAGATCTGAACAAAAATCAAGGCGAAAAACAAAGGCTAAACGCAGTAGCAGAAAAAGAGAACACTCGTTGAACGATAAGAGTAAAAACTAGAGTGTTCTTGGCAAATGAAAAGCGAGTTCATCTCCTCCAAAAGAAACATGATGTGATCTAACCATTTATTGCAGCAAACTAAACTAAACTAATACTGAAAAAAAACAACTGACGCTCCAAGAAAAACGCATAGTGCATGAAGCAATAAAAATATAGTGTCTTGAAAGGTGACCTGATTTTTGCCGATGAAGAAGGGGGTGCCTCGGGGGCATCCCCAAGCTTTGACGCTTGTACTTCTTGGATATTTACTTGGGGTGCATGGGCATCCCCAAGCTTGAGCTTTTGTCCATTCTTCATCTCATCTCATCATTCTCCAATCCCTACAATTGAAAACTTCCTTCATACAAAACTAAACACAATTCTATTAGCAACATTAGTGTAAGCATAACATTGAATCAACCCTTTTTGCTTCAGGTTTCAACCTAAAACCACCACATATATAGCATATACTACTGTAGCAACTTACCCAAAAGTTTTGTGATCAAAATAACTCAAAAGAAAGCGATAAAGCGGCAAACACAAATATTGGTAGAAATCTGTCAAAACAGAACAGCTGACAAAGGTCGAATTTTTTAGGGGTTTTCTGTTGCTCAAATCAAAAAGTGTTAAACTAATGAAAGTTTGGATATAACCTGGGGCATATGCACAAGAAATCGCAGGTCGAAAAGATATACAGAGAATTTATACGAATTTTTACGGTGCAGCACCGAAAACTGTTTCAGGACAGCAACATCCCCAAATCTTACCTCACTCAAATTAGAGGCTTCTCTTGGCACAAAAATGAAATAAAAAGGATAAGGAGCGGTTATTACAGTAGTAATAACTTCCAAGACTCAAATAAAAGAAAAAGTACTGAAAATAAAACAATGGGTTATCTCCCAAGAGTGCTTTTCTTTAACGCCTTTGAGCTAGGCGCAGTAATTTGTAAAAATGCTCACGTGGGCGCCATATAAGAGCTTGAGGCAAAGGCGCCATATAGGAACTTAAAGCAATAGAGAGCATCAAAAAGCAAATGTGAAAGACATTTAAATCTGAACCACTTCCTATAAAAAATAGTCTTGTAAAGAGACAAGTCATAAAAGCGCAAAGCAAAGAGCATAGGAAGGCAAAACAAGTACAACTTCAAGAATTGCAACATAAAGAGGGGAAACTCAATATTGTTGAGATCCATCAAACCATGTTTCCCTCTCTCATAGTAACTTTCAGTAGCATCATGAATAGAACTAACAATATAACTATCACATAAAACATCCCTATCATGAGCCACATGCATAAAAGAATTAATACTCACCACAGGAACAATACTAGTAGGAGCAGATTCAACAGAATAATTATTCTCATCACCATAATCATCAAAAATAGGAGGCATATTGTAATCATAACTAATTTTATCCTCAATAGTAGGAGAACTGAAAATATTATACTCATCATCATAACCATCATAGACTAGAGGTTCAGTATCATCACAAGCTAGAGAACTACTATGTCTCAAAGCATATTCTTCAAACATATCATCATAGCAAACTTTCTCCACTAAAGCTGGGGAACTAAAAATATCATGCTTAACAAAACCAGCTTCCCCAAGCTTAGACTTTTCTAAAACAGTGTTCAAAGCATTCATACTAACAAAACTATTAGCATGTGAATTAAGCTCCAAAGGTTTTTCAATTTTCTCTTCAAACACTTCATATCTAAACTCAGGAAAAAGACTAAAGAACTCTTTGTTTTCCATTAAGCCTAACTAGTGAAAATAAAAACAAGAAACAAAAAGATATAATTGCAGAATCTAAAGGAAATAACTCCAAGCACTCACACAGGAGGATGCGAGTACCTTTTACCTTACCTCCCCGGCAACGGAGCTAGAAAAGAGCTTGATGTCTACGCACGCTTCTGTTCTTGTAGACAGTGTTGGGCCTCCAAGTGCAGAGGTTTGTAGAGCAGCAGCAAGTTTCCCTTAAGTGGATCACCCAAGGTTTATCGAACTCAGGGAGGAAGAGGTCAAAGCTATCCCTCTCAAGCAACCCTGCAATTACGATACAGAAAGTCTCTTGTGTCCCCAACACACCCAATACACTTGTCAGATGTATAGGTGCACTAGTTCGGCGAAGAGATAGTGAAATACAAGCGGTAGTGATGATTATGAGTAGTAAATGTAATATGGAATAAGTATCGCTGCGTGCAAACATGTAACAAAACAGCAAGTAAACGGTGTGCAAAGCTTGGAAATAAGGCCTAGGGATCATACTTTCACTAGTGGACACACTCCCAACAAATATAACATAATTGAACCAATAAATAACTTCTCTTCACTAAGGTACTCTGAATTACTCTCCTATTGAATAACACTAATCATTGCGTAGGGCTACAAAGCACTCCTCAAAGTTCATCAAGTACTTGACAAACACCACTCATAGAGATATCCAAATCAAATCACAACTCAAGATAGATATTATTGCGACTTAGACCAAGTACTAACACGGTGCACACACTGTCAACATTACACCATGAAAGGAGGAATAGATCACTTCAATACTGTCATAGTGATAATTATTCTCATAATCCATAAAAGATCACAATCGTAGCCTAGACCAAGTACCACCACGATGCACGCACTGTCACCGTTACACCATGGAAGGAGGAATAGATTACTTTAATAACACACTAGAGTACACATAATGAAGAAGAGTAACATCTACTTATTCAACATGATACAAAGCTCACGATCACATAAAGATCACATCATGGGAGAGAGAGGTGAACCACATAGCTACCGGTAGAGCCCTCAGCCCCGGGGATGAACTACTCCCTCCTCATCATAGGAGACAGCAAGGTTGATGGAGATGGTGGTGAGGTCGATGGAGACGGCGGAGACGGTGATGGAGACCGATGGAGATGGCTCTGGGGGCACTTCCCCTTCCTGGCAGGGTGCCGGAACAGAGACTTCCGTCCCCCGAAATTTGGCTTCGATGGCGGCGGCGCTGCGGAACTGTTCTGGAAATTTCACCGACTCCCCTAGGGTTTTCCGTCCCGAGGCTTCTTATAGGCGAAGGGGCATCGTCAGGAGTGGCCCCAGGCCTCCTCACACCTACGCGGCACGGCCAGGGCCTAGGCCGCGCCGGCCTAGTGTGAGGCTGGCCTGTGGCCCCTCTCCTTCGCCTCTTCGGATCTCTGGAAGCTTCCAGACAAAATAAGACTTCAGGAACTTGTTTTGTCCAATTCTGAGAATATTTCCTGTGTAGCTTTTCTGAAACACAAAACAGCAGAAAACAGGGAACTGGCACTGTGGCATCTTGTCAATAGGTTAGTTCTAGAAATCGCATAAAAACACCACGAAGTGTAACAAAACACAAGGCAAATGGTGTAAAAACAAGCATGGAGCATCAAAAATTATAGATACGTTTGAGACGTATCAGCATCCCCAAGCTTAACTCCTGCTCATCCTCGAGTAGGTAAGTGATAACAAAAGAAATAATTTTTGAGGTGACATGCACCATCACAATCTTGATCATATAGGTAAAGCATTGAGTGCTGAGATCAAAGAACTTAAAACATGGGCATGAAAGATGTAATCTTGACAATAAGAAACTTAGCAATCATGTTATAACATGAAAAAGAACACAAACAAAAGATCATGAAAGTGAAACAATGAAAGTCAAACGTGTGTTCAAATCATAAGGAAAAACATACAAATGGTTTTCAGCTTGTCCTTCATGGAGAGCAAAACATAAATGCATAGGACACCTTCAAGTTTAAGAGGGCGACTAGATACAAATAATTTAAGAACAAGTGAAACCAACAATATGAATCAATCAATGAAAACTTTGGGACAATGCACATTATACTCAGAATGACAACTATGCTCTCCTAATGGTGCATAAAGATAGAAGGTGGTGACTCAACATAAAAGTAAAAGAAAGGCCCTTCGCAGAGGGAAGCAGTGATTAAACATGTGCTAGAGCTTTTCATTTGTAAAACAGAGAGATAAAAATTGGTTTTGAGAGGTAGTTGTCTTTGTCAACGACTGGCAATGGGGTTCTTACTATCTTCCATACAAAAATGAAGCAAGTTTTTGAGAGAGAGATTGGCACTTTTGTGCTCTCTTATAAAGCTTGGCACTCCTCCCCATCTTTTTTCCTTTCTCAAACCATGGCTAACCGATTCCATCGGGTGCCCACCAACATTCACATTCCATGGAGCAGTGCCTTTTTTCTTTCTTTTTTCTCTTTTTTTTCTTTTTGGAATAAGCAATATGGAAGATAGCAAATCCGACCACTACATCCCCATGAGCTGAAAACAGTGTCACAAAACGAGAAGTGTTTTGAAGGTTTTTTGAAAGATTGCACATGAAAATTTACTTGGAATGGCTTACAAATACCATGCATAGGAATTTATAGTGGACACAATGGCAAACTTGGTTTTTGGGAGTTGGATGCACGAGTAGAGCTCATACTCAGTACAAAAATGAGGGCTAGCAAAAGACTGGGAGCGACCAACTAAGAGAGCAATAATGGCCATAATCATGCAAAGCGACAAAGCAACATTAAAAGAAGCATAAGATGGCATCAAAAGTCAAAAACTAAATGATCATAGAGGCTATTGGCGACTTTGTATGAGTCTAACATGTGTGAGCATGCGCCAAGTCAACCCAAATAAAGCATCAAGGAGAAAACCAAAATAATGCTTCCAAATAATTAAAACAACGCATGATTTTTTCAAAGGCTCATTAAGCAATCTCAGTTATTTGAGACAAGTCATGCTACAGCAAAATCACTAAGCATACTATCAAAAAGACATCAAGCATGACATGCAAAAGCCTAGGCCGCAGTCTACACAAGCTCCTTCTTGTACCACTTTTTTATATAAAGCTTTTTCTCTTTTCCAACACCATTAAAACCTTTTTGAGGAAACTCTTTTGAGGAAAACCAACATGGACTAGAGGTCAAAAATACACCTTGATGGAAATATAAAACAAGATCTGAACAAAAATCAAGGCGAAAAACAAAGGCTAAACGCAGTAGCAGAAAAAGAGAACACTCGTTGAACGATAAGAGTAAAAACTAGAGTGTTCTTGGCAAACGAAAAGCGAGTTCATCTCCTCCAAAAGAAACATGATGTGATCTAACCATTTATTGCAGCAAACTAAACTAAACTAATACTGAAAAAAAACAACTGACGCTCCAAGAAAAACGCATAGTGCATGAAGCAATAAAAATATAGTGTCTTGAAAGGTGACCTGATTTTTGCCGATGAAGAAGGGGGTGCCTCGGGGGCATCCCCAAGCTTTGACGCTTGTACTTCTTGGATATTTACTTGGGGTGCATGGGCATCCCCAAGCTTGAGCTTTTGTCCATTCTTCATCTCATCTCATCATTCTCCAATCCCTACAATTGAAAACTTCCTTCATACAAAACTAAACACAATTCTATTAGCAACATTAGTGTAAGCATAACATTGAATCAACCCTTTTTGCTTCAGGTTTCAACCTAAAACCACCACATATATAGCATATACTACTGTAGCAACTTACCCAAAAGTTCCGTGATCAAAAGAACTCAAAAGAAAGCGATAAAGCGGCAAACACAAATATTGGTAGAAATCTGTCAAAACAGAACAGCTGACAAAGGTCGAATTTTTTAGGGATTTTCTGTTGCTCAAATCAAAAAGTGTTCAACTAATGAAAGTTTGGATATAACCTGGGGCATATGCACAAGAAATCGAAGGTCCAAAAGATATACAGAGAATTTATACGAATTTTTGCGGTGCAGCACCGAAAACTGTTTCAGGACAGCAACATCCCCAAATCTTACCTCACTCAAATTAGAGGCTTCTCTTGGCACAAAAATGAAATAAAAAGGATAAGGAGCGGTTATTACAGTAGTAATAAGTTCCAAGACTCAAATAAAAGAAAAAGTACTGAAAATAAAACAATGGGTTATCTCCCAAGAGTGCTTTTCTTTAACGCCTTTGAGCTAGGCGCAGTAATTTGTAAAAATGCTCACGTGGGCGCCATATAAGAGCTTGAGGCAAAGGCGCCATATAGGAACTTAAAGCAATAGAGAGCATCAAAAAGCAAATGTGAAAGACATTTAAATCTGAACCACTTCCTATGAGAAATAGTCTTGTAAAGAGACAAGTCATAAAAGCGCAAAGCAAAGAGCATAGGAAGGCAAAACAAGTACAACTTCAAGAATTGCAACATAAAGAGGGGAAACTCAATATTGTTGAGATCCATCAAACCATGTTTCCCTCTCTCATAGTAACTTTCAGTAGCATCATGAATAGAACTAACAATATAACTATCACATAAAAAATCCCTATCATGAGCCACATGCATAAAAGAATTAATACTCACCACAAGAACAATAGTAGTAGGAGCAGATTCAACAGAATAATTATTCTCATCACCATAATCATCAAAAATAGGAGGCATATTGTAATCATAACTAATTTTATCCTCAATAGTATGTGAACTGAAAATATTATACCCATCATCATAACCATCATAGACTAGAGGTTCAGTATCATCACAAGCTAGAGAACTACTATGTCACAAAGCATATTCTTCAAACATATCATCATAGCAAACTTTCTCCACTAAAGCTGGGGAACTAAAAATATCATGCTTAACAAAACCAGCTTCCCCAAGCTTAGACTTTTCTAAAACAGTGTTCAAAGCATTCATACTAACAAAACTATTAGCATGCGAATTAAGCTCCAAAGGTTTTTCAATTTTCTCTTCAAACACTTCATATCTAAACTCAGGAAAAAGACTAAAGAACTCTTTGTTTTCCATTAAGCCTAACTAGTGAAAATAAAAACAAGAAACAAAAAGATATAATTGCAGAATCTAAAGGAAATAACTCTGAGCACTCACACAGGAGAATGCGAGTACCTTTTACCTTACCTCCCCGGCAACGGCGCCAGAAAAGAGCTTGATGTCTACACACGCTTCTGTTCTTGTAGACAGTGTTGGGCCTCCAAGTGCAGAGGTTTGTAGAGCAGCAGCAAGTTTCCCTTAAGTGGATCACCCAAGGTTTATCGAACTCAGGGAGGAAGAGGTCAAAGCTATCCCTCTCAAGCAACCCTGCAATTACGATACAGAAAGTCTCTTGTGTCCCCAACACACCCAATACACTTGTCAGATGTATAGGTGCACTAGTTCGGCGAAGAGATAGTGAAATACAAGCGGTAGTGATGATTATGAGTAGTAAATGTAATATGAAATAAGTATCGTTGTGAGCAAACATGTAACAAAACAGCAAGTAAACGGTGTGCAAAGCTTGGAAACAAGGCCTAGGGATCATACTTTCACTAGTGGACACACTCCCAACAAATATAACATAATTGAACCAATAAATAACTTCTCTTCACTAAGGTACTCTGAATTACTCTCCTATTGAATAACACTAATCATTGCGTAGGGCTACGAAGCACTCCTCAAAGTTCATCAAGTACTTGACAAACACCACTCATAGAGATATCCAAATCAAATCACAACTCAAGATAGATATTATTGCAACTTAGACCAAGTACTAACACGGTGCACACACTGTCAACATTACATCATGAAAGGAGGAATAGATCACTTCAATACTATCATAGTGATAATTATTCTCATAATCCATAAAAGATCACAATCATAGCCTAGACCAAGTACCACCACGATGCACGCACTGTCACCGTTACACCATGGTAGGAGGAATAGATTACTTTAATAACACACTAGAGTACACATAATAAAGAAGAGTAACATCTACTTATTCAACATGATACAAAGCTCACGATCACATAAAGATCACATCATGGGAGAGAGAGGTGAACCACATAGCTACCGGTAGAGCCCTCAGCCCCGGGGATGAACTACTCCCTCCTCATCATAGGAGACAGCAAGGTTGATGGAGATGGCGGTGAGGTCGATGGAGACGGCGGAGACGGTGATGGAGACCGATGGAGATGGCTCCGGGGGCACTTCCCCATCCCGGCAGGGTGCCGGAACAGAGACTTCTATCCCCCGAAATTTGGCTTTGATGGCGGCGGCGCTGCGGAACTGTTCTAGAAATTTCACCGACTCCCCTAGGGTTTTCCGTCCCGAGGCTTCTTATAGGCGAAGGGGCGTCATCAGGAGTGGCCCCAGGCCTCCTCACACCTAGGCGGCGCGGCCATGGCCTAGGCCGCACCAGCCTAGTGTGAGGCTGGCCTGTGGCCCCTCTCCTTCGCCTCTTCGGATCTCTGGAAGCTTCCGGACAAAATAAGACTTCAGGAACTTGTTTCGTCCAATTCCGGGAATATTTCCTGTGTAGCTTTTCTGAAACACAAAACAGCAGAAAACAGGGAACTGGCACTGTGGCATCTTGTCAATAGGTTAGTTCTGGAAATCGCATAAAAATGCCACGAAGTGTAACGAAACACAAGGCAAATGGTGTAAAAACACGCATGGAGCATCAAAAATTATAGATACGTTTGAGATGTATCACCTTGCTGCACCGGTGAGGTGTAATTGCAAACTTTGCATTGCTTTTTCCCTAGTTCCTTCCAGTAATTTTACTGTTTGTAGATAATCCAAAAGCCATGACTGTGGCTCCTGAGATACATCATATTTTTGCTGATCATGGGGTAGTTTGAAACCTTTGGGTACTGGCGTGGTGCGAACCATATGAGTAAAGCATGACGCCCCCATCTCCTTTTCGTCGTCTTCGTAGTCATATGCTTTGTTGGGAGTCCTGGATCTTTGGGTTCCTTTATGCTTTGGACTTTTGTGTCGCCCTGGTGATGGCGTTCTAGATCGTCAATTGCCGCTTCCGTGCCGAGGACTATTGTGACGGCGTGGTGACCTTGATTTGTGAGTTCCTTTGTTGCGGTATGCCTCCTCCTCTTTTGCTGATAGCTTGTTGCCTACCATCTTTAATCCCTGCAGTGCCATCCGGTGCATATGTTCCCTTGGGCCTCCTGGATTTGGTCGTGTTGTGTGCAGGTATGCTTGAGCTGCCACCAGCGCTACTTCGGGTGTCTTTGGTATAATGTTCCTTTGCTCATCGAATGATAAGAAAGATGATTCCAGGTTTTTTGAAAGACTTTGCCTGTCTGAGTATTCGAGGTTCTCATACCTTGATCCATGTCGACGATGCCTTTTGTTGTTCGTGTATGATGCGTCGCTACGTGCTCTATGATAAGCATCGCTTGCCGCAATGGCTGAGTCTTTTCTTTTCTGTATCTCAATTCTCTCTTTCGCTAGTTGTTTTGACTGTTGTCTTAGGGCATAGTGGTACCCCCAAAAGCATATTTTTGCTAGCGTTATTTGGTATTGGCGTGCAGTGCTCCATAGCTGTTTTGATTGTCCTCCACTCATCGACTGATAGTCGAACTTTTTTCCTGTTTGCCAGGGAGTCTGCAGTTTCTCCTTCTGCCAGGTGGTTTGCTCCCCTGTTTATGTTTACTGGGTTGAGCACTGAATTGTTGTTTTCATCGAGCTCTTCTGAATTATCCTCTGTAATAGCGAGTACTTGGTACTGATTGTCGAACTTACTATCGAAGCTCGAGAAGATTGAACTGTCATCCTCATGAAGCTCTAACCCTGTCTTCCAGGTGTCTGTTAATTTATCTGAAGTATCGTCATGGCAGATCATCAGGTCTTCGAGCTGTACTTCTAAGTCAAAGTTTTCCATGGTTTCGTCGCCTTCTCCGAATTTTTCCTCTTCTGTTTCTATTTCTGCGAAGCTGACCGGCAAATTTACTTTGCTGGAAGAGCCTTCTGATGATTCTGACATTGTTTCTGTCTTGGACTTGCTTGCCGACGAACCCGATTTCACCGGATCTAAAAGGCGAATCGAACCCACTGATCCAACGCAAAAGTTTAGACTTCCGATCGTCAAATCCATATCTTGATCCATGCTCTCGAATACTTGCGTGAAAATTGACTGGTGAGGTTGAAAATCGATGGTTTTGAAGGGTATCTGGATTTCATCGACTTCCGGACTACTGTTGGCTAAAAGCAAAAAAGTCGTCGAATTCATGATTCCAACGCCCAGAGTCCCCACGGTCGGCGCTAATTGACGAGGGTTAACTCGACAAATGTCCTAGATGAAGGACTTAGGATCGGGGGAGTAGGGCGTCGGATGAACTCGAAGGTAAGATCAGTCAAACAAGGTGTGTATTGAAAGTAAACGTAAGAATAAACTTGGCTTGCTTTCAATCTGTCCCTTACCATCCTCTCCTGGCCCCTATATATAGGTGGCCAGGTCTCGAGGATCGGGAGGGGTTCAATACAGATTACAGTAACGACATACGACATGAACTCGTATATCGACTAGTATTACAATCGGGCCTAGCTTAACAGGCCTCAGGGGTACTTTAACTGATGGGCTCTATTATCTACACCCTTGTCACCCATAGTGGACATTCGATGACGCATCTCATAATAAAAATGTCATATCCCAAAATTTTGGAATGTGAAATAAATAATATAGGAACCGTGTATGTTTTTATTGATTGAAATTTCACAGGGAATTAAAACTTTTTGATTTATTTAAAAGCTTTGTTAAAAAAAAACTATTTTAAACTTTCTATTATTCCTTGAAGAACTCATTTGAGAAAATAAGATTTCAAAATACTATTTTGCATTTATTCAAATCCTATGCAAGCATATTTGCAAAGGAAATGATTCCAAAATGATTTAAATTAAATAAAGTTTGCATTATTGAAACTGTGTTTCAAAATAAATTTCAAATATTATTTTATAGATTTTATTTTATAAGGGTGAATTTGAACCCTATTCCTATTTATGAAAATGTGCAAAGAACCCTATGGGACAAATGCATGTACTATTGCCAAATATTATTTTTGGGATTTGAAGCTGTATATTACTGTTTTAAAATGTTGTTTTGAATTTTAGAAAAATTAGCGATGTGTTTGACCTTATTTGGAGCCAAAATGCCAAAGTTATAAAAGAAAATCAGAAAATAAAAAGGAAAGAAGAAACCAGAGAAAAAAAACAGAAAGAGGCTCGGGGAACCGTTCCAGCCCGAACCAGCCGGCCCGCTAACAAATTTGGCCTGCCTGCGGCCCTCTCTCCTCTCTCCCGATGACAACCTGGCCCCACATGTCAGACGTCTCATCTTCAACCTCCAGCCAAAAATCACGCGGAGATCGCGTCCGTGCGCTGATTTCTCTCGGCCTTGATCCCCGACGATTTCGGCAATTAAAACCTTCCCCGTATGCTTCTATAAATTCTCCTCGACCTCCTCCGCATTTTCCCCTCTATTTCCCCAACCTGAGAGCCGCCAGGCTGCTCAGATTCGAGCTCACAAATTCGCCATTGCCGCTGGCCGAACATCAAATTCCGACGAGGTCAGACCACCCAACGCCCTCTCTCTTGTATTAATATTCTTATAGTTCTCACGAGCTCGCTCCTGACCCCTTTCTTCTTTTTATTTCGAAGTAAATTGATGAGCTCGTCTTCGGCTGGATCTCGTCGACGTCGGGTCATCTCGGGACGCTTCCACGCGCTGTTACAGGAAGAAAAGGAGACTCCACCGACACCTTCGTCTCCACCGCGCCTCTCTGCATCTTGGGGTCTACTTCGCCGAGTCGGATCAACGCTGAACACCGGGAAGCCGTTCCTCGCCGGGACTATCGTCCGTCACCGTACGCATCGTTCTCCTTTAAATTAATTCACCTGGTTAGATTAGCTGTTGTGTAGGTGTTAGATCCAATCAGAAGGCGTTGGATCCACGTACCCAACTGAATCGGTACTCACATGCACATCAAGTCATAAATCGATCGATCTGTTTAGATTTTGTTCTAGCTACTAGCTCAGGTGAAATTTTAAAAATTCGTAACTTGATTTGTAGAGCTCCGTTCTAGATGAATCTTCTTCCATTGGATTTGTAATTAAATTCTCTATACGGCGGTATCAGCTTTTCAAATTTTAAAATTTCTAAATTTGTCACTTAAAATTTGACATCACAACGATTATTCGTTGCGCCACGCGTCAGCCACATCATCGCCAGGAGCCGAGCCGTCAGCCGAGCCTGGAGCCGTCGGCCGAGCCAAGCCGAGCCGCAGAGCTGAAGCCGGAGCGCCGCGATCGTCCAGATCAGAATCCGATGCTCCAAGAATTCGCGACGTCACCACCGATTATCCTAAACATCAAACTTTGAAAATTCACAATTAAATAACTGTAAGTGTGTTTTAGTTGATTTTTTTGCGTTAGATTCATAGTTTTTATATCTATCAAGTGGCATTAAAATTACCAATTTATAAATAACTAAAATTCCTCTTTGTAATTTAGAAGTCAAACTTTAATGTAAACATAAAAAGAGTTCTATGATTTCTAATAAGTTAATTTTATTTTTTTTGAAAATTGTTATTTGGCAGTCCCCACATGTTTTACCTCACGTGTAATTTTCGGAAGAATTCTAAATATATCCCTGAGTTAAGTTGAGTTTTGCATGTTTTGGTATGTGTTTTATTTGACTCTTTATCGCAATGATGTTTTGATTGTTTCCTTATTTACGATACGATGGTTGTTTATTGGTTGAAATTTTCTATGCGTTAGATTCATTCGGAGTGCGAGATCAAACTCACAAAGAAGAAATCATCATCAAATATCACTAAGGCACGTATCACTCTTGTTCATAAACCTCCTATTGTTTTTACTATGCATGCAGTGTTTCTTTCACTTAGTAGATATTTACATATGTAAGCTGTTTTCAAGAAGTGTTAGGCTTATGCAATACTAAGCCGTATTTAGTGTATTCCTAGTTATCCTTGTTAGGAGAAAACATGATGTAGACTGCTTAGTTGTGTTGTAGTCTTCAAGGGTGGGATTTCACATAAATATGGAAAACCCTGTTTTGGAAGCACCGGAAAAACAACTAAGTTATTTGAGATGTGTGATTGGTGAAGATTTAGAAGAGTGGCATGGTAGGGGGTCATCTTTATGGCTGTACCTATGAAAATGCTCACTAGAGTTAAAAAGTATGTGGCATGGTAGGGGTCATTTATATGGCTGTACCTATGAAAATGCACACAATACTTGAAGGCATGTGGCATGGTAGGGGGTCATCTCTATGGCTGTACCTATGAATATGCACACTATGCGGGATGTGGCATGGTAGGGGGTCATTCGTATGGCTGTACCTATGAAAATGCTTACATGAGAAATCTCTCGAGAGTGTGAAGACCAGATTCAGCAAAGACTATTCAAGAGAAAACTTTAGCAGTTGGACTGAGGATGACAACATCATGTGATTAGATTACAAGGGGTGGAAAGATCTCTCTCATTAAAATTTTCTAAGTTAGAACTTACGGGGAAAACGTGGGTAGGTTGTAGCTGGACCGTATGGTGTATATTCTTGGTGAGCCAGGGTGATGAGAACTTGGGTTCATGCTCTTTGACAACATATTTGCAATGAAACTATTGTTTTACAAAATATAGGGAAAATGCTTGCTTTTTCTACAAAGGAGAAAACTCACACTTAGCCAAATAAGCATGTAATTGTTAGGTTCCGTTTGTGTCCACCAAAAGTGACAACTTGCCAATACAATTCAAATGTATTGACCCTTTGTGGCTGCAACGTTTCATGTTGCAGGTTTTGACGATAAGAAAGGTACGACAGGGTTACGAGTCTATCCGTAGCATGTTCGCATGTGGCACATGAAGAAGAAGGACTCCATGCTATTTTGATTTCGTTGTAAACTCTGAAAGCTTTATGCTATGAGCATTGTAAAGTTTCTCTATGTAATTGCTGGATCATGCGATGTAATAAAATAACCTTTGTTTCTTGATATTTCATCTTGTACTGTGTGTGCTGGTAAAAGATCCTGGACTAGCACAAATAAAGCACAGGTACGCTACAAAAAAGCTATACCAATGATAAATAAAAGAGATACCGAGGTGTTCATTGTCTGTTTGTCCTGTCATTTTGATGTGGGCTTGTTCCATGTCATCGGGCAGGAGGTACCCCGTTGGCGGTTCTTGATGATACGTGTATACTTACAATGACAAGAGCTTGCTTGGGACCTAAAGTCGAGTAGCATGAGGTTTGGGTATTCGTACTTTACAGGACACGAGGTTTTCAACTTATGATTTGTTAAGCATATGCTCATAATTGTACCCACATTAACTTTAACCACTCAAGATGCCTATGATGGGGGCAATGAGAGCTCAAAGCTAGTAAGTACCATAATTTTTGAAGGTTTATAAAACTTGCAATCCCTGCTTCCCTCTGCGAAGGGCCCTTCTTTTACTTTTATATTGAGTCTCCACCTTCTACCTTTATGCACTATCTAAGAGAGCATAGTTGCCATTTTGAGTTTAATGTGCATAGTCCCAAAATTTATCATTGATTGATTCGTGATTATGGTTTTGCTTGTTCTTAAATTATTTGTATCTAGTCGCCCTCTTAAACTTGAAGGTGTCATATGCATTTATGTTTTGCTATTCCATGAAGGACAAGCTGAAAACCACTTGCTATGTTTTTCCATATGATTTGAACACACACTTAACTTTCAATGTTTCATTGTTTATGATCTTTTATTTGTGTTTCTTTTCATGTTATAACATGGTTGCTAAGTTTTTATTATCAAGATTATGTCTCTTATGCCCATGTTTTAAGTTCTTTGATCCCAACACTCAATGCTTTACATTGTTGATCAAGATTGTGATAGTGCATGTCATCTCAAAAATTATTCTTTTGTTATCACTTACCTACTCGAGGACGAGCAGGAGTTAAGCTTAGGGATTCTTGATACGTCTCAAACGTATCTATAATTTTTTATGCTCCATGCTTGTTTATACACCATTTGCTTTGTGTTTTGTTACACTTCGTGGCGTTTTTATGCATTTTCCGGAACTAACCTACTAACGAGATGCCACTGTGCCAGTTCCCTGTTTTCTGCTGTTTTTGTGTTTCAGAAAAGCTACACAGGAAATATTTTCGGAATTGGACGAAACAAAAGCCGAACCTCATATTTTTACCGAAGCTTCACGGAGACCGAAGATGAGACGAAGGGGGGCCAGGGGCCAGCCACACCATGGGGTGGCGCGGCCCAGCCCCTGGCCGCGCCACCAGGTGGTGAGGCCACCTAGCCCACCTCCCGACGTTGCCCTTTCGCCTATAAATCCCCCTCGATGGGAAAAACCTAACGGACGGATCGCTTTTCCTCGAAACATACTGCAAGCCACCGCCGTCATCAAAGCGAGATCGGGGGGATCCAGGAGCTCTTCCCGGCACCCTGCCGAAGAGGGGAACCCTGCCGGAGGCCTTCTCCACCACCATGGTCGCCTCCGGAGTGATGTGTGAGTAGTCTACCTTGGACTATGGGTCCATAGCAGTAGCTAGATGGTTGTCTCCTCCACCATGTGCTTTATGTTTAGATCTTGTGAGCTGCCCTACATGATCAAGATCATCTTTGTGTAATTCTACATGTTGTGTTTGTTGGGATCCGATGAGTATTGGTACTATGTCAAGTTTATGTGCTGAATTATATATCTTTATGTTATCTCTATGTTATTTATGATCTTGCATTGTTTACGTTGCTAGTAGATATCTTGGCCAAGTAGATGCTAGTGACTCCAAGAGGGAGTATTTATGCTCGATAGTTGGGTTCATGCCTCTAGTAATCTGGGGGAGTGACAGAAACCTCTAAGGTTGTAGATGTGCTGTTGCCACTAGGGAGAAAACAACATTCTTGTGTCCAAGGACATTTGCTTTGTTTACTTTACGCACTTTGCTTAATGCAGTTATCCGTTGTTCGCAACTTAATACCCGATGGTTGCTCGGACGACATCCGGAGGGTGGATTATTAGTCATAGATGCAGTTGGATTACGGTCTATGTATTTTGTCGTAATGCCCAGAGTGAATCTCATAGCGATCCTCATGGCATATGTACGTTATCTTTATTCTATCAATTGCCCAACTGTAATTTGTTTACCCAGCATGTTGTTATTTATCTTATGGAGAGACACCACTAATGAACTATGAACCCCGGTCCAATTTCCTTTACATTGCTATTACCGTTTACTTTTACTCGCACTGTTTACTTTCTTGCATACTATTACTCTTTTACCACTCGATACGCTCAATCCTTTGTTTACAGCAAACCGGTGAGATTGATGACCTCATCGTAAGTTGGGGCAAAGTTCTTAGTTGTGTTGTGTGCAGGTTTCACGTTGCTGCTAGTGCAAAGCAAAGCCCTGGACGAGGCGCCATATAAATTGTCTGGAGCTGTCGCAAAGCTAGCGAGCATCAACCTTCTGAAGTTTGGCTTTCTCCTACTGGTTCGATAAACCTTGGTTTCACAACTGAGGGAAGACTTGATGCTATGCTCATCATACCTTCCTCTTGGGGTTCCCAACGGGGTGTTACCTACACGCCATCAGCGATCGATGTAGACATCAACATCGTGTGCTTTAACGAGAACATTTGAGCCAACATCAAGTTCTGCAGTGTAGTTGTCGAATGTGGCCACCATTCTGAGAGGAGGAGGAGGTTCAGCAGCAACAGGTTTTCGGCACCAGCAGGAGGTTCAGCAGCAGCAGGTTTTTCAACACCAGCAGGAGGTTCAGCCGCTGGATGATGTTTACCAGCAGCAAGTTTACCAATAGCAGCAGATTTACTGCTAGCATGTATAGCAGCTTGAGCACCAGCAGCAGATTTTCTTAGATTACTAGCATGACGAACAATATCAGCAGGAGATTTCTTGGATGCCAGGGCAACAACACTATCTCGTGTTCCACCAATAATTTTAGCATGCAAAATGTGGCCAGGAGAGTATGCAAACCTTTCCAATTGATCTTCAATCATTTGCATGTCCACAGGTGTAACAACCCCCCGCGGTGATACCATTCGAATTCTGCAGTTTGTGCGGAGCCCATTGGAACAATTCCACGAACAAGTTCAACCATCCCAGTTATAGACTTGAAGCTTATTTCTGCAGCGGCCAAGGTTACCTTACAACCCTCCACAACTAGGGAGTGGCCATTGTCAAGCATAGCAACGTACTGATGAATTTGTAGAGGGACGCTGTAATCTTTGCGAATCCTACTCGACACAAAGTTGGGGAAATAAGAAATGCTTGTTAGTGTTCAACTAACAAACATTTCTCGCTAAAATATATCTTGATTTCCTACATCCAGCTAGCAGATACCGATGAAGAAGTGTAAAATACATAAGAAAAGACAAGCTCACCTCCTCCGGCTGCTCTGGGTGAGACATGATTCCTGAGTTGCGGGCTCTTCCATCTTCTGTGCTGCTCAGCTCGTCTCCCGGCGATAGCGATCTACCTCCGAGCAATGGCTCGCTCGACATTCGGCATCACCGCGGGCCGTCGGGCGCGGGCACGCGAGCTGTAAGCAGCGCTATCTGTCTGTGTCGCCATCGCCGCCGTCGTCCTAGGGTTCAGGCAAGGTTAAGGGCGGAGGAACGAACTAGATCTTCACCGTACACCGCTGCGGAGTGACCCCATTACATCGAATTGCCACGCAGATTGACACGCTGGAACTAACATGAAACGGAGAAATACTGACATGCGGGACCACAATGGGCCCAGAACGGGAGAAGTCACGACAATATTTAGTTTGGCCTACATTCATTCAAAATGGGCCCTCTGAGGAATTACCTACCCAACTTTTCAAATGGCGGCTATTACAAATAACAAAGATAGCCTGTGGCAAGAAACTCGGTGACCGCAAATAAAATCACCCCTGGAAATCTTCTATATCTAAATACTAATCCCCCACTAACATATTTTCCTAGCCTCTCGTGCAGCCACGTCACTGCTTTTATTTTCACCACCCCGCATGGTCGCGTGATCACGATTTCTCCTCTCTCCCTCTTGCAATTTTCCACATGGGCTGGAGAAGCCGCTTCTAATGTGGGCTGGGCATCGTTCGTAGCTAGGCCTGGCTGAGGCATGTCATCAATTCATTATCACTCATTTTATTCCAGATCACCTCGCTCGCCTGATTAATTTCTTCACCAGTCTGTCGCTCTTCATCTTCTGGACGGCCAATTGATTCCTCTTCTCCCTTCTCATCTTCCCCACCAAGTAAATGCAATAGTAACCGATGAAGTCATTCTCCTCTTTTTAACCAATGGATCTGCTGGATCAATTCATGTTATTGACTGGGTATCCACGTCCTTGCTGTACAGCCGCCATCGACGCTCCTTGGTCCTTGCCTGGTCTGCTGGTACTGCAACCACGGGTTGGAGGTGGAAAATTTGGAGGGCTGGGCACCTGTTGCCGTGGACGTGCTCCGCGGCCGATGCTGCGGCGTCGTTTTTCAGTCTCTAGCGTCTATGCCACAAATAATACCGTCTCCAGCTATCTCGCCGGCTGGAAAAGTCCCCCTAATTCGGTGTTGGCGGCCATGCAGGAATTCTCCCTTGAGCGGTGATCAGGTAGCTAACCGCTAATCTCCTAATTAACCTAGCGGTGTTGATAATTTTGCATCCTTTCTGGTCTCTTTCTGCTTTACACTGATATATGCCTCCTGACGGCATTACGTAATGTCCTGATCAGCACATGTGATTCCTCCATTGCTGATTTGCTGCAGGTCTGTATTCCCGATCCTCCGATCTATCTTGCTACTTTGCCCTGAGATTATTCTGCAGGATTGTTGATTGCCTTTGATGCGTTTTTCATTATTCCATAGATGAGTGAGTATTCGTATTATTTGCCATCTCAGAGTGCACCAGTCATTTTCCCAAAGTTTGTTCTTATTTTAGTTTCCCAAAGTTATGCTAAATTATTTAGTTTCTTTTAACTACCAAGCATAACTCAGAAAGTCACAAATTGTTCTGTTTCAATTCCTATAACCTGAAAATGCTAGCTTCATGTTCTCACGAAAACTGAGCATAATACATTTACAAGTTTTACAGTGATTGGCATTTTTAATAGCCATCCATCCACCCTGATCTAACGGTTGTAAAATAGACGGAACCAAACGGACGGTACCAGATGGTACCACGGTACCATAATATTATGGGACCGGTACCAAAATAATGTGCGATCGGTATCTGTAATTTTTATATTTTGATTTAGAGGTGCTTTGTCGATGGAAAAAATTCCTGTACGACCTGTCTTTCTTCTGATGGAATTAGACTACTTTTAAGTGCTACCGTTCACGCTAATCTCAAAGGACCTCTTCTCTAATCTTCTTCTTCCCAGACCGTCGTACATGTCTTGCTAGGATTCTGAACAGCAGACCACCAGTCGCCCGACCGAGCCAGCCGGCCATTCTTTTGGTTAAGTTTCTATCAACAAGCCTCGTCTCATATCTCTCTTGGTCATCCTTAACTACCCGACATGCAAGAGCATCAGATGTCCATCTCAACATCCATGGGCAGCCCACAACAATCCCTCGACCTGAAGATTTAATACCATGGAACTAATTTATGCAGGCCTCTCATCTAGTAACAATAAAAAATCAAAATCAAATCTTTTCAACCCCAAAAGTCGTGTTTCGATCGATGGGCACCCCATGGATCAGCATAGGGAGCTTCTTAGAAATTAAGTCCGCGCTGAACCGTCGCCATGGCCGCAGATGAAGAACGTGTACAACGATGGTGGCGCAGAGTGGTGGAAGACGAATATTAAACTGCTTTGTCATTAGCATGAACATGTAGTGGCACTTAGACGAAGCTTGGGTGGCCGGACCGGTTGTCGGTTCGGGAAGCACGCACGGGAGGAAGAGGCCGATGAGCGGGCGCTTCTGGCCGGAGCGCAGGGCGGCGGTCGTGCACGGCTAACGCGAGCGAGACAAAGGAAGCGGCGGCGCACACGAGAGAAGAGGCGACGCACACGAGAGAAGAGGCGACGACCGGTGAGGTAGCTCATGGGTGGATAGAGAAGAGGGGTCATCAAGGCGACATTACAGGTGCTCGTGAGAGAGAAGATCATGAGGGAGAAAGGAGCGAGCCAAGAGGGCTCAGGACTCGCAAAAAAAAATTAAACCCAATGGTACCATCTGGTACCAGAGTACCATCCCAATCACCGTAAAATAGCTCACATACATTACCTAGCTACATGGATCATCTGCCTAATGTAAAATACATATCTCACTATGTAACCTGCTGATTCAATTTTGAAATGTTCTCTATGTGGAATTCAATTAAAAATACAAAGTGTCTTAGATTTGGGAAAATTTGTAAACATGATACAATATGCAATTGTGTGCATTTTAGAAGGAGTAGTTCTGTATTAGTAAATGCTTCAATTATTCTTACCTCTTTTTGTGTATAATACTATATGTTATTCATGGTACCTTCAGGCACCTGTTTAGGCATCAGGTTAACAACGTATATATCAGCTAGCTGGCTGCTCTTTGTCTTCGGTAATTCCACAAGGATTGTTCGAGTGCTCTTAGCAGTCAATGTGAAAATTTAGGACAGGAATGTCATAATAGTGCCAATTTTTTGTAATTACGTATCTGGATGTAAACATCAGTATTTTGTTCACCTAATTGTCGTATTTTATTATATTTTGTATGATTTACACTTTTCCTTGAAGTTGCTCCATATAATGTTGGATCTTTGATTACCATATTTATTTTCTATGTATACTTTTTAAATTCAAGCTGCTCTGTGAAGTTAAAAAGTACCACAGCAACGCGCGGGGTATCATCTGGTTCCAATGTAGCGATCCAGTTTTCCGCCCATGTTGGCAGCCTGAGTGAGCAAAGTCCTTTTGCGCATTGGTATCCGATGCAGCCCAGTCATCAGGCCCATAAACTGCTCAAGTCCTCGAAAACATCAAAGAAAATAAAAGATACAATTAAGGTCAAAAGACTCAAAGGAGTAAGAATGTAGCTTCCCGAACGAAAAAAAGAACATGCATTATCGCTCCAGTACAATCTTCTCCCACGAAACTTAGATAAACTCAAATATAAAGACGGTTAAGATCGCTCAATACCTCTTCATTATTAATACTAAATAGATATACGTAGACCTGTAAATACCCTTATAGTCTAACTAAACTATATATATAGCATACATATAGATATGAGCATGAATGTATGTTATCGGCGGTGACTCTTCCTCATGGTGGCTGGTGAGCGGGAGGGATTGCAGGTGGTGTTGGTCGGCCACGGGGCACAGCTTCGACCGTGCCTCGCAGGTTTGTGCTGGCTAGGTTTTCGGTGGCGTGCGCGGCGCGCGCGGCGCAGCCAAACAGTCCTCCGCTGCCCGCGGCGGCGGTCGCGCCGGACTGTCTCGTGGTTCTTGATAGTCTAGCTGGAGCCGATTAACTGTCTTGCGGTGGCGGCGGTCACACCGGACTTTCTTGTGGCGCCCGCCGGACTGGCTTGATAGTCCCGCTGGATACCCGCATGACTGTCTTGCGATGCTCACGTCGGACTATCTTGCAGCGGTGGTGACAAGGTTGGACGGCGGCAGCAGTGATCGTGGGCTTGGCCGGCGGCGGCGCTGATCGGCGTCGGCTCGGCACGTATGTGAGATGGATACCACTCATATGGGATAGAGGTCCAGTAATACGATATACCTGTATGTGGGATATTGATTTTTGGATATGGGTTTGGATATGGATTTGAACGGGCTCGATTCAGTTTGGTTGAGTTTGAGGGAGAAGTTGTACCGGAGCAAACCTCACAAAGTTAATAATATAAACATGTTTTGTTTAAACCGTTCTACTATCTACTAGGTAGCCACTGAAATGGGAATTTGTGTATCCCAATTCCCAAAGAGGTGAAGCGTGTTTTTGCTTCTTATATTCTAGAAAAAAGCAAACATGTGGACCGTATCGAGCTCCGGGTCGAGGCAGTTGATGTGTCGTCTTAAGATTTGTCCAATCAATTAATTTAAACTTATGGAAAATTATGCATGACTTACAAGGGAATAGGTGGCCCAAATTGCAGGTGGAGCTGACAGTGGCATGAGAATCTCAGTTTACATAATTCAATTGAAAATATCTTCTAATCAGTAGTGCAGCACCGCCCATTGACCTCGACTTCCCAACAGAAAACTAGTTGCAAACAGAGCTTCCTCCTTCCTTCCTTCATCATCAGGAAGGAAGACCAGCATTCCCATGGCCGAACCTGTGATTGCTTCTGTGATCCATGGCTTTGGCTCCCTGCTTACCAGCAGAGTAACCGACCATGGCCGGCGCCTCTGGGCCATAGGTCGCGATGTTGGCTGGCTCCGTGATGAGCTACACAGCATGCAGCTCTTCCTTCACGAGATGGAGGTTTGCAGCATTGAGGGCAGCGTCGCCACAGAAGCATGGATCGACCAGATGAGGGACACCATGCTCGACTCGGAGGACGCCGTCGACATCTTTGATGCCAGCCAGGTACAAGGTTGTTGTGTTCTTCGTAAGTTGAGATCACGACATGACGTCGGGACTAGGATCAGGCGCATCCGGGCTCAGCTGAGCGACATCTCCCGTCGCCGATTGGAGTATGTAGTTGAAAGACCATGTGAGTCTAGTGATAAATGGATTCATGGTCTTTTAGCCTCATGTCCTATGGTTCATGACAGAGATGTTGTAGGTCTGAACAGAGATCTAGATGAGTTGCTTCAGCATATCTTAGACGGAGGATTGGAACTAAGTGTCACATCCTTGGTCGGCATGGGAGGTGTTGGGAAGACCACACTTGCCAAGAAGTTGTACATTAACCCGGACGTGAAGAAACATTTCGACAGCTGCTCGTGGATCTATGTGTCAAAAATGATGGAGCTGCGTGGTGTCCTCTGTGAGATGGTCCAGGGGCTGATGAGGATCCCTTCTGTGGAGGTGAACTCTCTCGGCGAGAAGCAGCTTCAAGAATTGCTCTTGAGTGGCCTTGACAGTAAAAGGTTTCTACTTGTGTTTGATGATGTCTGGGACAGAGGGCTATGGGACATCATCAAGCTAGTACTGCCCAGAAATTGCAGCGGGAGCCGAGTGCTTGTGACAACCCGTAATGCCATCGTGGCTGGCTCAATTGTAGGTGCAAAGAGCAATGTACATCGGCTTCAGCCATTGCCATTTGAAGATTCATGGAGTTTGTTTTGTAAAAATGCATTCTTGCAAGATGGAATATGCCCTGATGGTCTAAAGGAAACAGCCAAGGATATTGTGAAGAAGTGTGTCGGTTTGCCCCTTGCTATTGTTGCAGCAGGGAGTATGATGTCTGGAAAAGAACAAACAGATACGGAATGGAAGAGTGTCCTGGCAAGCATTCAGAAGGATCTAAGTGACGGTCAAATGGGAATTCAGCAGACGCTTCTCTTGAGTTATAGGGACCTTCCACACCCTTTGAAGCCATGTTTTATGCTGCTTTCTGTCATTCCATTTGACTCAAAGATCTCCAGGAAGAAACTAATTCGGTTATGGATTGCCGAAGGATTTGTGAAACAAAAAGCTGATGAGATGCTTGAAATTACTGCAGAGAAGTACCTCATGGAGCTCATCAATAGAAGCATGATAGAAGTGGCAACAGCAAGTAGCAGCGGGAGAGTAAAAGCATGCAGAGTTCATGATCTTCTTCACGATCTTGCCATCTTGCTGTCTAAAAATGAGAAATTTTCCATCATCTGCGCTGATAAAGGTCCAAGTGTTAGTGCTCGGCGCGTATCATTGCGAACACCTCATGTATCATTCAACAATGAATGCAAGAAAAGATTGCGATCAGTTTTCATGTTCAGCAACAGTGCACCAACTGCAATTAAATGCAATGTTATTGCAAAGAGCTTTGGTCTAGTAAGAATTTTGGATTTTGAAGATGGTAATGTTCTAAAGCTTCCAAAAGAGATAGGAGGCTTACTTCACTTGAGGTACCTTGGACTAAGGGGAACAAAGCTGAAGAAGCTCCCAAGAACGTTGCACAAGCTCTATCACTTGCAAACTCTTGATATCAGGAAGACTCAGATAAAGAGAATCAAGTTTCAAATCAAATGTTTAAGAAATCTACGACATCTAGAGATGAAACAAGATGACCAAAGCATTTCTGTCCCTACAGGACTTGCCCAGCTTACCAAACTCCAGATATTAACTGGTTTGCAAGCAAGCACAGCTGTAATTTGTGAGATTGCAAGCCTTACCCAGCTGAAGAAGCTTTCTATAAAGGATTTGAACAATGAAGATGACAAAGAGCTATGCTCTTCTGTGAATAATATGAAGGAACTATCAAACCTATCCATCTTCCCTAGCGATGGCACCAGGCCACTTGACCTTGCAATGTTGAAACCTTCTTCATGTCTACAGAAGCTGCACCTAGCTGGATATTTGCAGAAATTACCAGATTGGTTTGCTCAACTACACAACCTTACAAAGTTGAGGTTGAGCTTCTCACAGCTGGAAGATGACCCGCTTTCAGTTCTTGTCCGATTGCCAAATCTGCTTTTCCTCCAACTGAACAATGCATACAAGGGGAAAGTAATGAAATGTTGCTGTTCGGGCTTTTTAAAGCTGAAAATATTTATCATAACTGAACTTGAGGAACTGGAGGAGTGGGATGTTGTTCAAGGAGCAATGCCATGCGTTCAAGAAGTGTGGATCATGTCATGTACAAAGCTCGTAGCTATTCCTGCAGGGTTCCAGTCACTTGCTACACTGCAGAGGTTGAGATTGGTGGGCATGCCAAGCTCCTTTCTTAGTAAACTGGGGGATTGCGGTGATGATTTCGTGAGGGTCAGACATATTCCATCTATCCAGATAATTCAACAGGTTGGGTAGCACTGAAATTATCCTGCAACTAAGATTCCTACCGCAAGCAGACAAGACTTGGAAGATGTTGATTTCTTGAGAATTTTTCGTGTGTATGTGCTTGCATGGCTTGGTGCTTTTCCGTATAAGCACTAATCTTTTCCATAATGTTTTTAGTTACTAGAATTACTTGTTCTAATTATGAGATAATTACACAAAGTTATATCTAGGCAAACTGGATTGTGCAACAATATTTAGACTGGAACTCATATAGCATCAAGCAAAATACAGGATTTATTCCGAAACTCATGTAAGTAAACTATGATGTAAGAAATGGCACACAGAATTTCGTATTTATATCTTCTGCAGCAGTGTCGACTAAACAAAACAAAAAATCAGCATATACAAAATCTTTTCCTTTAAAATGTTAAATAGGAAGTTAGTGCATGAAGTTGTACAGTAGCAGTACCTCATTGGCTCATTCACTTCACAAATGTTTCTCCAGTGAAGCAGCAAACTGCAAATGTTTTCCATATACTCATCCAAGCTGATCAATTACGATTGCTGTGAATACAACAGAAGATCAATTACAATTAGTCGATTGTCCAGAGTAGCTTTCTTTTTTAGCAACCCAACTCAAAATTGTAGCATTCTTTAAAAAAAGGTTTTCACATTCCTGTAATAAGTTAAGATGAGTTAGCACAAGGAGAAATTCGTATGTGCCTCAGGAAGAAAGTGGCGGCGGTGTATATTTGTGCTTAGTTGGAGGAGAGAGAATAAGAGAGAGAAAAGAATTGGAATCTTATGCAAGAGCTAGCTATAGCACATACTCCTAGGTGCTTTATGAGAGTATCAAGTGAGTCATACAACTATAAAATAGTACACTTTTATAGTTATCTATTATATATGTTAACTATAAGGTTAGCTATAGATAACATTGCTTTATAGACAGCTGACGGATATACTATTGCTTTATCACCGCCCGCAAAAATTAGCGCAAACGGTGAAAGTGTCCTGCCATTAGACTTAAACGGCCTACGTGGATAAAACCGCGAAGCCCACGACGACCAGCGGCCTACCACAAAATCCTCGTCTCCCCCCTTCTTGTCTGAGTCGCCAGTCGCTCGCCGCCATGCCATAGAGAGGTAGGTCGCCTCCGGCGGCGGTGCACCACCGGCCGGCCCGCCAGCACCACTCTCTCGCTGCTACCTCCACGCCTCCACTCGCCGGACTGCTTCTCCGCTCGTGCCCCGCCTCAAGAGCGCATCCCCCGCCTCAAGATCTGCGCATCCCCACACTCCCTTTGCCAGCTGCCGCCCGCGTCGACCTGGAGGGCGAGGTTGATTCAGTCAACAACCAGAGCAATTGATGTCTTCTTAAGTCAAGAATTGGTAGCAATTTCTCTCATCTTCTTCGTCTAAGCTAGCAGTATGCGATGAGGAGGGATAATGTCTAAACTGTATAGCAAATTCATTCATTCCAATGTCCTTTGCAAGGAAAAACCACATGTCTTCTTCCCATCGGGATGGTTTGGTTTGTATATACCTATGATTAAACCAGCCAGTAGGATTGTTCTACTATTCTTCCCATCGGGATGGTTTGGTTTGGGTTGCATTTCCTAATACTAGTAAATCTATTTCAGTTTCTATCCAAAGTAAGTTCGCATGCTCATCCCCAAATAAGTCTAGCCGTAGCTGGTTTGCATTTCTTAATACTAGAAAATTCAGTTTTGCTGTCAAGCTCAGGTATTGAGGTATATATGTCCAATTCATTTTCTCTCATTTTCGTGGGGTGGGGTCTCATTTGCTGTAAAAATCAGTTTAGAGTTTTGCAGCAATGCACACATCCTTTAGCTTCAGATTTTATTATGTTCAGTGTCTAGTGTATTTGGTAGACTGAGTTGTTCTTGAATCAAGAACAACTCATTTTTTAGTAGATTATTATTACTTGAGTAGTGTTAATGTCACAATTGTTTTTCACATATATATATTAATGCATTGCATCAAAATCGACTGAAAAGCATTGATGTAATAATTGCAAACAATTGGTTTCAGTTTTTTTTACTTGGTACAAGATTTAGCCTTTGGTGACTATGGAGCTGGACAAGATGAACAATAATACATCCTGTCAACAATTGGGTTTGGAAGCAATGATGATTTGATTTCGTCAGTAGTGGCAATGATCTGTTGCTTATCTTGTATGCCATAAGGTCGCCGCTTTTGATCATAGATTTGATTCATGAACAATGATTCGGTTTTGATGTCAATTGACATCGAGGGGCATCGAGGCTCAAGCTCAGCAGGCGTATCCCGGAATTAATGTCCCCGTGATTGATGTCAATTGTATCCCAGAATTAATGTACCCGTGTTATTGTGATTGGTGTTTCCTTGATTGTATCCCGTATTGATGTCTCTGTAATATGTAAAGGGTATTTTCGTACTTATATGATGTATGTCGAGTGGGTGGCTTCACCACCAACTCGAAACCAATAGTAAAGAAGATTTAGTGCAATATGTTCACTGGAAGTATCTATATGAAGTGATGTTTCTTCTCAGCAAAAATAAGATTGCGATCCTGTGAAGTTTGCTACAGTACATGGTTGCCTCAAGCTGTTTGGAATATGTAGATATTATATTTGGTATTTCATCAAGCAGTTTGGAATATATAGGCTGTGTTCATAAAACTGAAAATAATTTTTATAGCAGATTCCAAGGTACATCGCAGCTTGAGAATTACTTCATGCGCAGCGACCGGGCGAACAATATATCTAATCTTGTGTGTACATCACAGCTTGAGAATTACTTTATGTGCAGCGACCGGCTCCGCTCGATGAGAATGGACGTCCATGGCATGTCCTACGAGGTATGTTTGCAGCTGTTGCCACTTCAAGTATCTGATTTTGCACAACAATCCTACACTTGTTTCTGCTGGAATTTCTTGCGATAGGCACCGTGAAATCAAAGGACTCTCACAGGACGCATTGTACAAGTGCCTGAATATTGTGACAGAAAATGCAGCATATGCCAGGTAAGTTCTTCTGCAGAGTTTCAGTGTCACTCTAAATTCTCCTGAAACAAAAATCCTCTGATTGGTTTGTTATTTCAGGAAGAGTACTCACGTGGCGAGGTGAGGAAGATGGCGTTCAAGCACTACTACCACATCGCCTACACACAACACTAGGATATTTACCAAGGAGGTAACATTGCTAACTAAATTGTTTTTTGGATGTTACGCCTTTTGGAGCTACAATCTCTACTAATAATACGGCTTGAGGTCGTGATGGTCACAAAACCGTGGTACGTAAAAAAACCGACTCAAATTTTCGTCCGTCAGAATAACCATCCCAAGATGTCCTCGATCGCTAAAAAAACCGTCGTCCGTAAAGAGGTAAGGCTTCCTCCGTTTAGAAAAATCGGAGCCTTTTCGTCGACGCCGCGTACGGCGCGTTCCTCTCCTGCCCCGACGCCGCGCCTGGTGACGCCGACGCGGTGAGCGTCCCGCTCCAGGACGCGGCCCACCGCGTCACGGCGCCGCTCTTCGCGACCTCCTCCGTGGGCCTCCCGTCCTTGCTCGCGCTCGCCGCTCCGTGTGCCGCCCAGCGAACGAGCCTCGTCGGGTACGTGGCCGTGTGCGAGATTCAGAGGTCGGTCGGAGCCTGGATACAGAACTGGAAGAAAGGAGGAAGAGAGATAAGGCCTACCTTAATGGAACATATTTTTTCTTGTTTCCCATTCTGTTGTCTTGCCATATGCGGTGATGATTCGAAAATTGCTGACCAGATTACCTCGATTCCCATCTTTTTTGTTGCTTTCCTTTTCAATTTCAGAACAATCGAGAATTGCTCCGAACTTCAGACTATACGCATCAGAACAATCTGAACAAAGAAAGGAAGAGATAGTCTGGGACGGGAGAAGTCGTCACTGCAGCTCCGGCATGGCGGTTGCCCTTGAGGACGGCGAGGACTTGACACGCAAAGCACGCAGAGACCATCTGTTCATCCATGTGTTGGTCACGCTGTCCCTAGCAGGTAGTGTCATCCCCGTGGAATTGTTATGTTCGCCAACCTGGTGGTGCTGCTCCCTACTCTGGCCTGATTTCTCACTTTAATTTCTGCCTTTTACGACTCAAGAATAAGTTGCATCTAGCTCCAGATCCAATAAAATGATGGCGACGGCGGCCGGTGGGGGAGGGGCAGTGCAAGAGTTGCTGGCGGCAGGGAGGGGGGCGGCCGCAAATACTTGTGGACATAGAGAGAGACCGCGTGCTTGAGCGGAGGAAGCGAGCGAGGATAAGGTTAGCCTGTCATGGAATTCGATCTGGATTTTGGTGGCTGGATTGCTTCTTGCTAGCTTGTAGACCGTTCTTTGTCAGCTGGGGTCGTCGGTTCGGTGTCCTATGTGCTTTGTGTACGTATCTGTGTTTGTCCTTGGAGAGCGCCATCTTCATTGTTTTAATGAGAAATTATTTTAACATTAACAAATGTTTTTATTGGATTTTGTAAAAAAGGTATCATCAAAATTCCATAATAGCGTAGCGCATGTCTCCATGTAGTTTTGTGGATGTTACATTTCATGGAGTAATAACATGATATATTTTGTTCAACATGCATTATAAGCCTTCTTGATTACTGCTTTTCAGGAATCCATGACTTGTTTTTACTATCTTTGTTTCACTATGAACTAATATAGGGCAGGCAGGATCCATTGGAGTATGCAACAGAAATTGCAAAGGAAGCAGATCAGTACAATGGTTTTAATCTTATATTGGCCGATGTGCATTCAGGAACCATGGTTTACATTTCTAATAAACCCAATGGTGCTCCTGTGGTTCAAATAGTTTCCCCTGGGTGCCATGTGCTTTCTAATGCTTCTATTGATTCCCCTTGGCCAAAGGTTAGTAACAGCAATAGTACAATACTCATGATTAGGAGTGTGATTTATTTTCCTTTTCCGGGTAGGTCTTGTATATCTCTGTGATGGAAGTTGGAAGATACTCTGAGATACAGATGCCTTGTGCAAGAAATTAGACCACACTTGTGTGGCTTTAACCTTAAAATTGTCACAGCCTCGTTTAATGCTCCATCTCTCTTCTATGCGAATTGCCATTCATCTTTCATCCAATTTGTGATAGCTGCTTGCTGGGCCAGTTTTGTTATTTTACCGCTAAAATTTGACCAAAAAATAAATCCATTGATTGTTTTGTTATACTGACGAGCTGTTTCGTTATGTTAAGAATCCATGATTTCTGGGCTTAATTTCAATTAGGATAAACCAGGAAAGTAGGAGCTGAAATTGTTTAGTATATTTTCTTTGCAGATGACCTTTTCATATGCCTGTATGCTGCCCCTGATGCCCAGATGTGTAGAAGGAGGAGTTCTTGTCCAGATGATTTTCCAAGACAGATGATTGCTTTATAGTCCAATCAACAGAAGCAACGATTGATATCAAGGGCTGATTGCCTTGGAAATTAATTATGGAGATTGGAGAGCGCAATACGCCGAGCCGCTTATCATCGCGAGCGCACGCCGTCTTCTTCGTAGCGACGATGTCCGCGACGATATATGATCTAAGGATCGTTTTTGCACATCGGAGGGGTCGACGCTGGAGAAGCTTAGCCACGACGAGGGCCATGGCAGCTGGGCGAAGCATCGTTTTCAGCTGTGGGATCGAACATGTCGAGAGTTGGGAGTCGGGACTCGCAGGAGGTGGGGCTCATCGGGTGACGGGTAGGGGGAGGGCGGTGATGCCGATGGCCGCCTGCGAGCACCAAGCGTAGCTCGTCCCCCACGGCCCATGGCCTACGCCCCCGCGACACCGGCAAGTACACTCCCGGCGGGGTTCCTAACGCCGCTGTGCGCCGCCCGTGAGAACGCTCCCGGCGCCAGCCTGATCGTGGCGCTCACCTCGGAAGCAACATTCTGCCACCTGCTCGACTGCTGCTCGAGCGGAGACAGCCATCCTGACCTCTGCCTTGGCCCTCGCCCTCACGCGTGATGACTAGGTGTAGGAGTTGCGGCAACCAGCGGTTGATAGCAACAGCAGGCCGGCAACGCTGTGGTCTTCTTTCCTGGTCATGAGCATGAGGAGCCTGGGTCTGCGCCATGAGGAGGGCTTGCATGCGGCGTAGCGTGGCCTGAGCATGCTTCTCGCTTCCTCACCAAGTGTAGCCTTGAACCCTGATAAGTGCTTGCAGCTTCATATAGGTTTTAATAGAATTGCTATGTTCGGTTGCATGGGACAATTCAGATAATCAGATTCTTGTCATAACTACCGAACATTACAAAAGATCAAATTTGGTGTCGTGACAAGGTACGTACTCCTCTAGATCATTACTATGCATACCACAACTATCTAAATTGCATATCAATCAAAATAATCACAATTTTTTTTGTACTCCTATGGGTCCAAGACATCAAAGTACTTACAAAAATGGTAGGCTGGTAGACACAAAAATCTACACCCTCAGTTGTACTAGCTCATTGACATTTTTTTGGATTGAAGGGAGTACCAAATTGACAAGTTATAATGCCTCGTGGGCTCCCTCTTGTGCCAGTACACATCGCTTTCGATATGGACTCTACTCGAGACCACGCTCCCATGGGGTATTACCGTATTAGACATGGACGTTTTTTAGGTATGCCGAAGGCTACTAAAAAACTGAGTCCCTAGACCGGAACACCAGCTTGACATCCAAGCGTATATTCTTAATTGAAAATATCTGAATACCACAAAATCCATTATTCTTATATTTGCGAGAACTATTTATCATTTGTAATTTGTTCACCCGTTGCATCGCACGGGTATTGTGCTAGTATGTTTAAGGCCTCTTGAATACACATTTTCGTTGTTATATGCAGCCCCTTCATTTTAATTGTGCTACTGCTTGTGCATACTTGTTCTGCCGGCCAAAACTTGAATTATGACAGCTTTTTTGAACTCCATACCTTTTTTGTTGTTGTGCCTATTTTGATTGGCTAAGAACTTTGAACAACAACTACTCTTGTAATATCCGGTTTCTATGATAGCGAAAGCATAATAGTAAGTATTGGGTGACATTGCTGCTTATCTGAATGATGAAATCAAAGTAACACCTATGCTTGGGTTTCGAACTAATATTTACTACTGTGAGAAATGACATATAGCAGATCTAGCAGCAATTCACGCCATGGTAGATAAAGTACTCGGTTGACAACCCGAAGCAATTTGAGTAGTATCATGCGAAAACTAGGTTGCAGGGTTTTTTCGCTGGCCAAGTTAGTTGATTTCAATGTGTAGTTGGTTTACCCTTGCCGAACAGCTGATCATATTTTTAAAATTGGTTCCAGGTGATGAGGGAATCAAAGGATACAGCAAATCCTGTTTTACTAAATCCTCGGAGAGTAGTTAAAGGGCCACTGAACCTTCTTTTGATATCAAAAGACACACATTTGGGTCTGTCACCGAGAAAAAGAAAAAGGCAACAGCATATCAAGTGGTCCTTGGTAGGTAAGGCATAAAATGGAAGCGAAATCCTGAAGGGGAGCTAAAACTTTTGGCTGAAAACATCTCCAATTTCATCTTGGTCGTTGTAGTTCTCACTTTGAATTTGGGTGTGATCATGTTTCCCCCTCTTCTAGAGCACGGGTTTAGTATAAGACAATACAAATATTAATTTTTATGTGTTTATTTGCATAATAGAAAGATAATACAAATTGAAACTCCACGTGTTATTTTAAGGGAACGTAACTTAGTAAGATCTAATACTACATTGGGACGAATTTAGCACATACATTGTGCTTGGGAGGTGGAGAAGATGAACAGGAAGTTTGTGATGGTGGTGGCATTTGATGAGGAGATCAGGATCATCAATAACCCCTTGGCTTCCCTCGACATGGTTGCGTCCACCAGAGTCAACAATGATAAACCACTCGCGAGGGTCATCTAGCTAGGATGAGGAGGACCACATAAGGAAGAAAAGACGGAGACATGAGCCAGGTGATGTGCATGAGGATCATACATATGATTGATTTTTGTTTAACCATGGCTGCCCCCGTTGCAACGCATGGGCACTTAACTAGTAGTTGTTGGATTAATCATTTGTATGCTCTCGAAAAAATGGTTGTTGTATTAACAAATTGACAAAGCCGAGCAGAAATAACAACTGAAATTCTGTCAGTTGTCTTGTTCATGTAAACAAAACTGAAGGTCTGAAACTATGTCAGCCATTGCACCCACGACTGAAACCATTTGAATAACTGAATTCACATGCCCAAACAACTAAAACATTAAAGTGTATTGTATTTCATTCCCACCATTAATTTTATTATCCAGATACTATTCAAAAGGGGGAGACGATAGGAACCTTTCTTGTCTACGCGGCAGACTTGGTTATGGTAGCAAGCGTCAAGATCATCGCAGGACTCTTCCACTCGCATCCCCTCCACTACATGCCGTAGAACTTGCCGTACCAGATCCGTACCAAACTCGATGTTGTTGACCAGCATCGACACCGAGCCCAGCACCCATCGTACCGCGCCGGTGTGCCCACGGTCGTCTTCGCCGCCGCGCAGGACAGAGCCAACGGGGTGCCGGGTGGTGAGGAGCGTGGCTGGCTGGCGCGTCGGTGGAGACCTCGAGGCGGCGGCCATGGGTGGGTAGCACCGGAACCATAGCGCACGAGAGATGAAAAGGGAAATCGGGCAACCGCCTGCTGCGGCTGCTCCTCCTCGCCGGCCTCGTATGGATACACAGAGGGGATCCACAGGAGCTCGCCCACACAAGATGGGGGTGGAGGCCAATGGCGACATCGAGGGGCATCGAGGCTCGAGCTCAGCAGGCGTATCCCGGAATTAATGTCTCCATGATTGATGTCAATTGTATCCCGGAATTAATGTACCCGTGTTATTGTGATTAGCACGATACCCATGCGTTGCTACGATCTTTCAAAAATTTCCTTTCATCACACATTTCTCACATGAAAACATAAAATATGGATTTTTAGTTGGAGAATTTTCATACATAATCAACAAAACATAATAACAATGGGAAAGAATAACATGTGTTGTTTCAATATTTAGTTAGTACAAATACAACACAGAGATGTAGCATGTCCCAATCGAACTAATGAACTAACAAAGTGATAAATAAGAGGAGAGAATTTGTGCTTTAGTCCATGACAACAACCACATCATGTAGCCACTTATAGAGCCATGCCATGAGATCAACAAATGCTTGTTTCAGATTAATACCTGAAACCAAATATCGTAAGAGTAAGAGTTGTGTTTTTTAATCGAGAACCAATTATGCACTCAACCGAAAGAATGTTACTCAACCTACCTGGACGGGCCGACTTCACCATGCGGGTAGCCGTACCAGAGGTGGCTAAGGTGGACGAGCTCGATACCAACCAGATTACATTCTGTCAATCCATATGTACACTCTATTCTTATTCTGCTACGTTCTCTGACCTGCATCAATGCTGGCTCGCCGTAGCCTCTCCACTGGCAGTTGCTTCCGGATGCAGCTTCAGTGACTTTATGTAACAAAGTCTCCCAGCGCCTTACCTCCAATATCCACCCTCTATCCTAGATCCAACATACCACATTGCTTCAGATTTTGAACTCAAAATTAAAACTACTCGGAAAATTTTAAAAAAATTCCAGTAAATCATAGATATTCCTATTTGTATTCTGGTGAAGTTTCATTACATTTGGATCAACGGTCTGTGATTAAATAGGTTTTAAATTTAAACTAGCGCTCGATACGTAAAATGCTATTTAATCACAAATTAAAGATCCGAATTGGATGAAACTTTCTCAGGGTTCAAAACGAGTCATTTATAGTTTATTAGAATTTTTTCAAATTTTTCCGAGTAGTTTTAATTTTAAGTTTAAAATCTAGACTAATATGACACGTTGGATATAAGATAGAGGGTGGATGTTGGAGGTAAGGCGCTGAGAGACTTCGTTACATAAAGTCACTGAAGCTGCATCCGTTGCTTCCTCTATCCTGCCTACACAACAACGTAAAGCCTCATGATACCAACATCGGCCTTTCACGCTGGAACATCCACCATAAAAAGTTCAGACACCAAATCAACACTGAAAGATCTCACTTATGTGTGCTGCAATTTGGACACAACATTCTTCCTTGATTGTATCCCGTATTAATGTCTCTTTAATATGTAAGGGGTATTTTTGTCACTTATATAATATATGTCGAGTGGGTGGCTTTACCACCAATTCGAAACCAATAATAAAGATTAGTAGGAATTCAGCTTTTGCTCCTGTTGAGTGTACGATTCTTGTCAGACCCGGAAACCTGGTGCGTGTGGCTTTTCCATCAGCCAGCTGCGTCGAAGCCAAACAGGCTAACTGCAAACTTGTGACTCTTCCGTCGGCCAGCTGCACGCGTTTAGCTAGCTTTATGCGGACAGCGGCGTCATAAATTTCCACCAAATAATTAGTGGTTGTCGTATAGTCTCTACTACTTAAAATCTCTATTTCTCTACTACTTAAAAAGAATTTTGATGTTCCGTATTTCACCAACCATGCGTCCCGTCGGCTTTTTTTCGTCCAGCACACGATTTCACCGGTTTTTTTGTCGTCCACACCTTTACTGGTTTTTATCTGGTTTTCTTCCATATCTCATTGATTGCCTCCCTTCTTCCCTGTCTCCTCTCCCTGCCCATCGTCGTCGCCGCCGCCGCCCGCTACCTGTCGCCCCGCCGCCGCCCGTTATCGGTCGCCTCCGCCGCCGATTGGAGCACGCACGGAGCCGGTGGACTGTGCCTACTCCCCCGTTACTCCCTATTCCCCCCATGTGCGGCTAACCCTAGCCGCCTCTGTCTCCAGTGAGTACTCCACATGTCTCCGCACCACCGGATTGCCTCCTCGTGCCATGCCTTGACGCTGGATTCGGAGCTTCCGAGCCCTGAACGTCCATTGCACAGATGTGCCTCACCGCTACGGATTTGACTATGGGCAGGCATATATCAGGAGGTGATTGAGTGGTGCACGCGTACGGCTTCCGCGTACATCCTTGAGCACCCCATGTTCCGGAGGTCCAAGGACCAGTCGTGAGCTACTGATGCCTAAGTCGCTGCTGGTCAAGATTTCCAGGTACTGAATTATGGTGATTAATTTGTGGTCATGAATGTTGATTCAATCTGGAGTTGGTTCACAGCGGTAAGTCTGTGATTACTACCATTTGGTGGGTATCACATGAATGAATATATATAATAAAGTCCTTGATGTATTATTATTACCAACAGCTTTTGTACGGTACAATTTCCAGGGTGCCGTTAAGCATGACTTAAGTGTATACATCACGGTAGTGCAAGATTCTAAGGCTCTTTTCGCTTGCACACTTCACATGATCATATAGTCGTGAGACGTGTGGGTGTGGGTTGTCGCTGCACCGCCTGGATTTCTAGAAGCATTATGTTGTTTCGGTCTGTTTATTCTGGAGATTTCTCTACTACTTAAAAAGAATTTTGATGTTCCGTATTTCACCAACCATGCGTCCCGTCGGCTTTTTTTCGTCCAGCACACGATTTCACCGGTTTTTTTGTCGTCCACACCTTTACCGGTTTTTATCTGGTTTTCTTCCATATCTCATTGATTGCCTCCCTTCTTCCCCGTCTCCTCTCCCTGCCCATCGTCGTCGCCGCCGCCGCCCGCTACCTGTCGCCCCGCCGCCGCCCGTTATCGGTCGCCTCCGCCGCCGATTGGAGCACGCACGGAGCCGGTGGACTGTGCCTACTCCCCCGTTACTCCCTATTCCCCCCATGTGCGGCTAACCCTAGCCGCCTCTGTCTCCAGTGAGTACTCCACATGTCTGCGCACCACCGGATTGCCTCCTCGTGCCATGCCTTGACGCTGGATTCGGAGCTTCCGAGCCCTGAACGTCCATTGCACAGATGTGCCTCACCGCTACGGATTTGACTATGGGCAGGCATATATCAGGAGGTGATTGAGTGGTGCACGCGTACGGCTTCCGCGTACATCCTTGAGCACCCCATGTTCCGGAGGTCCAAGGACCAGTCGTGAGCTACTGATGCCTAAGTCGCTGCTGGTCAAGATTTCCAGGTACTGAATTATGGTGATTAATTTGTGGTCATGAATGTTGATTCAATCTGGAGTTGGTTCACAGCGGTAAGTCTGTGATTACTACCATTTGGTGGGTATCACATGAATGAATATATATAATAAAGTCCTTGATGTATTATTATTACCAACAGCTTTTGTACAGTACAATTTCCAGGGTGCCGTTAAGCATGACTTAAGTGTATACATCACGGTAGTGCAAGATTCTAAGGCTCTTTTCGCTTGCACACTTCACATGATCATATAGTCGTGAGACGTGTGGGTTGTCGCTGCACCGCCTGGATTTCTAGAAGCATTATGTTGTTTCGGTCTGTTTATTCTGGAGATTGATTTCTTGGTTGTCTGTAATCAGAAGGACTGCTATTGACAAAGAGAGAGGTGCTCCCCTGGGTATGTTCATTGAGCTGTAGATACGCAGGTAAAACTCTCTGTTCTTCTTGCTCCTAACATGGCTTAACATCTCTATAACCTCGGTTAACAAACTGAATAATTCGGTGAGGTGGAATAGATAAGTTGCCCCCCTATAAAAACCTAGGTTAACCTCTCTATAAACTTTGGATTTCTTTTTGATTCTATCAAGCAGTGCTCATCTTATTTGACGTAGTGAAGAAAGATCCTAGACAGATGAATATTTCAGTCGTAACTGAATTAGAGTTTGTTGCATGTGTTCAGCTCTACCATGCTGCTTTAATGTGTACTCAACTATGAAGAAGAGGAAGTGAACGTGCATGACAAAGAGTGTTGAAATCATGTATATACGACAATTTGTCGATGTGGTCTATTGTCCTACTGGATGTAGCCTGATTATTTTCTCTATGCAACTCCATGGTCGAATGCCATGCTTTGTTTGAACAAGTTACCTCATATTCTTTATCATGTGTAAATAAAAATGATAGGAGTGATTGTAATCATGACCTTTTAAATGATAGAAACATCAGGGCCGGCTGAAATATATGCATCTCTTAATTGGTGTCATGGTATCTTTTGAAGACAAGGATTTATGTTAAACCTGATGTTATCTCTATCTTATTATGACCAGTGTTTGTTGGTATAATACCATCTTTTTGATGATCGCCTATTCCTTCAATAGCATTTTTTCAGTGCATAAACCCCTTGGTGAGATACAAGTAGCCAGGAGTCTTAATGTGTAGTGTCCACTTAAATTATTCAATAAGCATGAGTGGTTTTACCAATTAGCTTGTCTACAGTAAAACAATGAAACCAGTTTAAGCTCTAAGGTTGCAAACTTGCAATGCATTTATTAACAAAAAAACTTTCATATTTGAGGTTGCAGCTTCTAAGTTTAACAATCTTGTAAGTTGAAGGTATTTCAGAAGATGGTAACAAACAACTATATCTACAAAAGGTAAGGTTTACTTATCGGTTACCACTGCTGGTTGTGTCCGCTTATAATTTTCTAGGTGGGATTGTTTTCTCTGTTGACAACATAGGAACGGCAATACCTTCAACTTCTACACCAACCATAAGCAGAAATATGTCGCGAATAAATGATTTTTTTTAATCGATGTTCATTCAACAGATGGTACTACAAAAAAGATCATGCTAGGCGAAGATCCATTGAACATCTTTTTTCACATCCTTACACACTATAGTATCCCAAAAGATTCTACTAATCAGGTTCTTCGGAAAGTTGACATTTGGTCATCATTTGTACTGCAACCATTTTTTTCAAATTTATATTAAGCTTGGAAGTTGTTCTCATCTTTTTTGGTATTTTTTCTTTCTCAATTGCATTATAATTGGTTCTAATTGTTACAGAGTAGTGTCAACTTTCGCATAAATAGGTCAAGCGATAATGCTTGCGGCTGAGAAAATTCTCTGATGCATCAAAAGTACCAATGAAGAAGTAACTGATTTCTTACTGGATTTGCATCGAATGTAACTTAATTGGTATAGCTCAAGTTTACTTATGAATTTATTCAGCTGTAGGTTATCACCCTGCAGAGGTGTCAACAACTAGATTTATAGCAAAGAATGACACCAGCCTCACTGATTTCAGGTAATCAACGATATCTCCATCATCCCCATATCCATGTACCGATATAATCTTTAAGAGTTGAGACTGTGAGAGTGCAAAGCACACGGTGACCACTATGGATTCATTGGCTTCCTCTCCGTAACTACAGTAGTCAACGATGGAATTAGGAGCATAAGTTATTCATTCTTTTATGGACTTATGTAGGCCCTCGATTTCATGTAATGATAAAAGTATATTGGTTCTCCCTGGTATGTGTCATTACTCCATTGTTGATCTTGAAGACTGGTGTATACTGAGCTCTTATCAGATGATGATCGTTATAATACAACTATTCCTTGGTTTTGTTACTACTTCTGAGCTTTTGAGTTCATTTTTAGTGTTTGTTCTGCAGACTACTGCTCAGTGCTCATAGTTTGTTTCATCACATCAAGGTAGTATGGGCACGAGACAAACAACCCACCAGCGCCTTGTCGTTTATCCAAGCAAATACGATTTAGCACTGTTTTTCTTGACTTCAACCTCAAGGCAATGTGCCTCTGGCACCTTTCCATCGATAGTTAACAGGTATCCTGATTCTATTATCATATTATGCAATTGGCATCACATCTAAATCAGGTAAAGTAGTGGTTATAAGATAAGGAAGTTGGGCCTCAAGTTCATAGGATCAGAGATGTTCGACGACTTGGTGGAGTCGCTCAAAGCGTTGGGTATAGCTATACCCAACGTAGTGCTTAATGCTTGATTTTTAATTCGGATGTAACTGAATCCTTGCTATTGTCTATCAATTTTTCTATATGCAAATAATCGTGTGTCACTTCTAATTCTTACTTTTTCTAGATTTTTTTTAAAAATTTGTGATAGCATGAATTTTGGTTGGTCGGTGTTTAAGATACAAACAAATAAATGCACACCGGTGCCAAATAGTTACAAACAGAGAGAAAATGCTAGATTTAGTTCTAATAACAAGATTCATAAAGTTGAGTTACACAACGACGGGCTACATACTTGTCCATGTAAGCAATAAAGGCTGCTGAGTACTAATTTTGGATCTTTTATAGAGAAATAAAAGCATACTAAGTGATTAAGTTATGCAGTGTGCCGAGCGGTCTGGACGTCTCTGTGAAACAGATTTTTCTCTCCGTTGCAACGCACGGGCATGTTTCCTAGTCCTATATAACTTTATGCGGCTCGGGTGGACAGGACCACAACGTCCATGAAGTTGTCCATTTACAACGCATGCATCTGTTTACCACTTATTATTGCTACCGATTTGATCGCGGCCCACACCTCGTCCTCCGAGAAGGCGGCCTCAAGCCCATCAAGCGCGAGCGGAGCAAGGCCCAGGTTGGCAAGCAACAGGTCATGGGTGCGCGGGGATGCTAAACGCAGCACCTCAAGAAAGAAAGACGTCGCTAGCTCCTCCTTCTCTTCCTGGGCCTCAACCACGGAATCACCGTTGCGTAGGTGAGCAATGTGGTTGCGCCGCCGTCTGGATGTGGCACTGATCTAAAAAAATTGGGTGGCCGCATCGCCATCTCTGACCGCATCAACCCTAGCACGATGGCGCGCGATCGTCCGTTCCAACAAAGAGGCCAAGGATGCGCATCTTCAAGCCGCGATGTAGCCGCAGCTCGGGATCCGAAAGAAGCCGAGACTCTTGCGCAATATCGAGCTGGAGGATCACCTCATTAGCCACGAGGATCTGATCGCACACGCTACCCACACGCTTCTAGTTCCACCTCTGAAGATCTTTGGCCAGCTGATGGTGCGTGGTAGGCACCCAGTTGGGAACCCCAAGAGGAAGGTATGATGAGCACAGTAGCAAGTTTCCCTCAGTTATGAAACCAAGGTTTATCGAACCAGTAGGAGAAAGAACCAACTTCTGAAGGTTGATGCTAGCTGGCTTGGAGACAGCTCCAGACAATTTATATATGGCGCCTTATCTGGGGCGTAGCTTTGCACCAGCAGCAACATGGAACCCGCACACAACACAACCAAAGTACTTTGCCCTAACTAGCAGTGAGGTTGTCAATCTCACCGGTTTGCTATAAACAAAGGATTAAACGTATCGTGTGGTAAAAGATATTTGTTTGCAAGAAAGTAAATAATGCTTGTAAAAGTAAACGGTAATATGAATGTAAAAGAATGGACCGGGGTCCACATTTTACTAGAGGTATCTCTCCATAAAGATAAATAACATGCTGGGTAAACAAATTATAGTTGGGCAATTGATAGAATAAAGAATGCAAGCAATACATGTACAGGTCATGAGAATCACTATGAGATTCACTTGGGCATTACAACATAATATATAGACCGTAATCCAACTGCATCTATGACTAATAATCCACCCACCGGATATCATCCGAACAACCATTGGGTATTCAGTTGCAAGCAACAGATTATTGCCTTAATCAAAGTATGTAATGTAAACAATACAAATGTCCTTGAGCACAAGATTGTTGTTTTCTCCCTAGTAGCAACAGCACATCTACAACCTTAGAAGTTATTAAGCTCATCTCAACAATTTTGTTGAGCTATGTGAGATGCAAAAGTACAAGGATGTAGATGGTGATATTATTAAGCTTAAGTTGTTTCCTTTCTCTTTAAGAGGAAGAGTTAAGGATTGGTTGCTATCTTTGCCTAGAAATAGTATTGATTCTTGGGTTAAGTCTAAGGATGCTTTTATTGGAAATATTATCCTCCTGCTAAGATTATAGCTTTGAGAAGTGATATTATGAAGTTTAGACAGTTTGATAATGAACATGTTGCTCAAGCTTGGGAAAGAATGAAATCTATGTTAAAGAATTGTCCCACTCATGGACTGACTACTTGGATGATTATCCAAACCTTTTATGCAGGACTAAATTTTTCTTCAAGAAATCTCTTGGATTCAGCTGCTGGAGGTACTTTTATGTCCATCACCTTGGGCGCCGCAACAAAGCTTCTTGATAATATGATGGTAAATTATTATGAGTGGCACACCAAGAGAGCTCCACAAGGTAAGAAGGTAAATTATGTTGAAGAAACCTCTTCCTTGAGTGATAAGATTGATAATATTATGGCTATGCTTGTTAATGATAGATCTCATATTGATCCTAATAATGTTCCTTTAGCCTCTTTGGTTGCTCAAGAAGAGCATGTTGGTGTGAACTTCATTAGAAATAATAATTTCAACAATAGTGCTTATAGGAACAATTTTGCTAGCAACAATTATAGGCCGTACCCTTCTACCAATGGTAATGGTTATGGCAACTCTTATGGTAATTCCTCCAACAACACTAGGGGCACGCCCTCTGAGCTTGAAGTCATGCTCAAAGACTTCATTAGTAAACAAACTGCTTTTAATAAGTCTGTTGAGGAAAAGTTGGGTAAAATTGATGTTCTTGCTTCTAAAGTTGATAGCCTTGCTCTTGATGTTGAACTTCTGAAACTAAAAGTTTTGCCTCATGATGTGAAAGAAAGCAAGACTTTGAATGCCATTCAAGTTAGAATTGATGAAAATGTTAGGATGTTAGCAGAATTGCATGCTAGGTGGGAAAGAGAAGATGAGATGGCTAGAAATATGAAGGTTTGTACTGTTACCACCTCTAGTGATGTTGTTTCAAATGCTAGCAATCCTCTTACTTTGATTGGTATAGAGAAAACTCCTACTCCTTGTGCGAAAAAGCCCAAAACTGCAAAAACTTTTTCTACAAAAAGTGCTGAAATTTTTCAAAGTATGGGAGATAATAGCTCTACTTCTTTTAATGATTTTGATGTTGATGGTTGCAATATTTCTGAAGTTATTTTGTTCTTGCAAAATCTTGCTTTAAGTCCTAATGCTAGTTCTATGAATGTTGCTTTTACAAAGCATATTACGAATGCTCTCATGCAAATTAGGGAAAAAAGTTGAAACAAAAGGTTTCTATTCCCAAGAAGTTAGAAGATGGTTGGGAGCCCATAATTGATATGAATGTGAATGATTTTGATTGTCATGCTTTATGTGATCTTGGTGCAAGCATTTCTATTATGCCTAGAAAGATTTATGATGTGCTTGGTTTACCACCGCTTGAAAATTGTTATTTTGTTGTTCCTCTTGCTGATGTTGCTAAGAAGAAACCTTTGGGAAGGATTAATGATGTCCTTATTATGGTTAACAATAACCTTGTTCCTGTTTATTTCCTTGTTTTGGATGTTGAATGCAATGCTTCTTGTCCTATTATTTTGGGAAGACCTTTTCTTAGAACAGTTGGTGCCATCATTGATATGAAGGAAGGCACCATTAAATTTCAATTCCCACTCAAGAAAGGTATGGAACACTTCCCTAGAAAGAGAAATAAATTACCTTTTGACTCTATTCTTAGAGCAAATTATGATCTTGATGCTTCATCGCTCGACATTACTTGATTTCCACTTTCTGCGCATAGCTCAAAGGCGTTAAAGAAAAACACTCTTGGGAGATAACCCAATGTTTTCTTTTCAGTACTTTATTTTTTTGTCGAGTCTTGGAATTTATTACTACTGTAATGACCTCTCCTTATCATTTTTATTTCATTTTTGTGCCAAGAAGAACCTCTAATTGGAGGAAGGTAAGATTTGGGGAAGTTACTGTCCTGAAACAGATTTCTGCGCTGTACCGCAAAATTCGTGAAAATTCTCAGAACGTCTTTTTGATCTGCGATTTCTTGTGCACATGCCCCAGGTTATTGCCAAACTTTCATTAGTTTTGCACTTTTCGATTTGAGCAACAGAAGATCCTCAGAAAAATCGATCTTTCTCAGCTGTTCTGTTTTGACAGATTTCTGCCACTATTTATGTTTGCCTCTCGATTGCTTTCTTTTTTAGTTCTTTTGATCACGGAACTTTTGAGAAGGTTGCTACAGTAGCTTATGCTTTAATTGGCATTATACTTGAGTTGAAAACTGAACCAAAAGAGTAGATTTACTATCATGCTTATACTAATGTTGCTATTAGAATTGTGTGAAGTTTTGTATGAAGTTTTCAAGTGTAGGGAAAGGAGAATGATGAGATGAGATGAAGTATGGACAAAAGCTCAAGCTTGGGGATGCCCATGTCACCCCAAGAAATATCCAAGATGTACAAGCGTCAAAGCTTGGGGATGTCCCGAGGCACCCCTTCTTCATCGGCAAAAATCAGGTCAGCTTTCAAGACACTATATTTTTATTGCTTCGTATACTATGCGTTTTTCTTGGAGCGTCTTTACTTTCTCTTTCAGTTTTGTTTTGTTTTGTTTGCTGCAATAAATGGTTGGACCCCAACATATTTCTTTTGGAGAAGACACACTCCATTTTTCATTGCCAAGAACACTCTAGTTTTCACTCTTATTATTCAATGAGTGTTTTCTTTTTCTAGTACTGCGTTTAGCTTTCATTTTTCGCCTTGATTTTTGTTCAGATCTTGTTATTTCTTTGTATCAAGGTGCATTTAGACCTCTGGTCTATGTTGGTTTTCATCTTTAAGAGTTGTTTCAAAAAGTTTGAATGGTGTTGGAAAAGAGAAAAAGTTTCATGCCTATAGTGGTACAAATGGGAGCTTGTTCAGACTGTGGCTTAGACTTTTGCATGTCATGCTTGATATTATTTTGATAGTATGCTTAGTAGTTTTTTCTGTAGCATGACTTTTCTCAAATGACTGAGATTGCTTAATGTGCCTTTGAAAGAATCATGCGTTGTTTTTATTATATGGGAGCATATTATTGTGGTTTTCTCCTTTGATGCTTTATTTGGGTTGACTTGGCGCATGCTTACACCATGTTTGACTACAAATAAGTCGCCTCTAGCCTCTATGATCATTTGGTTTTTGACTTGTGATACCACTTTATGCTTTGGTTAATAATGTTTTGTCGCTATGCATGATTATGGTTGTTATTGCTCTCTTAGTTGGTAGCTTCCAGTCTTTTGCTAGCCTTCATCTGTTGTCAGGGATATAACCCCGGGTATACCAAAGTACCCTTGTCTATATGACTAATATATGTTATACAAGTGATTTATATGTGCAGGATATTAAAAAAGCAAGTAAACAGCAAGGTTGGGCCAGATTATATCTCCCTGGGCCAGAACATACCCTTCTGGGCCGGAACTCAGTAGCCCAGGCCGGCATATACTGTCCCAGGCCAGAATAAGCTCCTAAGCCGGCTGGGCCGGCACATCCTAAGCCGGCTGGGCCAGCAAGCCTTCTCCCCTGGCTGGGCTGAGGCAACCAAGCCCGGCTGGGCCGCCATCCCGCCCTGCCCCAGCACTCCGGCTGGGCCGGTTAGGTCTCCCGCCCGGCTGGGCCGCTCCGCTCCTACCCCGGCTGGGCTTCCTGGCTCACCTCCCTCTGACTGGGCCGCCAGGCCGCATCCCGACTGGGCCGCCAGGCCGCATCCCGACTGGGCCGCCCCGCTCGCCCGCGCCTCGGCGGGCCTTCTCCAGTGCAGCACCCGGCTGGGCCAGATCAGGAGGATCTGGCCTGGCCGGGATTTCTTCTCCAGGCCGATGTGTGCCAATCCCGGCTGGGCCGGTTTAGTGTGTTCCGGCTGGGCTAGGCCGGGATTCCCCTGGCCCAGGCCGGATTACCCGTTGTCAGGCCGGGATTCCTCTCTCTTGGACGACTTAGCCCCTCCTGGGCCGAGATTTACCTCCTCCGGGACATATCCTTCATCCGGCATCGACTCCAGCGCCTTGTGCCAGTCTTGGGATGCCCTTTGGCTCAGACTGGCACATCCTTCATCGTTATGCTGGTCTTGGGACGCCCCTTGGCTCAGACCAGCATACTCTACATCTCCTAGTTAGTCTTATCCTCAGGAGGAGGATAAGACTGATGACATGGAGGTCCAGAAGACAACAGCTAGAAGACAAAGACCAAGTACTCCAAGGGCAGACATCGATGGGACAAGCCCATGACCATGACACAGTGCACAGTACCGAGGACGGTACCGTGCTGATGCAGGCTACAGTGATGACAAGACCCTATTAGTCAAACTCAGCTACAGTGCATGTGCACTATGCAGTGGGCCTCACCTTGTCCCCTGGGCACCCTATATAAGGGGCACCAGGGGGAACGAGCAGCCCAGTCTCCAGAGGAGGCTCATTTCTCTCTCGCTCCATTGGAGCTCTCCTTCCTCAGTAGCACTATCTCTTTAGCTCCTGCCCAGTGCAGCCTTAGATAGGCAAGATGAATAGCTCAAGGAGCACCATTGTAGCTCTCATGTGTAGCTCATATAGATCAGACATGCAGGAGTAGGGGTGTTACCTCCTCACGAGGGCCCCGAACCTGGGTAGCTCGGTGTGTTAGCAGTGTGTTATGTGCGCGGTCTTCACCGCGCCTTCCCTCCTCCGGATCCGCCAGTGTACAGTCGGCCCCAACTTAAGCCACCTTGTGGCATATGCTTGTTCACCATGACGACATCTATACTGAGAGGGAATACTTCTCATGCATCCAACTACCAAAAACCAAGTTTATTCCAAAGAGTCCACTATAAATTCCTATGCATGGTATTTGCAAGCCATTCCAAGTAAATTTTCATGTGCTACCTTTCAAAAAAAACCTTCAAAATACTTCTCATTTTGTGGCACTGTTTTCAGCTCATGGGGACGTAGTGGTCAGATTTGCTATCTTCCATATTGTTATATTTCAAAAAAAAGAAAAAAAGAAAAGAAAAAAAGAAAAAAAGGGGCACTCCTCCATGGTATGTGAAAGTTGGTGGGCACCCGATGGAATCGGTTAGCCATGGTTTGTGAAAGGAAAAGTGGGGAGGAGTGCCAAGCTTTATAAAAGAGCACAAATGTGCCAATCTCTCTCTCAAAACTTGCTTAGTATGGAAGATAGTAAGAACCCCATTGCCAGTCATTGACAAGAACAACCACCTCTCAAAACAAAATTTTATCTCTGTTTTACAAATGGAAAGCTCTAGCACATGTTTAATCCCTGCTTCCCTCTGTGAAGGGCCTTTCTTTTACTTTTATGTTGAGTCTCCATCTTCTACCTTTATGCACCGTCTAAGAGAGCATACTTGTCATTCTGAGTATAATGTGCATAGTCCCAAAATTTATTATTGATTGATTCATGATTATGTTTTTGCTTGCTCTTAAATTATTTGTATCTAGTCGCCCTCTTAAACTTGAAGGTGTCCTATGCATTTATGTTTTGCTACTCCATGAAGGACAAGCTGAAAACCACTTTGCTATGTTTTTCTATATGCTCGAAACACACACTTGACTTTCAATGCATTATTACTCATGATCTTTTGTTTGTGTTACTTTTCATGTTATAACATGGTTGCTAAGTTTTATTGTCAAGATTATGTCTTTTATGCCCATGTTTAGAGTACTTTGATCTCAGCATTTACATCATTTGATCAAGATTGTGTTGGTGCATGTCACCTCAAAAATTATTGTTTTGTTATCACTTACCTATTCGAGGACGAGCAGGAGTTAAGCTTGGGGATGCTTGATATGCCTCAAATGTATCTATAATTTTTTATGCTCCATGCTTGTTTATGCACCATTTGCTTTGTGTTTTGTTACACTTCGTGGCGTTTTTATGCATTTTTTGGAACTAACCTATTAACGAGATGCCACAGTGCCAGTTCCCTGTTTTCTGTTGTTTTTGTGTTTCAGAAAAGCTATACAGGAAATATTCTCGGAATTGGACAAAACAAAAGTCGAAGTTCCTATTTTTCCCGGCACGAGACAGAGTCCAAAGCAAAGACGGAGGGGGGCCAGCAGGCAGGCGCACCATAGGGTGGCGCAGCCTACCCCTGGCCTACGACACTAGGTGGTGTGGCCGCCTGGCCCACCTACTGACGCCGCCCTTCCGCCTATATATTCTCCTCAGCGAGAAAACCCTAAGGACCCGATCAATTTTCCAGAAAACATACTGCAAGCTGCCGCCATCGTCGATGCGAGATCGGGAGGGTCCAAAAGCTCTTCCCGGCACCCTGCCAGAGAGGGGAATCACCACCGGAGGCCTTCTTCATCACCATCCTGCCTCCGGAGTGATGTGTGAGTTGTATACCTTGGACTACGGGTCCATAGAAGTAGCGAGATGGTTGTCCTCTCCTCCATGTGCTTCATGTTTAGATCTTGTGAGCTGCCTAACATGATCAAGATCATCGTTGTGTAATTCTACATGTTGTGTTTGTTGGGATCCGATGAATATTGACTACTTTGTTAAGTTGATTTATTGATTTATCATCTCTAGATTGTTTATGATCTTTCATGCTCTCCGTTGCTAGTAGATATCTTGGCCGAGTAGATGCTAGTGACTTCAAGAGGGAGTATTTATGCTCGATAGTGAGTTCACGCCTCTAGTAATCTGGGGGAGTGACAGAAACCTCTAGGGTTGTAGATATGCTGTTGCTACTAGGGAGAAAACAACAATCTTGTGTTCAAGGACTTTTGTATTGTTTACATTACACACTTTGCTTAAGGCGATAATCTGTTGCTTGCAACTTAATACCCAAGGGTTGCTCGAATAACATCCGGCGGGTGGATTATTAGTCATGGATGCAGTTAGATTATGGTCTATGTATTATGTTGTAATGCCCAAGTGAATCTCATAGTGATCCTCATGACATTTGTATGCTTTCTTTATTCTATCAATTGCCCAACTATAATTTGTTTACCCAGCATGTTATTTATCTTATGGAGAGACACCTCTAGTGAACTATGGACCCCGGTCCACTCTTTTACATTCTTATTACCGTTTACTATTTACTCGCATTATTTACATTCTTGCAAACTACTATCTTTTACCAAACGATACGTTTAATCCTTTGTTTACAGCAAACCGGTGAGATTGACAACCTCACTATAAGTTGGGGCAAAGTACTTTGGTTGTGTTGTGTGCAGGTTCCACGTTGCAGCTGGTGAAAAGCTATGCCCCAGATAAGGCGCCATATATAAATTGTCTGGAGCTGTCGCCAAGCCAGCGAGAATCAACCTTCGGAAGTTGGTTCTTTCTCCTACTGGTTCGATAAACCTTGGTTTCATACTGAGGGAAGACTTGCTGTTGTGCTCATCATACCTTCTTCTTGGGGTTCCCAACTGGGTGGTCAACTACACGCCATCAATGCGCAACCTAGACAACGCCTCCAAGGAGGGTATGACATTGCGATGCCGCTGCTATCTAATCCGGCAAGCCAAATCAAGGGTTTCCCCTGACGCTCAATGTGGGGCAGCACGGGCAGAGCCATGACGATGCCCCAAGGAGGAGACGACACCCGTAGGCGTCACCATCGTCAGCAAAAAGCAAGGCTTTCACCCAGCCCATCCGTCAGCCCCGAAGTCCTCTAGAAAAGGGCAGTCTTGAGCCAACCCTTGGTCGTACCGCCGACAAGAGAGGAGCCTAACTCCGATGTCGGCGAAGGAGATGTGTCGACTATCGCTCCACCACCAACGCACGAGATGGATGGTGGAGGTCCGGCCCACCGCCAACACCTAGCCAGTAACCGGCACCACCATGGTGCCAGACCTCCGCTGCTAGATGCAACCATGCAGGCCCGCTAAAGCCCGGAAAGCCCAGGACACGCCCAGAGATGCCGTCCACAATGGCCGAGGCACCATCACCATGCGGAGGCCGAGCCCCGACCCACGTTGTCGTCGTGCCGACAGCGTCGGGATCCTGTTGCCCCATGCCACCAGATCTCGGTGAGGCCACGCACGCACCGCCGACGCCTGCAGGGGAACCGCCATTGGGGGAGAGACCTCGCCGCCACCACCCCCGTGCCGCCTCTAGGAGGGACGCGGGGGAAGGAGCGTTTCATCTTGTTTTTTTCTTTTCATTGGGGATATGCTCATCTTGAACTTATAATTCTCAACCTTGATGATCATCAACACTTGACGACATCCTCTCATGGGCTCTATAGAATCGCCCTTCTTATGCAAACCCACTTGGTATATGTTTTACGTTTTGTGTGTTGATCAACTTGTATCCAATATTTTTCATTCTGTCTTGATCAACCTCGTATATTTAATTATGTCTTCTTTACGATGATATCTTAAGGTGAACATGAATGGTCACACAATTGTCATATTCAAGACATGCTTGCCATAGGACAAACTCTCTGATGCCCATTACTGGATTTCACCATTATCATCGCTTGGTCAACACTTGATCGTCTTCATGCTTCATCATAATCTCTTGAGATGCATAAAAAATTCTTCAATTGAGTACATGCTCCAAGACATGACCAACCATGGCTCAACTTATGAGCCCCATCATGAACTTGTCTTGAAAGCATAACTTGAATTCTTCTCTTTTCACATTATTCTCTCGAGATCTGGATCATCCAAGGCTTCTTTGGAGTTCCACTGGGAACTCCATATCCATTTCTTCTTCTAAATCATATCATAATCATCTATTCAAATCATTGATATTTGTATGAAATTCAGCACTTCCATTATGGGATCAACTTATCAAAATTAGATTCATGTTGTAGTTTATCAAATCTTTTGCGTCATATATAATATATATAAAGAGGAAAATGCTCTGCAGCTCATAGGAGCAACACTAATGCAAATCTCTACCGCATGTTCTACTAGGGATATGTGAAATCGAATTTATTGCTTTGGGTATAAATGTGGTATGCATCTTTTAGGTTTAGTGTATTCATCTGTATAACCCTGACACACGGTCCCTCACCAACAAAGCTGGCCACCACACCATTAATTCCTGTAATGGTTGTATCATCTCCTCCATTGCTCAAAGATTCAGCTACGGTGCCTAGGACTTGATTGTCTTATTTAGTTTTCACCTAGCACGGTTGGTTAATCTTCACCACAGTGCGGTTGATTTTCTTCAAAAATAAAATAAAATTTAGGCCTCTCCTATCTTCTTCGTATATCAAATAAAATTTCTACTTTTTTTTGCACATTCTTGAACTTTCCCTAGAGACACTTTCTACTGCAGTTTCCCTGGACTGTATGATAAGTAGATGGCCCTAAGTAACATGCAAGCTTAGAGATACAAGACTTGCCCTGGACTGTATCATCACTAAGCTTGCTTGCGACCTGCTAGCGGACATGCTAATTAGGAATCTCATTCTCAAATTCTTTGAAGACGAATGAAGATACGGTTTTGGAGTTCAATAAGATAGTAGATAATTATTACACCACAACAAAGAACCTGATTTAGTACTAGTCAACCTAGCAGTGAATGGTAAAGATTTGATCAGCTACATAAAGTTTGGTGAATAGATGGATTGGCACCACATTGTTACACTAGCCAAGAAGTGTTCGGTGGATGTCTGACTTTCACTCGATAATTCAATGTGTGGAGTTCTGTTTCAGTCTGTACCACGATTCGACATTAAACCAGCGGTCCAAAGCAGCTCTTGTATTTGAGACGTATTTTCTCAGACGAGCATTCAACAATAATTACAATAATTAATGGCTCACATCCCCATATAATAACGTCTGGCTAGGATTTGCAGGCATGCAAAAATCTGGGTCCTATATAAAGAGGATAAACAAGTTCCATACCAGCACAACCACTAAGAAACCCGAAATAATAAAACATGAAACACAAACTGCTAAAGTGCTAAGGCAGGTACAACGGCCCATTGATCAAGAGAGAGGGGCTATTCAGTTTGCGGTCACCAAGTTGTTTGGTATAGGCTCACAGGTGCCTTTCTTCGCTGCAATCACATCGCGGTACCGCAAGTTCATGGGGTCAATCACTGAGAGGGTCATTTCTGGGTCTAATTCGAATAGCCCAAATAATACCGGTTGAAATCGTTTGAACACAAATATCTCCGTTACGGTGATGACTCGGCGCTCCACTTGGCAGGATACCCCATTATTGCTTTGCCACCATGGCTGCCAGGTGGCGTACCTTGTCCACGTAACCTTTCTCTTCTCCCCCCATTGTTCTTCAAGCTCCTGCTCCCGCTCGCCTACCGAGATCTTAGAGTACCACAGCGCTACTGGCGCCGCGCAGGGGACATGGCCTCGAGGTTGAAAGCGGGTTCTCCTCGCTGCGGATCTGGCAAGATCGGGATTGGGAACTGGGAAGATCTGGAGGAGGCTGTTCTCGTGCTGGAGAAGTTAGGGCGGAAGCCAGTGATCATGCGGAGGTTGTTCTCGTAATGGAGAAATGGAGGTTGTTCTCAGCCTTCCATCAATTCTAGCAGCTCTAAGAGAAATAGAGAAGTAACAGGTATACAAAATCTGAATTCTCTCTGAATTTGAATATATACGATGAATACTCTTTGAATATGCACATATACGTTGGATTCTATTATGTTGCTCTTGCTCTCTGGTGAATTGCAGATTATCATGTTCCAGGACAGCATCATCCTCTTGCTCTACTATGTCCTGAACTTAGTTATGATCATCAACCTTTCTGTCAACTGTAGCATTACAAATGTGATTATCTGCGGCATCTTTTTGCCAAGTATCCTCATATGCTTCTCCTTCTTGACAAGTAGACGGTTCTGCTTCCGGTTGTGTTTCTTGTCCTATTCTATGACTTGTATGAATATCTACTGGTGGTTGTGGTTCTTGAGTAGTTCCATGATTTCTGTGAAATATTACTGGACACCAATTCCTTGAACATTTCTCTCATTTCTCTGATGTGATCCAGTAGATATTATATTGCCAAGTAGATGGTCATTCTGACTGCTGTCTCATGTGCCCTTCCATGCTTGAGCAAATCACTTCTCAAACATTGCACAAAATTTGTGTGATCAGCATATAGGTTCAGTACTGTCAACTATCAGTTGATGTCAACTAATTTACTATTTTCTGATGCTGGAGTACTTAGATCATGTTAATTTAGCAAATCCACCAACTGAACATCAATGCTTTGCATGAAAACTAACACTTAAAAATCAACAAAAATGGTGCATTTTCTGAATCTTGCAAATCCACCAACTGAACATCAATGCTTTGCACTTTCTGAATCTTGCAAGATCATGTCAATTTAGCAAATCCACCAACTGAACATCAATGCTTTGCACGAAAACTAACACATAAAAATCAACAAAAATGGTGCATTTTCTGAATCTTGCAAAGAACAGAGGGAACATGACAGCTTCCAGAGAAGGCTAGAGGGGGAATTGGCAGTACCTAGCTTTTATGTAACAGCAAAATATAGATAATCATAACACAACAAAATATGTCAATTTAGCAAATCCAAACAATAGAAGATTATTCCATTGCTTGGTCATACAGATAAACATAACACAACAAAATATGTCTGTTACAAGCAGATAATCAATCACAGAGGCATTACACATCATCATACTAGTGTTCGTTAACTTAAGTTCAAAAGTAGAACACTTCAAGGTAACTAGTCTTCTGGCTATTCCCAACGATGAGTTCGGGGAGCCCCAGGCATTGTTGGGAAGATCCACATTGGCGCCTCCCACTCATTGTAATAAGTGGGTTGGTATATCAGTTGTGATCCTATTGCCGGAGCTCCTCCATTGATGTGTATACGGCTCCAATCTGGCACTGGCCTCTGGGTGTAGGGACGGGCTCGATGGTATGCAACAAACACACAGTCTTCTTGTAACAAGGACATGCCTTGTCCAGCAGATGGACCAACTTTTGCAACATCATAACAGGGTTCTCGGTGGAAGATTGGGTTGTTGATTCCAAGAAATAATGAAAGCCCGTGCAGATGCTCCTGCCTGATCCACACTGGACCATCAACAGGATCTTCTACTTCCAGGCGAAGATTAAAGGGATGCCTTGCGAAAACGTGGCACCGTATACTAGGATAAGTGCTCAACCGTATCCCATCTTCAAACTGTACAGGAGCATTGCTGTGTCTATCACCATCTATCTGAATCCAAAGTAGATCGAAATTGCCATAATGGTAGGTATTGGATGCCAAGAACCAGGTAGTTTGTGAATTAACCACTACATGATCTGCAACTTCTTCAACGTCGTCATCCGGATCGGCAGGAAATGCATCTCCTTCAGCCGCATCGCCAGCAACTGCAGCGGCTTGAGCCGCATCGCTAGCAACTGCAACAGCTTGAGCCGCATCGCCAGCAACTGCAGCGCCTTCAGCCGCATCCCCTGCAACTGGATCCTCGATGTTCGGGGTAAGTATTAGACGCGGGCCTTCATCTGTGCCTGCGTACGAAAGAAGATAAGCCACAATACAACAATGCAGTAAGCAGGTAAATTCAGATATGAAGAGGGCATAACTCACCCCAAGTATGTGGTTCCCAAACCAGAACATCTCCTCGTGGTTCTGTAACCGCGTACACGCAGAACAAATCTGTCCGATCACCGAATTGACGAATTGCACAGGCGTCGACATACCTGCGAGGTGCAAGGTGGTAATTTTTTAGGATGACCCATTCGTTGTCTTGGTGACTGTCTACATAGGCGATCAGTTTGTCAAAAATCACGATTGCTTCATAATGCCACTGATCACTGCATTTTTGCTTGTAAGGGGTCTTGGTAATCTGTATCTTCAGAAGCTGTAACTCACACTGCTTGTACGAAAACATGCATGTTTGAAACGTGGGGAAAACTCCAATATGAGCCAGTAATGGGAGAGGCAGAGTCACTTCTCTGTACATGTGGCGGATCTTCAGGAGGCCGTTATTCATGACTAATGCCATCCAGTCACCGTGACTTCCTATCCAATACCCTCTTCCATCGGAGTCATTTCAATGCACGTGTGCTTTAAGCGTCTTCTTGTTTAACGGTATAAAGAGGGTGCCAATGCCCTGCAGTTGAATTTGTTTGGAAACTTTGTTAAAATTAAGGTGTTCCACAGAAGGAAAAATTTGCTTGAATAGATGGAAAACTATATACGTAAACCGTTACAAAAAGAGCGGTCGTGGGCAGAGTAACAGTTATACAGCATTATTCCAATTTTTGGTATTTAAAAAGTCATTGCATGGTATTCGATAGAATGCTCACTGGATTGCAAGAACATTGTTTGGTAAAAAAATGCCAAAAAATGTTGTGCCTACTAGATGTTCGACAGAAGGATAACTATGCTTGAATATATCATAAACACATACAAGATAGAAAACTAAGTCCGTAAACCGTAACCCTAAAAGGCGTCATGGGCGGAGTAACTTCATTTTTCGGAATTATTGTATCTAAAAAGTCGATGCATGCAAGGTGTTCGACAGAGAGATCGGTGGATTGCAAGAACATAAACAGACAGGAGATCAATATATATATAACAGAATACTGAATCTAGTTACTCTTACTTGTGCATCGCTATCATATGGCCACGAGGATTCGTCGGTGTGGAGCAGGCCCGGCGCATCAAGCGGTAGATTCGGGGTCCCTCGAATGGCACAACGCATGCCAACCATGCCGACAGCAAGGCGAGTAGTGCTTAAGATGTCGACCCGCCTGACTATATTCTGAACCGATGGGTAGTGGAGATTACCCCACCCCATGGATTCGTGGTAACGATCAGCAATGGGCTCTTTTGGAAGTGGATGCTGACGCTTCCCCCCCGGGGGTTCGTCCCACCCAGACCCAGATATGACCTGTGCCGGCAAATGCGGGTGGCGGCGACGTGATGGAAACAAGAAGCGGAGAAGTGATGGAATGGAAACGAGAGAGCGCTGCGGTCTTGTGGAGAAGATGGGGAATGAGGCGATGAACTGCCTAGCACAGGGTAATAAGTGGAAGTTGGCGTTGGGAAGGGGAGGGGGGCGGCAGCGGTTCACTGTACAAGGAGTGGAAATAATGTTTTATCTCCGCCGTGGGCCCTCATTGCAGCAGGCTTCCTGCCCGCCAGTGCAATCCCGTACAAGGCATGCACGCAGTTCAAAATAAGTTTGACTTCCATCTTTCTCCAACAAATTATGCCATGAAATTTGTATTTTAAAGTTTCAAAAAAATTCGAAACAAAATTCTTGTGATAGGCATTGTTGAATGCTATAAACCGGTACAAATCTCAATATGAAATACTTTATATTCTATTTTACACAAAAAAGATAAAATCTGACATATTATATAGTGAATAGTACATGATTGAATACTATATAATTTTATTAGATTTTACCATTTTGTGTAGCCTAGAATATAAAGAATTTCATATTGAAATTAGTACCGGTTTGTAGCATTCAACATTGCCTATCACAAAAAAAGACAAATTCCTAAGAAAAAGATGTAATTTCTTACTACTATTTTAATACTATTTACATTCACAAATTTATCTTCTTATATCTTTCAAAATACAACATATTTTTTAACGGGACTTTTTGCATACACATATTATGTATATATATTTCTATGTATTTAACGCCAATTTTTTGAATACATAGAAGTTTGAGATTTTGAACTTTTAAAAATTCTGAAAGTGTATGGAGCATCGGTGCCCATTTGCACCAAATCCTGAAAGCGTTGGGAGTATATTATTTTACAAGGTACACACGACGGGCGCGTGCGGATTCTCTGACTTGCCAAGCGTGACTTGAGAGTCATTGACAGGTGGGTCCCCCATGTGATGGGGCCCACGTACAGTGAGGGCAAGTCAGGGACAAGTTAGAGAGGGCAAGTCAGGGTCTCGCTCTGGACATCAACGACACTCATGCGGCATGTCTGGGCATCTTCGGCTGACAAGGGTATAGTTAATAGAGTCCATTAGTTGAGTACCCCTGAGGCCCGTTAAGCTATGCCCAATTGTAATGATAGTCGAATACGAGTTCTTACCGTATGTCGATATTGTAATCTGTATCGGATCCTACCCGATCCTCTAGATCTGGCCATCTATATATAGGGGCCAGGAGGGGACGGTGTAGGCCAGATTGAAAGCAAGCCAGGTTGAACACCCAAGTTTACTTTCGACACACACCTATTTCGACTAACTTTACCTTCGAGTTCATTCGACGCCCTATCTCCCCAATCCTAAGTCCTTCATCCAGGACATTTGTCGAGTTAACCCTCGTCAATTGGCGCCGACCGTGGGGATCGTGGGCGTTGGAACCATGAATTCGACGGCTTTTTCGCTTTTAGCCAACAACAGTACAGAAGTCGACAAAAATCAAGAGATGGAGTTGACAATTGAAAGTTTAAGCATCCTCATCGGGCCATCGGGTTCATCTCGCCTTTGAGATCCGACGAAGCAAGATCCATCGGCAAGTGAGTCCGAAACAGTAGCAATGATGGAATATTCTGACGGCTCTTCCAGCGAGGTAAACTCGCTGGTCAGCTTAGAAGAAGTGCAAAAAGGAAAAATCGCAGAAGACAACGAAGCAATGGAAAATTTCGACGCAGGGGTCCAACTCGACGATCTCATGATCTGCCTCGACGATGTCTCAGACAAGTCAACAGACACATGGAAGACAGGGTTAGAGCTTTCTGAAGATGGTGACTCGATCTTCTCAAGCTTCAATAGTAACATCGGCAAACAATGCCAGGTGCTCGCCATTATGGGAGACAACTCAGAAGAATTCGACGAAAACAACAATCCAGTGCTAAACCCAGCAAATATCGACAGAGGAGCAAATCACCAAGCAGAAGGGCAAACAGCAGAATCCCTCACAACCAGGGAAAAAATTCGACTATCAGTCGACGAATGGAGGATAATAAGAGAAGCCGTAGAACACGGCACGCCAATACCATCAAATTCCAGCAAAGACATGCTTTTGGGGTATCATTATGCCCTAAGGCAGCAGGCAAAGCAACTAGCAAAGGAGAAAATAGAGATACAACAAAGAAAAGAATCACCCATTGCAGCTAGCAATGCCGCTCGCAGAGCATGAAGCGACGCATCACACACTAACGCAAGGAGAAATCGTCGACATGGTTCAAGGTATGAAAACCTCGAGTACTCAGAAAGACAAAGCATCTCCAAAAACCTCGACTCGTCCTTCCTATCGGTCGACGAGCAGGGGAACATCCTACTAAAAACCCCTGAAGCAGCACTAGTAGCAGCACAAGCATATCTGCTTACAACTCGACCAAGTCCAGGGGATCCTAGGGAACATATGCATAGAGCAGCATTGAACGGACTCAACATGGTGGGCCACAAGCTATCAGCAAAAGGAGAGGAAGCATATCACCACAAGGAACCGCACAAAGCAAGGTCACCTCGCTGTCACAACAGTCCTTGGCACAGAAGCAGCAATCAACGATCTCGATTGCCATCACCAAAATAATACGGAGGAACCTGAAGATCCCAATCCCCAAATGAAAAATGCGACTATGAAGACGACGAAAAAGAGGTGGGGGCATCATGCTTTACCCGCAGGGTTCGCACCACTCCAGTTCCCAAGGGATACAAGTAACCTCATGATCTGCAAAAGTACGACGGATCATAGGAACCACAATCATGGCTCTCAGATTATCTACAAGCAGTACAAATATTAGGAGGAACCAAAGAAACAGCAATGCAAAGTTTGCAGCTACACCTCACCGGCGCAGCAAGGTCATGGTTGAGCAAACTAGAGAAAGAAACTATTGGAAGCTGGGAAGACCTCACAAAGCAATTTACAAGCAACTTCAGGTCGACATACAAGCGGCCAGCATCAATAGAAGAAGTCAAAGCGTGTGTGCAACAACGCGACGAAACACTGCGGGCATACATCCAAAGATGGAGTCTTATTAAAAACTCAGCAGTCGAAGTTTCAGACGAAGGAGCAATAGATGCATTCATCATTGTATTAAGATGAAGAGACCTAGTCGAAGAGATGGGCAGAATCAAGCCAAAAACGGTGTCAGACCTCATGGACGTAGCAAACAGATTTGCAGATGGAGAAGACGCATGCAACAACAAGCGGAGGCGATCCCCAGAGGACGATAGAAGAAATAGATATGGAAGTCAAAGGAGACGGTCCCGAAATTACGACAACTACAGCTCCCTTAGCCAGGTAGCCGCAGGGTACAAGGACAACAGCTATCAAGGAAGTGATCGCAGAAGCTCAGGATATCGAAGCTACGGAAAAGAGGACTATAAAAAGTTTCCCACGAGAGAATCCAGAGAGTACAACCCGTCGCCAGAAGACATGCTCAACGGACCTTGCCATATACACTCAGCGTTCGTCGACGGGAAGCGAGTATCCAGGCATGCAATGAAAGATTGCACAACATTCTTGAAGCTACAAGAGGCAGCACTAAGCAAGCAAACCGAAGCAAGGCGACAAGGGTACGAAGGAAGCAACAAACCCCCCGCAAGTCAGCAAGGGAACAATGGAGCTCTTCAAGGTCAAGACCAGCCAAATCAGGAACACAATGACGACGAGGGATACGTTCCATCTAAGGGACACATCACAGCAATGATACAACCCGTGCCCAAGTCGAACAAAGAAGAAAAGAGTATTACTCGACAAGTCAACCTAGCAGTAATATTTGCATTGGTCAGAACAGAGAGGATCACCCTATAACAGTCAACAGAGAGGATCACCCTATAACAGTACCTCGGCCAGGAAACGCGCCTTTGGTACTCAAAGCTCAAATCGGCGCATACGATGTCGACAGAATATTCATGGATGCAGGAAGTGGAATTAATCTGATATATGCAAAAACACTCAGAGCAATGCATATATCACTAGATTTTTTGAAGCCAACAGATTGTTCCTTCCACGGAATCGTACCAGGAAGTGCCAATTATCAACTAGGACGGATAGCACTCAACGTTTGCTTCGGCAACCGACAAAACTACAGGAGATAAAAACTCGACTTCGAGGTCATGGATTGGCCATCTCAGTATCATGCGATCCTCGGGCGACCCGCGTTTTCGCGATTCATGGCAGTGCCTCACTATACATATCTGGTACTCAAAATGCCAGGACCAGAGGAATAATTACAGTAAAAGGAAGTTTTGAAGTCTCATATCTCTGCGACAGGGAGTTCCACAAGATGGCGTAAAACTTTGGCATAACAGCCAACTATGCAGAGAAGGTGAAAAGCATGACTACAGAAGGCGTCAAGCTACTCGAAGGACGCGTTGTGGAGCCCGAGATGAAGAAACCACGAGTAGGAGCATCAGGAGAAGACAAAGATACAGGAGAAGAAGAGAAAGCCATGACGGCGTAAGCATCAAAGAACAATAAAGTAGAGTAGAAGAATAAGGCTGTAAAAGCCACGAGTTATACCAGGGGCAATGCCCTCTAGATCCAGAACACAGGTCATAGGCCGGATTTCTTGGGTCACCCCATGTATCTTACATTACAAGTATAATAAAGACAAAACGTTCCTCATATTCGAGTTTACGAGTCTTTCAAAGGGAAAATGCGGCAAACGCACGAATCATACAATAACGCTTTGAGGACAAATTTTTGACATAAAGTCGCGAAATAAGACATCCTCGCGTTCCACATATACAAAAATATTACAATAATGGGTTATCAGAATCATCTACGCCTAAAGGATCTAAATAGTGGTACTCACGAAAAAACGTAGCATCCGCTTCCAGCAGCCTAGCTACGAGCCTTCGAGCAGGTTGCAGCGTGTTCTCCATATGTACTCGAAGGCTAGCTCCACCTGGAGCCAAACTTAGGGACATAGAGTTATAATTAAGCCTCGGGTGCCACTTGCGTATCCACCCGAGAGCAAAATTGGCACCTGCCACTAAGTTCAGCTCTATCAACCTATGAATACGGTGGCTGGATCTGAAAGTATCAAGAAGAAGTGGGAAAGTTACAGGTAGAGGATTGCGAGGAAGCATAACAGAGTGCATAGTTGTGAGAGCCCGTCGGCAACCATCAACTGACTCGCCAATATGTTGGGCACGGTCCTGAAGCAGTACAATGGCACTCCGACGTCGAGGATCAGACCACAAAGTCTCAAAGCCTGCCGACATCTTCTCCAAAGCCGCATTTCGCTCGGTAACCCGACGATCTTCAGCAGCGAAATCCAAACAAGTGCCTATGATGGCAAAGGATGTCACAAAAACAGCAGTGAAGAAACAGGGAAAAGAGAAGTCGAAAGAAAACTTACATCGCAACATCTCGCAGACAGACTCGACAATACCAAGAATAAAAGATTCACATTCTTCATTATGAACAATCTTCGCCGTCAAACTGGAGACCTTTTCATCAAGAGAAGATATTTGCTTCATATAACCACAGGCTTTGCTAGCTTTGTCAATAGCCATCTGTGCATGGCGCTTGGCTAAAGTTAGGCGAGCCTCAAGATCAGAAATCCTTGAAGAGTACTCTGCGCATTGACTGCATCGACTAGGAGTTGATGAAATCTTAGAACCGCACACGCGGGCAGAGGAAGGAGCAGTCCCGCAAGTCAAAGGATCATTGATGTGCATCGACTGGAAGCCAAAAAGAAAAGAAAAGAGAAACATCTCAGCGAGACAGCACAAGACTTCATAAGAAGGAAATATATTTACATAAGTGCAAAACCCTATGACTAAGGTTCTCGGGTTGCACGCAGCTAAAAGTTTTTACATTCAAAAGGAGAAATCTAAAGCTACAAAGAAGCCGAGTCTACGCCACCTCAGCATTTTGCTCCGTGGCAGATGAAGGCATGGCAAATTCCTCGCCAGCAGTCGACGGAGGCGCTGGATCTTCCACCGCCGGAGGTGGCGCAGTAGAGGCCGCGGAGGCTGCCGAAGGAGAAATAATCGCCACCAGTGCAAGTGCCAACTTATTTGCCTTCTCAAAGAAAACCTTCATCTCATCACGGGTGCGGCCATGGGGAGAGCTCACCTTCTCCCAGTCGACATCCGCACCGTGTGCAAAAGAAAGTGCAATAGCACCCTCAGCGCCACGCTTCAGAGAAAGCCCCTTCAGCTGGAGGGTGGGGTCTTCAGTTGTGTCGAAGGCCTTGGCAAGTTTCTCCAAGTTATCCTTCGGAACTTCTGCCTTCTTCTTCGGCCACAACCCGACGAACAACCGCGACAGAACGCGGCTAACCAACTCAAAAGTCTCCTGGATAGATATCCAGTTTGCCTCGAGTAGGTTAACCGCAGTCAGCAGAGGATCATCGCCCGGTTGTAAAGACGACAAAGATACCCCGGTAAATCCTGCACAACAAAGGAGGACAAAGGAAAAAAGGAAAGAAAAGTATCAGCAAGTGTAACAACACAATAGGAGTCGAAATAAAAGACAAGGCGAAGCATTTACCTTCAGCAGCAGCAGACATCATGCGTAGACGCTCTGTCACGGCTTCTTCTCGCTGAGCTTGCTCCTTGTTGGCATCGGCCAAAGCTTTTTCAGCTTTCTTCGCCTTACCAAGCGCTGATTTCTACGACTTCTCAGCGCTCGCTTTGGCAGCGGCCGCAATATCATAAGCCTTCTGTGAGGCACTAAGCTCGGCCTCTAACGACGCAATTCGGGCATTGGCCGTTGCTAGAGCAGCTACAGCAGAAGAAGAAAGGAAGTCAGATAAACAGCAAAAGATAAGCGTGGAGGAAAAGTCATGACTGGATATAGAACATACCTTCGGAAGCTTTCGCAACCTTTAGGTACTCAGCACATTCAGTGCCCAAGAGGACGAATCTCTTCAATAATGCCTGAGAGAAAGAGCGTGTAAGAGCACAAGTGTATGCAAGGGAAACAAGTCAGGAAAAATTGCTCACATCATGGGGGAAGCCGAGGATTCATGGGCTTCCAGAGAGACATCGGGTTCTTTGACCTTCTTCAAGCGCTTGAGGTTTCGGGGCGCAGGAACCTTCTTGACAGAGGCCCTGGTAACCCTAGGTGCAATTTCTTGGGCAGGGGGCTCATCATCAACTGCAGGGGGAATTGAAGGAGTAGCTGTAGAATCTTTTGGTGGCTCTTCGTCATCTCTACACGAAGAAAATAAGTTATGTATAACACGACAGAAACAAGGCAAGAGCGGTGCAATTGAAGAACTCGAATAAATCACTTACGATGCCAAGAGGTCGAAGTATTCCATATCTCCTGCAAGAACAGAGGCCTTATCAGCCGCTGCAGAACTCGAAGAAGCAAATTCGTCGACTTGTTTCCTCTTCTTGTCAATGCCAGTGTCTTCAGGGTGCATAGGAGGAGGCAATGTCGATGAACTAGTATCCTCTTCTGATTCTTTGGCATCATCTCCGTCCTGATTCTCATCAGCCTCGGGGGCTTCAGATACAGACGAGGCCAGATCAGCCGGAAGGGGCCCTGCCTCTGGAAGAGGAGGGCACGAAACAAGGAATTGGTGACCCTGCACATAAATAAGTCAGCAGAGTACAAAGGCACAGAACAACACAAGTTGAGGCAAACAAAATTCGACAACAAGTGAACACAAAGATACGTACCTCGGGTAGAGGGTGCACGGAGTCGAAATAGTCAGCGATCAAATCAGCAACCGCATGATCCTTGGTGAGCTTAGTGAGGCTCCTGACTCGCTTGTCGACATCTTTTTTCTCTATCAAATCTTCAGAGACGCGAGTAGGATCTTCCAAGCCAAAGTAACTCCAAAGCTTGGTGAGGCGGTGCTGCAGGGGTTGAACTCGACGTTGCACAAAGAACGCCATGAATTGAATACCCGACAAAGCGCCTCCTTGGCCTCCTTTCAAAGCTTGAATGCGAGATAGAAGAGGAAGAACTTGTGCTATTTCCGCATCTGAGGGAAGCGCATCCCACGACGCCAATTTCTTCACTTCCTTGGAGGCTTCGAAAGGGGCTAAACCATATTGGTCTTCAGGAGAGGCTTTGCGATCTTGGATATAGAACCATTTGGTTCTCCGCCCCTGGACAGATGCGACAAAGGAAAATTCGAGGTACTGCGCTTCAGGGTGCACAAAGACAACGGCTCCGCCCAATTCAGGCTTTCTGGCCAACACAACATTGGGGCGAAGCCGAAAGATTGACCTCCAGAGAAGAAAGTGGGGCTCAATGCCCAAGAATGACTCGCAGAGAGTCACGAAACAAGCAATGTGAAGAAGGGAGTTCGGTGTGAGCTGGTGGAGCTGCACACCGTAAACAAAGAGAAGCCCACGAAGAAACTCGTGGGCAGGAAGAGAAAGGCCGCGGAGGAGGAAGGCAAGAAACATTACCCGATAGCCGCTTGGGGGCTGCGGGATCCGCTCAGTACTGGGAAACTTGATAGAATCCTAGGTGGATATGAGGCCGTCCGTCCTGGCCTTCTCCACCTCCTTCTGCATGATGGCAGAGCGTACCCAGTTGGTGGCAGAAGAGTTCTTGGCCATGGTGTTCTTGGTGGCTAGGTGCTTCACGCGCATCTATCACGCCGCGCTTGGGGGCTATGCACAAACGGAGAGAGGAGAAGAGATCGGCAATGGAGGCGGCGGAGAGAACGAGCTGGTAAACAGTAAAATCCCCCACTAAGCCCCTTATATACCTTCTGGGAGAAGGATCGTGGGCTGAGACGTGGCGCAAGGAGCGGAAACGGCAGCCCACTAACGGTCAAAAATTGTGAAAATTACAGTGCTGGCCATAAAACAGTTCGCACTCATACAGAGTGACGTACTCATTGACGTCATAAAGAAGATGATATAAGAAAGAAGAAGGATGGCGCCGACATGTGCAAAATCTATAGACAAGACTATATATGAAGGATTTTCGATTATAGCCTTGGGGGCTACTACTTTCAAGAATGTTGAATGCAACTTTTAACTGGAGTGATGGACGCGTATTTGACGACAGGTTATCATTAAAATATTTCGAGTTGAAGTATGATGGACTACACTATATTTGAGCCTATACTCAAAAAAGTATTTTTTGACTATAGCCTCGGGGGCTACTCCCATCGGGAGCGCTGAGCGCACCCGATGATATTTCTTGGTAAGCATTCGAACATGTGAAGAGGAGGAGTGTTACTCCCATCGGGAGCGAGTTTTATGGTTGTTTAAAACCCGAATATTTTTAGTCAAAATTTGACTGTGACATGAGATTCTTGAGTTGCGTTATCGCAATGAAACTCGAATGCCGTGATTTATCATGAAGGTAAGACCCCGGGATCCGTCCTGTGAGGCCTGGTATACGCACATGGATGCGCTCTGCTGGTATGTATCTGTGTCTACGATGCGGAGAAAATCCTGGTGGACGCACTGGGTACCCTAAGAACCACTGGGATTCATTCTTTGTAAGTCCTAAATGCGGCAAAAGAGTGGGTTTGACCGGTATCCCAAATTCAAGTCCAAGGGGATTGAATTTGAAGTAGGTGACAAGTATCTGTTCTGGCAGTTAACTGACCTCTTGATCCGTCAGAGTTGTCAGGCTTGTTCATCAAAACCCCTTGCGAAAAATTATCATGAAAATAAGTCGAAAGACCAAGTTGAAGATTTGAAGATATGAAGAAGTCGAAGAATTGATCAAGTCGAAGATTTAAAGATTAGAGATTCAACCCGAATCTACAATTCTGGTAGAATCTCAGGGGCTACTGACAAGGGTATAGTTAATAGAGCATGTTAGTTGAGTACCCCTGAGGCCCGTTAAGCTAGGCCCAATTGTAATGATAGTCGAATATGAGTTCTTACCGTATGTCGATATTGTAATCTGTATCGGACCCTACCCGATCCTCTAGACCTGGCCATCTATATATAGGGGCCAGGAGGGGACGGTGTAGGCCAGATTGAAAGCAAGCCAGGTTGAACACCCAAGTTTACTTTCGACACACACCTATTTCGACTAACTTTACCTTCGAGTTCATCCGACGCCCTATCTCCCCAATCCTAAGTCCTTCATCCAGGACATTTGTCGAGTTAACCCTCGTCACCGGCAGAGCGTGCACAGAGCGCGCTCTGGACATCAACGGAAGGCATGGCCGCGCTCTGGGCATCTCCGGCTCCTTATACAGATACACTTCAGTACATAGGGAAAACACACTTGCTAAATTATATATAAGGATGGTCCTCAGACACTTACATAGGTGGAATGAACAGTACATGAATCTAGTATGGCATTATGAGGTTCTCCCTCAATGGTGGCCGGTTTGGAGGGGAAGGAATGAGGCATATTCTCATGATACTAATTCTACAATACATGTCGTAGCATACATACGCATCCTTTGCTGCGTAGTGGATCTGCGCCGGCTCTAGTTCCAAACTATGTGATACGGTAGCTCGACATTGTAATCAGCCATAAGCTTTACCTGAATCGCCTTGGCAGTCTCATTTGGCATTTTCTTAAGAATGGACAAAGCATGCTTCTCAACCCATTCTTGAGTTGCACAAGAAGATCTTAGTTTGCAGCCTGTTGGACACCTGTGTGCAGGTCCCATCTTGTTCACCTGCATCGGAACATTCATTTTATACATTAGTTACTTCATAATAATTCCTAAACTTGCTACACATATGAAAACCAGAACCCGTCAGTTAGAAATAGATATTTGTGTGACAAAAGCTTCTTAGTACCCTAACTGTTTCTCCACCAGGGAGTATCCTAATGGAGATCTTCCATGGGCATTGATTCTTTACCCTCTCCCCATTGTAGTAGTCTAATCTGCACCTCGCCTCGTACCGTTTCCTTGTATTTCTAGTTCTGTAGACGTCAAACTCTCCGATGATACAATATTGCACAAATGCTTTCTTGAATTCTACCATGTTGGCGAAGTATGTGCCCATCATAATTACAGGTACCACTGGATCATATGTTATTGCTAACTCGCTAGTGACCTCATCATCTACCGAGATGACAGCTTCCTCCATTACTGATTCATCGATTACATCGTCACCTGTTTCTTGTTCCACCACCTCTATTTCACTGTCCTCATCTTCCTCTATGTCTGAAACGGGAGGACCTTCATTTTCTTCCTCTACATAATCATCACTAGGTTCACTAGCGATGCCAAGTACATCACACATTGTTTTCTCTGCCATGGGTTCGTCGATACCATCACCTCCCGTGGGTTTGACATTGACAGTCTGCCAATCTACTTGCTGTGCTGAGAAATTTTCTCCCACATCTGTCTATACTAGTGATGGTAGTTCTGCCCTTTGTTCCATAAAATCTTCTTCCATTTGGCATTCCCATTGACAAGTATCCTCGTTATCTGAGTCTGCTAATGTCCAGTCCTTCTTGGGGGTGGACTCCTTGTTAGTGTTTCCGGTGGGGGTGGACTCCTTATTGGTATACTTCTTGGGGTGATCTTCTTTGTGTTTGACTTCTTGGGGGTGTTCTCCTCAGTGGTCTTCTTTGTGGTTGACTTCTTGGGGGTGTTCTTTGTGGTTGACTTCTTGGGGGTCTTATCCTCGGTGGTCTTCTTTGTGGTTGACTTCTTGGGGGTGGTTTCCTCGGTGGTCTTCTTTGTGGTAGACTTCTTTGGGGTGTTCTCCTCGGTGGTCTTCTTTGTGGTAGACATCTTGGGGGTCTTATCCTCGGTGGTCTTCTTTGTGGTAGACATCTTGGGGGTCTTATCCTCGGTGGTCTTCTTTGTGGTAGACATCTTGGGGGTCTTAACCTCGGTGGTCTTCTTTGTGGTTGACTTATTGGGGGTGGTTTTCTCGGTGCTTGATACGTCTCAAACGTATCTATAATTTTTGATGCTCCATGCTTGTTTTTACACCATTTGCCTATTGTTTCGTTACACTTAGTGGCACTTTTATGCATTTTCCGGAACTAACCTATTAACAAGTGCCACAGTGCCAGTTCCCTGTTTTCTGCTGTTTTTGTGTTTCAGAAGTGATACACAGGAAATATTCTCGGAATTGGACGAAACCAAAGCCAGAAGTCTTATTTTTCCCGGGAGCATCCAGACATCCGAAGAGAGGAAGGAGAGGGGCCACAGGCCGGCCTCACACAGGGCTGGCGCGGCCCAGGCCCTGGCCGCGCCACCCCTGTGTGAGGAGGCCCTGGCAGTCCTCTGACATCGCCCCTTCGCCTATATAAAGCCTCGGGACGGAAAACCCTAGGGGATTCGGCAATTTTCCAGAAAGAGTTCCGTAGCTCCACCGCCGCCACCGACGAATTTCGGGGGACAGAAGTCTCTGTTCCGGCACCCTGCCGGGACGGGGAAGTGCCCCCGGAGCCATCTCCATCGGTCTCCATCGCCGTCTCCGCTGTCTCCATCGACCTCACCGCCATCTCCATCAACCTTGCTGTCTCCTATGATGAGGAGGGAGTAGTTCATCCCCGGGGCTGAGGGCTCTACCGGTAGCTATGTGGTTCACCTCTCTCTCCCATGATGTGATCTTTATGTGATCGTGAGCTTTGTATCATGTTGAACAAGTACATGTTATTATTCAGATATTTTGTGTACTCTAGCAATGTTATTAAAGTAATTCATTCCTCCTGCTATGGTGTAACGGTGACAGTGCGTGCATCATGGTGGTACTTGGTTTAGGCTACGATTGTGATCTCTTGTGGATTATGAGAATAATTATTGCTATGATAGTTTGAGTGATCTATTCCTCCTTTCATGGTGTAATGTTGACAGTGTGTGCACCGTGTTAGTACTTGGTCTAAGTTGCAATGATATCTATCTTGAATTGTGATCTGATTTGGATATCTCTATGAGTGGTGTTTGTCAAGTACTTGATGAACTTTAAGGGGTGCTTCTGTAGCCACTACGCGATGATTAGTGATGTTCAATAGGAGAGTAATTCAGAGTACCTTAGCAAAGAGAAGTTACTTGTTCAGTCATGTTATATTGTTGGGAGTGTGTCCACTAGTGAAAGTATGATCCCTAGGCCTTGTTTCCAAGCTTTGCACATCGTTTACTTGCTATTTTGTTACTTGTTTGCTCGCAGCGATTTTTATTCCATATTGCATTTACTATTTATAATCATCTATACCACTTGTATTTCACTATCTCTTCGCCGAACTAGTGCACCTATACATCTGACAAGTGTATTGGGTGTTGGGGACACAAGAGACTTTCTGTATCGTAATTGCAGGGTTGCTTGAGAGGGATAGCTTTGACCTCTAACCTCCCTGAGTTCGATAAACCTTGGGTGATCCACTTAAGGGAAACTTGCTGCTGTTCTACAAACCTCTGCACTTGGAGGCCCAACAAGTGTCTACAAGAATAGAAGTGCGTAGACATCAAGCTCTTTTCTGGCGCCGTTGCCGGGGAGGTAAGGTAAAAGGTACTCGCATCCTCCTGTGTGAGTGCTCGGAGTTATTTCCTTTAGATTCTGCAATTACATCTTTTTGTTTCTTGTTTTTATTTTCACTAGTTAGGCTTAATGGAAAACAATGAGTTCTTTAGTCTTTTTCCTGAGTTTAGATATGAAGTGTTTGAAGAGAAATTTGAAAAACCTTTGGAGCTTAATTTGCATGCTAATAGTGTTGTTAGTATGAATGCTTTGAACACTGTTATTACTAATGCTATAGAAAAGTCTAAGCTTGGGGAAGCTGGTTTTGTTAAGCATGATATTTTTAGTTCCCCAGCTTTAGTGGAGAAAGTTTGCTCTGATGATATTTTATCTCCCATATGTGATGTTCCTTCTTATGATGATATGTTTGAAGAATATGCTTTGCGAAATAGTTGCTCTTTAGCTTGTGATGATACTAAACCTCTAGTTTATGATGGCTATGATGATGAGTATAATATTTTCAGTTCACCTACTATTGAGGATAAAATAAGTTATGATTACAATATGCCTCCTATTTATGATGACTATGGTGATGAGAATAATTATTCTGTTGAATCTGCTCCTACTACTATTGTTCCTGTGGTGAGTATTAATTCTTTTATGCTTGTGGCTCATGATAGGGATGTTTTATGTGATAGTTATATTGTTAATTCTATTCATGATGCTACTGAAAGTTATTATGAGAGAGGGAAACATTGTTTAATGGATCTCAATAATATTGAGTTTCCCCTCTTTATGTTGCAAATCTTGAAGTGGCGCTTGTTTTATCTATCCATGCTTGCTACTATGTGCCTCGTTGATTTATTTTCTTACAAGATTCCTATGCATAGGAAGTTGTTCAGATATAAATGTCTTTCACATCTGCTTTTTGATACTCTCTATTGCTTTAAGTTCCTATATGGCGCCTTTGCCTCAAGCTCTTATATGGCACCCACATGAGCATCTTTGCAAATTACTGCGCCTAGCTCAAAGGCGTTAAAGAAAAGCACTCTTGGGAGATAACCCATTGTTTTATTTTCAGTACTTTTTATTTTATTTGAGTCTTGGGAGTTATTACTACTGTAATAACCGCTCCTTATCCTTTTTATTTTGTTTTTGTGCCAAGAGAAGCCTCTAATTCGAGGGAGGTAAAGATTTGGGGATGTTGCTGTCCTGAAACTGTTTTCGGTGCTGCACTGTAAAAATTCGTATAAATTCTCTGTATATCTTTTGGACCTGCGATTTCTTGTGCATATGCCCCAGGTTATATCCAAACTTTCATTAGTTGAACACTTTTTGATTTGAGCAACAGAAAACCCCTTAAAAATTCGACCTTTGTCAGCTGTTCAGTTTTGACAGATTTCTGCCAATATTTGTGTTTGCCACTTTATCGCTTTCTTTTGAGTTCTTTTGATCATGGAACTTTTTGGGGAGTTGATACAGTAGTATTTGCTATATATGTGGTGGATTTGAGTTGAAACCTAAAGCTAAAAGAGGTTGAATATATTTTATGCTTACACTAATGTTGCTAATAAGATTGTGTTTAGTTTTGTATGAAGGAAGTTTTCAAGTGTAGGGATTGGAGAATGATGAGATGAGTTGAAGAATGGACAAAAGCTCAAGCTTTGGGATGCCCATGCATCACCCCAAGAAATATTCAAGAATTACAAGCGTCAAAGCTTGGGGATGCCCCCGAGGCACCCCTTCTTCATCGGCAAAAATCAGGTCACCTTTCAAGACACTATATTTTTATTGCTTCATGCACTATGTGTTTTTCTTGGAGCGTCAGTTGTTTTAGTTTTCTTAGTTAGTTTAGTTTTGTTTGCTGCAATAAATGGTTAGATCACATCATGTTTCTTTTGGAGGAGATGAACTCGCTTTTCATTTGCCAAGAACACTCCGTTTTCACTCTTATCGTTCATCGAGTGTTCTCTTTTTCTGCTACTGCTTTTTGGTTTTCGTTTTCGCCTTGATTTGCATTCAGATCTTGTTATATCTTTTCATCAAGGTGTATTTTTTTTTCCTCTGGTCTTTATTGGTTTTTATCAAAAGAGGTGTCTATAAAAAGTTCAAATGGTGTTGGAAAAGAGAAAAAGCTTTATGCAAAAAAGTGGTACAAGAAGGAGCTTGTGTAGACTGCGGCTTAGGCTTTTTCATGTCATGCTTGATGTCTTTTTGATAGTATGCTTAGTGGTTTTGCTGTAGCATGACTTGTCTCAAATAACTGAGATTGCTTAATGAGCCTTTGAAAAAAATCATGCGTTGTTTTTATTGTATGGAAGCATTATTTTGGTTTTCTCCTTGATGCCTTATTTGGGTTGACTTGGCGCATGCTCACACATGTTAGACTCTTACAAAGTCGCCAATAGCCTTCATGATCATTTAGTTTTTGACTTTTGATGCCATCTTATGCTTCTTTTAATGTCGCTTTGTCGCTTTGCATGATTATGGCCATTATCGCTCTCTTAGTTGGTCGCTCCCAGTCTTTTGCTAGCCCTCGCCTTGTACTGAGTATGAGCTCTACTCGTGCATCCAACTCCTAAAGCCAAAGTTTTCCAAAGTGTCCACCATACATACCTACTAGCAATTTGCTATTCCAAGTAAATTTGACTTGCTTTTATATTCTCTTCAAATTAAACTCTTACCAGTGTTATGCGAAATTCGGTCAGTAAAGCTCTCACGAACCGGAAGGCACACTTTACTTTTTCCTGTTCTTAAAAATTTGACATTGTGGTCTTTTATTCTGAGTTGTTATGCTTGCAAGTTGTAAGTTGGATTCTAGCCCAGCCATGCTGTCATGGGGCAAGCTTTCAACATTACACTTCTTTTTGAGTTGATATCGTGATCTTTTGTTTATGGATGCCCGCTGTGTGAAATGAATTGGGAATCTTGTGAGGATCATGGAGTTTTTATATGTGTTAGGGAAACGCCGGGCCGCCAATCTAAGCCATGCATAATTCATGGTGGAAATTTGCAGCATACCCATGGTGAACATTCGACAACGCATCTCACAATAAAAAGCTAAACAATATAGCAAATAAAAGAGATGTCGAGGTGTTCATTGTCTGCTTGTCCTGTCATTTTGGTGTGGGCTTGTTCCATGTCATCGGGCACGGAGGTACCCCATTGGCGGTTCTCAATGATATGCATATACTTACAATGACAAGAGCCTTGCTTGGGACTCTAAGTAAATTAGCATGGTTTGGGTACTCGTATTCACGGGACACGAGGTTTTCAACTTATGATTTGTCAAGCATATGCATCATAATTGTTCTCGCATTAACTTTAACCATTCAAGATGCTTATGATGGGGGCAATGAGAGCTCAAAGCCGGTAAGTACCATAATTTTTGAAGGTTATAAAACTTGCAATCACTGCTTCCCTCTGCGAAGGGCCTTTCTTTTACTTTTATGTTGAGTCACCACCTTCTATCTTTATGCACCACTAAGAGAGCATAGTTGTCATTCTTAGTGTAATATGCATTGTCCCAAAGTTCATTGATTGATTCATGATCATGGTTTCACTTGTTCTTAAATTATTTATATCTAGTCGCCCTCTTAAACTTGAAGGTGTCCTATGCATTTATGTTTTGCTCTCTTTGAAGGACAAGCTGAAAACCATTTGTATGTCTTTCCTTATGATTTGAACACACGTTTGACTTTCATTGTTTCATTTTCATGATCTTTTGTTTGTGTTCATTTTCATGTTTACAACATGGTTGCTAAGTTCTTATTGTCATGATTATATCTTTCATGCCCATGTTTTAAGTTCTATTGATCCCAGCTCACCAATGCTTACATATATGATCAAGTTTGTGTAGGTGCATGTCACCTCAAAAATTATTCTTTTGTTATCACTTACCTACTCGAGGACGAGCAGGAGTTAAGCTTGGGGATGCTTGATACGTCTCAAACGTATCTATAATTTTTGATGCTCCATGCTTGTTTTTACACCATTTGCCTATTGTTTCGTTACACTTAGTGGCACTTTTATGCATTTTCCGGAACTAACCTATTAACAAGTGCCACAGTGCCAGTTCCCTGTTTTCTGCTGTTTTTGTGTTTCAGAAGTGATACACAGGAAATATTCTCGGAATTGGACGAAACCAAAGCCAGAAGTCTTATTTTTCCCGGGAGCATCCAGACATCCGAAGAGAGGAAGGAGAGGGGCCACAGGCCGGCCTCACACAGGGCTGGCGCGGCCCAGGCCCTGGCCGCGCCACCCCTGTGTGAGGAGGCCCTGGCAGTCCTCTGACATCGCCCCTTCGCCTATATAAAGCCTCGGGACGGAAAACCCTAGGGGATTCGGCAATTTTCCAAAAAGAGTTCCGTAGCTCCGCCGCCGCCACCGACAAATTTCGGGGGACAGAAGTCTCTGTTCCGGCACCCTGCCGGGACGGGGAGGTGCCCCCGGAGCCATCTCCATCGGTCTCCATCGCCGTCTCCGCCGTCTCCATCAACCTTGTTGTCTCCTATGATGAGGAGGGAGTAGTTCATCCCCGGGGCTGAGGGCTCTACCGGTAGCTATGTGGTTCACCTCTCTCTCTCCCATGATGTGATCTTTATGTGATCGTGAGCTTTGTATCATGTTGAACAAGTACATGTTATTATTCAGATATTTTGTGTACTCTAGCAATGTTATTAAAGTAATCTATTCCTCCTGCTATGGTGTAACGGTGACAGTGCGTGCATCATGGTGGTACTTGGTTTAGGCTACGATTGTGATCTCTTGTGGATTATGAGAATAATTATTGCTATGATAGTTTGAGTGATCTATTCCTCCTTTCATGGTGTAATGTTGACAGTGTGTGCACCGTGTTAGTACTTGGTCTAAGTTGCAATGATATCTATCTTGAATTGTGATCTGATTTGGATATCTCTATGAGTGGTGTTTGTCAAGTACTTGATGAACTTTAAGGGGTGCTTCTGTAGCCACTACACGATGATTAGTGATGTTCAATAGGAGAGTAATTCAGAGTACCTTAGCAAAGAGAAGTTACTTGTTCAGTCATGTTATATTGTTGGGAGTGTGTCCACTAGTGAAAGTATGATCCCTAGGCCTTGTTTCCAAGCTTTGCACATCGTTTACTTGCTATTTTGTTACTTGTTTGCTCGCAGCGATTTTTATTCCATATTGCATTTACTATTTATAATCATCTATACCACTTGTATTTCACTATCTCTTCGCCGAACTAGTGCACCTATACATCTGACAAGTGTATTGGGTGTGTTGGGGACACAAGAGACTTTCTGTATCGTAATTGCAGGGTTGCTTGAGAGGGATAGCTTTGACCTCTAACCTCCCTGAGTTCGATAAACCTTGGGTGATCCACTTAAGGGAAACTTGCTGCTGTTCTACAAACCTCTGCACTTGGAGGCCCAACAAGTGTCTACAAGAATAGAAGTGCGTAGACATCAGTGCTCTTCTTTGTGGTTGACTTATTGGGGGTGGTTTCCTCGGTGGTCTTCTTTGTGGTTAAGGGGGTGTTCTCTTCGGTGGTCTTTTTTGTGGTTGACTGGGTGTTCTCCTCGGTGGTCTTCTTTCTAGTTGACTTCTTGCGGGTGTTCTCCCCCTCGGTGGTCATCAACCACTCTGCCATAGACTGCGCGGAGGCGTTCTTTCTGGGACAGGTCCTCTTGCATAGGAGCTTGCGGTTCCGCTTCAGACTATCTGTTAGAGTAACCTTTGGAGTATTCTTTGGACTAAAATTTCGAGTACCAACCTTACTAGGGCTGATCCAATCCCTCATGGAACTAGGAATGTTCCCGTTACCTTCAGTTAAACCATCCCCCTCTGGATTAGCACGGGTGCTTACGCTAGCGAGAAACAGTATATGGTTGCCCGTTCCATATTTCTCCAATGCCACATCTAAATTAGGTTGACTGTTAACGCCAATCTCAATGAAATCACGGATCCTTCTATTATACCACATATATTTTACTTTTTGGTGAGATCCCATCAGCAAGTTCTCACTAAACTTTCCAATCAGTTCAGCTACTTGTATCCCCTTCTAGCGATCGACGTAGACATCAACATCGTGTTTTTCAACGAGAACATCTGAGCCATCATCCAGTTCTGCAGTGTAGGGGTCGAATGTGGCCACCATTTCAAAAGAGGAGGAGGTTCAGCAGCAGCAGGTTTTTCAGCACCAGCAGCAGCAGGTTTTTCAACACCAGCAGGAGGTTCAGCAGCTGGATGATGTTTACCAGGAGCAGGTTTACCAATAGCAGCAGATTTACTGCGAGGATGTGTAGCAGCTGATACGTCTCAAACGTATCTACAATTTTTGAGGCTCCATGCTTGTTTTTACACCATTTGCTTAGTGTTTCGTTACACTTCGTGGCATTTTTATGCATTTTCTGGAACTAACCTATTAACGAGATGCCACAATGCCAGTTCCCTGTTTTCTGTTGTTTTTGTGTTTCAGAAAAGTTACACAGGAAATATTCTTGGAATTGGACGAAACAAAAGCTGAACATCCGGAAATTTACCGAAGCTTCCAGAGAACCGAAGAGGAGATGGAGAAGGGCCACAGGGCGGCCACACCACAGGGCGGCGCGGCCAGCCCCTGGCCAGCGCCCCCTAGTGGTGAGGCCACACTGGCCCACTTCTGACGCCGCCCCTTCGCCTATAAAGACCCCCGACGGGAAAAACCTAAATACTGATCACTTTTCTAGAATACATCGTGATCCGCCGCCGCCATCGACCCGAGATCGGGAAGGTCCAGAAGCTCTTCCCGGCACCCTGCCGGAGAGGGGAATTACCACCGGAGGTCTTCTTCATTGCCATGCTTGCCTCCGGCGCGATGAGTGAGTAGTCTACCTTGGACTATGGGTCCATAGCAGTAGCTAGTTGGTTGTCTTCTCCACCATGTGCTTCATGTTTAGATCTCGTGAGCTGCTTTACATGACCGAGACTACCTTTATGTAATTCTACATGTTGTGTTTGTTGGGATCCGATGAATATTGGTGTTATGATTGAGTTGATGTGCTAAATATTATCTTATGTTATCTCTATGTTGTTTATGATCTTGCATGCTCTCCGTTGTTAGTAGCTATCTTGGCCGAGTAGTTGCTAGTGACTCCAAGAGGGGGTATTTATGCTCGATAGTTGGGTTCATGCCTCTATTTAATCTGGGGGAGTGACAGAAACCTCTAAGGTTGTAGATGTGTTGTTGCCACTAGGGAGAAAACAACATTCATATGCTCAAGGGCATTGATGGGTTCATAGCATAGAAAACAAAAAATTTCCTACGCAAGAACACATAAACTAGCCAAGATACTCTACGAGGTGGTAGCAACGGAGACTAACCCTCGATGACCGTAAGTGGGGATTACGTTCCCGCACAAACGTTGACGATGGAGAGTCGATGAAGATGCACGTAGTCGATGTAGTTGTTCACTTGACGTAGTCGACGTAGTGGTTCACTTGACGATCACAAGATCGTGTACACGGCGCCACAAGTGGCAGCGCCCCCGTGCTCGGTCACATGTATAGCTCGTCGTCGACTCCTCCACGCCCTCGGTCCAGCGGGGCAGCGGAAGAAGGGATCCGCCGGACACTCCACCACACACTTCTCCAAGTGTATGAACTACGAACTACAATTCCGGCAGAGCTTCGCTAAGCTGAGACGGATATTGGGCAGCAACTATGCGAGGGAGGGGAGGATCAAGAAGTGTGTCACATGGAGGAGAGGGAGGGGTTTATATAGGGGAGGAGGGGGCAACCCCCAAGGGGGGGTGCACCAGCCCCAAGGAGGAGTTCCTCCTCCTCATCATGGTGGTAACCCCCTCTTCATTCCCTTCATGGTGGTAACCCCCTCATCAACATGAGGTAACCCCCATTTTAATTTTGCATGACATTCATGCTAATTGAAATTCACACTTATTGATTTAATAAAACATTTTTATTTCTTTAATATTTGTTAATTCATTCAATTAACAAACATTAACAAATACACCCTTGAGTTATTTCGATATCCCAAAATAGTTTTGGTGCTTTTCTGAAACAACCCTTATGTTGTCCTGTAATTCGATCGGAGTATTGTATCCACTCAAAAACGATGGCGAACCTTAAGTGTGTCACCCTACGGTTCGTGAATAATGTGGACATGATCGAGACTCCTCTCCGATCAATAATCAACAGCGGGATCTGGAAATCCATGATGACTCTCACTTACTCAACGATGAACTAGTGATCGTGTGAACCAATAACAAACCTAGTTAATTCCTTTTGTCTCGCGATATTATTACTTGTCTGAGATCCGATCATTTGGTATCAACCATACCTAGTTCGATCTCGTTCCCGACAAGTCTCTTTACTCGTTCCGTGATAATGCATTCCTGTGACCTAGTCACATGCTTGCAAGCGATTCTAATGCAATATCACCGAGAAGGGCCCAGAGAATATCTTCCCGTCATCGGGTCAGACAAATTCCACTCTTGATCCATGAGCCTCAACTAATACTTTCAGAATACCCAAATCAACCTTTATAATCACCCTGTGATGGTGTGACGTTTGATATCATCAAAGCACTCTTCCAGTATCAGTGATTAACATGATCTCATGGTCTGAGGATTAGAACTATTTCGTAAGAGTTTGATATAGCAATGAACTTGATGACTTGATCGTATTGCTATTCGTACTATGGGTGTGAGTGTTCATCACATCATTCTTCTAATGATACGACCCCGTTATTAACAACATCCAATGTTCATGATCAGGAAACCTTGATCATCGGTTAATCAACGAGCTAGTATAAAAGAGAGGCTTTACTAGGAATCCTTTTAGTTTATTAATCACACAAGTATTAATGTTTCTGATTAATACAATTCTAGCATGAGAAATAAACATCTATTATGAACACGGAATAATATAATAACAACTTTATTATTGCTTCTCGGGCATATTCCTTTTAGTCTCCCACTTGCACTAGAGTCAATAATCTAGATTACATAGTGATGAATCTAACACCCATTGAGTTCTGGTGCTGATCATGTTTTGCCTTGGGGAGAGCTTTAGTCAGTGGATCTGCCACATTCAGATCCGTGTGTACTTTGCAAATCTTTACATCACCATCCGTGACATGTTCACGGATGGAGTGAAATCAGCGCTTTACATGCTTGAATTTCTTGTGAGACCTTGGCTCCTGAGTATTGGCTATGGCACCATTGTTGTCGCAATAGATAACCATTGGATCTAATGCACTCGGAACCACACCCAGTTCAGATATGAACTCCTTCATCCAAACTGCTTCCTCCGCCGCTTCTGAAGCAGCAATGTATTCCGCCTCTGTTGTTGATCTCGCCACCACGCTTTGCTTGGAACTCCTCCAGCTTACTGCTCCTCCATTCATAACAAATACGTACCCGGATTAAGACTTAGAGTCATCCGGATCAGTGTCGAAGCTAGCATCGATGTAACAACTTGCGACGAGCTCTTCTTCACCGCCATATACGAGAAACATATCCTTAGTCCTTCGTAAGTACTTAAGGATATTCTTGACCGCCGTCCAGTGTTCCAAACCTGGATCAGATTGGTACCTACTAGTCAAACTAATAGCATGTGCCACATCTGGTCTTGTACACAACATGGCATACATGATAGAGCCTATGGCAGAGGCATAGGGAATCTTATTCATCTCTTCTCTATCTTCAGCTGTAGCCGGACCTTGAGTCTTACTCAAGATCTTTCCTTGCAACATAGGTAAGAACCCTTTCTTACTATCCTCCATTCTAAACCTCTTTAGAATCTTGTCAAGGTATGTACTTTGTGATAGCCCAATTAAGCGTCTTGATCTATCTCTATAGATTTTGATGCCTAAAATATACGCCGCTTCACCAAGGTCTTTCAACGAAAACTTACTGTTTAAGTAATCTTTTACGCTCTTCAAAAGTTCTGTATCATTTCCAATCAGCAATATGTCATCCACATATAATATTAGAAATGCTACAGAGCTCCCACTCACTTTCTTGTAAATACAAGTTTCTCCATAAGTTTTGACAAATCCAAACCCTTTGATAACTTCGTCAAAACGGAGATTCCAACTTTGGGACGCTTGCTTCAGTCCATAGATGGATCGCTGAAGTTTGCATACCTTGTCAGCATCCTTAGGATCAACAAAACCCTTGGGCTGTACCATGTACAACTCTTCTTCAATGTTACCATTAAGGAATGTGGTTTTCACATCCATCCGCCAAATTTCATAATCGAAAAATGCAGCAATTGCTAACATAATCCTAACAGACTTTAGCATCGCTACGGGTGAGAAAGTCTCATCGTAGTCTATTCCTTGAATTTGTCGGAAACCTTTTGCGACAAGTCGTGCTTTATAGACGGTCACATTACCATCAGCGTCTGTTTTCTTCTTGAAAATCCATTTATTCTCAACGGCCTTTCGGTCATTGGGAAGTTCCACCAAAGTCCATACTTGGTTTTCATACATGGATTCCATTTCGGATTTCATGGCTTCATGCCATTTGTTGGAATCTGGGCTCATCATTGCTTCATCATACGTCGCAGGGTCATCGTTCTCAACAATGGCATTTACGATAAGATCACCGTACCATTCAGGAGTGGCATGTGTTCTTGTCGACCTGCGAGGTTCGGTAGCATCCTCTTTTGGAGTTTCATGATCTTCATCATTAGCTCCCACTTCATTTGGTGAAGTCACTATCGGAACGGTTTCCGGCGCTGCGCCACTCGCCAATTCATGAAGAGGAGGTTCAATAACCTCATCGAGTTCTGCCTTCCTACTATTCACACATTTCGAGAGAAACTCCTTCTCCAAAAAGGATCCGTTCTTAGCAACAAACACTTTGCCTTCGGATCTGTGATAGAAGGTGTACCCAATTGTTTCTTTAGGGTATCCTATGAAGATGCATTTTTCCGCTTTGGGTTCGAGTTTATCAGGCTGAAGTTTCTTCACATAAACATCGCATCCCCAAACTTTTAGAAATGACAGCTTAGGTTTGTTTCCAAACCATAATTCATACAGTGTCGTTTCAACGGATTTAGATGGAGCCCTATTTAAAGTGAAAGCGGCTGTTTCTAGCGCATAACCCCAAAAAGATAGTGGCAGATCGGTAAGAGACATCATAGACCGAACCATATCCAATAAAGTACGGTTACGACGTTCGGATACACCATTTCGTTGTGGCGTTCCAGCGGGAGTGAGTTGTGAAACTATTCCACATTCTCTCATATGTGTGCCAAACTCGTAACTAAGATATTCTCCTCCACGATCAGATCGTAGAAATTTAATCTTTCTGTTACGATGATTTTCTACTTCACTCTGAAATTCTTTGAACTTTTCAAACGTTTCAGACTTGTGTTTCATTAAGTAAATATACCCATATCTACTTAAGTCATCAGTGAAAGTAACAAAATAACGATATCCACCACGCGCCAGCACACTCATAGGTCCACATACATCGGTATGTATGATTTCCAATAAGTCTGTCGCCCGTTCCATTGAACCGGAAAACGGCATTCTAGTCATCTTGCCCATAAGACATGGCTCGCATGTCTCAAATGATTTATAATCAAGTGATTCCAGAAGTCCATCCGAATGAAGCTTCTTCATGCATTTAACATCAATATGACCTAAACGGCAGTGCCACATGTATGCGGCTATATCATCATTTGACTTAATTCTTTTGGCATTCACGTTATGAATATGTGTTTCATCACTATCAAGATTTAAAAGAAATAAACCTTTCTTCTCAGGTGCATGTCCATAAAAGATATTATTCATATAAATCGAACAACCATTGTTCTCAGACTGGAATGAATAATTGTCTCGCATTAAACAAGATTCAGATATAATGTTCATGCTCAACGCAGGCACCAAATAACATTTATTCAGGTTTAAAACTAATCCAGATGGTAAATGTAGACGCAGCGTCCCGACGGCGATCACATCAACTTTTGATCCATTGCCGACGCACATCGTGACCTCATCCTTCGCAAGTTGCCGCTTATTCTTTAGCCCCTGTTTCGAGTTACATATGTGAGCAACCGAACCAGTATCAAATACCCATGTGCTATTGCGACTACTAGTAAGGTACACATCAATAACATGTATATCATATATACCTTTGTTAATCTTCCCTTTCTTCTTATCCGCCAGATACTTTGGGCAGTTGCGCTTCCAGTGCCCCGTTTCCTTGCAGTAAAAGCACTCAGTTTCAGGTTTAGGACCAGCATTGGGTTTCTTCTCAGAACCGGCAATAGATTTGCCGTCCCTCTTGTTTCTTCCCTTGGACTTATTATCCTTTCTACCTTTCTTGAAATTAGTGCTCTTATTGACCATCAACACTTGATGTTCCTTTTTGATCTCCACTTCGGCAGTCTTAAGCATTGAGAGAAGCTCGGGGAGAGACTTCCTCATGCCCTGCATATTGTAGTTCATCACAAAGCCCTTGAAGCTAGGTGGGAGAGATTGGAGAACCCGATGTATTCCCAACTCATTAGGAATCGTTATTCCCAAAGAGATGAGCTTATCGGCGTACCCAGACATTTTGAGTACGTGCTCACTAACGGAGCTGTTCTCTTCCATCATGCAGCTAAAGAACTTTTCTGAAGCATCATAACTCTCTACGGTAGTATGGGAGTCGAAGATCAGTTTCAACTCTCCCATTGTATCATAAGCGTTGCTATTCTCGAAACGTTTTTGCAGCTCTGGCTCAAGTCCATACAGTATGCCGCAATGAACTAAACTGTGGTCCTCCTTACGAGTTAGAAAAACATTTTTCTCTTCATCGGGAGCATCTTCTGCAGGCGGGTTACCTAGCAGTGCCTCAAGCATATAGCCCTTTTGAGAGGCATTGAGGAGGATCCTCAAGTTAAGTGCCCAGTTGGTGAAGTTGCTACCGTTGGTGGCTAGTTTTTCTTTCTCCATGAACGCATTGAAATTTAGAGCAGGTGATGCCATGATCTACAAATTATTTGCAAAGTTAATTTAGACTAAGTTCATAATAGAATAAGTTTAGGTTAAATCAAATTCTACGTGAACTCCCACTTAAAAACAATATCCCTCCTAGTTTTCTTAAGTGACTACACGAACCAAATCCACTATACCGCAACCGATTATCACGTGCGATGGTATAGTTTCAAAGGCGAACATCACCATGTTCATCATATCAACCATATGACTCATGCTTAACCTTTCGGTTCGTGTTCCGAGGCCATGTCTGTACATGCTAGGCTCGCCAAGTAGAACCATAACATTTGCGTTTGTAAAACTGTCTTACACCCGTCGTATGTGAACGTAAAGTCTATCACACCCGATGATCACGAGGTGTCTCAAAATGACAAACTTTCTTGACAGTGCATGTTATGGGAGAACACATTTTTATCTTGATATTTATGTGAGAGGAATCATCTTATAATGCTACCGCGCGATCAAATCTAAGCAGAATAGGATGCATAAAAGGATAAACATCACATGCATATATAATGTGATATGATATGGTCCTTCACGCATTCGATCTTCATCTTGTGCGTCATGGTATGATCTCCATCATTCCACCGGCGTAGCACCAAGGTCCATGGCGCGCCACCTTGGTTGTCTTCCTCCATTACAATATATCACTTGGATATATATATTCGGCACGCAGGCCATTTAAATGTAAAGACAACCATATGGCTCCTGCCGGTTGTTTATAACTTAGAAAAAGGATCATCGCATACAATTTGTAACATAAACAATTTAACCATATCACATCACATGCCCTGCAAAAACAAGTTAAACGTTTCTAATTTGTCTTGCATATTTTACGTGGTTTGGGGCTTTCTAGGAAGAACCGTTCTTACCTACGAACATGAAATCACAACGGTGATAAAAATATTATTAACAACTATTTGTAAAATAGATTATAACTATAGTAGGAGAAATGTATACCCGCAAAGCCACATATGCCGAAGCATGTCAAGTGTGGGACAAGTCTCGTGAACACGGTCACATAAGGTTAGTCTCGGGCAGCTTCAATCCCACTATGCCACTATGATCCAAAATACAAAAAAAATTGCAATAACATGATCATCAACACCCACATCCATATGTGTTCTAGCCGTGCATACCAACTACGCATAGATATGGCTCTGATACCACTGATAGGTTCGTAGCATAGAAAACAAAAAAATTCCTACGCAAGAACACATAAACTAGACAAGATACTCTACGAGGTGGTAGCAACGGAGACTGACCCTCGATGACCATAAGCGGGGATTACGTTCCCGCACAAACATTGACGATGGAGAATCGATGAAGACGCACGTAGTCGATGTAGTTGTTCACTTGACGTAGTCGACGTAGTGGTTCACTTGACGATCACAAGATCGTGTACACGGCGCCACAAGTGGCAGCGCCCCCGTGCTCGGTCACACGTACAGCTCGTCGTTGACTCCTCCACGCCCTCGGTCCAGCGGGGCAGCGGAAGAAGGGATCCACCGGACACTCCACCACACACTTCTCCAAGTGTATGAACTACGAACTATAATTCCGGAAGAGCTTCGCTAAGCTGAGACGGATATTGGGCAGCAACTATGCGAGGGAGGGGAGGATCAAGAAGTGTGTCACATGGAGGAGAGGAAGGGGTTTATATAGGGGAGGAGGGGGCAGCCAAGGAGGAGTTCCTCCTCCTCATCATGGTGGTAACCCCCTCTTCATTCCCTTCATGGTGGTAACCCCCTCATCAACATGAGGTAACCCCCATTTTAATTTTGCATGACATTCATGCTAATTAAAATTCACACTTATTGATTTAATAAAACATTTTTATTTCTTTAATATTTGTTAATTCATTCAATTAACAAACATTAACAAATACACCCTTGAGTTATTTTGATATCCTGAAACAGTTTCGATGCTTTTCTGAAACAACCCTTATGCTGTCCTGTAATTCGATTGGAGTATCGTATCCACTCAAAAACGATGGCGAACCTTAAGTGTGTCACCCTACGGTTCGTGAATAACGTGGACATGATCGAGACTCCTCTCCGATCAATAATCAACAGCGGGATCTGGAAATCCATGATGACTCCCACTTACTCAACGATGAACTAGTGATCGTGTGAACCAATACCGAACATAGTTAATTCCTTTTGTCTCGCGATATTATTACTTGTCCGAGATCCGATCATTTGGTATCAAACATACCTAGTTCGATCTCGTTCCCGACAAGTCTCTTTACTCGTTCTGTGATAATGCATTCCTGTGACCTAGTCACATACTTGCAAGCGATTCTAATGCAATATCACCGAGAAGGGCCCAGAGAATATCTTCCCGTCATCGGGTCAGACAAATTCCACTCTTGATCCATGAGCCTCAACTAATACTTTCAGAATACCCAAATCAACCTTTATAATCACCCTGTGACGGTGTGACGTTTGATATCATCAAAGCACTCTTCCAGTATCAGTGATTAACATGATCTCATGGTCCGAGGATTAGAACTATTTCGTAAGAGTTTGATATAGCAATGAACTTGATGACTTGATCGTATTGCTATTCGTACTATGGGTGTGAGTGTTCATCACATCATTCTTCTAATGATATGACCCCGTTATTAACAACATCCAATGTTCATGATCAGGAAACCTTGATCATCGGTTAATCAACGAGCTAGTATAAAAGAAAGGCTTTACTAGGAACCCTTTTAGTTTATTAATCACACAAGTATTAATGTTTCTGATTAATACAATTCTAGCATGAGAAATAAACATCTATTATGAACACAGAATAATATAATAAAAACTTTATTATTGCCTCTCGGGCATATTCCTTTCAGGCATATGCTTTGTTTACATTACACACTTTGCTTAATGCAGTTATTTGTTGTTCGCAACTTAATACTTGTGGAGTTCTCGGATTGATTCACCACAAGTGGATTATTAGTCATAGATGCAGTTGGATGACGGACTATGTATCTTGTTGTAATGCCTAGAGTAAATCTCATAGTGATCCTCTTGACATATGCACGTTGTCTTTATTCTATCAATTGCCCAACTGTAATTTGTTTACCTAGCATGTGCTATTTTATCTTATGGAGAGACACCACTAGTGAACTGTGGACTCCGGTCCTATTTTCATTATATTGCTATCACCTGTTTACTTTACTCGCACTGTTTACTTTACTCGCATACTACTATTGCTTTCCACTTGATACACTCATACCCTTTGTTTCAAGCAAACCGGTGAGATTGACAACCTCATTGTAAGTTGGGAACAAAGTATTTGGTTCTGTTGTGTGCAGGTTCCACGTTGCTACTAGTTGAAGATGCGCTAACAAGTTATCGTTAACGGCGCCCTTGTTGGAGTGTCACTAGGCTAGCAAGCATCACCTTCTGGAGTATTGGCTTTTTCCTACTGGATTAATAACCTTGGTTTCATAACTAAGGGAAAACTTGCTGCTATATTCATCAAACCTTCTCTTGGGGTTTCCAACTGGCCGGTTATTTTACTTCATCAACAAACGCAATCAAGCTTTCTGGCATCATCATCACCGTGCCATCAACAAGTTTTCTGGCGCCGTTGCCGGGGAAAAAGAAGACTTCTGCAAGGGGAGTTTCGCACGCACATCCTTTACTTTGTTTTAAGTTTTGCTTTTTATTTTTACTTGCATCATTTTATCAAAAACACAAAAAAAATTAGTATCCTTTATAGTTGTTACTTTATTACTTTTAGTTCATTATGTTGTTCCCTAAGTACGTTTTGGAGGACCTCTCAGTAGGTAGTGGTTCTATTATTGGGAAAAGTAATATTGAGGAGTTCTTTAATCATATTAGTATGCATAAAGATGTTGAGGAAAAATCTTTGGCTGAGCTTGCTCCTAGTTATGAAGTTGCTTTTGCTTATTTAATTCACATGTTAGAAGCTAGGTTTGCTAGCCTTAATCCTTTTATGCAACACATGTTCCTCTAGCTTCATGATATTGAGGACCCCGAAAAGAAAGCTTTTATCCTTGAAACTTTGCGGATAGAATTTAGAGATGTGGCCATTGAAGCTAGGAAAGTTCTTAAGCGTTTTAATAAGCTTGGATCGCCTATAGAGGTTGTTGGTACAACCAATGAAGAATCTAGAGTACCAATACCTTGTAAACTTGTAGGAATTCATGATGCTTTATAAAGGAATTTTAGTTGGATTTGTCCTGAAAATCTTTTTGACGAAAGTAGTGTACCAAAGCGTGATTACAAGGGATACTCAAAAACTCATTTGGACACAATTCAATTTATTGTTGAAAAGACTCCTACGGTTGATCTTAATGCCTCTTTCAAAAATACTTGATTCGCACTTTCTGCGCCTAGCTCAAAGGCGTTAAAGAAAAGCACTCTTGGGAGATAACCCAGTGTTTTTACTTTCAGTTCTTTTTCTTTTATTTAAGTCTTGGAAGTTATTACTACTGTAATAATCTCTCATTATCCTTTTTATTTCGTTTTTGTGCCAAGATAAGCCTCTAATTTGAGCGAGGTAAGATTTGGGGATGTTGCTGTCCTGAAACAGTTTTCAGTGCTGCACCGTAAAAGTTCGTCAAAATTCTCTGTAAATCTTTTGGACCTGCGATTTCTTATCCATATGCCCCAGGTTATATCCAAACTTTCATTAGTTTAACACTTTTTGATTTGAGCAACAGAAAACCCTCTAAAAATTCGACCTTTGTCAGCTATTCTGTTTTGACAGATTTCTGTCAATATTTGTGTTTGCCGATTTATCACTTTCTTTTTGAGTTCTTTTGATCACGGAACTTTTGGGGAAGTTGCTACAGTAGTATATACTTTATATGTGGTGGTTTTGAGTTGAAACCTGAAGCAAAAAGGGTTGATTCATTATTATGCTTACACTAATGTTGCTAATAGAATTGTGTTTAGTTTTGTATGAAGGAAGTTTTCAAGTGTAGGGAATGGAGAATGATGAGATGAGTTGAAGAATGGACAAAAGCTCAAGCTTGGGGATGTCCACGCACCCCAAGAAATATCCAAGAGGTACAAGCGTCAAAGTTTGGGGATGCCCCGAGGCACCCCTTCTTCATCGGCAAAAATCAGGTCACCTTTCAACACACTATATTTGTATTGCTTCATGCATTATGCGTTTTTCTTGGAACGTCAGTTGTTTTTAGTTTTCAGTTTTGTTTAGTTTTATTTGCTTCAATAAATGGTTAGACCCCAACAAATTCCTTTTGGAGAAGTTGCCTTGCTTTTCATTTGCCAAGAACACTCCATTTTTCACTCTTATCGTTTCAACGAGTGTTCTCTTTTTTAGCTACTGCGTTTAGCTTTCGATTTTTGCCTTGATTTGTGTTCAGATCTTGTTATATCTTTGCATCAAGGTGTATTTTGACCTCTGGTCCATGTTGGTTTTCATCAAAAGAGTTGTTTCAAAAAAGTTCGAATGGTGTTGGAAAAGAGAAAAAGCTCTATGCAAAAAAGTGGTACAAAAAGGAGCTTGTGTAGACTGCGGCCTAGGCTTTTGCATGTCGTGCTTGATGTCTTTTTGATAGTATGCTTAGTGGTTTTGCTATAGCATGACTTGTCTCAAATAACTGAGATTGCTTAATGAGCCTTTGAAAAAATCATGCGTTGTTTTAATTATTTGGAAGCATTATTTTGGTTTTCTCCTTTGATGCTTTATTTGGGTTGACTTGGCGCATGATCACACATGTTAGACTCATACAAAGTCGCCATTGCCTCTATGATCATTTAGTTTTTGACTTTTGATGCCATCTTATGCTTCTTTTAATGTCGCTTTGCATGATTATGGCCGTTATTGCTCTCTTAGTTGGTCGCTCCTAGTCTTTTGCTAGCCCTCATTTTGTACTGAGTATGAGCTCTACTCGTGCATCCAACTCATAAAAACCAAGTTGTTCTAATGTGTCCACCATACATACCTATTAGCAATTTGCTATTCCAAAGTACATTTGACTTGCTTTTATCTATCCTTCAAATTAAACTCTTTTGGTGTTATGCGAAAATTGGTCAGTAAAGCTCTCACGAACCTAATGGCACACTTTACTTTTCTCGTTTTAAAATTTTGACATTGTGGCTCTCTTATGTTGAGTTGTTATGCTTGCAAGTTGTAAGTTGGAAATTAGCCCAGCCATGCCGTCATGGGGCAAGCTTTCAACATTGCACTATCTTTTATTTGAGTTGATATCGTGATCTTTTATTTATGGATACTCGTGATGTGAAATAAGTTGGGAATCTTGCGGGATCATGGAGTTTTTATAAGTGTTAGGGAAACGCCTGGGCCGCTAATCTAAGCCATGCATAATTTATGGTGGAAATTTACAGCATGCCTATAGTGAACATTCAACGACGCATCTCACAATAAAAAGCTATACCAATGGTAAATAAAAGAGATGCCGAGGTGTTCATTGTCTGTTTATCCTGTCATTTTGATGTGGGCTTGATCCATGTCATCGGGCACGGAGGTACCCCGTTGGCGGTTCTCGATGATACACATATATTTACAATGACAAGAGCTTGCTTGGGACTCTAAGTCGAGTAGCATGAGGTTTGAGTATTCATATTTCACGGGACACGAGGTTTTCAACTTATGATTTGTCAAGCATATGCAGCATAAGTGTATTCGCATTAACTTTAACAATTCAAGATGCCTATGATGGGGGCAATGAGAGCTCAAAGCTAGTAAGTACCATAATTTTTGAAGGTTTATAAAACTTGCAATCACTGCTTCCCTCCGCGAAGGGCCTTTCTTTTACTTTTATGTTGAGTCACCACCTTCTACCTTTATGCACTGTCTAAGAGAGCATAGTTGTCATTCTGAGTATAATGTGCATTGTCCCAAAGTTTTCATTGATTGATTCATGATGTTGGTTTCACTTGTTCTCAAATTATTTATATCTAGTCGCCCTCTTACACTTGAAGGTGTCCTATGCATTTATGTTTTGCTCTCTCATGAAGGACAAGCTGAAAACCATTTGTATGTTTTTCCATATGATTTGAACACACATTTGACTTTCATTGTTTCATTTTCATGATCTTTTGTTTGTGTTCTTTTTCATGTTATAACATGGTTGCTAAGTTTCTTCTATCAAGATTATATCTTTCATGCCCATGTTTTAAGTTCTTTTGATCCCAGCGCACAACGCTTACATAGATGATCCAGATTGTGTAGGTGCATGTCACCTCAAAAATTATTTCTTTTGTTATCACTTACCTACTCGAGGAAGAGCAGGAGTTAAGCTTGGGGATGTTGATACGTCTCAAACATATCTACAATTTTTTATGCTCCATGCTTGTTTTTACACCATTTTCTTAGTGTTTCGTTACACTTCGTGGCATTTTTATGCATTTTCTGGAACTAACCTATTAACGAGATGCCACAGTGCCAGTTCCCTGTTTTCTGCTGTTTTTGTGTTTCAGAAAAGTTACACAGGAAATATTCTCGGAATTGGACAAAACAAAAGCCGAACATCCAGAAATTTACCGAAGCTTCCAGAGAACCGAAGAGGAGACAGAGAAGGGCCACAGGGCGGCCACACCACAGGGCGGCGCGGCCAGCCCCTGGCCCACACCCCCTGGTGGTGAGGCCACCCTGGCCCACTTCTGACGCCGCCCCTTCGCCTATAAAGACCCCCCAACGGGAAAAACCTAAATATCTGATCACTTTTCCAGAATACATCGCGATCCACCGTCGCCGTCGACCCGAGATCGGGAGGGTCCAGAAGCTCTTTCTGGCACCCTGTCGGAGAGGGGAATCGCCACCGGAGGTCTTCTTCATCGCCATGCTTGCCTCCGGCGCGATGAGTGAGTAGTCTACCTTGGACTATGGGTCCGTAGCAGTAGCTAGTTGGTTGTCTTCTCCACCATGTGCTTCATGTTTAGATCTCGTGAGCTGCTTTACATGATCGATACTACCTTTATGTAATTCTACATGTTGTGTTTGTTGGGATCCGATGAATATTGGTGTTATGATTGAGTTGATGTGCTGAATATTATCTTATATTATCTCTATGTTATTTATGATCTTGCATGCTCTTCGTTGTTAGTAGCTATCTTGGTCGAGTAGTTGCTAGTGACTCCAAGAGGGGGTATTTATCCTCGATAGTTGGGTTCATGCCTCTATTTAATCTGGGGGAGTGACAGAAACCTCTAAGGTTGTAGATGTGCTGTTGCCACTAGGGAGAAAACAATATTCATATGCTCAAGGGCATATGCTTTGTTTATATTACACACTTTGCTTAATGCAGTTATCTCTTGTTCGCAACTTAATACTTGTGGAGTTCTCGGATTGATTCACCACAAGTGGATTATTAGTCATAGATGCAGTTGGATGACGGTCTATGTATCTTGTTGTAATGCCCAGAGTAAATCTCATAGTGATCCTCTCGACATATGCACGTTGTCTTTATTCTATCAATTGCCCAACTGTAATTTATTTACCCAGCATGTGCTATTTTATCTTATGGAGAGACACCACTAGTGAACTATGGACCCCGGTCCTATTTCCATTATATTGCTATCACATATTTACTTTACTCGCACTGTTTACTTTACTCGCATACTACTATTGCTTTCCACTCGATACGCTCATACCCTTTGTTTCAAGCAAACCGGTGAGATTGACAACCTCATCGTAAGTTGGAAACAAACTATTTGGTTATGTTGTGTGCAGGTTCCACGTTGCTACTAGTTGAAGACGCGCTAACAAGTTATCGTTAATGGCGCCCTTGTTGGAGTGTCACTAGGCTAGCAAGCATCACCTTCTGGAGTATTGGCTTTTTCTACTGGATTGATAACCTTGGTTTCATAACTGAGGAAAAACTTGCTGCTATATTTATCAAACCTTCTCTTGAGGTTTCCAACTGGCCGGTTATTTTACTTCATCAACAAACGCAATCAAGCTTTCTGGCATCATCATCACCGCGCCATCAGCAGCTTGAGCACCAGCAGTAGATTTTCTTTGATTACCAGCATGAGGAACAATATCAGCAGGAGATTTCTTGGATGCCCGGGCAACAACACCATCTCGTGTTCCACCAATAATTTTAGCATGCAAAATGTGGCCAGGAGAGTCTGCAAACCTTTCTAATTGATCTTCAATCTTTTACATGTCCACAGGTGTAACAACCCCCCACGGTGATACCCATTCGAATTCTACAGTTTGTGCGGAGCCCATTGGAACAATTCCACGAACAAGTTCAACCATCCCAGATATAGACTTGAAGCTTCTTTCTGCAGCGAGCAAGGTTACCTTACAACCCTCCACAGCTACGGAGTGCCCATTGTCAAGCATACCAACATACTGATGAATTTGTAGAGGGACGCTGTAATATTTGCAAATCCTACTCGACACAAGATTGGGGAAATAAGAAATGCTTGTTAGTGTTCGACTAACAAACATCTCTCGCTAAAATATATCTTGATTTCCTATATTCAGCTAGCAGATACCGATAAAGAATGGTTAAATACATAAGAGAAGACAAGCTCACCTCCTCCGGCTGCTTAGGGTGAGACATGATTCCTGAGTTGTGGGCCCTTCCATCCTCGGTGCTGCTCAGCTCGTCTCCCGACGATGGCGATCTATCTCTGCGCAATGGCTCGCTCGACATTCGGCATCACCGCGGGCCGTCGGGCGCGGGCACGCGAGCTTTAAGCAGCGCTATCTGTCTGTGTCGCCGCCGCCGCCGTCCTAGGGTTCAGGCAAGGTTAAGGGCGGGGGAACGAACTAGATCTTGACCGTACACTGCTGCGGAGTGACCCCATTACATCGAATTGCCACACAGATTGACACGCTGGAACTAACATGAAACGGAGAAATACTGACATGCGGGACCGCAATGGGCCTATAACGGGAGAAGTCACATCAATATTTGGTTTGGCCTACATTCGTTCAAAATGGGCCCTCTGAGGAATTACCTATCCAACTTTTCAAATGACGCCTATTACAAGCAACAAAGATACCTGTGAGCTTGTGCGGAACTCGATGACCGCAAACAAAATCTGACTTAGATTGATCAAGAGAGAGCGCCTAATTCGTGGGCCTACCCAATACCGGTGAATCAGAGTGGTACGCAAAGCCCATAAACTACGGCCCGTTAGGGTTCCTCGTCCGCCACTCCCCACACATAAACACTCCTGCGCGTCCGCCTCCACGTTCTCTCTCCCCCGTCGGCCGCCATCTCCTCCTCAGGTCTAGGTCTCCTCCGCCTCCGGCCTCGAGAGCTCGCCAAAATGGTCGCCCACAGGGTAAGTTTCCCTCCCGCGCCGCCGTCCTCCCGTTCTATCGATCCGCCGCGCCCGCGATCCCCCCGTCTATCGCTGATCTCTGCGTTTCTCTCTATGTTTGTTTCATTCTGCCGCGCCCGCAGTTCCATCAGTACCAGGTGGTGGGTCGCGCCCTGCCGACTCCCGGCGATGAGCAGCCCAAGATCTACCGCATGAAGCTCTGGGCCACCAACGAGGTTCGCGCCAAGTCCAAGTTCTGGTCAGTCCCCCTCCCGAACTGCAAGCTGCAGAGTCATGTTCTTCTTCGCGCGTTCGTACGGTGGCCGCGAGCGCTTTTACTGATGGTTCCGTATTGTTGTGTTTGTGCGCAGGTACTTCCTCAGGAAGCTCAAGAAGGTGAAGAAGGCCAATGGGCAGATGCTCGCCATAAACGAGGTACCGCTTTTTCGCCGCTGATGTAACCTTGACTGTGTTGGTTTGGAGTAAAGCCAGCGTCTCATTAGATCAGACGTTTTATTGTGTTGATCTTACTTCGTGAATATCCTCGATGTTCGCTGTCAGGTAGAGCTGTTTGAAGTATACTAACTTGATCCAATGTGATAGGTCTGCTGATTAATGGTTTATTGTATTGCACTGGAAGTCTTTAGTCACCCTACTTTAGATCATGTTTGTGGGTCTCGTCCTAATTTGCATGTTTAGTATTAATTCCTATGTCCTCTGATTTTGCTGAAACTGGGTACTGAGTGGAGCTATAGTTTGCTCCATAATTACTTGATCTGTAGTGTAGTTGCTGTTTGATTGTTAGATTTGCTCTGTATCAGGTGAGCCTTTCTTCTGGTGCAGATATAAGTTGAATGAGCCACCATTCAACGAGTAGAATGTTTTGTCCCATTCAGTCTGCCCATGGAATGGTGCAATACCTTTTGAATTGAGTAGCTTGTTGTATAGGGTTTGCACATGGGCCCCCAACATTTATGTAATAACAAGCAAGTATTCCTATATGTTTCCTTATCCATATGAGAGAAGCATCATTTTATTTCTTCATTCATATGCTATATTGTTACTTTGTGTATATTTATTTGATGTTATATGTAATGTACAAATTATCTTTTGCAACTGTCAGTCCGTCAAGAGCATGTTGTATTTGCGGTAATTGTATTTTCACTTGTCACATGGAGTGGAGATAGATATTGCCCAGCCTTGAAAATTTGCTATACATGTCCCTTTGCTGAATCCGTAATTTGTAACTGGTTTTGTATAGGTCTGTTTTATTTAATCCATGTAGTTGCAGCCTAATGAGTTAGTGACCCAACTATTGTCGTGGTAGCAAGTTAAGCTTGATTATCTGGGGTATTATTGTACTTTGGTATGATTGTGTTTTGTATTCATGCTATGTGTAGAATAGGAAACTTGGAAGTATTTCAACAGGCTGCACTGTGCTTTGTCTTACTGATGCTTTCCCAGTATGTACATGCATGGCTGTTTTTTGTTTTCCTTCCTATTTCTAAGCTTGTTGTACATCTCATAGATCTTCGAGAAGAACCCAACCACCATCAAGAACTTTGGCATCTGGCTCCGTTACCAGAGCAGAACCGGCTACCACAACATGTACAAGGAGTACCGTGACACTACCCTGAATGGTGCCGTGGATCAGATGTACACCGAGATGGCATCGCGTCACCGTGTGAGGTCCCCCTGCATCCAGATCATCAAGACGGCCACGGTCCACTTCAAGCTATGCAAGAGGGACAACACCAAACAGTTCCACAACGCTGAGATCAAGTTCCCGCTGGTCTACCAGAAGGTTAGGCCGCCCACCAGGAAGCTCAAGACAACATTCAAGGCGACGAGGCCCAACCTGTTCATGTGATCAGGGAAAAGGCTCTCTCACCCACTGTTCTGTGTTTTAGCGTGTATGAGTCAGGAAGGTTTTGCCTGTCGAAGTTTTGATGTCTTGTGGTTTATGCACTTTGAATGTTTTCAGTCCCGACTCTGGATTTTGATGCTTTGCTACTCTTGACTCTCTTGAGTGTTACTACTAGTAATGAGCTGATACAGTGTCGCTTCAGTATAACTTGATCCATCATTTGCGTACCTCCTGGAACATTTTGTGCTTTACCCCTTAAAGTTTCTCGTACGTGCAGTGTCACCTCCATGTCCCGCTCAAGTTGAGTACTACGCAAACTACCCATATCAGAACCAACTGCTTAGAGTAATTTGAGCTTTGATGTGCGTATCCCAGATTCCCAGGGAGTACCTGCTCAGATCAGAATTTTAGCCTGCAAAAACAATCTCCTGCTGTTTGGGAACTACACTACATTAGTATTCAATCGTTGGCCTGACAATTCTTCATGTTCTTTGAACAAAAGAAAGTGAAGGTAGCAGCGTTCTCCTCCGCATTCTTCCTCTCCGGCGCCCCTGCCGCTTGGAGCAAGGAAGGATGAAGTGGTTGGCTTGTACTACTAAGTAGTTCTAGGTTTCTCGGCGAGATGCCGGTAGGGGTAGTTTAACATGTTTTTTTTGGAGAGTTGCATCGGTTTTTCCTAGCCAGATCCGATGCTGCTTGTGGCTGGTTGTCCTAGCTGTGGTGCTCCATCGGTTGGTACCGAAGGCAACAGGCATCTGCACCAGAACTCCCCAAATAAGACAGTTGTTCTTGTGGGAGCTTCACCTCTTCCGTTTCTTGCTCTTCTTGTCATCGAGGGGATGGGAGCGGGGGATTTGTTGTTGGGCTGCCCAGATCTGAAGCTCCTTGGGGATTTCAAATTCCCCATGATGTTTGATCAGAGCTTATCCTCGGCGGCTCATTCACGGCTACATGTCGTTTCATTCTCGTCCTCGGTAGCTAAAGGGTGGCTGCTCCCCGTATCTTTTCGATGCCACTTCTTCTTCAACCTTGAGCCAGAGAGCCAAGAAGGTGGCCCTGCTGCTTCATCATGGTGTTCTCCATCTACTTTGGGCCAAGTGGTTTCGTCCCCGACGTCGGAGTTGGTGACGATGCTCTGAAGCTTCATCGCATCGATGGTGGTCAAGGACCCAGTTGTAATTTCTTGTTTCATTCTAGGGCCTGGTGTGCTAAATGTGAGGACTATGCTATAATTTCTTTTTATTTAGAGATCCTTCTTGTAAACTGTAACACCACCACGTAAGTTTCGGAACCCTTCGGTAGTCCTTTCCCTTTTTGGATACAAAGAAACAAACATTACAATCTAGCCCCTGGCATAGAGAACCCTAGAGGGAAATGTAAATGTGATCGGGTTCTTTTTGTTGCTACACCTTGAGGACAAAGACAACATGGACGCCATGATGAAGTAGCATTGCCTCCCTTGACATAATCTTTGGGTTGGGAGGAAGCGATTTTTTAACCACCTTTTCGACCAAAAGATGCAGTAGAGGCAAGACCGATAAGCAAGCGCCTTTGCCAGGCCATCGAGGAAAAAGGAGAAAGGCCGTGCCTTAGCTTCAAAATGCTGAAGTGGATCAAGCTTGGCTCAATCGAAGGGATATGGACCTACTTCCTTCCCTTCCTCCGTCCTTTCCACGACGACGATAGTAGGGCGAGGAGACAACCAGAAGCCAAACCTCCAGAACTACAGGACTAGGACTGGTGACTCCACTCAATGCTTGCACCAATAGAATCCTTGCTAGCTCCCCCTTCCCCACCGCAAAGATTTGAAGGGAGCAACCAGAGAGAGCAACAACACCCGCTAGATCGTGTGAGAGAGGATGAACTTATTGAGGCGCGCTCTCCAAATCCATCTTCAACCGCTGTACTTCATGGAATACATCAGAGAAACAACATGAGAATCGCCTATCGCCGCTTGGAGATAACAAAGGAGAGTGTGCCAATGACATACCGACGGACGCCAAGAAGGCCAACATACTCCTAATCTGGCCCTAGACACCTACTTCTACACTACAACTGTACGAAGGGGATCCTTGTCCGCCTCAACGATGACCACCATCGGCGAAGAGAGGGGGAGGGGCCAGATGTCCCTTGATCTAGAGGATCATAGGCAACATAGGTTTCTACGGGAAATGCGATATCTTCATTGATTAGTTGTTAGTAGTTTAAGGATGAATAATTTTCGTTGCATTATCTGCCAGCAGACATTGAACCCTACTTAAAGAGGGTTCGGTGTAACTATTATGATTGTATCACGCGTGAAAAGTGCTTTTGGCTCTGGGGCTCGAGTGCCCCCTCCATTTTTTTTAAAAAAACTATAGTATTAAGTTTTAAAAAATTATGAAAATAAATCTAGACATAGTCAATGATGCAATCTACAAGTATCCAAAATTTATTACGAAATTCTTTGTATTCTGGGCTACACAAAAATAAAAATGCGATAAGCTTTGTAGATTTGAAATATACATACTTAGATCTAGATATTTGTCAGTTTTATGTAGCCCAAAATACAAAGTATTTGGGCATGTTTTTTTGCATATTTGTGGAATAAATAGTTGCCTACATGCAAAAAAAAAAATCAAGTTTTTTAAACTTAAAAATATAATATTCATTAAAAAAAAACAGAACCACGAGTGCCCATGTGCACTAAATCTTCACTCACTGATGCGACTTTGAGTTATTGTATACTCCCTTCATAAAAAAGTAATAGTAGAAATGCAAAATTAAAGTTCCAAAATGTACATATCTGTTTACGACTATCATGTACGAAACACATCTACACGAATATCTTGTAAGTTTAAAAACCAAGTTTAAAATTTTAAAATGACTAACCGTAGCACAAATTCTGTTTGGGGTTTTCGCTTCAGTAACATCACTTCTTCCGTTCTAAATTAAATGTCTTAATTTTATCTAGATACAAATATATCTAGCCACATTTTAGTGTATAGATACTTGTGAATTTAGACAAAGTTGAAACAATTTGGAACGAATGAAGTGGTAATGTTGCAACCTTGATATGAGAGTTTGATCATATTGGCATGTCCTTCTGTCAAGGAGGTCCAACTGCGATGACGTCCGTTCCCTTAAGAAAGTAGAAAATTTGAAAATCCCTTGAGCTCCCGAGCTCCCTAGCTCTGTATTTTAATTTTTTTTTTGAAAACCTTACTTCAAAAACTAAAGAAGTAAAAACACACAAGTACTTACATAGGATTGCATGAAAACTTTTGTCCATAAATATGCTCAGATGTGATCTGCACAAAAAGACAAATCGAGATCAAAATCAAGTTTTTTTTTCCTTTTTGGACCATAATTTTTTTTTCACATCCCAGGATATATAGTATATTTTTTACAAAACTTCACAAAATGTAGATCACATATGTACGTATCCACATAGTTATTTTCCATACTTTTTGTACCTCAAATAACATTTTCTAATTTTAAAAATCGAGCTCCATATAGCTCGACACTTAAATAAACTAAGGAAATTAGCCGGAGAGGGGATTTGGTGCACATGAGCACCAGTGCTCCCTCACTTTTAGAATTTTGAATTTTTAAATATCTCATACTTTTATATCTCCAAAAATTATGTCGTTAAATAATAGATAGATATGTACAAGAGGAGTGTGTGCGAAAAAGTCCCGTTAAAAAATACATTGTATTTTAAAAGATATAAAAAAGACAAATTTCTGATAGTAAATAGTAGTAAAGTAGAAGTAAAATAATATATTCTTTTGTCAGAAATTTGTCTTTTTTGTATATCCTAAAATATAAAGTATTTTTTAACAGGACTTTTTCACGTATGCTCCTACTACATATATCTTTTTATATATTTAACACCATAATTTTTAAAAACATAAAAGTGTGAAGTTTTGAAATTTTCTAAAATCTAAAACTACAGAGATCACTGGTGCCCATGTTTCAAATGAACTTTCCGAATTAGCCGTTGCTAGTTTATGGCAATAAATTATCAAGATACATATTGCTCGATCATAGTTAAAGAATTATATATAGATAAATTAGTGAATCATTAAAACATATCTCAGATAATCAGTTAATGTTTCCCCAAATAAATGACATGGTAGCCCCTTTTTATACTGCGTCAATTAGGATAATCTTCGTCTGTGTTTTCTCATCTCAGATCTATTTTCTCAACCGCCACCAGCTCTATGAAGATTCTGTCGCTGCCCTCCCCCGCATCTGTTAGATCTTATCCCATGAAAAAACTAGTTGCTCATAACCTTACACAACTAGATCTACAACTGGGTCGGCGACCTTGGTGACTTGACACATCTACGTGACTTTGCGGCCGACGATCTTGACCAGCTATGATGGTGCCACTCTGGCGTTCCCTCGATGCATATCGCCGCCGATTAACTTAGCGTGACGAGCTATCAACTTCAAGTTATGTCACTCCGTATTGCCGTCGTGCGGAAGAAGAAGGTAAAATCTAATAAAAATTTAATAAGTGTTAATCCCACACATATATACAATCATGTTGTCGCCTTTTTGTGAACGACTTATTGGAACGACCAACCCATCCATGTTTACTTCACTTTGGTTTTATTTACCCCACAAATGCTTAGCCGTAAAAGAAATCTCCACCACGCCTACCCCACCAAAACCTACTAATATGAAATTAGTCGTTCCAAGTTTATGACATTAATTTCTCACGATACGTATTACTCAATCATAGTTAAAGAATTATATATACGTATATTAGTAAATCATCAAACATATCTCACTTGATTTGATAATCAATTAATTTTGTTCAAATAAATGATTTGGAAGCCCCTTTTTATACCACGTCAATTGGGACATATTCGTCTATGTTTTCTCACCTCAGATCTATTTACTCAGCGGCCACTAGCTCTATGAAGATTTTGTCGTCGCCCTCCCCCACATCTGTTAGATCTTATCCCACCAAAACTTAGTTGCTCATAAGTTTACACAATTAAATCTACAACTGGGTTGGCGACCTCGGTAATTCGACACATCTAGGTGACTTTGCGGCCAACGATCTCGACCGCTTTTGATGGCGCCACTCTGGCGTGACCTCGATGCATATCACCCCCAAATAACTCAGCGCGATGAGCTATCAACTTTGAGTACCGACTCCATATCACCAACTCGCGGAAGAAAAAGGTGATATCTAATCAGAATTTAATAAGTGTTAATCTCACACATATGTACAATCCCATTGCTGCCTTTTTGTGAATGAATTATTAAGGAGACTTTGGGGTCGAAGATCTCGACCACCTTTGATGGTGCCACTCTAGCGTACCCTCGATGCGTATCGCCGCCGAGTAACTCAACGCGATGAGCTATCAACTTTGTGTCATGTGACTCCGTATTGCCGCCGCCGCGCGAAAGAAAAAGTTAAAAATCTAATCAAAATTTAATAAGTGTTAATCCTGTACATATGTACAATCATGTTACCGCCTTTTTGTGAACGAATTATTGGAACGACTAACCCATCTATGTTACCATCCCTTTGGTTTCATTTCCCGCATACGCTTAGCTATAAAAGAAATCTCCACCAGCCCTACTCCTCTCGCTGCTAGATCTTACCCCCACTAAAACATAGCAACATGAAATTAGTTGTTGCTAGTTTATGGTATTAATTTCTCAAGATACATAGTACTTGATCATAAAGAATTTTATATACATATATTATTAAATTATTAAACATATCTCACTTGATTTGATAATCAATTAATGTTGCCCAAATAGATGATTGGGTAGCCCCTTTTTATACCGCGTTAATTGGGACAATCTTTGTCCGTGTTTTCTCACCTCATATCTATTTGCTCAGCGGCTGCTAGCTCTATGAAGATTTCACTACCGCCTCTTCATCTGCTAGATCTTGTCCCGCCAAAACCTAGTTGCTCATAAGCTTACACAATTAAATCTACAGCTGGGTCAGCGACCTCGGTAACTCGACGCATCTAGGTGACTTTGCGGCCGATGATCTCGACTGCCTTTGATGGCGCCACTCTGGCATGCTCTCGATGCGTATCGCTTCCGAATAACTCAGCGTGATGAGCTATGCTTTAAGTCATGTCACTACATATTACCGCCACAGGGAAGAAAAAGGAAAAATATAATCAGAATTTAGTCAGTGTTAATCCTGCACATGTGAACAATCACGTTGCCTGCTTTTTGTGAACCATTTATTGGAACGACCAACCCATCCATTTTTCCTTCCCTTTGGTTTTTTTTTTTTTGACACTGTAATCCGCTCTTTATTCATAAGATAAAAACAAGTTACAAGTTACGAACGAACAGACCTTACAGAACTGAAAAGATAGGATAAACCTATGCAAAAAACCAGCGTCTATCCTCCTCCTTCGACACCACCAAAGCGAACGCCAAAGGGACGGAAGATAGATCACCACAACACCCGAGCTCGACGCGGCTCCATCGCTGATCAGCAGCTTTTCGGACCTCCAAAGTAGTTTGCCAGAGGCAAAACCATTGTCGTTGAAAGAATCAGACCGAGGCAACATGTCCTCGGACACGCAATCGAACTCCAGAACTAATACCCCCCCACGACTACAGCGTCGGGGAAGGAAATTAGAACTGTCGGCCTCCATCCACAAACCCAGCATAGGATACACCATCTGCACGTACTCCTGGACAACACATCCTCCCTGCTCCACCATGACGTCGGAGCCAACGCCATAGTAACAGGGACAGAGCAGGAGGATGAACACACCCGATGGGATCACCGCCTCCGCCTCGACGACACCATCCAAGAAACTGAAAGCTGCCGATCCGAGGAATCGGCAAACACACGATGCCATCAACTCCGAGACGCCGCCATGAAGGACACCGCCGGTGTGGGAGTGGAGCTGAGGCAGATTTATTCGTCCGGGCGTCGCTCCCACCACCCCAACGACGCTCCACGACCTGCAAAACCAAACCCTAACTACAGAGCGGAGAGACCGGATCCCCCCTCCCCACCGCCGCCAGAGCAGGCGGAGGGAGAGGGGACCAACACGGCCGGTGGAGATCGGGTGGAAAAGGCGGCGCCTCCCTGATCGCCTTCCCTTTGGTTTTATTTACCCCGTAGACGCTTATCCGTAAAAGAAATCTCCACCACCCTACTCCTCGTCGCTAGATCTTATCCCACCAAAACCTAGCAACATGAAAATAGCCATTGCTGGTTTATGCCATTAACTTCTCAAGACAAATATTTCTCAATCATAGTTACAGAAATATATATATATATATATATATATATATATATCAACACGGATTTGCTACCACCGGTGGTAGCTATACACCGTTAAACAGCCGTTGGATCAGCCAATAGAGCAATCTGCACCATACACGGATTTAACAGAGCAAAGTGCTCGTTAACGCCGTAGCTTAGCCAAACCGCCCACCCTGCACATCTCTCTCTCCCACTTGGCCCGCAGCCTTATCCCCACCAGGAACACCACCAGGCACCAGCCCCGTTCCCCACCACATGGCGAGCTCCCCTGCTGACACTCGGTCGACCTCGACTTGCCGCGGGACCATCGGCGTCCCTGCCTCCGGCGGTGGTCTTCCTCGCCAGCAGGGGACAGTTAAAGGTGACGTCGGCCGAGATGCAGAAAATATGCGTGATGGTGGAAAGGTCGAGGCAGGTGGAGGTGAAGAAGGGTGGTGCGGTGGCCACCGGCGGGCTCGGGTCGGTGTCCGCGGCGGCGCTGGTGGGTTGCGGACGTGGCACTGGTGTGGGTGGCCGGGACGAGGGCTGGGTCTGTCGCCGGTGTCGGTGCCTTCCACAATCGAGTAGGGCGTGGACGCGCTGGCCGTGCCGGCGTCGATCTCCGGGATTGTCTCGGGTAAGCTAGACCACCAGACCGGCCGCCGCCGAGGGCTGCGTTGTGTGCTCCTCCTTCCTGCGCCCTCGGGAAATCAGGGAGGCGCGAGCCTTCCACAGGCGAGCTTGACATGGACGGGGGAGGCGCGGTGGCGCCGGAGCCTTCTACAAGCGAGCAGGACGTGGACAGGGACTGGCCGCGTCGTCTAGCATGATGGGGAGGTACCCGAGCGACGGCAGGAGGGGCACCGCCGATGTAGGCCAGGGGCATCGCGTGCTGGTTGGAGGCACCAGTCGACGGCGGATCTGAGGGCGTGGGTGCCTCTGCCGGCGATGGAGAAGGCGGGCGGCGCAGGGGCTGTCGGCTGCGGGGACCTGCCAGCTCCAGGGGAAGGTCGAGACCTGCTCTCCTCCGCCTCCAACCACAGCTGGAGGTGCTCTGCTCGAATCGGCAAAACCGGGCCGAGAACCGTGCGCGGTGGGTGCTCGCAAACGGAGAAGGCAGAGCACCGGCCGGGCCTGGTGGCCGCCGTGGATGTATGGTGAAGGGGCAGATTGATTTGTTTTGCTCCACGGCAGGCTGTGTATCGATTGCTTCTATTTTTTGAGAATTCTGCATCGATCGCTAGTAGTACCAGCTTCGCGTGGATCCATCCGCGTTCTAGTTTTTCCTTTTTCTTCATTTTTTTGCCATTTTTTTGCACTTCTGATTTTGATCCAGTTTTTCGGATCCTGATTTTGTCTCAAACTTCATTGGACCTGAGATGGCCGGACCGAGGCCGACGGTGCAGTGCTAGGTGTGGGGAACTGGGGATCTTGCGGTGGTGGGGAAAACTCCTCAAGTAGGACGAGCCGTACCTCCTCCTGATCAGAGGACAGAGAAAAGTGAGAGGAGAGGGGAAAGGTGAGGTGAGGAATCTGCTAACGGATGTTAAACGGCGGTTGCCATGCATAGCTACCACCGGTGGTAGCAGGCTATTTTGCATATATATATATATATGTATATATATATGTATATTAGTAAATCATTAAAAATATCTTACTTGATTTGAAAATCAATTAATGTTGTCCAAATAAACGATGGGGTAGCCCATTTTTATACCGCATCAATTGGGACAATCTTTGTCCGTGTTTTCTCACCTCACATCTATGTGCTCAGCGGCCGCTGATACGTCTCAAACGTATCTATAATTTTTGATTCTCCATGCTTTTTATACACCATTTGCTTTGTGTTTTTTTACATTTCGTGGCGTTTTTATGCATTTTATAGAACTAACCTATTAACGAGATGCCACAGTGCCACCTCCCTGTTTTTGTTGTTTTTGTGTTTCAGAAAAGCTACACAGGAAATATTTTTGGAATTGGACGAAACAAAAGCCAGAATTTCTATTTTTTTCTGACACGAGACGAAGTCCGAAGATGAGACGGAGGGGCACCAGGGGGCGGCCGCACCATGGCATGGCGCGGGCCACCCCCTGGCCATGCCATGACTAGGTGTGGGCCCCTGGCCCACCTCCTGACGCCGCCCTTCCGCCTATATAATCCCCTCGACCGGAAAACCTAAAGGGACCGATCAATTTTCCACGAAACCTACTGCAAGCCACCGCCATTGTCGACGCGAGATCGGGATGGTCCGGAAGCTCTTCCCGGCATCCTGCCGGAGAGGGGAATCACCGCCGGAGGCCTTCTTCATCACCATGGTTGCCTCCGGGGTGATGTGTGAGAAGTCTACCTTGGACTACGGGTCCATAGCAGTGGCTAGATGGCTGTCATCTCCACCTTATGCTTCATGTTTAGATCTTGTGAGCTGCCTATCATGATCAAGATTTTCTTTGTGTAATTCTACATGTTGTGTTTGTTGGGATCCGATGAGTATTGGTACTATGTCAAGTTGATATGCTGAATTATTATCTTTATGTTATCTCTATGTTGTTTATGATCTTGCATGCTCTCCGTTGCTAGTAGATATCTTGGCCGAGTAGATGCTAGTGACTCCAAGAGGGGATATTTATGCTCGATATTGGGTTCATGCCTCTAGTAATCTGGGGGAGTGACAGAAACCTCTAAGGTTGTAGATGTGCTGTTGCTACTAGGGAGAAAACAACAATCTTGTGTTCAAGGATATTCGTATTGTTTACATTACACACTTTGCTTAAGACGATAATCTGTTGCTTGCAACTTAATACTCAATGGTTGCTCGGATGACATCCGGAGGGTGGATTATTAGTCATAGATACAATTGGATTACGGTTTATGTATTATGTTGTAATGCCCAAGTTAATCTCATAGTGATCCTCATGACATTTGTATGTTATCTTTATTCTATCAATTGCCCAACTGTAATTTGTTTACCTAGCATGTTGTTATTTATCTTATCGAGAGACACCACTAGTGAACTATGGACCCCAGTCTATTCTTTTACATTGCTATTACCGTTTACTATTTACTTGCTTTATTTATATTCTTGCAAACTACTATCTTTTACTACTCGATACGCTCAATCCTTTGTTTACAGCAAACCGGTGAGATTGACAACCTCACTGTGAGTTGGGACAAAGTGCTTGGTTGTGTTGTGTGCAGGTTCCACGTTGCTGCTGGTGTAAAGCTACACCTTGGACAAGTTCCTGACGCCATTGTCTGGGGTTGTTGCAAAGCTAGCGGGCATCGACCTTCTGAAGTTTGGTTCTTTCTCCTACTGGTTCGATAAACCTTAGTTTCACAACTGAGGAAAGACTTGCTGTTGTGCTCATCATAACCTTCTCTTGGGGTTTACCAAACTGGGCGGTTACATATATAATATTCCTACATCAACACCGCACCACCAGCCGCTAGCACTACGAAGATTTTGCCACCACGTACTTCCGCATCTATTAGCTCTTATCCCACCAAAACCTAGTTGCTCATAAGCTTACATAATTAGATCTACAACTAGGTCAGCGATCTCGATAACTTGACACATCTAGGCGACTTTGCGGCCGATGATACGTCTCAACGTATCTATAATTTTTGATGCTCCATGCTTGTTCTTACACCATTTGCTTAGTGTTTTGTTACACTTCGTGGCGTTTTTATGCATTTTCCGGGACTAACCTATTAACAAGATGCCACAGTGCCAGTTCCCTGTTTTCTGTTGTTTTTGTGTTTCAGAAAAGTTACACAGGAAATATTCTCGGAATTGGACAAAACAAAAGCTGAACATCCCAATATTTAACGAAGCTTCCAGAAGTCCGAAGAGGAGACGGAGAGGGGCCAGGGGCCAGCCTCACCACCAGGGGGCACGGCCCAGCCCCTGGCCGCGTGCACCTGTGGTGAGGGCCCCCTAGTCCACTTTTGATGCCGCCCCTTTGCCTATAAAGACCCCCCAATGGGAAAAACCTAAACCCCGATCAATTTTCCAGAAACACATCGCGATCCGCCGCCGTCGTCGACCCAAGATCGGGAGGGTCCAAAAGCTCTTCCCGGCACCTTGCCGGAGAGGGGAATCGCCACCGGAGGTCTTCTTCATCGCCATGCTTGCCTCCGGCGTGATGAGTGAGTAGTCTACCTTGGACTATGGGTCCATAGCAGTAACTAGATGGTTGTCTTCTCCACCATGTGCTTCATGTTTAGATATCGTGAGCTGCCTTACATGATCGAGATCATCTTTGTGTAATTCTACATGTTGTGTTTGGATCCGATGAATATTGGTGTTATGTTAAGTTGATGTGCTGAATATTATCTTATGTTATCTCTATGTTGTTTATGATCTTGCATGCTCTCCGTTGTTAGTAGCTATCTTGGCCAAGTAAATACTAGTGACTCCAAGAGGGGGTATTTATGCTCGATAGTTGGGTTCATGCCTCTATTTAATCTGGGGGAGTGACAGAAACCTCTAAGGTTGTAGATGTGTTGTTGCCACTAGGGAGAAAACAACATTCTTGTGTCCAAGGACATTCGTTTTGTTTACATTACACACTTCGCTTAATGCAGTTATCTATTGTTCGCAACTTAATACTCGTGGGGTGTTCGGACGATATCCCCGCGAGTGGATTATTAGTCATAGATGCAGTTGGATGGCGGTCTATGTATTTTATTGTAATGCCCAGAGTAAATCTCATAGTGATCCTCGTGACATATGCACGTTATCTTTATTCTATCAATTGCCCAGCTGTAATTTGTTTACCCAGCATGTTGTTATTTATCTTATGGAGAGACACCACTAGTGAACTGTGGACCCCGGTCCAATTTCCTTTACATTGTTACACCGTTTTACTTTTACTCGCACTGTTTACTTTCTCGCATACTATTACTATTTTCCACTCGATTCGCTCAATCCTTTGTTGACAGCAAACTGGTGAGATTGACAACCTCATCGTAAGTTAGGAGCAAGGTTCTTGGTTGTGTTGTGTGTAGGTTCCATGTTGTTGCTGGTGCAAAGCAAAGCCCTGGACGATGCGCCTTATAAATTGTCCGGAGCTATCACGAAGCTAGCAGGCATCACCTTCTGAAGTATTGGCTTCTTCCTACTGGTTCGATAAACCTTGGTTTCTTACTGAGGGAAAACTTGCTACTGTGCTCATCATACCTTACTCTTGGGGTTCCCAACTGGGTGGTTATCTGCCCGCATCAAGCTAATTTTCTGGCGCCGTTGCCAGGGAGAAAGAAGACTTCTGCAAGGGGAGTTTCACACGCACATCCTTTACTTTGTTTATTGTTTTGCTTTACTTTATTTTTGCTTGCATCGTTTTATCAAAAATATAAAAAAATTAGTTTCCTATTAGTTGTTATTTTTACTTGTTTGCTTTTAGCTTTGCTAGAATGGGTACTCATGAGAACACCGAGTTGTGTGATTTTACTAGCACTAATAATAGTGATTTTATCTGCACTCCTATTGCGCCACTTGCTCCTGCTGCAAATTTTTATGAGATTAAACCTGCTTTATTAAACCTTGTTATGAAAGAGCAATTTTCTGGTGCTAGTACTGATGATGCTGCAGCTCATCTCAACAATTTTGTTGAGCTATGTGAGATGCAGAAATATAAGGATGTAGAAGGTGATATTATTAAGCTTAAGTTGTTTCCTTTTTCTTTGAGATGAAAAGCTAAGGATTGGTTGCTATCTTTGCCTAGAAATAGTATTGATTCTTGGGCTAAGTGTAAGGATGCTTTTATTGAAAAATACTATCCTTCTGCTAAGATCATAGCTTTGCGTAGTGATATCATGAAGTTTACGCAGTTTGATAATGAACATGTTGCTCAGGCTTGGGAAAAAAATGAAATCTATGATAAAGAATTGCCCTACTCATGGACTGACTACTTGGATGATTGTCCAAACTTTTTATGCAGGACTAAATTTTTTTTCAAGAAACCTATTGGATTCAGCTGCTGGAGGCACTTTTATGTCCCTTACCTTGGGCGCCGCAACCAAGCTTCTTAACAACATGATGGTAAATTATTCTGAATGGCACACCGAGAGAGCTCCACAAGGTAAGAAGGTAAATTCTGTTGAGGAAACCTCTTCCTTGAGTGATAAGATTGATGCTATTATTCTTAGGGCATGTACATTAGTTACAACGCTAGGTGTCTGCAAAATCTGTCCATGTCAACTACAGACAGCCAAGAAGATAGCGTATACAATAAGGAGTCTGTTTAGCTACCTATAACCACCAGATTTCATGGAAAGGAGGGGCCGTAAATTTTCTGGCATACGAGATCCAACCGCCCCATGATTAGCGATGAGCTCGTACAATGGGAACTAGTCCATCTATAAGCAGCGATTCTCACGGCTACAGATTGACTGTAATTCTACAGACGGACTCCTCTGTTTTCTATTCTCTCTCTCTCCCCCACGTCATCTAATTTTCTATGTGGACAGTATTATAGACGGCTGACTAGATACCATTGTACATGCCCTTATGCTTTCTAATGATAGAGCTCATGTTGATCCTAATAATGTTCCTTTGGCCTCTTTGGTTGCTCAAGAAGAGCATGTTGATGTAAACTTTATTAGAAATAATAATTTTAACAACAATGCTTATAGGAACAATTTTGCTAGTAAAAATTATAGGCCATATCCTTCTACCAATGGTAATAGTTATGGTAACTCTTATGGTAATTCCTCCAACAACACTAGGGCCGCGCCCTCTGAGCTTGAAGTCATGCTCAAGGACTTCATCGGTAAGCAAACTGCTTGTAACAAGTCTGTTGAGGAAAAGTTAGGCAAAATTGATATTCTTGCTTCTAAAGTTGATAGCCTTGCTCTCGATGTTGAACTTCTGAAATTAAAAGTGTTGCCTAATGAGGTGAAGGAGAACAATACTTTTGCCACTGCTAATGCTATCCAAGTTAGAATTGATGAAAATGTTAGGATGTTAGCAGAATTGCATGCCAGGTGGGAAAGAGAAGATGAGATGGCTAGAAAGATGAAGGTATGTACCATTACTACCTCTAATGATGTTGTTCCAAATGCTAGCAATCCTCTTACTTTGATTGGTGTAGAGAAAAATCCAACTCCTTGTGTTAAAAAGCTCAAAACTGCAAAAACTTTTTCTCAAAAGAGTGCTGAAATTTTTCGGAGTGTAGGAGATGATAGCTCTATTTATTTTAATGATTTTTATGTTGATGGCTGAAATATATCTAAAGTTATTTTGTTCTTGCAAAAGCTTGCTTTGAGTCCCAATGCTAGTTCTATAAATGTTGCTTTTACTAAGCATATTACCAATGCTCTTATGAAAATTAGGGATGAAAAGTTGAAGCAAAAAGCTTCTATTACAAAGAAGTTAGAAGATGGTTGGGAACCCATCATTGATATGCATGTTAATGGTTTTGATTGCCATGCTTTATGTGATCTAGGTGCTAGTATTTCTATTATGCCTAGAAAGATTTATGACATGCTTGATTTACCACCGCTTGAAAAGTGTTATTATGATGTTCCTATTGCTGATGTTGCTAAGAAGAAACCTTTGGGAAGGATTAATGATGTTCTTATTATGGTTAACAATAACCTTGTTCCCGTTGATTTTCTTATTATGGATGTTGAATGCAATGCTTCATGTCCTATTATTTTGGGAAGACCCTTTCTTCAAACTGTAGGTGCCATCATTGATATGAGGGAAGGCACCATCAAATATCAATTCCCACTCAAGAAAGGTATGGAACACTTCCCTAGAAAGAGAGATAAATTACTTTTTGACTCTATTCTTAGAGCAAATTATGAACTTGATGCTTCATCGCTTGATATTACTTGATTTGCACCTTTCTGCGCCTAGCTCAAAGGCGTTAAAGAAAAGCACTCCTGGGAGATAACCCATTGTTTTACTTTCAGTTCTTTTTCTTTTATTTGAGTCTTGGAAGTTATTACTACTGTAATAACCGCTCCTTATCCTTTTTATTTTGTTGTTGTGCCAAGAGAAACCTCTAATTTGAGTGAGGTAAGATTTGGGGATGTTGCTGTCCTAAAACAGATTTCGGTGTTGCACTGTAAAAATTTATGAAAATTCTCAGAAAGGTTATATCCAAACTTTTATTAGTTTTACACTTTTTGATTTGAGCAACAGAAAACCCTCAAAAAAATCGACATTTGACAGCTGTTCTGTTTTGACAGATTTCTGCCACTATTTGTGTTTGCCTCTCTATCGCTTTCTTTTTGAGTTCTTTTGATCACGGAACTTTTGGGGAAGTTGCTACAGTAGTATATGCTTTATATGTGGTGGTTTTGAGTTGAAATCTGAACCAAAAAGGGGTTGATTCATTATTATGCTTACACTAATGTTGCTAATAGAATTGTGTTGAGTTTTGTATGAAGGAAATTTTCAAGTGTAGGGATTGGAGAATGATGAGATGAGTTGAAGAATGGACAAAAGCTCAAGCTTGGGGATGCCCATGCACCCCAAGAAATATCCAAGAGGTAAAAGCGTCAAAGCTTGGGGATGCCCCCGAGGCACCCCTTCTTCATCGGCAAAAATCAGGTCACCTTTCAACACACTATATTTTTATTGCTTTATGCACTATGTATTTTTCTTGGAGCGTCTTTACTTTAGTTTTCAGTTTTATTTTGTTTTGTTTGCTGCAATAAATGGTTGGACCCCAACAAATTTCTTTTGGAGAAGTTGCCTTGCTTTTCATTTGCTAAGAACACTCCGTTTTCACTCTTATCGTTCAACAAGTGTTCTCTTTTTCTGCTACTGCGTTTAGCTTTTATTTTTCGTCTTGATTTTTGTTCAGATCTTGTTTTATCTTTGTATCAAGGTGTATTTTGACCTCTGGTCCATGTTGGTTTTCATCAAAAGAGTTGCTTCAAAAAGGTTCAAATGGTGTTGGAAAAGAGAAAAAGTTTTATGCAAAAAAGTGGTACAAAAAGAAGCTTGTTTATACTGCGGCTTAGACTTTTGCATGTCATGCTTGATGTCATTTTGATAGTATGCTTAGTGGTTTTGCTGTAGCATGACTTATCTCAAATGACTGAGATTGCTTAATGAGCCTTTGAAAAAATTATGCGTTGTTTTTATTATTTGGAAGCATTAATTTGGTTTTCTCCTTGATGCTTTATTTGGGTTAACTTGGCGCATGCTTACACATGTTTGACTCATACAAAGTCGCCATAAGCCTCTATGATTATTTAGTTTTTGACTTTTGATGCCATCTTATGCTTCTCTTAATGATGTTTTGTCGCTATGCATGATTATGGTCGTTATTGCTCTCTTAGTTGGTCGCTTCCAGTCTTTTGCTAGCCTTCATTTTGTACTGAGTCTGAGCTCTACTCGTGCATCCAACTCCCAAAACTAAGTTATTCCAATATGTCCACCATACATACCTATTAGCAATTTGCTATTTCAGAGTACATTTGACTTGCTTTTATCTATCCTTCAAATTAAATACTTTTTGGTGTTATGCGAAAATTGGTCAGTAAAGCTCTCACGAACCTGATGGCACACTTTACTTTTCTCGTTCTTAAAAATTTGACATTGTGGCTCTATTATATTGAGTTGTTATGCTTGCAAGTTGTAAGTTGGAAATTAGCCCAGCCATGTCGTCATGGGGCAAGCTTTCAACATTGCACTTCTTATTTGAGTTGATATCGTGATCTTATGTTTATGAATACTCGCGATGTGAAATAAATTGGGAATCTTGCGGGACCATGGAGTTTGTATACGTGTTAGAGAAACGCCTGGGCCACTAATCTAAGCCATGCATAATTCATGGTGGAAATTTACAGCATGTCCATAGTGAACATTCGACGATGCATCTCAAAATAAAAAGCTATACCAATGGTAAATAAAAGAGATGCCGAGGTGTTCATTGTCTGTTTGTCCTATCATTTTGATGTGGGCTTGTTCCATGTTATTGGGCACGGAGGTACCCCGTTGGCGGTTCTCGATGATACGTGTATACTTACAATGACAAGAGCTTGCTTGGGACTCTAAGTCGAGTAGCATGAGGTTTGGGTATTCGTACTTCACGGGACACGAGGTTTTCAACTTATGATTTGTCAAACATATGCTCCATAATTGTACTCGCATTAACTTTAACCATTCAAGATGCCTATGATGGGGGCAATGAGAGCTCAACGCTAGTAAGTACCATAATTTTTAAAGGTTTATGAAACTTGCAATCACCGCTTCCCTCTGCGAATGGCCTTTCTTTTACTTTTATGTTGAGTCATCACCTTCTATCTTTATGCACCGTCTAAGAGAGCATAGTTGTCATTCTGAGTTTGATGTGCATAGTCCCAAAGTTTATCATTGATTGATTCATGATTTTGGTTTCACTTATTCTTAAATTATTTGTATCTAGTCGCTCTCTTAAACTTGAAGGTGTCCTATGCATTTATGTCTTGCTATTCCATGAAGGACAAGCTGAAAACCATTTGCTATGTTTTTCCATATGATTTGAACACACATTTGACTTTCATTGTTTCATTTTTCATGATCTTTTGTTTGTGTTCTTTTTCATGTTATAACATGGTTGCTAAGTTTCTTCTATCAAGATTATGTCTTTCATGCCCATGTTTTAAGTTCTTTTGATCCCAACACTCAATGCTTTACATAGATGATCAAGATTGTGTTGGTGCATGTTAACTCAAAAATTATTCTTTTGTTATCACTTACCTACTCGAGGACGAGCAGGAGTTAAGCTTGGGGATGTTGATACGTCTCAAACGTATCTATAATTTTTGATGCTCCATGCTTGTTCTTACACCATTTGCTTAGTGTTTTGTTACACTTCGTGGCGTTTTTATGCATTTTTCGGGACTAACCTATTAACAAGATGCCACAGTGCCAGTTCCCTGTTTTCTGCTATTTTTGTGTTTCAGAAAAGTTACACGGGAAATATTCTCGGAATTTGACGAAACAAAAGCCGAACATCTCAATATTTAACGAAGCTTCCAAAAGTCCGAAGAGGAGACGGAGAGGGGCAAGGGGCCAGCCTCACCACCAGGGGGCGTGGCCCAGCCCCTGGCTGCGCCCACCTATGGTGAGGGCCCCCCTGGTCCACTTCTGAGGCTGCCCCTTTGCCTATAAAGATCCCCCGACGGGAAAAACCTAAACCCCGATCAATTTTCCAGAAACACATCGCGATTCGCCGCCATCATCGACTCGAGATCGGGAGGGTCCAAAAGCTCTTCCCGGCACCCTGCCGGAGAGGGGAATCGCCACCGGAGGTCTTCTTCATCGCCATGCTTGCCTTCGGCGCGATGAGTGAGTAATCTACCTTGGACTATGGGTCCATAGCAGTAGCTAGATGGTTGTCTTCTCCACCATGTGCTTCATGTTTAGATCTCGTGAGCTGCCTTACATGATCGAGATCATCTTTGTGTAATTCTACATGTTGTGTTTGTTGGGATCCGATGAATATTGGTGTTATGATAAGTTGATGTGCTGAATATTATCTTATGTTATCTCTATGTTATTTATGATCTTGCATGCTCTTCGTTGTTAGTAGCTATCTTGGCCAAGTAGATATTAGTGACTCCAAGAGGGGGTATTTATGCTCGATAGTTGCGTTCATGCCTCTATTTAATCTGGGGGAGTGACAGAAACCTCTAAGGTTGTAGATGTGCTATTGCCACTAGGGAGAAAACAACATTCTTGTGTCCAAGGACATTCGTTTTGTTTACATTACATATTTTGCTTAATGCAGTTATCTGTTGTTCGCAAGTTAATACTCGTGGGGTGTTCGGACGATATCCCCGTGAGTGGATTATTAGTCATAGATGCAGTTGGATGGCGGTCAATGTATTTTGTTGTAATGCCCAGAGTAAATCTCATAGTGATCCTCGTGACATATGCATGTTATCTTTATTCTATCAATTGCCCAGCTCTAATTTGTTTACCCAGCATGTTGTTATTTATCTTATGGAGAGACACCACTAGTGAACTGTGGACCCCGGTCCAATTTTCTTTACATTGTTACACCGTTTTACTTTTACTCGCACTGTTTACTTTCTCGCATACTACTACTATTTTCCACTCGATATGTTGAATCCTTTGTTTACAGCAAACCAGTGAGATTGACAACCTCATCGTAAGTTGGGAGCAAAGTTCTTGGTTGTGTTGTGTGCAGGTTCCACGTTGTTGCTGGTGCAAAGCAAAGCCCTGGATGAGGCGCTTTATAAATTATCCGGAGCTGTCGCGATGCTAGCATGTATCACCTTCTGAAGTATTGGCTTTTTCCTACTGGTTCAATAAACCTCGGTTTCTTACTGAGGGAAAACTTGCTACTGTGCTCATCATACCTTCCTCTTGGGGTTCCCAACTGGGTGGTTATCTGCCCGCATTAGCCGACAATCTCGATCTCCGTTGATGGCGCCAGTATGGCGTGCCCTAGATGCGTATATCCACCGAATAACTCGGCGCGATGAGCTATCAACTTCGGTCACTCCGTATCGCCGCCACGCTAAACAAAAAGGTAAAATCTAATCATAATTTAATAAGTGTTAATCCCACACATATGTAGAGCCGCTATTTTGTGAATGACTTATTGGAATGACTAACCTGTCAATGTTTCCTTCTCTTTGGCTCTAGTTACCCCGCCGACGCTTAGCCGTAAAATAAATCTCCACCACCCCTACTTCTCACCTCCAGATCTTACCCCACCAAAACCTAGCAACATAAAATTAGTCGTTGCTATTTTATGGCATTAATTTCTTAAGATACATATTACTCAAACATAGTTCAAGAATTATTTGTATGTATATTAGTATATCATTAAATATCTCTCACTTGATTTGATAATCAATATTGTCCAAATAAACAATCGGGTAGCCCATTTTTATACCGTGTCAATTGGGACATCGTCCGTGTTTTCTCACCTCGGATATATTTGCTCAGCGGCCGCTAGCTCTACGAAGATTTCACCGCCGCCCTTCCCGCATCTGTTAGATCTTATCCCACCAAAACCTAGTTACTCATAATCTTACACAGTTAGATCTACAGCTAGGTCGGCGACCTCGGTAACTCGATGCATCTAGGTGACTTTGCGGCTGCCAATCTCGATCGCCTTTGATGGCGCCAGTCTAGCGTGCACTCGATGCATATCTCTGTCAAATAACTCAACGCGATGAGCTATCAACTTCGAGTCATGTCACTCCATATAGACGCTGCTGATGTCTACGCACGCGTCTGTTCTTGTAGACAGTGTTGGGCCTCCAAGTGCAGAGGTTTGTAGAATAGCAGCAAGTTTCCCTTAAGTGGATCATCCAAGGTTTATCGAACTTAGGGAGGAAGAGGTCAAAGCTATCCCTCTCAAACAACCCTGCAATTACGATACAGAAAGTCTCTTGTGTCCCCAACACACCCAATATACTTGTCAGATGTATAGGTGCACTAGTTCGGCGAAGAGATAGTGAAATACAAGTAGTAGTAATGATTATGAGTAGTAAATGTAATCTGAAATAAATATCGCTGCAAGCAAACATGTAACAAAACTGAAAGGAAACGGTGTGCAATGCTTGGAAACAAGGCCTAGGGATCATACTTTCACTAGTGGACATACTCCCAACAAATATAACATAATTGAACCAATAGATACTATCATCAATATGCAACTCAAAACAATTCTCCAATAGAAAACGAACACTAATCATGCGTAGTGCTACGAAGCACTCCTCAAAGTATGTATGTACCCAAACTAGATTGTCCCACACTGTCACCGTGAACGCACTAGATGGTTCCAACCAAACCTGGCCAACGGGCCGGCCCGGCACGGCACAGGCCCGTTTAAGGGGTTCACGTGCCTAGCCCGGCACGGCTCGCGATGGCCCGCGAAGATATGGGCCGTGCTGTGCCGGTCCACGGGCTGGGAAATGAGGCACAGGCACGGCACATCAGTTAAAAGGGCCGGCCCGTGGCACGTGAGGCCCGCGTGCCTAAAAAGGCCCATGCGGCTAAAAAGGCCCATGCGCCTGAAAAAGGCCCATGCGTGCACTGAATCGCCCCTGAGCCAGCAGCGGTAGCGCAAAGCAGAGCGCAGGCGCGCAGCGCGTCGGGCGTCGGGCAGGCCGCTGGCCAGCGTGTGGCGTGCCGCTCGCGGGCCGGCCCACGTGCTTGCCGGGCTGCACGCTCCGCGTGCCGTGCCGGGCCAGCGCGCGTGCTCGAAGCCGCGGCCTAGGCACGGCCCCAGGCCTTTCACGGGCCGGCACGGCCCATTTAGTGGCATGCTGTGCCGGGCTTTCGGCATGCCGGGCTCACGTGCTTTGGGCCGGGCCGCGAAAAGCACGGCCCGTTGGCCAGGTTTGGTTCCAACAAACACCAACAATTCATAGAGACATTAACCAAAAAGACACATATGATGCGCACACTGTCACCTTCACACCATGATACAAGGTATCTCCGGAGATTACAAATATAAAGCATGGGAGTAGCATAATATCTGAATAATAACATCTACCAATTCAACTAGATACAAAGCTCACGATCACATAAAGATCACATCATGGGAGAGAGAGGTGAACCACATAGCTACCGGTAGAGCCCTCAGCCCCGGGGGAGAACTACTCCCTCCTCATCATAGGAGACAGCAAGGTTGATGAAGATGGCGGTGAGGTCGATGGAGACGGCGGAGACGGCGATGGAGACCGATGGAGATGGCTCCGGGGGCACTTCCCCGTCCCGGCAGGGTGCCGGAACAGAGACTTCTGTCCCCCGAAATTCGTCGGTGGTGGCGGCGGAGCTGCGAAACTCTTCTGGAAATTTCGCTGATTGTTTTAGGGTTTTCCATCAGGAGGCTACTTATAGGCGAAGGGGCGTCGTCAGGAGGCGACCAGGGTGGTCTCACCACAGGGGGGCGCGACCAGGGGCTGGGCCGCGCCCCCTCATGGTGAGGCTGGCCCCTGGCCCCCCTCTGGCTCTCGTTCGGTCTTTGGTCCTCTTCCGGGAAAAATAAGACTTCTAGAACTTGTTTCGTCTAATTCCGAGAATATTTCCTGTGTAGCATTTCTGAAACACAAAAACAGCAGAAAACAGGGAACTGGCACTGTGGCATCTTGTTAGTAGGTTAGTTCCGGAAATCACATAAAAACGCCACGAAGTGTTACGAAACACAAGGCAAATGGTGTAAAAACAGGCATGGAGCATCAAAAATTATAGATACGTTTGGGACGTATCAGCATCCCCAAGCTTAACTCCTGCTCGTCCTCGAGTAGGTAAGTGATAACAAAAGAATAATTTTTGAGGTGATATGCACCATCACAATTTGATCAATGAGATAGAGCATTGAGTGCTGAGATCAAATAACTTAAAACATGGGCATGAAAGACATAATCTTGATAATAGAAACTTAGCAACCATGTTATAGCATGAAAAAAAAACACAAAGGAAAGATCATGAAAATGAAACAATGAAAGTCATGTGTGTGTTTCAACTATATGGAAAACATAGCAAATGGTTTTCAGCTTGTCCCTCATGGAGTAGCAAAACATAAATGCGTAGGACACCTTCAAGTTTAAGAGGGCGACTAGATACAAATAATTTAAGAACAAGTGAAACCATAATCATGAATCAATCAATGATAACTTTGGGACAATGCACATTATACTCAGAATGACAACTATGCTCTCTTAGACGGTGCATAAAGATAGAAGGTGGAGACTCAACATAAAAGAAAAAGAAAGGCCCTTCGCGGAGGGAAGCAGTGATTAAACATGTGCTAGAGCTTTTCATTTGTAAAACAGAGAGATAAAAATTAGGTTTTGAGAGGTGGTTGTTTCATGTCAACGACTGGCAATGGGGTCTTACTATCTTCCATAATAAACAAGTGAGAGCGGTTCCGAGTTCTTTGAAAATTTGGCACATTGGTGCTCTTTTATAAAGCTTTGGCACTTCTCCCCACCTTTTTCCTTTCTCAAACCATTGCTAACCGATTCCATCGGGTGCCCACCAACATTCACATACCATGGAGGAGTGCCTTTTTTCTTTTTTAGAATTAGATTGCAATGGTCTGACCAGCTCTCTTGCAAAATTAATGACGAGCAGATGAAGCTGTCTAGTCGAGGGGTACTTAATTTAATATGGAAGATAGCAATTCCGACCACTATGTCCTCATGAGCTAAAAACAGTGGCACAAAATGAGAAGTGTTTTGAAGGTTTTTTGAAAGGTAGCACATGAAAATTTACTTGGAATGGCTTACAAATACCATGCATAGGAATTTATAGTGGACACAATGGCAAACTTGGTTTTTGGGAGTTGGATGCACGAGTAGAGCTCATACTCAGTACAAAGTGAGGGCTAGCAAAAGACTGGGAGCGACCAACTAAGAGAGCAATAACGGCCATAATCATGAATAGTGACAAAATATCATTGAAAGAAGTATAAAGTGGTATCACAAGTCAAAAACCAAATGATCATAGAGGTTATAGGTGACTTATTTTGTAGTCAACATGTGTAAGCATGTGCCAAGCCAACCCAAATAAAGCATCAAAGGAGAAAACCAAATAAATGCTTCCATATAATAAAAACATTGCATGATTTTTTCAAAGGCTCATTAAGCAATTTCAGTCATTTGAGACAAGTCATGCTACAGCAAAACCACTAAGCATACTATCAAAATGACATCAAGAATGACATGCAAAAGCCTAAGCCGCAGTCTAAACAAGCTCCTTTTTGTACCACTTTTTTGCATAAAGCTTTTTCTCTTTTCCAACACCATTCAAACTTTTTTGAAACAACTCTTTTGATGAAAACCAACATGGACCAGAGGTCAAAATACACTTTTATGCAAAGATATAACAAGATCTGAACAAAAATCAAGGCAAAAAACAAGAGCTAAACGCAGTAGCAGAAAAAGAGAACACTCATTGAACGATAAGAGTGAAAACTAGAGTGTTCTTGGCAATGAAAAACGAAGTATGTCTCCCTCCAAACCAACATGATGTGATCAAACCATTTATTGCAGAAAGCAAAGCAACAAATAAAAACTGAAAGCAAAACGACTGACGCTCCAAGAAAAACGCATAATGCATGAAGCAATAAAAATATAGTATCTTGAAAGGTGACCTGATTTTTGCCGATGAAGAAGGGATGCCTCGGGGGCATCCCCAAGCTTTGATGCTTGTACCTCTTGGATATTTCTTGGGGTGCGTGGGCATCCCCAAGTTTGAGCTTTTGTCCATTCTTCAACTCATCTCATCAATCTCCAATCCCTACACTTGAAAACTTCCTTCATACAAAACTAAACACAATTCTATTAGCAACATTAGTGTAAGCATAACAATGAATCAACCCCTTTTTGCTTCAGGTTTCAACTCAAAACCACCACATATAAAGCATATACTACGGTAGCAACTTCCCCAAAAGTTCCGTGATCAAAAGAACTAAAAAAGAAAGCGATAAAGCGGCAAACACAAATAATGGCAGAAATCTGTCAAAACAGAACAGCTGACAAAGGTCGAATTTTTAGAGGGTTTTATGTTGCTCAAATCAAAAAGTGTATAACTAATGAAAGTTTGGATATAACCTGGGGCATATGCACAAGAAATCGTAGGTCCAAAAGATATTCTGAGAATTTTCACGAATTTTTACGGTGCAGCACCGAAAACTGTTTCAGGACAGCAACATCCCCAAATCTTACCTTACTCAAATTAGAGGCTTCTCTTGGCACAAAAACGAAATAAAAATGATAAGGAGCGGTTATTACAGTAGTAATAACTTCCAAGACTCAAATAAAAGAAAAAGTTTTGAAAAGTAAAATATTGGGTTATCTCCCAAAAGTGCTTTTCTTTAACGCCGTTGAGCTAGGCGCAGTAATTTGCAAAGATGCTCATGTAGGCGCCATAAAAGAGCTTAAGGCAAATGCGCTATATAAGAACTTGAAGCAAGAGAGAGCATCAAAAAGCAAATATGAAACACATTTAAATCTAAACCACTTCCTATGAAAAATAGCCTTGTAAAGAGACAAGTCTTGAAAGCGCAAAGCAAAAAGCATAGGAAGGCAAAACAAGTATAACTTCAAGAATTGCAACATAAAGAGGGGAAACTCAATATTGTTGAGATCCATCAAACCATGTTTCCCTCTCTCATAATAACTTTTAGTAGCATCATGAATAGAACTAACAATATAACTATCACATAAAGCATCCTTATCATGAGTCACATGCATAAAAGAATTAATACTCCCCACATGAACAATCGTAGTAGGAGCAGATTCAACAGAATAATTATTCTCATCACCATAATCATCAAAAATAGGAGGCATATTGTAATCATAACTAATTTTCTCCTCAAAAGTAGGTGAACTGAAAATATTATACCCATCATCATAACCATCATAAACTAGAGGTTTAGTATCATCACAAGCTAGAGAACAGCTATTTCGCAAAGCATATTCATCAAACATATCATCATAAGAAGGAACATGGATAGTACTAATGGTACAACAATTATTAACCTTAGAATTGGTACCAAAAAGATTTTTAATATCAAAAGTAGAGTGCTTTTCCCAATCATGATCACTAACATAGGTAACAGGCATAGGAACATCATCCCAATCAGAATTATCATAATCTATACTAGGATCATAATGCTTAGGGGAAGATACCGTGTCCTCTCGCCTTTTACTCCCCTTCTTCTTCTTCATACTCTTCTTACTCTCTCCTTTAGGAGGGAGAGACTTGAAGGGCATCTTCTCCACATATCCTTTAGGAGGGAAAGACATCTTCTCCACATAATCTGGTTTACTGACAGAAACAACAGAAGAAACTTTGGAGGATTCCTCCTCTCTATTAATAAGATAAAAACATCTATCAGTCCTGTCATAGCTTGTAAAACGTCATGTTTTATAAGGTTTTGTATGTAAGTATTTGCGAGGCAATCTTTAACACAATAGAGACGACAACCACGAAGGGTGCTATTAATATCAACATCATTCATGTCTACCAAAGAAATCTTTCTAGATATCTCTTCACACGCCGAGAACAAAGTGAGCTCATCATGCTGATTGAGAGTAATCTTGTCATCACAATACAAACTTGCGATACTAGAAGAGTAACTATTAGGGCTTGAGCATTGGAAATTAAAATGACCTATATCATCGCAATGTTTACAAAGAAAAGGATAAAGCTTACAAACCTTTTTACCGAGCTCGCCTATAGCCTTGTACCACATTCGGGTTTCTTCATTTGCGTGGTGGACATAATAATCTTCCTTGTTGTGACTCTGTTCACAAGGTCTATGTACTCCACAAAAATTAACATGCTTATAGGAAATAGGACTTTCAGAGGTTCGAGCATGTTTATTGCAATCATCAACAACAATACCACTTCTATGCAAGTGTCCTTAAAAGGTTCATGATACATGTCCCAATTTCCTTTAGGAACATTAATATGAGAAGCAAAGGCTTTAAAACAATCAATCATAATTTGAGGATCAAGACCATACTTAGCACTAAGCTCTTAAAAATCAGCAGTTTCAGCGAAAGACTTAATGCAATCAAACTCGCAATTCATACCTGATCCTTTACCTTTGTCGCTATCCCAACCTTCAATATTGTTTTGAATTGTTTCAAGCAGATCCCACTTGGTGTCAACATCCTTGCTTGTGAAAGACCCATGAAAGCATGCATCTAGATAGTCCTTGTAATATCCTGAAAGCCTTGCATAAAAATTATTAATAACAATATTACGGGAATGATCATGAATAGGACATTTGTGCATTAGTAACTTCAATCTTCCCCACGCTTGGGCAATGCTTTCTCCCTCATGCGGATGAAAATTATAAATGTAATTTCTATCTTTATAAACCTCACTAGAAGGATATAATTTAGAATAAAAGAGAGGTATAATTTCCTCCCAGTCAATAGATCGACCATCCTTCAGTATTTTATACCATTCCTCAGCTCTGCCTTTCAGTGATAAAGAGAATAGCTTCTTCTTAACTCGGTTCATCAAAATACCTGCACACTTGAACAACTCGCATAATTCATGTATAAAAAGCAAATGATCACCAGGATGGACAGTTCCATCTCCTAAATAGCAGTTATCCATAGCACGTTCAACAATCTTCATATGTATTTTAAAAGAATGAGGAGCACAAGCATCATTAGAAACATCACATATGGGAGATAAAATATCATCAGAGCAAACTTTCTCCACTAAAGCTGGGGAACTAAAAATATCATGCTTAACAAAACCAGCTTCCCCAAGCTTAGACTTTTCTATAGCATTAGCAATAACGGTATTCAAACCATTCGTACTAATAACATTGCTATGCAAAATAAGCTCCAAAGGTTTTTCAATTTTCTCTTTAAATCTAAACTCAGGAAAAAGACTAGAGAACTCTTTACTTTCCATTAAGCCTAACTAGCGAAAATAAAAATAAGAAACAAAAAGATATAATTGCAGAATCTAAGGGAAATAACTTCGAGCACTCACCAGCAACTAAAAGACTTAGTAGCCAAAGGATGTGATTACCTTTTACCTTACCTCCCCGGCAACGGCGCCAGAAAAGAGCTCGATGTCTACGCACGCGTCTGTTCTTGTAGACAGTGTTGGGCCTCCAAGTGCAGAGGTTTGTAGAACAGCAGCAAGTTTCCCTTAAGTGGATCACCCAAGGTTTATCAAACTCAGGGAGGAAGAAGTCAAAGCTATCCCTCTCAAACAACCCTGCAATTACGATACAGAAAGTCTCTTGTGTCCCCAACACACCCAATACACTTGTCAGATGTATAGGTGCACTAGTTTGGCGAAGAGATAGTGAAATACAAGTAGTAGTAATGATTATGAGTAGTAAACGTAATCTGAAATAAATATCGATGCAAGCAAACATGTAACAAAACTGAAAGGAAACAGTGTGCAATGCTTGGAAACAAGGCCTAGGGATCATACTTTCACTAGTGGACACACTCCCAACAAATATAACATAATTGAACCAATAGATACTATCATCAATATGCAACTCAAAACAATTCTCCAATGGAAAATGAACACTAATCATGCGTAGGGCTACGGAGCACTCCTCAAAGTCCGTATGTACCAAACTAGATTGTCCCACACTGTCACCGTGAACGCACTAGATGGTTCCAACAAACACCAACAATTCATAGAGACATTAACCAAAAAGATACACATGATGCGCATACTGTCACCTTCACACCATGATACAAGATATCTCCGGAGATTACAAATATAAAGCACGAGAGTAGCATAATATCTGAATAATAACATCTACCAATTCAACTAGATACAAAGCTCACGATCACATAAATATCACATCATGGGAGAGAGAGGTGAACCACATAGCTACCGGTAGAGCCCTCAGCCCCGGGGGAGAACTACTCCCTCCTCATCATAGAAGATAGCAAGGTTGAGGAAGATGGCGGTGAGGTCGATGGAGACGGCGGAGATGGCGATGGAGACCGATGGAGATGGCTCCGGGGGCACTTCCCCGTCCTGGCAGGGTGCCGAAACAGACTTCTGTCCCCTGAAATTCGTCGGTGGCGGCAGCGGAGCTGCGGAACTCTTCTGGAAATTTCGCCGATTGTTTTAGGGTTTTCTGTCAGGAGGCTACTTATAGGCGAAGGGGCATCGTCAGGAGGCGACCAGGGTGGTCTCACCACAGGGGGGCGCGGCCAGGGGCTGGGCCGCGCCCCCTCATGGTGAGGCTGGCCCCTGGCCCTCCTCCGGCTCTTGTTCGGTCTTCGGTCCTCTTCCGGGAAAAATAAGACTTCTGGAACTTGTTTCGTCTAATTCCGAGAATATTTTCTGTGTAGTATTTCTGAAACACAAAAATAGCAGAAAACAGGGAACTAGCACTGTGGCATCTTGTTAGTAGGTTAGTTCTGGAAATCACATAAAAACGCCACGAAGTGTTACGAAATACAAGGCAAATGGTGTAAAAACAAGCATGGAGCATCAAAAATTATAGATACGTTTGGGACGTATCAGCCGCACAGAAGAAAAAGGTAAAGTCTAATCAGAATTTAACAAGTGTTAATCCCGCACATATGTACAATCGCGTTGCAGCTATTTTGTGAATGACTTATCGGAACAACTAACCCATCAATGTTTTCTTCCCTTTGGCTCTATTTACCCCGCCGACGCTTAGCCGTAAAAGAAAACTCCACCATCCCTACTCCTCGTCGCTAGATCTTACCCCACCGAAACCTAGCAACATGAAATTAGTCATTGCTAGTTTATGGCATTAATATCTCAAGATACATATTACTCGAACATAGTTAAAGAATTATTTATACCTATATTAGTAATTAAATCATTAAACATATCTCACTTGTTTTGATAATCAATTTATGTTGTCCAAATAAATGATCGGGTAGCCCCTTTTTATACCGCGTCAATTGGGACAATCTTCGTCTGTGTTTTATCACCTCGGATTTATGTGATCAGCAGACGCTAAATCTACAAAGATTTCGCCGCAAGGTTCAAAAAATCTAACAAACTTTAATAAGTGTTAATCTCGTACGTATGTACAATCGTGTTACCGCCTTTTTATGAATGACTTATTGGAGCGACAATCCATCCATGTTTCCATCCCTTTGGTTTTATTTTCCGCATATGGCTTAGCTATAAAAGAAATCTCCACTAGCCCTACTCATCTCGCCGCTAGACCTTACCCCACCAAAACCTAGCAACATGAAATTAGTTTTTGATAGTTTATGGCATTAAATTCTCAAGATATATAGTACTTGATCATAAAGGATTATATATACGTATATTATTAAATTATTGTACATATCTCACTTGATTTGATAATCAATTAATGTTTCCCAAATAGACGATCGGGTAGTCCCTTTTTATATCTCGTCAATTGGGACATCTTTGTCCGTGTTTTCTCACCTCATATCTATTTGCTCAGCGGCTGCTAGCTCTACGAATATTTTACCACCGCCCCTTCATCTGTTAGATCTTGTCCCGCCAAAACCTAGTTGCTCATAATCTTACACAGTTAAATCTACAACTGGGTCAGCGACCTCGGTAACTCGATGCATCTAGGTGAATTTGCGGCCGATGATCTCGACTGCCTTTGATGGCGCCACTCTGGCATGCTCTCGATGCGTATCGCTGCTGAATAACTCAGCGTGATGAGCTATACTTGAGTCAAGTCACTCCATATATTAGCAACATTAGTGTAAGCATGATAGTAAATCTACTCTTTTGGTTTAGTTTCAAACTTAAATATACCATCCATTAAAGCATAAGCTACTGTAGCAACTTCCTCAAAAGTTCCGTGATCAAAAGAACTAAAAAAGAAAGCGATCGAGAGGCAAACACAAATAGTGGCAAAAATTTGTCAAAACAGAACAGCTGACAAAGATCGATTTTTTCGAGGACCTTCTGTTGCTCAAATCGAAAAGTGCAAAACTAATGAAAGTTTGGAAATAACCTGGAGCATGCGCACAAGAAATTGCAGATCAAAAAGATATTATGAGAATTGTCACGAATTTTTACGGTGCAGCGCAGAAATCTGTTTCAGGACAGCAACTTCCCCAAATCTTACCTCCCTCTAATTAGAGGTTCTTCTTGGCACAAAAACGAAATAAAAATGATAAGGAGAGGTCATTACAGTAGTAATAACTTCCAAGACTCAACAAAAAGAAAAAGTACTAAAAAAAACATTGGGTTATCTCCCAAGAGTGCTTTTCTTTAACGCCTTTGAGCTAGGCGCAAAAAGTGGAAATCAAGTATTTTCAAATGAGGTATTAAGATCAATTGCATAAGTCTTTTCAATAATAAATTGTATTGTATCCAAATGAGTTTTTGAAGATCCCTTGTGAACACTCTTGGGTTCACTACTTTCATCAAAAGGGTTTTCAGGAACAATCCAATCGAAATTCTTTTCCAAAGCTTCATGCAATCCTACAAGTTTGCAATGTATTGGTATTTTGATGTCTTCTTTGGTTGTACCAACAACATTTACACATGAGCCAAGCATATTAAAACGCCCAAAAACTTTCCTAGCTTCAATAACAACATCTCTAAATTCTCTACGCAAAGTCTCTAAAATAAAGTCTTTCTTTTCGGAGTCTTCTATATCATGAAGCTTAAGAAACATTTGTTGCATAAAAGGATTAAGGTTAACAAACCTAGCCTCCAACATGTGAACTAAATAAGTAGCAACAACTTTATAACTAGGAGCAAGCTCGGCTAAAGATCTATCCTCAACATCTTTATGCATACTAACATGATTAAAGAACTCCTCGATGTTACCTTTCCCAATTATAGAACCACTACCTATTGTAAGGTCCTCCAGAGCATACTTAGGGAACAACATAATGAACTAAAAGTAAAAGTAACAGAATGCAAGCTATCAAAGGAACTAATTTTTTTGTATTTTTGATAAAAGGATGCAAGCAAAAATAAAATAAAGCAAACGAATAACAAAGTAAAAGGTTGGAAGCAAGAGACTCCCCTTGCAGAAATATTCTTTCTCCCCGGCAACGGTGCCAGAAAACTTATTGGTGGTGAGGTGTTGATGTAGGAGTTTTTGTAAATGACCGCCCAGTTGGAAATCCCAAGAGAAGGTGTGATGAGCACAGTAGCAAGTCTTCCCTCAGTATGAAATCAAGGTTTATCGAACCAGTAGGAAAAAGAACCAAACTTCAGAAGGTTGATGCAGGCTAGCTTCACGACAGCTCTGGACAATTTGTATGGCACCTCGTCCAGGATGTAGCTTTGCACCAGCAGCAACGTGAAACATGCACACAACACAACCAAGTACTTTGTCCCAACTTACAGTGAGGTTGTCAATCTCACCGGTTTATTATAAACAAAGGATTAAGCGTATCGAGTGGTAAAAGATAGTAGTTTGCAAGAATGTAAATAAAACAAGTAAAAGGTAAACGGTAATAGCAATGTAAAAAAATGGACCGGGGTCCACAGTTCACTAGTGGTGTCTCTCCATAAGATAAATAACAACATGCTGGGTAAATAAATTACAGTTGGACAATTGATAGAATAAAGCAAGCGTACAAATGTCATGAGGATCACTATGAGATTCACTTGGGCATTATAACATAATACATAGACCGTAATCCAACTGCATCTATGACTAATAATCCACCATCCGGATATCGTCCGAGCAACCATTGGGTATTAAGTTGCAAGCAACGGATTATCGCCTTAAGCAAAGTGTGTAATGTAAATAATACAAATGTCCTTGAACACAAGATTGTTGTTTTCTCCCTAGTACCAACAACACATCTACAACCTCAGAGGTTTCTGTCACTCCCCCAGATTACTAGAGGCATGAACCCACTATCGAGCATAAATACTCCCTCTTGGAGTCACTAGCATCTACTCGGCCAAGATATCTACTAGCAACGGAGAGCATGCAAGATCATAAACAACATAGAGATAACATAAAGATGATAAAATCAACAATTCAACTTGACATAGTACCAATATTCATCGGATCCCAACAAACACAATATGTAGAATTACACAACGATGATCTTGATCATGATAGGTAGCTCACAATATCTAAACATGAAGCACAAGGAGGAGATGACAACTATCTAGCTACTGTTATGGACCCGTAGTCCAAGGTAGACTACTCACACATTACTCCGGAGGCAGCCATGGTGATGAAGAAGGCCTCCGGCGGTGATTACCCTCTCTTGCAGGGTGCCGGGAAGAGCTTCTGGACCCTCCCGATCTTGCGTCGACGATGGCGGTGGCTTATAGTAGGTTTTATGGAAAATTGATCGGATCTTTTAGGTTTTCCCGTCGAGGGGAATATATAGGCGGAAGAGCGGCGTCAGGGAGTGGGCCAGGGGCCCACACCATGCCATGGCGCGGCTAGGGGGTGACCCGCGCCATGGGGTGGTGCGGCCGCCCTCTGGTGCCCCTCCGTCTCAGCTTTGGACTCCGTGACGCTCCGGGAAAAATAGGAATTTTGGCTTTTGTTTTGTCCAATTCCGAGAATATTTTCTGTGTAGTTTTTCTGAAACACAAAAACAGGGAACTGGCACTGTGACATCTCGTTAATAGGTTAGTTCTGGAAAATGCATAAAAACGACACGAAGTGTAACAAAACACAAAGCAAATGGTGTATAAACAAGCATGGCGCATCAAAAATTATAGATACGTTTGAGACGTATCAGAGAGACAAAAGCTATTTCTTAGACTCAGCGTTATTTTTAGGGGAGTTCTTGATCAGTGACCTTAGAGCTTTATGCAATGGTTGGACAATCTGTGTCTTAATGTATCCCTAAGGATCATGCAAGTGTCCTTAGAAACAATTAGGGGTTTATAGCATATTAATATTATGACTATTCCTATTTTTGGCTCCATCTGATGAGAATAAAACTTGACAAGATACTCATTTATATTGGCATAGAAATCTGTATGCTAAGTAAATCCATGTACACTTGAGCTTGTCCTCTTGCTGCATAGAGGATTAGACTTTCTCCAAAAAGAGCATTTATATTATTGCCATTTTATTTTTAGTATTTATTTCCTTGCACGGTTGTATCCAAAAATCCAAAAACACCTTTACTGTTATTATTATTTTACATGTGAAACTTGCTAACCAATACCTTCAGCTCCTCGTGGGTTTGACAACCTTTTCTATTTCGAAAGATACTACAATTGATCCCCTCCACTTGGGAGTCATCACCGCCGACCATATCTCACCTCTGCTAGATTTTACCCCACCAAACCTAGCAACTGAAGCACACTAAACATAGATCCATAGGCATGGACCTCAATAACTCATGACATAGTTATTTTTAATTTTTCATACCTCAAAATAACATTTTGTAGTTTCAAAAACCAAGCTCGATCATGGAGCTCGACAGTCAAATTGACTCAGGAAATTAGCCATTGCTAGTTTATGGCATTAAATTCTCAAGATACATATTACTCAATCATAGTTAAAGAATTATATATACGTATATTAGTGAATCATTAAAACATATATCACTTGATTTGATAATCAATTAATGTTATACAAATAAATGAGCAGGTAACCCCTTTTTATACCGCGTCAATTGGGGCAATCTCCGTCCGTGTTTTCTCACCTTAGATCTATCTGCTCAACCGCCTCTAGATCTACAAAGATTTCGCTGCCGCCTCCCCCACATTTGTTAGATCTTATCCTACCAAAACCTAGTTGCTCATAAGCTTATACAATTAGATCTACAACTGGGTCGACGACCTCTGTAACTTGACATATCTAGGTGACTTTGCAGCCGACGATCTTGGCCGCCTTTGATGGCGCCACTCAGGCGTGGCCTTGATGCATATCGCCGCCGAATAACTCAGCACGACGAGCTATCAACTTCAAGTCATGTCACTCCTTATCGCCGCCGTGCGGAAGAAAAAGGTAACAATCTAATCATAATTCAATAAGTGTTAATCCTAAACACATGTACAATCACATTGCCGCCTTTTTGTGAACGCCTATTGAAACAACCAACCCATCCATGTTTCCTTCTCTTTGGTTCTATTTACCCAAACGCTTAGCCGTAAAAAAAATCTTCACAACCCTTACTCTTGTCACGCTGCTAGATCTTACCTCACCGAAACCTAGCAACATGAAGCACACAAAACCTAGATTTATTGCCTGTCCTTGTCCTCTATAAATCAAGACATCTACGCAACTCTGCTGCAAACGGTCTCGACCACCTATGATGGTGCCACTCTTGCGTGCCCTAGACGCATTCCGCTGCAGAATAAATCAACACCGACGAGTTGTCAACTTTGTGCCTCGATACTCATGCCACCCATATCGTCGTCGTGCGGAAGAAAAAGGTAAGATCAGTTTAGAAATCAATAAATGTTAATCCACACCCTTGTACAATTGATTCTTTTGGTATTTTGAAGTGTTAATCCAAAGCTTCAAATGGACTTTTCCCGCGCATATGCCTTGTTCAAAGTTTCCTTAGATGTGACTTGACAGATTGCCCTTCCAGTTTTCTTCTAATTGTCACTTCTTCCCGTCTCCGTGGTCCATAGCATTGATGTGCACATCTTGAGTCAAAAAACTGTTAATCACGCGCATCAGTACTCGCCACCTTTTTATGCAACGCCTATTGGAACGACCACCCCATCCATGTTTTATCCCCTTTAGATATATTTATCCCGTCAATGCTTAGCCCTCAAAAAATTCACCGCCACCCTTATCTCCCCCGCCTCTACCGTAGCAAAACGAAGCACACAAAACCTAGATCCATCGTCGGGTAGCGACCCCTATAATCAAGCCATCTAGGTAACTATGACATCCACGGTTTCGACCACCTGTGGTGGGGCCACTCTTGCGTGCCCTAGATGCGTTCTGCCACAAATTAATCAACGCTACGAGCTGTGAACTTCGTGCCCCCATACTCATGTCACCCTGTATCGCCGTCGCCGTCGTGCGGAAGAAAAAATGTGCAACAAGTTTAGAATTCAAATAAGTGTCAAGCCCACACACTTGGACAATCGTTTTTTTGGAATTCTTTGAAGTGTTGATCCAAAGTTTTGAATGGCTTTTCCCGACGAATATGCACTATGTCCCCTCTAGTTTTCTTCCCGGTTCCCCAAAATGCCCCATCCATTCCATTCGTCCGTGGTCCGCCGCACGGGTGCGCGCATCTCGGCTCAGGTCAGACAAGTGTACCTCACATTTTCTTTTCTTCGGAAAATTGTTTTGTTTTTTGTACTACTCCCAGACATCTTTGCGAGGAAGAACGAAACACCTCATCTCTCCTCGCTCGCTCATATAAATTCCCCAATCCAAATATTCTCGACACTTTCTCTTTCCCTCTCCTGTCTGCCCATTTCGCCTCTCCGCCGCCGCCGCCGCCGCAGCCGCAGCCGCCACAGCTCTCTCTCTCTCTCTCCGGTCGCCGTCGCGGCCAGCTGTCGCTGCCGACGCAGGTAAAAGTTCTAGCCTCTCCCGGCGGCCACTGGATCGGGGTGCCCCGCGCCCGCCGGTTGCCTACGCGCCGCTGCGTTGCTTGCGGCGGGTGCCCATGCGGACTGCGGGGCTAGGGTTTCAGGGCTAGGGTCTGGCCTTGTTTGGTCGGTGATTGAGGGGCTTGTGGGAACACGTGTTAGGTCTTCCCTACCCGCTTTTGCCTTCCACCTGTCTCTCTGTCTGTCTGTCAGTGAAATTTCCGTGGATGTTGCCCCCTGAAATGGGACTCATCCAGTCATCCTGTAGCAGAAACTCTGATGGTTCAGTACACGTTTCGTTAGACTTTCTCGTTTCGAGGTGTTGAGTGTGTCGAGTTCAGCGTCAATTTACCATTCTACTGTTTCTGTTGCGCAGCTGAAGAGGAGCGGGAGTTCGACCACTTCATCGACTGGCTGAGGTCCGGAGGCATGCTAACTGACGACTCTGTTGGAAGCACAGCTGAGCTGGGGGATGAGGATCACAGCGTGTCCGGCGATTCCCTCTCTGAATGGCGGTCCTGCGACCAGGTCGATAATGGGACCCCTTCGACCTCCCCTCCCTTCTGGGATACTGATGGCGAAGACGATGATCCTGGTGCGCAGTTAAACCTTCTTGGTACAATCAATCTGACTTCAAAGGATAGCAACAGTGTTAAAAAAAAAATTAGATAGCCTTTGCGGAAAGAAAAACAAATAACCTTTTCTTGACCAAGCATTATCATTAGTTTCTCAGTAAGTTAAAAGGATAATAGTTCTTCTACTGAATATTGCACTTCTGGGTTCCTGTACTGTCTCTACCTTTAAAGTTGTGCTTTACCATGCGTTAAAATAACTGGGCTACTTAACTCATTTCGGCAGCAAAGATAGTTAGCATGCAATACTGTTTGGCTCGATTAGGTTGTTTAGCTGGGTTAACAGTTCAAGAGGAGAACCCAGGAGGGTTAATATTGGTGGCTTAGCTTATTACCCGGCTTACTCTTGGATTGGGACTTGAGTGGGCTGAGAGTCTTTGTCTTTCCGGGTTTAGGCACCTCCAACTTAAGGATATTTGTACGGCAGTACATGCACGGATCCACTATTCCGGGGCAGTCATATTTAGTTCTGCACTCTTCCATTAAAACAAGAAGATTGCTCTTACTTCTTGAAACAGCAAAAAATCATAACCACACAGGTTTGATATGGTATTTGACTTATCATTTATAATTTCTGTCTTGACATTGTTAACTCACATGGGTAATTGGGTACTTGCACAGTTGCGCGGAAAAACAGTTATGCAGTAATCAGTATATTTCTGGGTGACCACCATATGCACTGGATGAGTACATACATGATTACAACCAAAATGAAATATGCGGTGGTTATTGTATTTGTAGATCTGCATCCCCCCCTATGCACTGTACTGTATTTCATGACCGCCAAAAGATTACCATGTAAAATTAATTCCAAGTTATTGTTTTCCCATGTACAATCTGATTATTTATCCTTGTAGAATGTTGTTCGGGCAGCACACATGGCGAATCGAAAACTTTTGAATTGATTCTTATATAGTTTTGAATTGAGAAGTACACATTCAACATGTATGTTGTTACATATAGATAATTTTTTCTGTCATCGTTTATGGGTGACTGTACATGTTTCAGTGTAGATCTTGGCATTTTTATCGGTTGTAGTCAGCTTCTCAAAATTAATGTGTTTTTTCTTCCTTGCAAACACTATTGATAGAATTTTGTTCAGTGGGAGTTGTGGCTACGTTTCAGTTAGCTAATCTTCGTCTGTTGTCATCTTAGGGCCCAGTCCTTCAAGTTTATTCGGGCGACACACATGGCGAATTGATAACTTTTCAAAGGAGAAGAAAAGAGAAATGAAAAGCGAACCATTTGAAGCTGGTGGTTTTAAATGGTAGGGTGTCTGATGAATAACTCAAAGAATGGTGTTTGGTATCTTTCCCTTTTCCGCACTTTTTTTGGTATGGTGATGAACAACTTGGAATGTTCCTGGTTTCGTTTTCTTTCTTTGTGTGATATTATGGATTATTGGATTGACAAGCATTCATGTTCTAATTGGACTATTTGCTGCTGTACTATGCTGTCCAGCTCATGTTTTCTCTCTATTTTGTTTGGCAGTGTTGCAAGTAAAAGAGCATGTAGGCTGTCAAATCTTTCATAATGGTGTTAAACTCTATTTCCTTCGTTGTTAGTGGTAAATGCATGTGCGCTTTTTCTAATATATTCGAATTTAATTGTTGAATAGATGGGTTAGTCTTTATTACTATATTGAAGTATGATGCTAGATTCTTTATTTCAATTGTACATGTGGTTTTTTTTTTCACAGAGTCCTGAAAAGAAAGCTTTGTGTCTGTAAGGAACCGGCTGTACATAGTAGAAGGCTTGAAGCTTTTAGTTACTGATGTACAAAGGAGATAGTTCTATAACTTGAATATCTCTGTAATGTGCAAAACCTTTCCTGTGTCTCAAATTGTTTCAGTTTTGTTGAATTTCTTTGAGTTGCCGTGCATCCTTGCTGTCATTTGGCATGGCACTGATTGATGTACTCAATGGGCCTAACCTACTACTGCCCAGTGCAATTATTTTACAAGTGTTATTCATTGTGTTTCACCTTTTCCAAACTTAAGTTGGTGCTTAGAGAATACTAGTAGAATTTTTTCTTCTGTACTGTGGCTCTTATTGTACTTCCAAGACATTGAGCCAGTTAACCAATGTAAAGTTGCAAACTAGTTTTATTTCCCTCATGACATGCTATAATATGATCATTTGTTGATACCTTAGCCATCTGCAATCTTTATTTTTTGCAGGTACATTCTAGTTTACCCTCAAGGATGTGATGTCTCCAATCACTTGTCGTTGTTTCTGTGTGTTGCAAATCATGACAAACACCTTCCAGGTTTGGTGCCTGTGTGCTGCAATTTTTGCCTACATAGTGCGTCTCCAAAATTATTCTTCAACTGCACTTAAACACTTTTCAGGATGGAGCCAGTTTGCACAATTCACCATAGCCGTGGGCAATCTTGATCCTAAGAAAGTCAAATATTCTGGTAAAAATCAATTAGCAGTTTTTCACCATCGAGCTAAACAGCCAATTAGAAGTTAACTAAGTAATTTTGTAGACACCTTGCACAAATTCTGGAAGAAGGAGCATGACTGGGGATGGAAGAAGTTCATGGAGCTGTCAAAGATTCAAGATGGTTTTCTTGTTGATGATGTCCTCGAAATCATAGCTCAAGTCCAAGTTATTAGGTATTACTGAATTTCAGGATTGACATTTTGATAAAATTTAAATGCTTCATTGCTTCTGTAGTGCTGAAGGTCTTTACTTTGATTGTTCACATTATACACTTGAGTTTATTTTTTTATATTTAATGCTATCCTTGATAATAGTTTTTTTAATCTTACCTTCCTCTTGTGAGCTGTAGTTGCATATTACTCATGCATGTAAAACCTTCTTTAGACTGTTTTTGATTGCAACATTCAGAGCTCCTAATTAGGATCAGGACGTCACGTCGCTTCTATATTGTTTAAATTTGGCTATCTGTACTGTGTTCAATGCAAACCACCTATATTATGCTGGGGGTATTTGGATATATTTGACATCACACTCCAGTCATTGTCTGTTTTTTTCCGTGGTACTTAATGCTTATTAATTGACCACAAACATTATGTAACTGTTCTTTGTCTCTCTTTTTTTCAATATTTGAGGGAGAAAGTGGACCGCCCATTTCGTTGCCTTGACCGCCCTTATCGACGAGAACTACTCCGCGTCTATATGACAAATATAGAGCAAATTTACCGTCAATTTGTTGAAGAACACAGAAGTAAACTTGTCAAGCTCACTGAGGACAAGATGAGATGGTCCAGGTAGTCAGTTAGTTCCTGAATCTGATGTGTTTTTTTTGTCATCCCGTGGATAGTTAATTATTATTTTTACTTCTAATTATAATGCATGTCTTCCTTGGTGTTGCAGTTTTCGTGCTTTCTGGCTTGCAATTGACCCAAGCACAAGACGTAGCATGTCCAGAGAGAAGAGGGACGTCATATTGAAAATAATTGTGAAGCATTTCTTTGTAGAGAAAGAAGTCACTTCAACACTAGTTATGGACTCCCTGCATACGGGGCTGAAGGCACTTGAGCACCAGTGCAGGGGAAAGAAAGGTAGAGGAAAATTAATGGACTCGGAGCAGTCACCAGCGCCAATGGTCCATGTTGAAATGGACATGTTTGTTTTAGCTGGTGATGTCCTAGCTTTGCTTGAGAGGGCAGCTTTAGAACCCTTGCCGTGTCAACCTCTGACTCCAAAGGATGATAAATGTTCCCAGAGCCGCACTAAGGTTAGTATTAGTGCATGATTAATTAATTCAGTTTTTGTTAATATTGGCCTATAGGGTCCCTCCTCTCCCTGCCAACAATAAAATTCTACTATGATGCCCTCTTATTATACATAGTATTTCCTTCAGTTGCCTGCAATAATACAGAATTAACTTAGTTAGCTCAAAATTTATCTGCTGTGTCCTATGTTGAGCTTATTTTCTTGTCTCTCACTCACCACACTTATTTAACTAGTTAATTTTCATACTGACATTCTATTTTATAGTTTCTGGTACATCATATTTGGTTGTTGTGTTTGGCATAATGATTTTCCTATGTAGAGTTTATTTTCTTGCATCTTCTAATGCTATTTGATCTTATACAGTAAGTTGGTTTAGCAAGCCAGATGAGCTCATGCTGCAGTCAGTTTGGTAATAGTGAAGTGCAATTATTTGGTTAGATTATGAACCCCCAAACATTTGAATTCAAATGTATTCTGTCACTTCTAAAGTGTAAAAAAAAGACTACTTCAATATTCTTATTTGTTACTGTATTTCAAATTAAGTTTTTGGGTTTTCTGGCAGTTGGAGCAAGAGCGAGATTGTTCATTCAGACGTACGAGCTCATTAGTGTGCTAAATAGTCATATTGAGTCGTATGTTTGCAACTTGCTACATTATATTTATTACATTTACAGTATATAATTATGCTGCTAAGTTTTCATTGTTTCATCTTTCTAGGATGGTAGTTCTGGAGAAGTTAAAGTTTCAATTGAGCATGAAGAAAAGCGCCTAACTGAGTTTGGTCACAAGATACTTGAAACTTTTGTTGTATCTCATATATTTAGGTAAAAACTTTACGTCTATCATTAATTTGGCCAACCATTTATGGCCTCTGCTACATTTTCTTATCTTCGATTGTTTAGTACCATCCTCTGTGTAGTCCTTGATCAATTGGATGATTCACTGGGTTCCTGCATTAAGTTTTTACATGGCCGAGTAATTTTGAAACTGGTCAATTGATTTCCTGCTGTTTTGCATTGAGCATGTACCTTAAAGTCTTTTTTGATTGCTGAGTAATCATGATATTCTTTGATGATTTCCCGCTTTACATTGAAATATGTACCTTTAAAATTCATCTAAGGAAATGGAATAGATATTTTTTTACAAGAAATTTGAGCTTTTCCTTCAGGTTTTGATTATAAATATAACCGTTATCCTTGATATTTGTCCTAGATATTCAGTCTTGCATGTTTTCATTGCTCATGTTTTGTTTTTGCATTAGTGGGATTGAGGTCGCTTATCAAGAAGCTGTTGCTTTGAAGAGGCAAGAAGAGCTGATTCGTGAAGAGGAAGAAGCTGGACTCCTTGAAAATGGGATGAAGGGAAAGCGCAGTATCACTGAAAAGGAGAAGCGTGCAAAGAAAAAACAGGTCGCGTTCTTAATTTGGTTCAGCACACCTCTCCTTTGTTTTTAATTAATTGCATTGTTATTAGTTGAAAAAAATCCTTACATTGAATGACCTGTAGCTTGTAGCAGGGTGAGATGATGACAGCTTTCCTTTAGTTTTAGTTAGCTTAAACAAGTTTGACCTGGAAAAATATCCAACTAACTATTTGGATATATTGAATGGGAATTTACTGTTAGGAGCTTAGGATTCTTTGAATGTTTTTTCTTTGCAAGTTTGCATTTACTGTTATTCACTACTGTAACCTTTTTTGGTTGGCTTGCTGTATGGTAATTTTCCAGTTAGTTCTGAGCTTTGGTTGTGCTCCATCCTATCTACCTTGTTACCAAACGAGCGCCCAGTAGTGCTTCGTGGTAGGAATTGATCCATGCCAACAAGATGTGCTCACTGGAATATGAAACTAAAGAAAAAGAAACATTTTACCACAATTTCATAGTTTAAATTTGCTGCCTTTTTTTGTGTGTGTGTGGCTATTTTCCTTTCACAGAACCATAAAACATTAAACCGGCACTGTCAGCTGATACACATGCCTGTTTTATCTGAATTCTGGCATCAATATGAATAATTGACTGGGTTAAGCTTGCACGGTTCAATTTGACAAATAACTCCCCCTTTGGTTTTGGCCATCTGATGCCACTGTTATTTACTTTTGGATTTTCTTCCACTTTTAGTTGAGATATTCAAGCTGCAGAAGGTAAGTGTTCTTGTTGTGAATACGTTATTAGGATAAGAACTAGTACCTCCTCTCAGTTAGTATGTAGTTGATTTTCGTTTCCGTTACTGTACTTTTAGCACTTAATAGTAAATACTGAGCAAGTCTCTCTTACTATTAAGTCACTTGTCATGTGCACTTTCAAGTGCATATTGCTAGATGGGTTGCATATCAGGATCACCATTTATAGTATCATGTTTGGTTGTGCTTGATAACTTGATTTGAGTTTTTGCTTCAGTGTTAGTGTTCTTATTTATGATATATTACCTCGGTTCCAAACTATAAGATGCTTTACTCCCTCCGGTACAAATTATTGGCGCAGCCATACACTATGTCTAGTACAAGTGTACTCCTAAGTTGCGCCAATTAATTTGGCCCCGAGGGAGTAGCTTTTATCAGAAACACATGTATCTAGACGCGTTTCAGTGTGTAGGTTCACCCATTTCGATCCGTATGTAGTTCAAATTGAAATATCTAAAACATCTTATAGCTTGAAACGGAGGGAGTACCAGTACATGTTACCTCATCTCTTCTTTATTTAGTCAGATTTTTTTTTACTTACGTGATCTTGAATTATGATCCTCAGGCCAAACAAAAGAAGAGCAATCGGAAAATTAAAGACAAGGATAGAGAGGAAAAGTTTGATTCAACATTTCCAGAAAAGGATAAAGATGATAGCACTATTCATGATATGGAGGATTCTAAGCAGGCAGGACATGTAGCCGTGAAAGTTGATACCTCCGAAGAAGGTGCTTCAGACATGTCAGACAATTTTGATGGATCAGCTGAGGTATGTCAAACTGATGCAGGTGACAAAATTTTACACCCTTTGGATGGGATGAATGCTGTTGGTATTGAGACGAAAAATATGTCTACTGGGAAGAATTGTATTGTGGAGAGCAAGTTATCGTCATGTTCATTGGAATCTGGTACTATGAACATTATGCAAGGCAAAAGAGATAACTTGCTAGATAGTTCAAGTCAGATATCACCTTGTCTCAGGTTGGTTAGCATTTTGTCAGGTTTTTATCGTTGCTCTTGGCATGGCATCTGCGACGTCTTTAATTGTATCTTTGTACAGAGGGAAAACTCAGCGCACCAGGGTCATAGGTAGCATGGACAGTGCCAAACATGAGGATGATCCTTCAAGCACGGCTAGTGGTTCAGATCGCAATACATCTGGCTGTGGACCAGCACCAAAGCTTGACCAGGAGACTGTTCTACTCACCTTAAAAGATAGGCTTCAGAAGCTTGGGCAACGTTTACATGAGGTCAGGTTACTCTTTTATATGGTGTTGGACATTACTCTATGATCTGCTTTTCAGGATTTATTTCATTGACCTTATCCAGTTGAGCAAATAGTCATCTTAATCATTCCGTCATTATCCCTAGCTTTGATGAAACAGATGGCTTATTGTAAACTTGTAGTTTTGGCCAGGCTTGTTACACACTTCAAACCTCCTCTTTTCTCTCTATGCATGGATAGCATGGACCGCGTCCATTATTGGAATAAAACTAACCAGTGTGCATGTCAAGTTCATGTCACACAAAAATTAGTACAGAATCTGTGAAGACAACTATTTTTTACTCAACAAACTACTTAATACAGTAGATCTTGATGAACATTCAAACATAATTAATCTTCCGCAGGAGGATACAGATTTAGCTAGTTAAGAACTAAAAACAAAGCTTGGTCCTTGAAATGAGAGTGGGTTTAACTTCATATTTTAGCGTCCAATGAGAAAGATAGAGGTTCAGGATGCTCCAGATCTCTAAACTCGTCGTTCTTATATTGATGAAATAAATATAGTTAGATACAACACCATAATATTTTATGTGTTTATCTGATCCATATCATTCATAATTATATTTGTGCTATATCCATTTTCTTACTATATACATTTAATAGAAGTTATGCACGTTGAAAATGTAATCAATTTCAAATATAAGGCATATATATTACTTTGTTGGGATTCGCCTGTTGAGTAAGAATTCTGTTTCAGGTTTTTCTGTCATTTCATAGTAAAACTAACGTATTTAACCATTGTTTTCGCTCTAACATGTCAACTATCTGTGCACTTGTTTGTTTACTTTGTTTTTGTACAGCAAAAGGTTGTTGAGTCTTTTTTTCTTTTATGCATGTATCAGAAGGAAATTGAGGGCAGGAAACTACTCAAGGCTCATTTGGAAAAGAAAGCAGTAGCTGAAGCAGCATCCTCATTATCCTCATCCAGTTCTTTGGAAAAGACCCCTTGTGCTCTGAAGAACCCAGAACAATATTCAGTAACTAGTCCTGATGCATGTATGTATGCACCACCTCGTAAGTCTCAACCTGTAGCCACCGATGGTGCGAATGGAGCCCTTCCAGCAAAGCCAAACACCAGAATAAGCACAGAGTCTGAACCTATTGTTGTCCCCACTCCAAATAAGGTCGTATACACCGTTGGTGCGAATGGAGCTCGTCCAGCAAAGCCAAACACCAGAATAAGCACAGAGTCTGGACCTATTGTTGCCCCCACTCCAAATAAGGTTGTACCAGCTTTGTACAAAGAGCATGTTTCAAGTTCAAAGCTGAAAATTGATAGAGCAACTCCAGTCACCTCAAGATCGCCGTCAGTTGATAAAGCTGCTACACTTACTTCAGGCCCGTCACTAGTTAAAAATGTTATTCCAGCTCCCTCCGAATCACCTGTAGCACGGGTGTCTAAGGCAGCTAAACCTATTCCAGCTCCCCAAAAATCATCTGCACCTCAGGCTGACAAGGTTACTAAAGCTACTCCAGTTCCCCCAAAGTTACCTGCACCACATGTTGAAAAAGTTGCTAAAGCTATTCCAGTTCTGCCAAAATCATCTGCACCTCTGGTTGATAAGGTTGTGTCACATAACGCAGTACCAAGGCAGTTGCCCTCACTGTCTAATTCAGAAGCTCGAAAAATCACAGTTCCTAAAAAGATTGTTGTTACTTCTGTTCCACAAACTCCTGCAGCATCAAGGCCTTTAAGTGCTCCTCTGTTCCAGGCACCAAGGTCAACTTTATCACCTACACCTGCAGTTCAACTTCCCACATTGCAATCACGAATGTTGACTGTGTCTAGGCGAGCCAGCAATGAGCCCTCCCCTCCTGTCCCAAGTTATGTACCACAGACCTACCGAAATGCTATCATTGGTAACGGTAGTCTTGATACAACCTTGTCAAGTCATGACAAGGTAACTTCTCTAGGCCAAAGCAATACACTTTCGCAGCCACTATCAGCATATGCATCGGCAACATCTGTCATGTTGCCTTCTGTTGGAGGGAATGGGCAATTACCTGGTAATCAAGGATTCATGTCTGGGCATGGCAAGTTGGGAACTCTTGATAACTGGCACCCATGGAAAGGTGACAATGATGCTAACAAACACATGTGGAGTGATGATACTCAATACCAACAGATGACCAATGGTAATGTGTGCACACGCCCATGGAATGATCATTCGTATCAGCAAGCAAGCAACAGAGGAACAGAAGAAGAAGGCAGATTTGGGGGAATTCAGCATAGGCTGTTCCAGAGGGAGATACCTAATTTTTTTGTCTCACACCAGCTTCAGGGTTCAGTGGGTGAAGAATTCCCGCATCTTGACATCATCAATGACTTGCTTGCGGAGGAACAAAGCAATGTGAGCATTGCAGAGCCTTCCCTCCATGAATACCGTACATTTGGCCAGCCATTCTCTCCAAGTGGCAACTTAGTAGAGGCTGACATGGCTTCTTTAAGTAATTCTAGCCGATTGAACTTGACCGACCATTACTACGATAAGGGCTACCCAGGGGCCTATGACAGGCCAAATGCTCTACATGAGCTGAGAGAAGGGCAATTTTCCACATCAAATGCTTATTCAAATGGAAGGGTGGACTCTATTTCATCAAAGCCTTGGCTATATAGCCATCCTTATCCAATGACGAATCCTAGAGTTAACTCGAATGGATCTTCACAGCAGATGGGGGACTACACCAATTATGCGAGTGGGAGGGTGAATGAAGAATACCTGTATCGCCGTGCTGACGGGTGGTGATGCTTGTACACAAACCACAATGGTGCTGCTTGTAAGTTGTAACGGGCCATGGTGCCAGGTCAAAAGGTTTACCTTGGCCTTCAATTGTAACTTCGCGTTTCGAAAGAGGAAAAAGAAATGATACATTATGTGAAGTGTTGCAGTTAGGCTGTTAATTACTTGCTGAGTGCTTCTATCTTCGTTTTTTTTTTGCTGTGTATAGAAATGCAAGTAACAAATCAAACGTGCAAGGGGGTATACAGCTGGTTACCCCATCTAGTGTGGGATTTTAGACTCCGCTTCTAAGGCTAAGCTGGACGCTCTGGCAGAGAGCTGTTAGTAACGAAGGAAAGTAAGTGATGTGATTTTGCAGCACCTGTGTTGGATTACTGAACGCCAGGGTAATGGAGCCTGGAGAAGGAAGGGTGATGGATCTTGGAGAAGGAACTGTAGATGTCTCGAAATCACAATTTTCAACCAGGTAAATCTCCACACACTTCCTCTTCACTTACAAGTACTGATCACTTGTTTACCAAAAAATTATTTATCACCTGCTATGCGGTTACTCCTATCTTATCCAATACAAACCGACTCCTCATAAAGAAAAGAAAATACATGCCCTGTATACTTGCTAGTTCTGTGTAAAATCTCCCTCAGGAGCTAAAAACAAAGTTCCTAGATGTGGCAGCCTGACAACAATTTCTTCCATTTAAGGTACAAAAATATACAATGTACAAGTTGGGTGGAACCGTGGGAACCTGCTGCACGTACTATTTGTTGTTAACGGTAATAGCTCGGAGTTCTCTGAGGTTGCAAGCAATTTCCCTTATGAACTGTGCACCTTCTTTGCCATTCTTTAGCGAGTTTATGCTGTGCTCAAGAAAATCATGGTCTCCTTCTAGAATCTTCAATCTTTTATGCAAGTTTGAGATTTCCTCTTGAAATGTGGATACATCAACCTCTGTCTTCATTGTTGAAGACTGACCTTCCTTAGCCAAGAGAATAGGCTCATCTGTCTTCCTAGAGCTTTCTTGACAATGTAGGGAGTCATCGTCTGAAACAGGCATTTTGTTGGAAAGGCTATCTTCTATAGCATCTGAATTTGATAAATCTATAGTACTATTGTTGGAGTACGAGTGAAGCTTCTTCTCCAGGTTCCTCAAGCATTCTGATATGTGTGCTCTTTCATCTTCAAGGAAAGTTGTGGGGGCAATCTGTTCATCAAATGGGAGCTGATTGTCTCGTTTCCCTGTTGGCCCACCGCCTCCAAACTGTGTCCTGTACTTTTCGAGCTCAGCTTCCAATTCCTCTACTTGTTGTTCTCTTTGAGCAAGCAGCTCGTTAGCTTCCGCAAACGCTTCACCATCATACTCTGCTTGTTCTTCCATCATCCGCTGGTAATGCGAAGCTTCCATCTGCATCGCAGCCTTCTCATCCTGGAGCCTGGTGATCATAGCCAAAGCTTGACTTGCAGCAATTGCTGCAGCATTCCTCTCTTCTTCCAGCTCCCTGCAGAGGAGGTGTATGGACTTCCGGTCTAGATCAATCTGTCGTCTCAAGCGGTCAATGGAGCTTTCACCTTCCATCTCACTAACAATGCTTCCATCCAGCGATTCAAAACCAGAAACATTTCTCTCAATCGAAATTCTTTTTGTTATGTTCTGCACTACCAAATCATCACCACGCCCATATGCGCGTGGGCTAGGGCCTGGGTCAAGCCAAGTTACCTCAAGCCCCCTGGAAGCTGAGAGCTGTGACAGCAGTAGTCTTAATTCTCCATTTACACTAGATGAAGTGCCCTTCCCAAGAATCACATCAGTCAAGGTTGGGGACGGCAAACTACTCTTCATACCAATGGCTAGATTGTAGGCTTCATTCATGCTAATCTGAGTGCTAAGAGATGGTCTCCTTTCACCAGCGGTTTCACTTGTTTGGGGATGTTCCTCAGTGGCATCAAGACCCAGAGATACTTCACCACTTGATCTGACTGCTGCAATATGAGCGTCTTCCACAAAATCTAATCAAAATGATTAATATAAGGACCACATTTTCAATCACTGTACTGGACGGAAGGTACAAATAAACTAACCTTTTGCTACTAATTCTTTGTAAGCTGAATTGGAAGGATCTTGGGATATCAGTTCATCTTTTCCCGTATCACCAATGGGTTCAGCTTTCTTAGGATTATCTTCAACTACAGCAAGAGTTTCTGAATCGACACTAATCTGTGAAACATTGGTATCTGCGAAATTATCTGCAAGGGAGAGCGGAAAAGAATCATGAGGTTCAGCTAAGACAGGTATGCGAATGCTACTGTGAGGAGTCAAAACTGACAAACCTTTTAGATGTGTATCTTCTGAAGCAACATAATGGGAGTCCCTGGCTACTAGTTCACTTGTACCTTGATCATTAGCTTTTTCTGGATTATCTAAAAATTATCTCTTGGTGTTATTTTAGACGAATAGACAAAATGCCATTCATTTGGTTGTGGATTATTAGCAGGAAATTATACCTTTTATATCTTTGTCCCCCGAGACATCATAGTGTTGTTCTAATATAGTGAATTGAGATGTATATGGACTGATGCTGCCCTCACTTGTTCTCTGACATGATTCAGTTTCACCAAGAATCTTAGGTAATTCACCTGTTGACCCAACTGGAATTTGGGAAACAGTGACACCTGCACGATCATCCATGCTATTAGAGGATCTGTGGACTCAAAAGAAGCAGAAGTAGTGGGAGTTACCCCTGTTTGGGAAATTGATTTTTACCTTCTACATATAACTCTTCGATGGCAATTGGGGGGTCATGCTGTGATGCCTGTTGTCTGGAGGAGATATCCTTCGCTTCCATTTCGTTCCCACTAATCAAACTGCCAGGATGATCATCCAGAACAGGATATGCCAAAGATATATCACCAGAAACACTTATTTTTTGTTCTTTCTGAACATTAATTTCAGATGGCTTGACCACCTCGGAGGGTGGATGAACTGGTATCTTAACATCTTCCTGCAAGTTCTTTTCCATGTCATAGGATCCATAAGGGTGAGAATCTCTGTCATCATCAGCACAAGGAACCTCAACCTCTGAGTCAGATGTCATCTGTAGAGGGCTATATCTCTCATGAGATGTACGATCACTCTGGTGGTAAATGTCTTTGGTTTCCAAAGATTCATCCACTTGCCAGGATATAGAATAATCTGTGCAGATCTTTGGTGAGCTAGCAGGTTTGAGCTCTCTGCTTTCTTGAGAAAACAATGATATGTCTCGTTGCTTAAAATGCTGTGCACAACATGAACAAATTCTAGTAACAGGGGAATGCAACGCGGCATCATCTCCTTGAGTACCATTCGATACATTGACATCCATCATGGGTTCATCATTGTTGTCATTGTTGTTTGGTTTCTCTTTTGGAGCAAGTGAGCTACTGCTGCATCCATCACACATTGTTTCCACGCCCGCAAGTTTCTGGTGGAGGCGGCAGAAGGCCAAAGATGAGATCTCTGACTTGTGAGATTTGCAGATCAGTTCCCTGTAGAAGCATGGTTCCTCGTTACCCAGAACATGATCTAGCCTTGAGCAGAACGGACAAGGGACAGGTAACTTGCAGAGACGGGCAAATCTGGTGATCAGGAAGGAGTAAACTGCATCGATGAATAGCAGAAGCATCAAGATCCACTCGAGCAATGCCGAGGACAGCGCGACTGGGAACCGCCGTAGGATTGTCATCCTTGTTCCCATGGTCCAACAGTATACTCGAATCTTCACAGCAGTTGCTCCAAAGCTATTTAAATTGGTCAAAGGTGGTTGGTTTTGAGGTAGGATTGCTACAAGAAATCAAAGGGAAGTCAATCAGCAATATGCGAGTTCAGTCCACTGTTAGAATTAATCTGCTTCGTGATAAAATTACTCCATTTTTCTTCAGAGCTATGAAGTAGACATCAGAGTCAGTACGATTAAGACCCTTGCCCTATCATTGAGAAGATGGACGAGAAACTAATGATAGGAGTGTCATTGCAAGGGTACAGGTATGTTTGGTGAACTTAAAGCCAAGCTTAGCTGGGGAAGAGACAGAAAGGTCGAATACCAGGTTGGAAAAACACTAGGTAACAGAAATGAAGTGTCCAGCACCAACCATGTATAATGGTTTTGCAATCAAAGATACACACACAGGACCAAGAGAATATCGAAAGATTTATTCTAGTATAAAACGCCATCTCACATGAACTGGAATAAAATGCAAACGACAAAAAAGTTTTTTCGGGGTAAACAAAATTTGGAGAAGCATGAGAACAATTATGCAGGACAGTCCTTGATCCCAAGAGTGAGCTGAACCTTGTCCAAATCTAAACGACAAAGGTCCGTCAGAAGTTTGGGCAACGAAAATCGGAGTACAAAGCTAAATACTGTTATATTCAGCATCACGGATTCTAACAGCAGTCTCTTTCCCTCATAGCTGGGGTAAAATCCCGTCACCCCGAATTCCCCACAAAATTAAGCACCGTATCCCCTCCAAAGCGACTACTAAGGTGAGAACGGAGTAGTAAGCAAGCAGCCATGGAACAGAAAAGAGAGAGAGGAACTGAGTCAACAGAACTGCTTCCTAGCAGGACACTGACCCGAGAAGCAAACTAAGCTCGGATCATGATTCATGAGCCACAGAGTAAGGCACGAAAGAAAATTAAGGGTAAAAGCACAGTTAGAACTAGAACCTGGCCTTCGATCCAAGAATCAGCACGCCTTGCGAGATCCCGATCTACGATCGCGGCACGTAAGATTGTCGGAGCAGACGCCAAAAGTGGACTGGCGCCTGGCGGGCAGGCTTAAGAAAGATTAGCAGCAGCGGGAGGAGCAGATGATGGAGGCGGAAAAAGGTGGCAAGATATATTTTTCTTTCTTCCCCACCGCCGAAACGAGCCAAAACCGAGAGTGGGCGGTGGCCGGTGGCGACGCCACGGCGGGGCGGCCTACCGAAAGAGTGAAAGGCGGCCTCCGCCGGACAGCGACGCCGACGCTGAGACGAGGGCTGGCCAGCCGAAAGGCATGCGGTGGTTGAGCTCTCCCGTCTGTTAATGGTTTGGTTTGGGTTAGTGCTGCTGCTGAGTAGATCGGGGGTGCTAGCTTTGGCCCGCGGAAAACGACGCCCTGACGTGAATGGAGAATCAATAATGGTGGATTGGATGGATGATGGCGGTACTGAGCGCGAGTCTGACTGTTCAAGCTTCCGGATGACCAGAGATCGCCTCTTCCTCCAGGCGGCTGCACTGGCTTTGGTGGACTGCGGTGGCGTACTGCAGCTGCTCTCGTGTGCACGAGCTGGTCCATTTGACCATTCAAACGAATTATATTAATTTCTAACAAAGCTCCACACTGGTTATAGAGTCAGCATTAAGTTAATGTGCTAATGCATAACCTTCCGCCACTCAACTGTCACCCGTGTCTCAGACATTTTTAAGTGCAAGAATTCCGCTGATTTTCAAGCGATTTTTTTTTAATATTGCACTTTTTTTCAGCTTTTTCAAATGTAGCATTAATTTGTAGCTAATTACAGAACTAGGACACCGTTGTGTCCGCCGGACGCGATAGGGACTTGTCCCATCCGGCCGATGCGACAGGGCGGCCGATGCGCCTGGCGAGGAGGCAGAGCCTGCAATCGCGTCTGGCGAATGCGATACCGACTAGTTCCATCCGCCGGGCGCGACAAGCTCTTCTCCTGCTAAGCGCACCCCGTCGGCTTCAGTGGCATCTGTTTGAGACAAGTTCTTACTATTTTCATTAATTTGAAGTGTTATAAGTTGCGGCAAAATTTTCAAATAGTTTATCTATGAGTAATATTTCTGAATATATATTGGAAGTAACATTTATATTAATATAGAAAGTGCGTGATACATCGGTATTATAAACCGCAAACAAAAATATAGAAAGTGCGAGATACATCGGTATTACATACCGCAAACTAAAATAGAAATACATGATTCGGGATAACTAAAATTAAGATAGAAATATAGTACGAGTAACTAAGGCTTGGCGACTCTCTTGCCCTTTGTTGAAGAAGATTTTTTGGCCCTGTCGCTAGGCATGAAGTGGTGTTCGTCGTCGAGATCATCTACGTCGCTCAACCATGACGGTGCAGTTCCTTTGCCCTTGCAAGCAGCGCCCTTGGGCTTGGACGAGGTAGATTCTTTGCTCTTCGATGACGCCCCTTTCTTCTTGGCCCAATCGCTAGGCATGAAGATATCTTCATCTTTGTAGCTGTCGTTGATCCAGAGCGCGGTATGTTGAACCCATCAGCTCATATCTTCTCCTCTCTCCTTTATATCTGTCCAGTGCCCGTTGATCTTGATAAGTTCTGCCTGGACCTCCTTTCAGGTGCGAGATGGGCCTGTCGACTTGCTCTGATTGTAATCAAATGTGACCTCAATGAGATCGCTGGGGGTATTGACAAGCTCGTCAAATGGAACAAGCTCACGGTTCCTTCTATATCTACAGGCTGCCTTGAAAACCTCTACGGACATAACTGTTTTCCAACTACGATTGGGAGGCGCCATGTTGGGCAAGATACAATGAGCTAGAACTGAAGTTTAGGTGGTCTTATATAGGACTTGAAGAAGGCGGGAAAGAAGAAGCGGGAAAGGAGTTGGCGGGAAAGGAGAAGGCGGGAAAGAAGAAGCGGGAAAGGAGTAGGCCAGAAATACGAAGCGGGAAAGAATTGGCGGGAAAGAATAGGCGGGAAACGAGCGGGAAAGAATAGGCAGGAAACGAGCGGGAAAGAACAAGCTGGAAAAACGAAGCGGGAAAGGAGTTAGCGGGAAACAACTAGCGTGAAATAATAGGCGGGAAAGAACGAGCGGGAAAGAATAGGCGGGAAAAAATAGTCGGAAATAAATTGTGACAAATATATGTGTCTCATAGATCATGGGATAGTAGTACAATGAGAACCAGAAACATGCTTACAAATATATGTCTAATACGAATGTGCATACAAATTATTAGGATACAAAGATACAAAGATCACATAGATCATCGACGGCGCGGAGCACGTGGTGGTCCTCGTGGCGGAGGCGTCGTCCATCCATACCTGTTAGGGGCCGCTCGATAGTACTGAGTGCTCTCGACCTCCTGGTTGTCGGTCTGTGACTGCTGTGTGGGATCAGGTGGAGGAGTAGTAAGCAATGCCATATAACCACCCATAGGGTCCGAGTTAATATCGATGTTACCAGTCATCCAAGTCGATCCCTGCATAGGCGACGTCCCTCCCTGTGCTGTAGCGTGCAATGCAACCAAATATATTAGGAAATTATGGCTATGTATAACTTAAGAAATACAACAACTGTGAACTACACGTACCTTCTGGCATGGCCATCTGTGGAGTATAACCAAAAATCTGCTGCGCTATGCCTCCATACTGCGGCTGGCTCAAGTAGTCGTACTCCGGCTGCTGCACATAGCCTGAACCTCCAGGCTGGTAAGGATCAGGCTGTTGCTGATGCTGCCAAGCTGAACCTCCAGCCTGATCAGGAGCAGGCTGCTGGTGAGGCCCAGCTGAACCTCCAGCCTGGTAAGGATCAGGCTGCTGCTGATGCTGCCAAGCTGAACCTCCAGCCTGATCAGGAGGAGGTGGCCTCTGTCTCGACGTGGAGCGCAGCGTAGCTGAACGTCTAGGCTCAACAGTAGAAGGTGGCCTCATACTCCCCTGTGGATCAAGACGAGGACGTGGTGCATGCCTGAGAGGGGCTGGAGGCGTAGGCACTTCTGGATACCGCGGTGGACGCGACGTCCAAGTATGAGGATCCATTTGTCCACTTCTCCGACGAACATCGTCAGTAGTACGGCAAATGAGAGTGGAGTAAATAGAACGTAGCTTCTTCTCCATCTTGCCCAGAAAGGTGACAACAGGTTGGCGTGGAATTAGAGACGCCGTAGACTGAGAGCGTGCGAAGTGGTAAATTTCATTAGCGGCTCCGTGAACCTCATCGGCCTACAAAAATTGAACAAAAAATAATGTGTACGATTAGCTACAAAATAGAGAGTTTAGCATATCAACATTTAATTGTAATAACTTACAGCTTGTATTCTTGAGCCTGCTGATGATCCTGCATCATACATATCACATAGTGCTGGTTCGAAATATCCCTTGGGGTCTCTTGTCTTAGTGAGACATGTGCGGGTACATCTGTTGTACCTCCTACAATACTTCTCAAAGAGTTCAGGATCAAATGGAACATCTGAGGACCAAACATTATTCCGCGTATATTCCCACTCTTTAATGTATTTCCCAACAAATGTGAGCCACTTCTCCACGGTCCTATTTGTGCCCTTCTTTTTTAACCTGTTATTGCAAATTATAACATTAACACCATAATAGCAGCAGTCTGCACGCATGTATCTTATAAAAAGTAGCAGCAGTCTATACGTATGTATCTTACAAAAAATAGAAGCAGTTTGCACGTATGTATCTTATAAAAAATAGCAGCATTCAACAATACTTACTCGTGAATTTCAGCTAGTAATGGCTCATCCGCTGGAGGTGGAACTATATCCTGAAGAAGATTAAATGGTCTCATAACCCTCTGTTGAGACATCTCCTCCACAAATATATCAAACACAATCTTGGACTTTGTAAGCCAGTATTCGTGATCTCTTGTGCACAAATAAGAAAGCCCACCAGGATATCTAGCTGCGATACTAGCAGGCGAATATGGGTCCCAGATTACCGCATCGCCGGGGTAAAAATCAAATGCCTCGGTAATCGACTGGTAGCAGCCCCTAACCTGGTCAAAGACAAACCGTCTCTGTATGTAAAAATTAACAGTTAGTTTGTGAAATACGTATTTCAGCAATGCAAAATGAAAACAATATCGTTACGCATGTACCTTTCGACGTGTCCAAAGTGTAGCAATAGTTGGCATATCGATGTCATCAGGATCCACCATCTCGTCAGCAGGAAATGGCTCACTCACTTTAATGTCTGGGCGTCCAATTACAAATCTCTCCCATGACCATAGCTGAAGAAATAGTGGGCATCCAAGGAGGACAGAACGTGGCTTACTCTTGCGGCAACTAATACACATAGCTCTGTACATGCCTGCTAGCAAGGCAGAACCCCAACTCCTCGGTGTAATGTCATCCGGAGTCACTGCATTAGCAATCTCAAGTGCAATAGGGATGAAACCCGCAGAAATAGTGTCTCCGTGACTCTCTATGAACATAATCTTCCCAAACAACCACATCAGGTACGCCTCCAAGGACCGAGTAATCTGTTCTTCAGTAGTCTGTTGAAACTTCCATATCTGCAAAGACAAGAATGAGAAAACATATGAATTTACAGTGCAACCAAATTTCCAAATAGATTGCATGAAATAACAATGCAGTAATATACCTGAAACTCCCTCAACCAAGCATATTTAGGCCCATGCGAGGAATCTATATCCGGATATGCCACGTCTCCACGGACTCCGTTAAAAAGAGCTAAAAGATCCGCCGCCCAATTTCTAGGTGCTTTCAATGGCCCTATGGGATGACCAGCCAACGGAAGTCCCAACAAGTATGAGACGTCCTGCAAAGTAGGAGCCATCTCACCCCAACGGAAGTGGAACGTGTGGGTTTCCGGTCTCCACCGGTCCACTAAGCCACTGAGCAAAGCCCTGTCCAAGGTCATCTTCCTCTCGGTCTCTATCACCTCATGATGAGGATGCATCTCCAAGTCCTCGCGGGTTGACTCTACCAGTCGTGCGAAAGGTAGAAGTCCAGCCTACTTCAACCTACAAACAAATTTAAACATATTAGTAATAGATAATGAAAAGGCAAGAATTATTAGTAATATCAATACAAATGACTTGTACCTTTCTACCCAAGAAGGGTGTATCATCCAGTACTCATTCGGAGTGCAATACTGTAGAGGCTCGATACGATGAGTATTATCGTGGAATCCATAATATTTCAGCAATCTGCCCCGATGATCATATTCAACGCGTTCATCAAGCAACCATGGATACTCCATACCTGCACATATGAACAAGAAATATTAGTACAACGTAAACAAAAAAACGTAGTTCCTCACATATTACAAATACGGCGGAGTTCCTCACATATTACAAATAAAAATGTAGTTCCTCACATATTACAAATAAAAACGTAGTTCCTCACATATTACAAATAAAAATGTAGTTCCTCACATATTCCGAATAAAAACGTAGTTCCTCACATATTACAAATAAAAACGTAGTTCCTGATATATTATCTACGTTCTTCCTCTTCCGCGACCTCTTCTTCCACGGTTCGAATGTCCTCGAGTAGCTCGGTTTGGGTAGAAAGTGGGACATTTATCATCCTTATGTCCCCATGTATTGCATAGGAAGCATTGTCGAGTTGGTCCACCGGCTTCAGATTCATCCATGTCATTTTGGATGCGCCTACACTGTCTTCTACCCCTGTTCGTGCGCTTTAGACTAGGATCTGGGATGTACTTCCTTTCCCCTGGATCTACCGTGTTGAAATTACCGATAGCACGATATCCATGCATCTCGCCAGTCCAAGTGTAAACCACAGCCATGCTCCCATAGTAGGGGGACACGAAGGACATTGGGTCCATTTGAAGCATCCCGCACGCAGCCAAAACATGTGAGCAAGGTAAGTGAAGTAACTTTGGTTTGTTGCATGTGCACTCACAAGTTGGAAACTCCTCAGTTCCAATTTTCACTTCATGAGTCCTCATGATGTTGCCAGTACCGAACTTGTCCGTTTGTAAACGGACCTCAAACCTCAGTTCCTCATTTCCGGTGGCAACGACCATGTGTCCTCTACCCTTTTCTATCTTCTTCTCCATGTATTTTGCTATCTTCTCACAGTATGGTGTGTTAGGATTTCTCAAATTATGCATTTCAGCCTCCTCCCGTCTCTCTTTGAAATATTTCAGTGTGCAATAGAAAATTCCCTCCACAATTGCTGTTAGTGGGAGTGCCCTATTTCCTCTAAGCACAAAGTTGTATGACTCAGCTAGGTTAGTGGTCATACAGCCAAACCTAGCTCCATGAGCATCGTGAAGCAATGACCACCTCTCCACAGGCTCATGCTCTATCCATTGTGCAAAGTTCTTTATGCGAGACCCAGGACGCCTCCTAAGAGGGGGGGGGGGATCAAATCCTGGCAGATCGCAAAGTCCAATTGGTTCTTCTTCTGGGGGTAATGTTGTTTCTTGTCGAGTTGCTACTAGAGCTGCATGAGCCGCTACTGTGGCTGCGCGGGCTGCTTTTCTATGTTTAACATGCTCTCCAGTTAGTTCATGCAGCTTCTTTGTGAGAAATGCATACTTCCATTGCTAGTTTTGCTTGCATAACTTTTTGAATAGGTTCATAAGATTCTTACTCCTGAACTGTGAGAAAAAATTGGCACCTAGATGTCTCATGCACCACCGGCTCTGCAAGTCAAGCCATGGTGTTTCTTCATCGGGACCGGCCTCTTTCAGCGTCTTCACCGCCCTCAGTATACCAGCAAGCCTATCATGAATGATGCAAACATTCGGCCTCTCCTTCACAATTGCTATCTTTAACTGTCTGAAGAACCACAACCAGCTCTCCGTGTTTTCGCTCTCCACAAAAGCAAATGCCAGTGGGACGATTTGGTTGTTTCCATCCTGTCCAATGGCCGTCAAAATCTGACCCTTGTACTTGCCTGTCAAAAATGTTCCATCCACACATAACACCGGTCGACAGTATCTAAATGCTTCGATGCATATGTTAAACGAGAAAAACACTCGTTCCAAAACCTTCACAGTGGAGTCCTCCGCAAACCATGAGTCTTGGATGTCAACATAGGTGCCCGGATTTCTTTCCTGCAATGTGTGCAACATACGGACAACCGAGTCGTACGAGTCAAAGAATTACCCAAATCGCGTCTCCAACGCCTTCTGCTTAGCCCTCCAGGCCTTACTGTAAGATATGTTGTACTTGTATCTCTGCTTCACTGTCTTCTGGATAGCCTTTACCTCCATAGCTTTGCCCTCGACTATCTGTGTATGAAATAGTCGTGCTACGAGAGTGGAACTCAGGTTCTTATGATCCACCAACTGGTTCCTAATAATACATGTGTGCTGCACGTGGTCGCTCACCACCCAGAAGGTGTCATTCTTGCGGAGGTAGCCATGCACCCTAGCGGGACATCTCTCGTTGGTACATTCCACTGTCAAATATTTCTTGTTTGACGCGACTGTTTTAAATACCCTCTGCGTGGACATTGCCCAACTAGTTATTGCATCCTGAAGACGTTGCTTGTCGGGATATAATGAACCCACTGAGATGCTGTTCGGGTGATACTCCCATGCCGAATCGTGCCCCTCGTTCACTCTCATTAAATTTGAGAAGTCCTGATTCCATTCTTTCGGAATCGGGGCCTCATCCTGATCATCTTCTTCATCTTCTTCATTTGAGTCAGATGAATTAATATCATCAGCATCTCCATCAACATCTTCAGCTTCCATCTGCTGCTGCAAAACCTCATCTTCATCGTCTAAAAATATCTCGCCGCCTGCATCATCTGCCGCTGCACCTAATGCATGACTGCTCTGCCCTGTTTCATACCCAATGTCGTCGGCATATGACATGGCCACAACAGGCTCATTAGCTGCTTGCATGCTCTGCCAAGAACCAAAACCAATTGTCTGGTTGCTGTGGCTTGACTCGGCCTCCCCTCCGATAGTAATCGGCTTCGCAACCACTAGGGCGATCGGGGATGTTTGCCGCCGCTCACACCCTTTCAACCAGCCGACCCACTGAGAGGTACGCTCTATCTCTTTCAACTGACAATATATATTGCTAGTTGAGTTGCTCCACAATGCTTGTAAGCTGACAGTGTACAGCTTACGATCCCATCCTAAGAACACCATTAACATCCTCTTGAATTCCCCAATACGCATACTCTGAGGATCAGTGAACTCCACATCATGATACTCAAAGTCGCTAAGATCAGCTCCAGCATCACTGCTACGGACCGCACCGTACCCATAATGAATAACAAATCTAACTAATCCAGACATGACTCCTGCTACATAAAAATCCTACTTCCGTCAACTACACCGCTATAATATATATACACAAAATTACACTACCACTATTTGAGAATAAGATTTTTACCCTCGTAGCGTGCGAATCACCACCTCAAAACTTGCTCACGTCACACCACTTCCAACGCACCGGAATCAACAAGAACACTATAACCTGGAGAATACAAAAACAATATCAAGAACTCTACATAATACAACAAGAACACTAGAACACCTACAATTTTTTTACACAAACTACATCTACATGCCACTATACGCACCATAATTATTTCTCCATAATTAAGCCCATATCTCTACACCGCTAAACTATATCAACAAAATATACACGACCACCGTATGATATTAAAATTTTACCCTTCAAGCTTGAAAATCACCATATTGCAACAGCCTCACGTCACACCTCTTCTGCAGCTACAAAATCAACCTGTAAAACACAAGAACAACAAGAACAATATCAAGAACAGATGAACAGCTACAGGAAAACTAACACCAACTACACCAAAATGCGACTAAATGAACCAACGAAATTTCTCTACAAGCTAACCCATATGTAGATCGGGCTCTCCTCTACTTCTTGCAAAAAATCTCACTTAATTTCATCAAGAAATGACCTCAAAATCGAAAGAAAACTGATTTGAGAAGAGAGTGAGCTGTGAGAGAGAAGTGAGCTGCGTGAGAAGTGAGTGAGTGAGAGGAGAGTGACAGAGCAGGGAGTGAGTGAGAGAGCACGTGGACGAGGGGACGCCGAATGTTTAGGCCGGGGCATGCGCGCTTATCGCATCGGCCGGACGCGACACCACCTTTCGCGCGCCTCGGGGCCGTGTCGGCATGCAGGGCAGGCTGGCGTCGTATCCGCCGGATACGACTACCGCCTAATCGCATCCGCCGGTTACAATTAGCGCTAATCGGATCTGCCGGTTAGGAAGCTGTCCTAGTTTCCGAATTGCTCCAAAAAACGTCTTACTTCTGTAAATACTGCTAAAAAGTGCATTATAAAAAAAATTCGCGATTTTCAACTGGGTTGCTACATTGTGCGGACCGCACATGCACGAGCGAGTCAGCGAGGTCGACTGTCGCGTGATGGATGTGCTTTTTTTATTAGCGCACATGTATTTTCGAGAAGCTACCTATGTATTTTCGGGAGTTCGAATATATCCAGACGCGTATCTATGTGTCTGTTGAGATCATAACTTAAGACTCCTTATAGTAGGGAGTAACTTAAGTAGTAATATAAGATACATATCATGCCAATTAGATATTTTGATGATATGGCGTATTATTTAATAAAGAGAGATGCTAGTGGTAAGTAACTATGTTACTGTAACATCACATTTTTTAAGGTAAGATGACTCTACAAGCTAATTAATGTAGTCATGCATGATACTACCCTTATGTTACTATGTATTATAGAGGTGGTAATGTAGGCTAATAGCATATATATGTTACTAGTCTAAGTAACTCTCCACTATGACTAGTCTAAGTCATTTTTCTCAAGGCATGTGCCTTTCTCCATAACTCGGTAACGAGGGTTAATTCGGCAAATGTCCTAGATGAAGGACTCAAGATCGGGGGAAGAGGGCGCCGGATGAACTCGAAGGTAAAGATCAGTCAAACAAAAAAGCGAGGTTTGGTGTGTGTCGAGAATAAGCACGGTACTCAATTGGTTCAATCTCAATCTGTCCCTGGCCGGCCTCTCCTGACCCCTTTATATAGGTGGCCAGGTCTCGAGGAACCGGTCAGGTTCAATACAAATTACAATGTCTATATATGATGGCATCTCGTATTTCGACTATATCTATGCTTAGGCCTCCCTAACGGGCCCCAGGGGTACCATGATAATGGGTCGTATTAGTTATACCCTTGTCAGTAGCCCTCGAGATTCTACTAGAATTGTAGACTCGGGTTGAATCTCAAATTTTTATATCTTCGACTTGTTCAATCTTCGACTTCTTCTTTTTCCCTACATTCATCAAACAATTCATAGTATTTATTTCTCAAGGGGATTTTGGTTAACAAGCCTGGCATCTCTGACGGATCAGGAGACCAGTTAACTGCCTGAGCAGACACTTGTTACCTACTTCAAACTCAAGCCCCTGGACTTGAATCCGGTACCTGGCGTTACTCAGTCTTTTGCCGCATTTAGGCCCGACAAAGACAGGATTCCAGTAGTTCTCAGGGTACCCAGTGCGTCCACCGGGATTTTTCTTCGTATCGTGGATATGGAAATTTACTAGCAGATCGCATTCATGTGCGTATACTAGGCCATGCAGGACGGATCCTGAGGTCTTACCTTCATGATAATCATGGCATTTAAGCTTTTTATCGCGACGACGCGGTTTGAGAATTACAATTTTGTCTTGAGCCTTGTTTGGCTATTTCATTACCCAAAACCTTCGGGTTGTTCTAGCTCGGCTACTCGCAAATCCCTCCCGATAGGAGTGAATTAACAAATAGCAGTGTCATATGTTTATCTTCTGACAATGTAGTCGATAATTTACTCCAATGCATGTTCTATAATTCCTCTCCTTGCTTGCATAGTTGAGAACTTCATTTTCGTCGGGTACGCGACCAGCTCTCCCGATGGGAGTAGCCACCGAGGCTATAGTCAAAAATATTCGGGTATAGACTCAAAAATACTTGCTTCTTGCCTTGTCTTTCCTCATTACGACCTGCATAAACAAAAAAATGTATTCCCTTTCTTTTTATCTTTCATCGGGTGCACGACCAGCACTCCCGATGGGAGTAGCCCCCGAGGCTATGGCCGGGTTCTTTGGAGGCGATCATAGACTCAACAATTTTCTTTGACTTGTATTCTTTTGACTCATCCATTATGCGTGACGCAAATGACATCATTACTTTCTGCAATGATTTGATCGAACACTGACCGTTGCACATGGGCAGCGCGGTAATTTCCAATTTTCCTGCCCGTTAGTGGGCTTGCCGCTTCCGCTTCACACGCCACGTCTCAGCCCACGTTCCTTCCTGCGGAAGTTATTTAAGGGGAAACTTTTTACTGTTACTGTTTACTAGTTCTTCTCCTCCTCCATCACCGCTTCTTTTTCTTCCTTGCGCTCGCCTTGTCCTCGCAGACCCCGAGCGCTCCCGCCATTGTATGCCCATCAAGAGGGTTACTCATCGAATGAGGATGGCCAAGAAGGGTACGAAGAAGCAGGCTCCAAACTGGGTTCCCTCGTCCTTCGACGAGGCGGATCTGAAGAAAGCCAAGAAGGAAGGATTCCTGCGAGCATCGGCGGCGGTCGTCTTCCCTGGCGGCGAGGTTGTTCCTACACCGCCAGAGGGATATTGGGTGATGTTTCTTGCATTTCTCCTCCGCGGCTTATCTCTTCCTGCCCACAAATTCCTTCGTGGGCTTCTCTTTGTGTATGGCGTGGAGCTGCATCAGCTTACGCCAAATTCTCTTCTTCATATCGCCTGCTTCATTACTCTTTGTGAAGCTTTTTTGGGCATTGACCCACACTGGGTTCTTTGGAAATTTCTCTTTCGCCTCTGTACCAGTGGTTCTTTACCTGAAATTCCTGAACTGGGAGGAGCCATTGTCTCTGTGCGATCTGAATCGCACTATCTGGAGTTCAAGATGGCCCAGTTAGTGCAGGGTTGGAGACAGAAATGGTTCTATATCAAGGACCAGAAATCTTCTGACTCTGATTAGTATGGGCTTGCTCCTTTGATGCCAGCAAGGGTCTAACAAAGCTGACTTCATGGGATGCTTCACCTTCTGAAGCTGAAGTCGAAAACATCAAGCCTTTGCTAGCTCGTATTCAAGGACTCAAGAGTGCGGCGGGGGGGGGGGGGGGGGGGGCAGACTGACATGAACGCAGCTTATGGCATTCTTCCTTCAGAGACGCATCCAACTGCTACAATCTCGAGTTTCCAAGTTATGGGCTTACTCTAGCTCGACCGATCCTTCTCGAGTGTCTGCCCGAGACCCAGAGAAAAAGGATCTCGACAAGAGAGTTAGATCATTGACTGTTCTTACTGCAAAAATGGAAATTCTGGCTTGTGTAGCCTCTTTTTTTGACTCCACTCACCCCTTACCAGAGGTACACGACTTGTAATCTGAATTTTTTTCTTTCCTGTTGTCCCTTTGTACTATGTGTTGTTGATGTTCTGGTTGTCGAATTCTTTCTAGGACCATCAATTTTTGGCTTCACGCCCTCCTCTTCCCGAGGAAGGACCCATCAACGCTGAACCCACCCCTGATGAATCCGGAGCCCCCGAGGCTGGTGACAATCAGGATGGGGATGAAGACGAAGGTTCTCTAGAGGGAAGTGACTCCACATTATCGCCTCCTCTTGCCGATTATGAGGCGCAAGGAGCAGAGAAGAAGCGAAAACGCACTGAAGACTTGACTTCCTCGGGTACATCTAATCCAAAAGGTGTACCAGAGGAGAAAATGGATGCCAAGGGTTCTGACCTTGATATCTTTGAGTTGCTTGACTCGTAAGTATACTCACATCTTTTCTCTAAATTCCCTTGATCTTTCTCCTTCTCTTGATTTCGAGTAATTTCCTTTCTTAGTGATGACGACAAGCCGAGAGAGGCCACCACTATTGTTCCTCCTTCGGCAACTTCAGTTGCTCCAAAGAAACACCCTCGGGAGGAAACCATGGTGGAAAATCCACCACAGGACCTCTAGGAAAAGGCTGTTGATGCACAAGCTGTAAAGCGTCGTAAGAAGGCGACACTTACGACAACTGTTTCCCTTGAAGCGCATCAATCTTCTTCTTCCTCTGATCACGTAAACACCACTTCCTGTACTCTAACCCTTCCTTTATGCACTTCGGTGTTCTTATATTTTTTTTGCTCTGCAGCCTTTGATGCAGAGATTTCTATCTCTTGGCACTGATTGTGTTAAGATTCAGGAAGCTGCTGATGAATCCAAAGGTATTTTCTCTTGCTCTTATTGCTCTTGCTTTGTTTTCCCATTTTCATTCCTATTTGTTCATGGTTGTTGATATCACTTCCTTGTTTGCAGTTGCTCTGGCCAGGGCTCTTGCTCGCGTGGTGACATTGGAAACCGAACTAAAGACCGCTACTGAAACTCTTAAGGATGCCAATACTGCCAAGGTTTCTACTGAAAAGGCTGCTAAAGCAGCAGAAACCAAGGCTAAGAAGGCTGAAAAAGCTTTAGCTGAGGCTAATGAGAAGCAAGCCAGGCGGGAACAAGCTGTGGTGGACCGACTTGACGAGATTTCCACGTTTGTTGGCAGTAAGTGCTTCATCTTGTCCTTAAGTCTTTGCTAAAGTTTTATCTGTCGATATGCTTTGCTTATCTTACTTGTACTTCTGCGATGCAGCAGAGAAACTTGGAGAAGTGTGGAAGCTTCGGCAAGGAAGTGCCAAAGACCCTCTGATGGACACGGTAGATGTGTTGGAGTCCAACTGGAGGCTTGCTCGAGATGTCCTCCAGCGAACTTGACACATTTTGATTTGCATGTTTGTCGGGTTGTTCCCTAGGAAGAAGGATGAGATGCCTGCCAGAAACCATCGGAAGCTTGTCGAAGCCTTTGACACCATCAAAGACCCCGTTCTTGCGATGAAGCTTAGATCGGTGAAACGAGGTGTCGAAGGGATGATTTCTCTCGCCCGATCGCATGGCGAGGAAGTAGACTGGGAGAAGGTTGGCTCCTCCTATGCTTGGCGGAGATGAAGGAGTTCTTCAAGAAGGCAAAGGGGTACGCACCTAAGCTTGTATCCCTGATTCTTCCTGCGCCAACTCCTTCGACTCCTGCACCTGGGACTTCTGCACCTTCCTTGAGTACGCCTGCTCCTACGGATACTGCTGCTGCTGAGGTGGCGTAGACTTTCGCCTACCTTCATAGAATTAGTATTATGTTTAGTTCCTTTTGCTGTAACTCGAAACATTGTCCTTTGTAGCTAATTTCTCAGAATCTCCATCTTGTAAATACTTTTTTGCTGTGATGTCTTTTATTATGTCTCGTATTTTGAAGTTCTATTCTATTTTGTTTGTCCAGCCTGACTGTGATGCCAAAACTCTCGAATTCGAGCATAGTTCGCTGCCCACTGATATATCGGATTCCTCTGGTCATTACCCTTCTTGCCGTTGTGCTGAGCATCTGTCGAGGATTGCTGATCTTGAGGGTCGGTTGTCCCTTCTGAAGCGGCAAGCAAAAACTGCCATGGATCAAGCTGAGAAATCTTTTGGCTTAATGAAGAAGGTGTCTTCTCTTGAAAGTCAGGTATCTAATCTGATGGCAAAGATTGTTCATCTTGAAGAGTATGATACTTTCCTGGTTCGAATTATCGAATCAGCAAGCGAGCAGTTGCAATGTAATTCCTAAAAGCCCCCGAGTGTATTTTGTTGTGTCTTTGTAGTTTCATATGCTTTAATTCCTTATTCTCCAGGTATTTGCTTGGACCATGTCTCTGAGGCCCGTCGAGTTTCTGAACGAGTTGCAGCTCTTGAGAGAGTATCTTCGGATACTAATACTTTTTTGGATTGATCCTCGGCGCCATAGCGCCATTGTTCTTCTACAAGACCGTGTTCAGCATGTCGGAGAATCTGTCGATGGTTGTCGAAAATCCTTGACAACCATGTACTCCGTTATGCTTCCCCGAAATCCTCCACCAGAGAATTTTGGTCAGCTACTCGAAATTTTCAGGACGAGCCGATGTATTCATCGCTTGATAGAGCTCAACTTGGTAGCTGGTGCCAATTTCGCTCTTGGCTGGGTACGGAAGTGGCATCCAAGGCTGAATTTTAGTACCATGTCCTTGGGCTTGCCTTCTTCTCAAAGATTTATGACTGTGGCGCTGCAGATTCATATGAATGCCACACTTCAACCTGTACGATGGATGATTGCAAGGCTACTTGAAGCCGATGCTGGCTTCTTTTGCGAGTATCATTATTTGAACCCACTCCTTATTGATCCATCGGACCAAGTGGAGTTGTAGTCGAGGATTTGTAATTTGCTTTTGTTCTAGTTTTGCGAGTGTGAGAGTTTTAACCGTTCTGATGTTGTTATTAGAGAGTTGTACTCAAGACGCTGTTTTGTTATTCGTGCGTTTGACCGCAATTTTTGTAGCCTGCTGCTCGTATTTATTTTTGTAGAATCTATAGTTGACTTGTAAACTCAAAGATGAGGAACTTGTCTTTTATTATGCTGAAAGTAAAGATACATGGGGTGGCCCAAGAGACCCGATCGGTGGCCTGTGTTCTGGATCTAGAGGGTCTTGCCCTTATAACTTGTGGCTTAGTAGCCTTATTCTCTAATTGCCTGTCGGAGACTGTTGTTCATGTTGGAGGAGTCCGTGACTCCTTTGTTGTAGCTTCTTTCGGGTTCGATGCTTGTACTCGAAGTTTCTTCGCTTCTGGCTCTGTGTAGTTTTCCTCGGGTTGCTTTGTAGTAGATGCGGTTGTGCTTCCTGTTTTGCCATTGAGTTGCCCATATTCGGCTATCATGCCAAAGGTTTGCGCCATCTTGTGGAATTCCTTATCGCATAGATCTGAGAGCTCGAAGCTTCCTTTTACTATAATTATTCCTCTAGGTCCTAGCATTTTGAGTACCAGGTAGGTATAGTGAGGTACTACCATGAAGCGCGAAAACATGGGTCGCTCGAGCATCGCGTGATACTGAGAGGGCCAATCAATGACCTCGAAGTTGAGCTTCTCCTTTCTATAGTTCTGGCGATTACCGAAACAAACGTTGAGTGCTATTCGACCCAATGGGTGGTTTGCGCTTTCCGGTACGATTTTATGGAAGGAACAATCTGTTGGTTTGAGGAACTCTAGTGATATGCGCATTGCTCGAAGTGTTTTTGCGTATATCAAATTTATTCCACTTCCTGCATCCATGAATACTCTTTCTACATCATATCCTCTGATCTGAGCTTTGAGTACCAGGGGCGCATTTCCTGGCTGAGGTACTGTTATTGGGTGATCTTCTCTGTTGAATTATATTGGCTGCTCGGACCAGTGCAAATATTCGGTAGTCACTGGAGGCGATGTTACTGCTAAATTGACTTGTCGAGATATGCTTTTTTCCTCTTTGTGCGACTTTGGTACAGGTTGTATCCTTGCAGTGATGTGTCCTTTCGATGGGATGTATCCTCCATCATTGTCGTTTCCTTGGTTTGGCTGGTTTTGTCCTTGCGTCGCTCCATTGGTTGCTTGCTGGTTTGCTGGAGGTGCGTTGTTTGTGTTTCCTTCATAGCCTTGCCTCCTTGCTTTGGCTTGTTTATTTCCTGCTACTTCCTGTAGTTTCAAAGTTTTTTTGCAATCCTTCATTGCTTGCCTAGACACTCTTTTCCCGTCAATGAATGCATAATGTATGTGGCATGGTCCATTCAACATATCATCTGGTGATTGATTATACTCCCTTGACCCCCTTGACTGGAACCTTTTGTTGTTGCTTGAATCTTCTCTGCCGTAGTTGCGATACCCTGAGTTTCTGCGGTCATCTCCTTGGTAGGTGTTGTCCTTATATCCCGCGGCTACTTGACTATGAGAACCATAATTGCCATAGTTGCAGGATCTTCTCCTTTGACTGCTGTATCTGTTTTCTCTGTCGTCTTCAGGTGACCGTGTCCTTTTACTGTTACACGCATCTTTGCCATCTGCGAACCTATTTGATATATCCATTAGATCTAATACTGTCCTTGGCTTGATCCACCCCATTTCTTCGACTAAATCTCCTCGTCGCAGCCCGAGTGTGAAGGCATCGATTGCTCTCTCATCTGAAACGTTGACTCCGGAATTTTTGATAATGCTCCATCTTTGTATGTATGATATAAGTGTCTCATTGCGCTACTGTATGCAAGCTTTGACTTCCTCTATTGACGTTGGCCGCTTGTATGTTGACTTAAAGTTGCTTGTGAATTGTTTTGTGAGTTCATCCCAGCTTCCAATTGTTTCCTTTTCCAACTTGCCTAACCATGACCTTGCCGCACCGGTGAGGTGGAGCTGCAGACTTTGCATTGCTGTCTCTTTCGAGCCCCCTGGTATTTTGACTGCTTGTAGATAATCTGAGACCCATGACTGTGGCTCCTGAGATCCGTCGTATTTCTGCTGATCATGGGGCAGTTTGAATCCTTTGGGCACAGGTGTGGTGCAAACTCTGCGAGTAAAGCATGGTGCTCCCATCTCTTTTTCGTTGTCTTCATAATCGTATGCCTTGCTAGAAGTCCAGGATCTTTGGGTTCCTCCGTGCTTTGGGCTTTTGTAGTATTTTGGTGATGGTGACCTAGATCGTCGACTGCTTCTTCTGTGCCGAGGACTGTTGTGACGGCGCGGTGATCTGGGTTTGTCCATACCTTTGTTGCGATATGACTCTTCTTCTATGGCTATTAGCTTGTTTCCCACTAATCTTAAGCCCTGCAGTGCTGCTCGATGCATATGTTCTCTTGGGTCCCCTAGGTTTGGCTGCGTAGTGTACAGATATGTTTGTGCCGCCACGAGTGCTGCTTCGGGTGTTTTTGGCATGATATTACCTTGCTCATCGACTGAAAAAAAGATGAGTCAAGGTTTCTGGAGAGGTTCGTCTATCTGAGTGCTCGAGATTTTCGACTCGCGAGCCGTGCCTGTTGTGCCTTCTGTTGTTCGTATGTGATGCGTTGTTGCGCGCTTCATGCATAGCCGCGCTTGCTGCAATTACTGAGTCCCTCCTTTTTCGTATTTCGCTTCTTTCTTTTGCCAGCTGTCTTGATTGTCGTTGAAGGGCATAGTGGTATCCCAGAAGTACCTCTTTGCTTGCGTCCGCTGGGATGGCTGTGCCGTGCTCAATGGCTGCTTTAATTGTGTTCCAATCGTTGGCTGACGACCAAATTTTTTCTCTGTTTGTCAAGGAGTCTGCAGTATCTCCTTCCGCTAGGTGGTTTGCTCCTCTTGTCATGTTTGCTGTGTTTAGTACTAGGTTGTTGTTGTCATCAAATTTTTCTGAGTTGTCTCCTATGATTGCGAGTATTTGATAATAATTGTCGAATTTCCTGCTACAGCTTGAGAGGGTAGTTTGGTTGTCCTCATGAAGGTCCAATCCCGTTTTCTATATATCTGAGGATTTGTTCGAGATGCTGCCGCAACAGATCATGAAATCTCCTGATTGCTCTCCTAAGTCGAGGTTCTCCATGGTTTCGTCGAGTTCTTCGATTTTGTCTTCTATATTTTCCGTCGTCGTGAAACTGACCGGCGAGTTTACCTCACTGGAAGAGCCTACCGATGATTCTGATATTGCCATTGTCGCGGTTTTTGCTACCGACGGATCCGATTTCGTCGGATCTGAGAGGCGAATCGAGCCCAAGGAACCGACGTGAAAGTTTAGGCTTCCAATCGTCAGGTCCATCTCCTGATCCAAGCTTGCAAAGACCGGAGTAAGGGTTGGTGGCTAAGGTTGAAAATCTACGGTCCCAAAGGATATCTGGTTTCCGTCGACTTTCGAGTTGCTGTTGGCTGAGAGCAAAACAGCTGTCGAATTCATGATTCCAATGCCCAAAGTCCCCATGGTCGGCACCAATTGACGAGGGTTAACTCAGCAAATGTCCTAGATGAAGGACTTAGGATCGGGGGAAGAGGGCGTCGGATGAACTCGAAGGTAAAGATCAGTCAAAGAAGGCGAGGTTTGGTGTGTCTCGAGAGTAAGCGTGGTACTCAATTGGTTCAATCTAAATCTGTCCTTGGCCGGCCTCTCCTGGCCCCTTTATATAGGTGGCCAGGTCTCGAGGAACCGATCGGGTTCAATACAAATTACAATGTCTGTATATGATGTTATCTCGTATTTCGACTACATCTATGCTTAGGCCTCCCTAACGGGCCCCAGGGGTACCAAGATAATGGGCCTTATTAGATATACCCTTGTCACTCGGTCAACTTCTTTCCACTCCCGAGATAGCTAGCTTCAAAACCTCTTGGGTCTCTTCACAAGCTCATCAAAGAGATCACAAGCCATAACAGCTATACATCGGTACTCTCACCGGATTCGAGTTTGGAGGGAATTGGAGAGAAGGGGGTAGGCATACAAAGACCATACGAGGAATTTAGAATTCGTCCATTTTAAAAGTACATGTTACTATCTCGGTTGAGAGAGTTATAAACCCTACACAACCCGCTGACCCCAACACATGGTCGTCCTACGCACTGACCGATCGGGTCCATACGAACCATATGATCCTACTTGTCACTCTTCCTCTTCACATTATGTTATCCTATCTTGACTTACCACAATCGAGGTATTGACCGTGACATTTGCCCCTCCTTGAGATTATGCTTGCCTCCAAGCATACCAGCGGCGAACATGGGACTGAAGGCCGCTCTCTTCGTTCCTCTCAAAACCTCCTATGTTCTACAATTGAGAGTCTGTCCCGGTGAACTAGGCTGACCCGAGGTCGTCTTGGCTAGAGATGACGTCTGGGTAAGGCTAAGGTGAGGCACATGAGTAGATAGGATCTATAGTACTACAAGTAGTAGTCTAGTTTCCCTATTTTGGCATGTGCCGACAGTTGGAGATATGTCGGGGGTCACGCGCTAGATCTCATAGGACAGATCCAGTGCTTGCTGGTGGTGATTCTCCTCATCGTGGTGCTCCTCTGGGAACAACCAGATGCGGCGTCGAGGATTTGTACCTGCTGCTCCACAAATAAGGTTTGTGGTCTCTATGAGCTTCAATTTCTGGAGATGCCCGTGCTTTCTTCTCTGGCCAGCTATGAAGGTGATGGTTGAAGAGGTTGTGCTGGTATTCTCGGAATTCGAGCTTGTCGGTCGCGGGGAGTTTCTGTTGTGACAATGAGATGTAATATGGTGGTCCTTTGTAGACCGCCGATATTCAATGCCAAAGGAAGGCATCCTATGATGCCATGGAGGTGTCTATCAACCTCCAATAGTGGAGGCCCTTCTTCAATGGGTGCGGCAGCGACGCTTGATGTCCCACAGGACCCGTTGGGAAACCCCAAGAGGAAGGTATGATGAGAATAGCAGCAAGTTTTCCCTCAGTATGAAACCAAAGTTTAATCGACCAGTAGGAGAAAGAAATCACTTCTGAAGGTTGTTGCTAGCTGACTTTGACAGGGCGCACTACCGGTGCCAGCAACAACGTGGAACCTGCACACAACACAACCAAACTACTTTGCCCCAACTTACAGTGAGGTTGTCAATCTCACTGGTTTTGCTGAAAACAAAGGATTAGACGTATAGTGTGGAAAGAGATGTTTGTTTGCAGTGAATGAAATAAAATAGTACTTGCAGAAAGAAAACAATGTTTGTAGTAGATGGTATTATCAGTGTAAAAGAATGGACCAGGGTCCACAGTTCACTAGAGGTGTCTCTCCATAAAGATAAATAACATGCTGGGTGAACAAATTACAGCTGGGCAATTGACAAATAGAGAATGCATTACAATGCATGCACATGACATGAAGATCACTATGAGATTCATTTGGGCATTACAACATGATACATAGACCGTAATCCAACTGCATCTATGACTAATAATCCACCTTTAGGATATCATCCGAACAACCTTTGGGTATTAAGTTGCAAGCAACAGATTATTGCATTAAGCAAAGTGTGTAATGTAAACAATACAATTATCCTTGGACAAAGGATTGTTGTTTTCTCCCTAGTAGCAACAGCACATCTACAATCTTAGAAGTTATTGTCACTCTCCCAGATTACTAGATGCACGAACCCACTATCGAGCATAAATACTCCCTCTTGGAGTCACAAGCATCTACTTGGCCAGAGCATCTACTAGCAACGGAGAGCATGCAAGGTCACAAATAACATAGATATGATAGATCAATAATCAACTTGACATAGTACTCAATATTCATCGGATCCCAGCAAACACAACATGTAGCATTACAATAAGATGATCTTGATCATGTTAGGCAGCTCACAAGATCTAAACATGGTGGCACAAAATAGGAGAAGACAACCATCTAGCTACTGCTATGGACCCGTAGTCCAAAGATAAACTACTCACACATCACTCCGGAGGCAGGTATGGTGATGAAGAAGGCCTCCGGTGATGATTCCCCTCTCCGACAGGGTGCCGGGAAGAGCTTCAGAACCCTCCCGAACTAGGGTCGACCATGGCAGCGGCTATGGAACTTTTCGTGGATGTAGGATCGGGTGTTCAGGGTTGTCCCGAGGATGTGAATATATAGGCGGAAGGGCGAGGTCGGTGGGCGCCCGAGGGGCCCACACCATGGGGCGGCGCGGCCAGGGGGGCTCGCGCCACCACCAGGTGTGGCCGCCTCATTGCCCTACTTCGTCTCCCCTTCGGACTCCGTGAACGTGTCAGAAAAATAGGAACTTTGGCTTTTGTTTCGTCCAATTCCAAGAATATTTCCTCCAGTAATAATCTGGAATAGAAAAACAGCAGAAAACAGGAACTGGCACTGTGGCATCTTGTTAATAGGTTAGTTCCAGAAAATACATAAAAATGCCACGAAGTGTAAACAAAACATAAAGCAATTGGTGTAAAAAAAGCATGGAGCATCAAAAATTATAGATACGTTTGCAATGTATCAGCATCCCCAAGCTTAACTCCTGCTCATCCTCGAGTAGGTAAGTGATAACAAAAATAATTTTTGAGGTGACATGCAGCCAACACAATCTTGATCAAATTATTGTAAAAGCATTGCAAGCTGAGATCAAAGTACTCTAAACATAGGCATAAAAGATATAATTCTAACAATAGAACTTAGCAACCATGTTACAACATGAAAAGCAACACAAACAAAAGATCATGATTAATAATGCCTTGAAAGTTATTTGTTTGTTTTGAACATAGAGAAAGCATAGCAAAGTGGTATTCGGCTTGTCCTTCATGGAATAGCAAAACATAAATGCATAGGACACCTTCAAAGTTCAAAGGGTGACTAGATACAAATAATTTGAGAACAAGCAATACCATAATCATGAATCAATCAATAATAAATTTTGGGACTATACACATTATACTCAGAATGACAACTATGCTCTCTTAATTGGTGCATAAGGATAGAAGATAAAGACTCAACATAAAAGTAAAAAAGAAAGGCCCTTCACAGAGGGAAGTAGGGATTAACAAGTTTTATAAAGCTTCCAAAAAGTATAGTACTCATTAGCTTTGAGCTCTCATTGCCCCTATCATAAGCATCTTGAATGGTTAAAGTTAATGTGAGGGCAAATATGAGTTATATGCTTGACAAATCACAAGTTGAAAACCTCATGCCCCTTGAATACGAGTATCTAAACCTCATGCTACTCAACTTAGGTCCCATATAAGTTCTTGTCATTGTAAGCATACATGTATCATTGAGAACGCCAATGGGGTACCTCCTGCCCCATGATATAGGAGTTTTCCCATACCAAAATGACAAGACAAACAGACAATGAACATCTCAACAATCCTTTTATTTACTATGGGCATAGTTTTTTATTGAAGATGCTTCACAGAATGCTCACTATGGTATGCTGTAAATTTCCACCATGAATGATGCATGGCTTGGGTTGGCCGCCCAGACGTTTCTCTAACACACATACAAACTCCATGAGCTTACAAGTTTCCATTTTATTTCACACCGCTAGGCATCCATAAACAAAAGAACATGATATCAACTAAATAGGAATAAGTGCAATGTTGAAAGCGCGCCCCATGAAAGCATGGTTGTGCTAACTCCCAACTCACAATTTGCAAGCATATAATCTTCATAAGATAGTCACAATGGTTCAAGTTTATTAAGTGCAAGAAAGTAAATGTGCCAATAAGTTTGTGAGAGCTTTACTAACTAATTTTCTCATAACAAGCATTTAATTTGGAAGATAGATAAAAACATGATGAATATACTTGGAATAGCAATGATGCTAATAGGTAGATATGGTGGACAATTTTGGCAAACTTTGGTTTTTTGGGAGTTGGATGCACGAGTAGAGCTCATACTCAGTACAAGTGAAGGCTAGCAAAAGACTGGGAGCGACCAACTAAGAGAGCAATAACGGCCATAATCATGCATAGCGACAAAACATTATTAATCAAAGCATAAAGTGATATTACAAGTCAAAAACTAAGTGATCATAGAGGCTTGAGGTGACTGGTTCATAGTCATAACATGGTGTGAGCATGTGCCAAGTCAACCCAAAGAAAGCATTAAAGGAGAATACCACAATATTACGCTTTTGTATGATAAAAACAACACATGATTCTTTCAATGGCACATTAAGCACTCTCAGTTATTTGAGACAAGTCATGCTATAACAATAACTACTAAGCATATAATCAAAATAATATCTAGCATGACATGCTAAAGTCTAAGCCACAGTCTAAACAAGCTTCCTTTTGCACCACTATAGGCATGAAATATTTTACTCTTCTCTAACACCAATCAACTTATTTGAAACAATTCTCAAAGATAATAATCAACAAGGACCAGAGAGCTAAACACACCTAACTAAAAAGAACTAACAAGTTCTGGACAAGATAAGGGTGGAAAACAAAAGCTAAACGCAATACTAGCAAAAGAGAACACTCACAGAACAATACGAGTGAAAACTAGAGTGTTCTAGGCAATGAAAACAGAGTGTGTCTTCTCCAAAAGGAGTATGCTGGGATCCAACCATTTATTACAGCAAATAAAGCAAAAGAAAACTAAAAACAAAAATAAATACGCTCTAAGAACAACACATAGAATATGAAACAATAAAAATATAGTGTCTTGAAAGATGACCTGATATTTTTGTTGATGAAGAAGGGGGTGCCTTGGGCATCCCCAAGCTTTGACACTTGTAATTCTTGGATATTTATTGGGGTGACATGGGCATCCCCAAGTGGAGCTTTTGTCCATCCTTCATCTCATCACATCATTCTCCTTTTCTACACTTGAAAACTTCCTTCATACAAAACTTCACACAATTCTCATTAGCAACATTAGTGTATGCAAGATAGTAGATCCACTTTTGGTTCAGTTTCAACTCAAGAAAAACATCCATTAAAACATTAGCTACTGTAGAAACTTCGTTTAAAAGCTCTTTCGATCAAAAGAACTCAAAAAGAAAGAGATTAAGAGGCAAATACAAATAGTGGCAGAAATCTATCAAAATAGAACAACAGGTAAAGATCGATTTTTTCGAAAATCTTCTGTTGCTCAAATCAAAAAGTGCAATACTAACGAAAGTTAGATAATAACCTGGGGCATGCGCACAATTTTTTTTAGATCAATACGACGTTCTGGCTGAGAGAATTAATTTTTTCGGTGGCAGCACAGAATCAGTTTCTGGATAGCAACTTCCCCAAATCTTACCTTCTTCCTATTAGAGGCTATTCTTGGCACAAAAACAAAATAAAAAGGATAAGGAGAGATTGTTACAGAGGTAACAACTTCCAAGACTCAACAAAAGAAAAATTACAGAAATAAAACATGGGTTATCTCCCAAGAGTACTTTTTTAACGCCTTTCAGCTAGGCACAGAAAGCAAGAATCAAGTATTTTCAAGTGAAGAAGCATCAAGATCATAATTTGTTCTAATGATAGAATCAAAAGGTACCTTATTTCTATTTTTAGGAAAGTGTTCCATACCTTTCTTGAGTGGGAATTGATATCTAATAGTACCTTCTTTCATATCAATAATAGCTCCAATAGTTCTAAGAAAAGGTCTTCCCAAAATAATAGGACAAGAAGCATTGCATTCAATATCCAAAACAAAGAAAGCAACGGGGACAAGGTTATTATTAACCATAATAAGAACATCATTAATTCTCCCCAAAGGTTTCTTCTTAGCAATATCAGCAAGATGAACATCCAAATAACAGTTTCCTAAAGGTGGTAAATCAAGCATATCATAAATTTTCCTAGGCATAACAGAGATACTAGCACCAAGGTCACATAAAGCATTACAATCAAAATCATTCACTTTCATCTTAATGATGGGCTCCCAGCCATCTTCTAACTTCCTAGGGATAGAAGCTTCTTCTTTTAATTTCTCTTCTCTAATTTAGATGAGAGCATTTGTAATATGTTTTGTAAAAGCCATATTTATAACACTAGCATTATGACTTCTAGCAAGATTTTGTAGGAACATAATTACTTCAGAGATATTGCAACCATCAAGATCAAAATCATTATTATCAAAGGTAGTAGGACCATTGTCTCCCATACTTCGAAAAATTTCAGCATTTTTATTGGAAATAGTTTTAGTGGTTTTAGGAAATTTTGCAAAAGGAGTGGGGACTTTTCCTACACCAATTATTTTACCATTAATAGTAGGAGGTTTGCTAGCATTTGAAACTTCAGCATTACTAGTGGTGGTAATGGTACAAACTTTAGTCATATTATTCTTTCTAGCAATTTCATCTTCTCTTTTCCACCTAGCATGCATTTCAGCCAACATCCTAACATTATCATCAATTCTAACTTGAATGACATTCAAAGTCTTGCTTTCTTTAACATCATGAGGCATAACCTTTAATTTCAGAAGTTCAACATCAAGAGCAAGGCTATCAACTTTAGAAGCAAGAACATCAATTTTACCAAATTTTTCCTCAATAGATTTATTAAAAGCAGTTTGTTTACTAATAAAGTACTTAAACATGACTTCAAGATCAGTGGGTGCACTTCTATTGTTGTTGTAGGAATTACCATAAGAATAACCATTACCATTATTAGAAGGATATAACCTATAATTGTTACTACCAAAATTTTCCTATAAGCACTATTGTTGAAATTATTATTTTTAATGATGTTCACATCAACAAGCTGTTCTTGAGCAACCAAAGAGGCTAAAGGAACATTATTTGGATCAATATGAGTTTTACCATTAACAAGCATAGACATAATGGTAGCAATCTTATCACTCAAGGAAGAGGTTTCTTCAACATAATTTACCTTCTTACCTTGTGGAGCTCTCTCAGTGTGCCATTCAGAATAATTTATCATCATATCATCAAGGAGCTTTGTTGCAGCACCCAAAGTGATGGACATAAAGGTACCTCCAGCAGCTGAATCCTGAAGGTTTCTTGAAGAAAAATTCAGTCCTGCATAAAAGGTTTGGATGATCATCCAAGTAGTCAGTCCATGAGTGGGACAATTCTTTACCAAAGATTTCATTATTTCCCAAGATTGAGCAACATGTTCATTATCAAATTGTTTCAATTTCATTATGTAACTTCTCAAGGATATAATCTTAGCAGGAGGATAATATTTTCCAATGAAAGCATCTTTGAATTTAACCCAAGAATCAATACTATTTCTAGGCAAAGATGGCAACCAATCTTTAGCTCTTCCTCTCAAAGAGAAAGGAAACAATTTAAGCTTAATAATATCTCCATCTACATCCTTATATTTTTGCATCTCACAGAGTTCAACAAAATTATTAAGGTGAGCAGCAACATCATCAGTACTAACACTAGAAAATTGCTCTTTCATAACAAGATTTAACAAAGCAGGTTTAATTTCATAGAAAGTTGCTTCGGGAGCAGGTGGAGCAATAGGTGTACAAATGAAATCATTGTTGTTTGTGATAGTAAAGTCACACAACTTAGTGTTCTCAGGATTACTCATTTTAGCAAGACTAAAACAGACCAACAAAAATAACAACTACAAAAGGAACTAATTTTTTTTGTATTTTTGATAAAAAGAAGCAAACAAAACAAAGCAAAGAAACTAAGAAAAACAATAATAAATTAAAGAGATTGGAAGTGAGAGACTCCCTGCAGAAATCCTCTTTATCCCCGGCAACGGCGCCAGAAAACAGTCTTGATGTCTCACAGGACCCGTTGGGAAACCCCAAGAGGAAGGTATGATGAGCAGAGCAGCAAATTTTCCCTCAGTATGAAACCAAAGTTTTTTTTTGAGAAAGGACTGTAAGGCTTACACCCCACAACATTTTATTAAAGATTAGAATAAGAATTTACATAGCCACCAGAAGTATGAGGAAAAAATAGCCAAAAGAAAAATATTTACATCAAAGACTCAATCCATCTAGAGAAACTATCAGAGTGTTTAGCTTTAACCCTATGCACATGCATAGTGGCTTCATGAATAAACCTTCTTCTCCAACCCCTGAAAGTGGGCATAATTCCTTGAAAAATTGCCTCATTTCTCTGCTTCCAAATGTGCCAGAGAGCTAAGACAACCACCTCAGTAAAGAAAGGTTTCTGGAATTTCCTCTTAGCTGCAAAGAAAATCTCTTCAAAAGTATCACCAGGTTCCCAATGGATCTGAAGATAACACCAAATTCGAACACTGAAGTTACAGTCAAAAAACAAGTGCATCTAGTCCTCTGTCATGTGAGTGGGGCAAAGCACACAATGGAATTGATTGTTGGTGACCTTCCAATGTCTTCGCCTGATCATATCTCTCGTGTTCAGTCGATCACTCACAAGTGGCCATGCAAAGACCTTGATCCGAAGCATAACTTTACAGGACCAAACGGCCGAGTAGATGTAACGACCCAAGATTTTATCAAATTTTGGGGGAAAATTTTCGTTTTTATTTTGCTTGTGTTGATTGAAAATTCACAGGGATTTAAAACTTTTGAGTTTATTTGAAAGCTTTGTTTGAAAACTATTTAAAATCCTCTATTTATTTCTTGAAGAACTTCTTTGAGAAAGATCAAGTTTCAAAATACTACTTTGTGTTTATTCAAACCTATGCAAGCTATCTTGCAAAGGGATATTTACAAAATGGTTTATAAAGCTTTCTATGCCAAAGGAATGTTTTACAAATATATTTCAAAAACTATTTTTATAGAGTTTGTTCTCTGATTTTAAAAGAATTACTTTAAAATCCTATTTCTACTTTGGTTTATGCAAATAAACCCTTTGTCTGAATTATAGAGTTTTATTTGGAAATTAGTTTTAATTATGAAATCATAATTGTTACTGTCCTGGATTGTTGTTGTGAATTTTAGAAACTTTACAAAGTTGGTTTGAAGCAAATTGAACCAAATATACAAAAGTTATAAAGGAAATAGGAAAACAGAAAAGGAAAAGACGAAAGAACACAAAAAAAAATAGAAAAGGGCTCGGGGGAGCCATTTCGGCCCAGCCACAGAAGTCAGCCGCAGCCCAGCAAGCAAAACCGAAACGGTATCTTTATTTCTCCCTTACCTCGCTGACGAGTGGACCCCGCTGCCAGGCCACGTCATCTCCTCCTTCCTCCAGCCGTTTCCTTCCTCGCGTTAACCTCGCCGGAGACCGTTTCCTCCCCGATTTATTCCCCCTTCAATACACATCACTGCCTGCTTAATTCGACGCCTACCCGCAGCTATAAAACCCCCTCTCTCTCCTCTCCGTTTCCCCTCTTCCAATTCCACCAGAGAGCCCCCAGGCTGCCCAGATTTCTCGTTGATGTCCGCCATTGCTGGGAGCTCGAAGCTCCAAATTCCGGTGAAACCAGGCCGCTCCGCCGCCCCTTTCCTGCACCTCTCCCTCTCCCTCTTCCGCGTGCATGTCCTAACCGCCTTGGTCTGCCTTAGGGAACCCCAGAACGACGACATCGCCCTCGCCTGAAGCGCTCGTCGCCAGGGACCATCTCCAGTCGCCTCTCCTCCGCGCAGCAGAACGCAATCGACGCCGAGGATCACGCAGTCGAGTTCGTCTCGACGCTCTGCACGCCGTCGACCTCTCCATTGCCTCCGGGAAGCCTCAGAACATCGTCGCTGACCGATTCCAGTGCCGCACCTCACCGCCGGCGACCTACAGGAAACCCTAGCCCGGTGAGCTCTCCCTCCTCTTCTCAGTGACCGTCAGATCCAGATCCATCGGCTTGAAACAAATCACTTAACGAAACGGTGTTGGTTGATCTGGTGCGTCCATGCCTCTTAAAATCCAGCGGCTAACAGAGACGATCCAGCCGAAGGGGTATCAACCAATCAAAATCAGCCACGTGTCAGCTTCTGGTTAAAACGAAAATCAAATAAAAGTTTGAAACCTGATTTGATCCAAATCTTTGAAAAATCATAACTTTTGATCTGTAACTCGAAAAATAACAAATAATATCTCTTTAGAATCCTTAGAACATCTAGAATCTAGCAGTACCATAAAATCTTATATTTTATGGGTTCAATTTGAAACTATTTTCAAATTGGAATCAAACCTTCTATTAGCATGATTAATTCATATCTTTAGTTCTATCCACCCAAAAATTACAAATTTGTAGTCTTTGGAATCCTCTCAACTTGTAGAACATCATAGGATCAAGAAAATCCAAAGTTGATACATGCACACACTTTGTGCATTCAATTCTATCCAAATCACTATTTTGGTGATAATTCAATTTCCATAACTTATTTTGGAGTGAAACCAATTGCAGTGACTTTGTTTTACTGCAAGCTACCCAGTAGCATCACTCCCATATTTTCTTGAGCCACTTCACAATTATTCAAATTCTAATATGAGAATTTGAGTATTCCTATATAGATTAATTCTATTTCTATTTCAATCAATGATTCCTTCTACTTTAGAAAAACCTATAATCATACCTAGTCATCAATGTTGTCTACACAACATCTTGATCAAGATCATATCTACTTAGACCTATCATGTCTAGTTCACACATATTCAAATTACAATTGTGTTGTTTGAGTAAAGTGTGATACTTTCAATCTTAGTTTCTACCTTTACTACTATGGTATTGATCAAATCAACATCATAGTATTTGACCCAATCCTATTTACTCATTAGGAACCGAAAGCCATGTTTTCAAAACATTATCTATACATATCCTTTACCTATAGCCATTTACTCGTGTCTACTCAATCTTAGCCTTGCATTGAACTATTCAATTTGCATTTGAGTTAATTGAGTACTTCAATGTTATAAGAAATCCTAACCTAAGCTTAAGTGTAATATATATACTATTTAAGAATAATTGTTATCACACTTATTCAATAGTATTGCTATTGCACTATTTTGTCTCTTATGTGATTTACCCACATGAGATATTCCAAGATTCAATATGCCTTGATATAGCATAAAGATCTCACTCATTATATTTTGTCTAATTCATATTTTATTCAAATTGCATTTGTGCTACTTGAGTAGAATATGAATTCATCTCAAACCTAGATTTTGCCAATATGGTGTTGTTATAATCCATACCATAGTATGTGTTATACACCATGTTGATCAATGAACCATTTGAGCCATGCCCTCAAATACCAATCATTCATACCCAATCCAATGCCTACCTAGTTTCGTTCACATGTATTGAACTATTCAACTTGCAAATGCGCTAATTGAGTAGTTCAAGCATTCCTAAAACCTAGCCTAGTTCCTAAGTGCAATAGATGCTATTCAAGAGTAATTGTTGTCACATTTACTCAATAGTGTTGTATTTGCACAAATTGACTCTTGTGTAATTTATTTCACATGAGCTATTCCTAAAACTCTTATGCTTTGATAAAGCATAAAAACTTCATCAATCATATTTGCCTAGTCCAATTCTCTCTCAAATCATATTAATCTTTCCCAACTAAGCTCTCCGATTCATATCTCACAAATCATGATCCTTTGCCATATCCTTCTTGTCATAACATATCAATAAATCTAAATTGTTAAACAAACCCATTTCAATTGTTTGTTTGTTTGATTGTGTTTGTATGGATTGTTTATGGTATGCTATTTCTTGTGCTATAGCTTGTGAGAAGAGCTACGTGCTTAGTTAAGAGAAGCGGAAAGATCGTATTCTTCAAAAAGGCAAGTGACACACATGTCCCTCACCCATTTTATTATGCATTAGTATTCTCACCTCTTGTAGTATGCATGATAGGTGATTTACTCAACTGTTTTATTAAATGCTTAGATCCTAGTAGTGTGTAGCAATCCCTCAAACCCCACCTGTTAGGATGCTAAATACTTTGAAAAATATTGATGCCATGCTAAGATCACTTGAAAAGTGTTTTGTGAAAAGTTAAAGAACTTCAACTAAAATTAAACACCTGGGTGGATTGGTTTGATAATGGAGGTGATGTTGAGTGGCGACCTGGGGCTACACTTTGTGTAGTTGCTGCCTGGGCGTACACTTGTGGTTGGCCACCCAGGAACAAAGAGATGGCTATGTCTTCCATGCTTAGTGTACTTCCAGTGCAGCCTTATGACATTATGGGCTCTGTCTTGACTGATTGGAATGAGGGAGTACAACTTGTCGGCAAGAAGTGGTGGTAGTCAAATTATAGGTTGGGAACGGTGCTTGCCAAGTTAGTTGTCCTCTCCTTCTAAAAGGTCTCGTTTCATTTTATGTATGGGCATAAAATGAATCGTAAGGTGAAAGTGCACAACCCTTGCAAGGTGTTTTAAATCTAATCGATTAGCCGTGTCCTCGGTTATGGACAATTGAGTCTCTAGACATGGAATGTACGGAATAATCTCATCACCGATTCTGAATTATTAAAATTTTGTCTAGAAACCCTAGGTCGGAACTAAGGACCATACACTCCGAGGGGTGGTGGTGCCTGAGGTTCCAAGCTTTGTTGAGTTGCGCCCAGAACTACATACCGGCCAGTATGTAGTGTATGGGGGTTGTCTTGACCCTTGAAAATAAAATTTGTTGAAAGAAAGTTTTAAAATGGATTTATAGGATAAAATTGGCTTTATGCAAATCAGCCTATGAGATCCACCAGCCAAATGTCATGTAGTATAGTCTTTCCACAAAGATGCCACCAAATATGTGTCATTTGCCAGTACATCATTGTACTGACCCCTCTGGGGCTGCATATTCAAACGTGCAGGTTTTACTGTCGAGTAAGGAACCAGGAGTAGGATCTCGAGACTACATTCCAACATGTCTGCCTGTGGCACGTGATGAAGAATGGAGGCTCACTGCAACTATGCTTTATGCTGTGTACTCGTAAGGTTGAAGACCTATGTAACTAGATTTACGTTGTAATATTGATGCTATTGCAATGATTACTTATTTTGTACTGTGGTGCTATCTACTGATCCAGGGAATGGCACAGATACACAGGAGATTTGCCTTTAGTAAAAGGCGGGTCGTTACAAATGGTATCAGAGCGTAGTGTTGCCTGTAGGATCGAGACCCTAGGTTTGGAATTAGAAATAGGAAGACCCTAGAATAAAAATCTCTATCTCATCTTACTTCTATTTATTAAAGAAAAATGTTTGCATTTTGAACTCCTTGTATTCTCTCCTACTTCCTCTTCAAATGTTTCCTTTTGCTATAGCTGACCTTACCCTAAAATCATCAACGAAGGATGGAAGATCACAATGTGCCAGAAGTGTGAGACAGATACTCCATATACTTCCCTTGACTCAATATAAAGGAACTTGGAGAAAGACTCAAGTGGAGACTTCATAATACTCAGCAAGGCCTCAAAGGAGAAAAGGAAGACACCACTACATTGAAGGAAACCATAAACCAACTTCAAGGTGACATGGAAAAGTTGGAATCTAAACTTAGTGTTCAAGGAGATCTCATCAAAACTAAGGATGAGCAAATTACCAATCTACTGAAGCAGTTGGACAAGAACAATGGATCTGCTTAGAAGAGTACCAAGAAGCGTTAGTTGGACCCCCATTTAGAAATTCTAATAAGTAACGACGTGTAATAAACGTTATGGTCATACCGACTTGTGGATGATCATACCTCCCCGTTTGTTTGAAAACTAGTTTGCTTGTTATGATGAATGTTTGTTAGATATTGCTGGTAGGATAAGTTGTTTTGATCTGTTATGTTTGGATAGGAATCTTCTTTAGATCTCTTCTATCTAATTCTCATCTATGCTAAGACCTAAACTTGTCCCAAAACCCAAACCAAACTATTATCAACGACAGAACAGCTTCAATGACCCTCATTTGGAGATAAGGATACAAAGTACAACAACAAGAGGTAGTGTTTCAAGTACAAGAGACTGGAACATTACGCAAGAGACTGCACAAAGGATGATACCCCAAGACTCCAGTAAGCTAGGATAGCTGAAGGATACCACGAAAACAATAAGAAGACACCCCAATGTGTAGCTAATGTGGAAGAAATACTATTCAACCACCTCATGCAAAAAGGGTGGAAAGACAAACAGAGCAATGGAAAAGAGCAAACAGAGCAATGGAAAGAGCAAACAGAGCAATGGAAAGGATTTTAATTCCTCTTGAATGGCAAACCAAAGGATCTACAACTTATGGATTATTGCCATAAGCTTTGTTGAAAACCTCTAGCTAGGAACGATAGATTTTGTTTTCAAAATTCAAATTAGAATTTAGGAACTTGATTCCAATTTCAACCGAACTTTTGTTTAAAAGCTAGTGAGGTTGACCAAGAGTTAGGATGCGAGATGCACCAAACCAAATACGAGGTAATGATTGAGTGCGACATGGATTCGCGCCCATGACGACTACTCATATTGTTCGCTCTTGTATGAGGAATGGTAAATCTAGAGAGACATACCTACCTAAGAGACGACGATGTTAAACCATAACCTTAGGAGGATAAATTATTACACCCCTTATAGTGTGCCAGTGTGGCCAAAATGTAGGAATACGGAGAGAATTCGGTTTCTGAATGGCTACACGAATCAGAAACGTTTTGCTCAGTGGGCTTTGAATACGAAGACTGTTCAGTTTGGGCTGCTGCCTGTTCGAATTACCTCCCCGACTCTTCGTGTCGACTCCCTACGTGGTCTGTTTGACTACCTCCCTGAGCCTATAAAAGAGAAGACACTCCTCTCCAGAAAGTCACAACAGAGACAACCACCACTACCTATGAGATTTCCTCCTGACGCCAAAGCTTTACGCCACCAAAGTCTATCCCATCCCGATCTGCGACGTTATGAAGCAACTCTCCGAATCCCTGAAACTACTTTCTTGCCATGAGAGCTTCGTTGGATCCCTTTTTTTCTTGCAAAGGAGTTCATCTTCGAGATATGATCAAGTAGTTCAGCGCCTTTCAACAACTATGAAGACGGTTGCTAAAGGAATTCTTAAGGACCACCTAGTACCTGTGGCAAGTAGCACGACTTGCTCCGATAACTTGAATGGGTTCAACAATGCTGGTTATAAGGCGACCTTCCGCCCCTTAAAGGTGCAAGTACGTCTTACAGAGTCCACCTTGTTTACCCCTATGAAATGCATGAGAAGACTGCAGAGAGATGCCATCCTAATTCATTGGGATGTGTGGTCTCATCCTGTTCGAGGGGCAAGCATGCAGTACTTGGCACTGAATCATCTTTTGAGATTCTGTAATGAAAATCAGCTAAAAAGCAATAAGGAGTATGGTGATGACCTGTATGCTGTCTTGGCCTTGGTGAGGACCGACCAAGAAAAGGCTAGATACACATTCTTGGAAGATGTACAACAACTAGGAAGGTTACCGGAACAGAATGGTATTGTGGAAAATTGAAGATCAGAATGGTATAAGGAAACAACCATAAGATGAAGAACCTCTAAGGATGATGATAAGGAAGTTGAGATGATGAGAGGATACCCTCTCAGCTTAGCCTTCTGAATGACCCAAAGAGGAGACAACTCAGCTTGGTCCTCTGATTGAACCAAAGAGTGACTCCTCAGTGTCCAAAGTAGTTCAACAACTACCCCGTTGGATAGAAAGCTCTACAATAGAGTAAGGTTACCCCAAGCAACCCCATAAGGAAGGTTGGTGCCTGGATTATGTGAATAGACACCCACCTATTGTAAATGAAGATGTAGACTACCTTATTGAAGACAACGCAATGGATGATATCTGCTTATCACCAGAATTGGATGGAACCCTTGGTGTGCCCGCTTTTGAGCATAGTTTTGAGCATCAAAACTTCTGAGAAGGGCTATACAAGGAGAATGACACAACAGTGAATGTAAACTGGGAACAAAATGCAAGTGCCTAAGGAAGCATCAAGATACCCCCAAGGGAAATTTTCTTTTAAGGGTGGTAGCCACCCAGATACCTAAACCCAGATACCTAAACCCAGATAACCTAATACCTACTTTCTTTCTAGCCTCTCCAATCTCGGGGACGAGATTTCTTTTAAGGGTGGTAGTCTGTAACGACCCAAGATTTTATCAAATTTTGGGGGAAATTTTTTGTTTTTATTTTGCTTGTGTTGATTGAAAATTCACAGGGATTTAAAACTTTTTGAGTTTATTTGAAAGCTTTGTTTGAAAACTATTTAAAATCCTCTATTTATTTCTTGAAGAACTTCTTTGAGAAAGATCAAGTTTCAAAATACTACTTTGTGTTTATTCAAACCTATGCAAGCTATCTTGCAAAGGGATATTTACAAAATGGTTTATAAAGCTTTCTATGCCAAAGGAATGTTTTACAAATATATTTCAAAAACTATTTTTATAGAGTTTGTTCTCTGATTTTAAAAGAATTACTTTAAAATCCTATTTCTACTTTGGTTTATGCAAATAAACCCTTTGTCTGAATTATAGAGTTTTATTTGGAAATTAGTTTTAATTATGAAATCATAATTGTTACTGTCCTGGATTGTTGTTGTGAATTTTAGAAACTTTACAAAGTTGGTTTGAAGCAAATTGAACCAAATATACAAAAGTTATAAAGGAAATAGGAAAACAGAAAAGAAAAAGAAGAAAGAACACAAAAAAAAATAGAAAAGGGCTCGGGGGAGCCATTTCGGCCCAGCCACAGAAGTCAGCCGCAGCCCAGCAAGCAAAACCGAAACGGTATCTTTATTTCTCCCTTACCTCGCTGACGAGTGGACCCCGCTGCCAGGCCACGTCATCTCCTCCTTCCTCCAGCCGTTTCCTTCCTCGTGTTAACCTCGCCGGAGACCGTTTCCTCCCCGATTTATTCCCCCTTCAATACCCATCACTGCCCGCTTAATTCGACGCCTACCCGCAGCTATAAAACCCCCTCTCTCTCCTCTCCGTTTCCCCTCTTCCAATTCCACCAGAGAGCCCCCAGGCTGCCCAGATTTCTCGCTGATGTCCGCCATTGCTGGGAGCTCGAAGCTCCAAATTCCGGTGAAACCAGGCCGCTCCGCCGCCCCTTTCCTGCACCTCTCCCTCTCCCTCTTCCGCGTGCATGTCCTAACCGCCTTGGTCTGCCTTAGGGAACCCCAGAACGACGACATCGCCCTCGCCTGAAGCGCTCGTCGCCAGGGACCATCTCCAGTCGCCTCTCCTCCGCGCAGCAGAACGCAATCGACGCCGTGGATCACGCAGTCGAGTTCGTCTCGACGCTCTGCACGCCGTCGACCTCTCCATTGCCCCCGGGAAGCCTCAGAACATCGTCGCTGACCGATTCCAGTGCCGCACCTCACCGCCGGCGACCTACAGGAAACCCTAGCCCGGTGAGCTCTCCCTCCTCTTCTCAGTGACCGTCAGATCCAGATCCATCGGCTTGAAACAAATCACTTAACGAAACGGTGTTGGTTGATCTGGTGCGTCCATGCCTCTTAAAATCCAGCGGCTAACAGAGACGATCCAGCCGAAGGGGTATCAACCAATCAAAATCAGCCACGTGTCAGCTTCTGGTTAAAATGAAAATCAAATAAAAGTTTGAAACCTGATTTGATCCAAATCTTTGAAAAATCATAACTTTTGATCTGTAACTCGAAAAATAACAAATAATATCTCTTTAGAATCCTTAGAACATCTAGAATCTAGCAGTACCATAAAATCTTATATTTTATGGGTTCAATTTGAAACTATTTTCAAATTGGAATCAAACCTTCTATTAGCATGATTAATTCATATCTTTAGTTCTATCCACCCAAAAATTACAAATTTGTAGTCTTTGGAATCCTCTCAACTTGTAGAACATCATAGGATCAAGAAAATCCAAAGTTGATACGTGCACACACTTTGTGCATTCAATTCTATCCAAATCACTATTTTGGTGATAATTCAATTTCCATAACTTATTTTGGAGTGAAACCAATTGCAGTGACTTTGTTTTACTGCAAGCTACCCAGTAGCATCACTCCCATATTTTCTTGAGCCACTTCACAATTATTCAAATTCTAATATGAGAATTTGAGTATTCCTATATAGATTAATTCTATTTCTATTTCAATCAATGATTCCTTCTACTTTAGAAAAACCTATAATCATACCTAGTCATCAATGTTGTCTACACAACATCTTGATCAAGATCATATCTACTTAGACCTATCATGTCTAGTTCACACATATTCAAATTACAATTGTGTTGTTTGAGTAAAGTGTGATACTTTCAATCTTAGTTTCTACCTTTACTACTATGGTATTGATCAAATCAACATCATAGTATTTGACCCAATCCTATTTACTCATTAGGAACCGAAAGCCATGTTTTCAAAACATTATCTATACATATCCTTTACCTATAGCCATTTACTCGTGTCTACTCAATCTTAGCCTTGCATTGAACTATTCAATTTGCATTTGAGTTAATTGAGTACTTCAATGTTATAAGAAATCCTAACCTAAGCTTAAGTGTAATATATATACTATTTAAGAATAATTGTTATCACACTTATTCAATAGTATTGCTATTGCACTATTTTGTCTCTTATGTGATTTACCCACATGAGATATTCCAAGATTCAATATGCCTTGATATAGCATAAAGATCTCACTCATTATATTTTGTCTAATTCATATTTTATTCAAATTGCATTTGTGCTACTTGAGTAGAATATGAATTCATCTCAAACCTAGATTTTGCCAATATGGTGTTGTTATAATCCATACCATAGTATGTGTTATACACCATGTTGATCAATGAACCATTTGAGCCATGCCCTCAAATACCAATCATTCATACCCAATCCAATGCCTACCTAGTTTCGTTCACATGTATTGAACTATTCAACTTGCAAATGCGCTAATTGAGTAGTTCAAGCATTCCTAAAACCTAGCCTAGTTCCTAAGTGCAATAGATGCTATTCAAGAGTAATTGTTGTCACATTTACTCAATAGTGTTGTATTTGCACAAATTGACTCTTGTGTAATTTATTTCACATGAGCTATTCCTAAAACTCTTATGCTTTGATAAAGCATAAAAACTTCATCAATCATATTTGCCTAGTCCAATTCTCTCTCAAATCATATTAATCTTTCCCAACTAAGCTCTCCGATTCATATCTCACAAATCATGATCCTTTGCCATATCCTTCTTGTCATAACATATCAATAAATCTAAATTGTTAAACAAACCCATTTCAATTGTTTGTTTGTTTGATTGTGTTTGTATGGATTGTTTATGGTATGCTATTTCTTGTGCTATAGCTTGTGAGAAGAGCTACGTGCTTAGTTAAGAGAAGCGGAAAGATCGTATTCTTCAAAAAGGCAAGTGACACACATGTCCCTCACCCATTTTATTATGCATTAGTATTCTCACCTCTTGTAGTATGCATGATAGGTGATTTACTCAACTGTTTTATTAAATGCTTAGATCCTAGTAGTGTGTAGCAATCCCTCAAACCCCACCTGTTAGGATGCTAAATACTTTGAAAAATATTGATGCCATGCTAAGATCACTTGAAAAGTGTTTTGTGAAAAGTTAAAGAACTTCAACTAAAATTAAACACCTGGGTGGATTGGTTTGATAATGGAGGTGATGTTGAGTGGCGACCTGGGGCTACACTTTGTGTAGTTGCTGCCTGGGCGTACACTTGTGGTTGGCCACCCAGGAACAAAGAGATGGCTATGTCTTCCATGCTTAGTGTACTTCCAGTGCAGCCTTATGACATTATGGGCTCTGTCTTGACTGATTGGAATGAGGGAGTACAACTTGTCGGCAAGAAGTGGTGGTAGTCAAATTATAGGTTGGGAACGGTGCTTGCCAAGTTAGTTGTCCTCTCCTTCTAAAAGGTCTCGTTTCATTTTATGTATGGGCATAAAATGAATCGTAAGGTGAAAGTGCACAACCCTTGCAAGGTGTTTTAAATCTAATCGATTAGCCGTGTCCTCGGTTATGGACAATTGAGTCTCTAGACATGGAATGTACGGAATAATCTCATCACCGATTCTGAATTATTAAAATTTTGTCTAGAAACCCTAGGTCGGAACTAAGGACCATACACTCCGAGGGGTGGTGGTGCCTGAGGTTCCAAGCTTTGTTGAGTTGCGCCCAGAACTACATACCGGCCAGTATGTAGTGTATGGGGGTTGTCTTGACCCTTGAAAATAAAATTTGTTGAAAGAAAGTTTTAAAATGGATTTATAGGATAAAATTGGCTTTATGTAAATCAGCCTATGAGATCCACTAGCCAAATGTCATGTAGTATAGTCTTTCCACAAAGATGCCACCAAATATGTGTCATTTGCCAGTACATCATTGTACTGACCCCTCTGGGGCTGCATATTCAAACGTGCAGGTTTTACTGTCGAGTAAGGAACCAGGAGTAGGATCTCGAGACTACATTCCAACATGTCTGCCTGTGGCACGTGATGAAGAATGGAGGCTCACTGCAACTATGCTTTATGCTGTGTACTCGTAAGGTTGAAGACCTATGTAACTAGATTTACGTTGTAATATTGATGCTATTGCAATGATTACTTATTTTGTACTGTGGTGCTATCTACTGATCCAGGGAATGGCACAGATACACAGGAGATTTGCCTTTAGTAAAAGGCGGGTCGTTACAGTAGATCTTACTAGCCACAACATCCTTGAAACAATGTTGGTAATATAACCTGGAGGAATAAGCACCATCCTTCCATATAGTTAACCAGACATCTCTGACCATAGGATCACAATGCACAAACTCAATTCCAGCTCTTGGAATTCTTCAAAAGCTTGAGGAGACATTGGCAGCTGAAAAAACTAGGTTCTATCCACAGTATCAATAAAATCCAGTAGGAGAAAGAAATCACTTCTGAAGGTTGTTGCTAGCTGACTTTGGCAGGGCGCACTACCGGTGTCAGCAACAACGTGGAACCTGCACACAACACAACCAAACTACTTTGCCCCAACTTACAGTGAGGTTGTCAATCTCACTGGTTTTGCTGAAAACAAAGGATTAGACGTATAGTGTGGAAAGAGATGTTTGTTTGCAGTGAATGAAATAAAATAGTACTTGCAGAAAGAAAACTTTTATTGCAGTAGATGGTATTATCAGTGTAAAAGAATGGACCAGGGTCCACAGTTCACTAGAGGTGTCTCTCCATAAAGATAAATAACATGCTGGGTGAACAAATTACAGCTGGGCAATTGACAAATAGATAATGCATTACAATGCATGCACATGACATGAAGATCACTATGAGATTCATTTGGGCATTACAACATGATACATAGACCGTAATCCAACTGCATCTATGACTAATAATCCACCTTTAGGATATCATCCGAACAACCTTTGGGTATTAAGTTGCAAGCAACAGATTATTGCATTAAGCAAAGTGTGTAATGTAAACAATACAATTATCATTGGACAAAGGATTGTTGTTTTCTCCCTAGTAGCAACATCACATCTACAATCTTTAGAAGTTATTGTCACTCTCCCAGATTACTAGAGGCATGAACCCACTATCGAGCATAAATACTCCCTCTTGGAGTCACAAGCATCTACTTGGCCAGAGCATCTACTAGCAACGGAGAGCATGCAAGATCACAAATAACATTGACATGATAGATCAATAATCAACTTGACATAGTACTCAATATTCATCGGATCCCAACAAACACAACATGTAGCATTACAATAAGATGATCTTGATCATGTTAGGCAGCTCACAAGATCTAAACATGGTGGCACAAAATAGGAGAAGACAACCATCTAGCTACTGCTATGGACCTATAGTCCAAAGATGAACTACTCACACATCACTCCGGAGGCAGGCATGGTGATGAAGAAGGCCTCCGGTGATGATTCCCCTCTCTGGCAGGGTGTCGGGAAGAGCTTCAGAACCCTCCCGAACTAGGGTCGACGATGGCGGCGGCTACGGAACTTTTCGTGGATGGAGGCTCGGGTGTTTAGGGTTTTCCCGAGGATGTGAATATATAGGCAAAATGGCGAGGTCGGTGGGCGCCCGAGGGGCCCACACCATGGGGCAGCGCGGCCAGGGGGCCCGTGCCACCACCAGGTGTGGCCGCCTCATTGCCCTACCTCGTCTACCCTTCGGACTTCGTGAACGTGTCAGATAAATAGGAACTTTGGCTTTTGTTTCGTCCAATTCTGAGAATATTTCCTTCAGTAATAATCTGAAATAGAAAAACAGCAGAAAACAGGAACTGGCACTATGGCATCTTGTTAATAGGTTAGTTCCAGAAAATGCATAAAAATGCCACGAAGTGTAAACAAAACATAAAGCAATTGGTGTAAAACAAGCATGGAGCATCAAAAATTATAGATACGTTTGCAACATATCAATGCTCTTCACCTTCTTCATCCCAAGTGTTCTTATCCTCGATGATGAAGACAGCGGCCGATGACAATCCATCTCTGGACTTCAGCGGTGAGGCAGATGGACTTGATCATGTTTTTTTAAAACTTTCTAAGGTCCTATGTGTGTATTTCTAGGACAAGTTTGTAATTCATACATTTCTTGAGGTCCTCACTATAACTTGTACCACCATATGGAATTAATGCAGCATCCCTAGGTCCTTTGGGTCTTCTCCTATTAAAAAGGGCATACCAAGCTGGAAAGTGCTCGCACATGACTGCAAAGTTTTGCCAAGTGGAAGTAGTTGCTCGTAGACCTTCCCATGCGACCTTGCTGGAAAATAGCCGCGCCTCCCTGATGAACCATGCACCCCTCTAGGATTTCAACAAGCATAACCATAGGATCATATTTTGGTGTTTTAGAGGAGTCACACGCAAACTTAGGGGTCTATCCCAACATATATGGCTTTAGATGTGAAACATAGAAGACAACATGGACTTGGTATCCACTTGTTAGCTCCAGCTCATATGCCACTAATCCCACACGACCATCACAATATATGGCCCATCGAGTTTGTGTGCTAGTTTCTGACATGGGCGATTATCCACGGAGCTCTACATATAAGGTCGCAGAGAAGCCATACCTTGTTGCCTATAGTAAATTCCCCCTCTGTTCCACTGCAATCTCTTCGAGTTCATATGAGCTTGAGCAAATTCCAAATTCTGCCGAATTAATGAAAGTTGTTGCTCCTAATCGACAAGGAAGTGAATGCATCAAAGGCAGTAGAGTAGAACAACAACCACTTGAGCGTATATACATATGACTATGGATGATAAGTTATGGAACAATCATGAAATGAAGTTTTACACCAGAGTAATTGATCTCTGCAATAACCTCTTCCATCTAATATGCCCAAACACCCAATTGTAACAAAGATCCACAATGGATAGCAAGGGGGGTCAAATTCCTTTTGTGAAACAAATATCTAAATCTCCTCCAAATTCCCCTAAAGTAACAACAAGATTGGAGCACTAGGGAATGATTAAGCTATTTCAACAGTGGAGGATAGAGGGAAAAGTCATGTCCTCCTTTGTGGGCAAGAATGGCCCTTTTATATGGCCTCCCCAAATCTGACCATTATGTATGTTCTCTACGTGGTCTGGATCTTCCGGTGGCTGGATGTCCTGGGTCAAGTTTTGACCCACATCCGAGGATGCCATGGTGATGTGCCAAATGGCACAAAAAATACCCCTAGAAGCTGGACAATGAGGGATCTGAACAACTGGGTTTTAGAACATCCGAGCGAGTTTTGGACATAAGTCACTAGTAAAAAGGGATTTCTATTTTCGTGCCCCTGGTTTGTTAGTTGTACTCAGTTTTCCCCAGCCGCTTAACTTTTCCTCAGTTTTCCCCTCCCTCTAGTTTGAAACCCCTCGCAGACGCTCGGACAGGAGGGTTGCCATCTGGTCAGAGGCCTTGACCGTTACCGGTGACGGCTAGGGAGCCGCGGTGGTTGTGAATGGACCGTTGCTTTTGAATGGTGTTGACTGTTGACCCAATGAGACACGTCGGACTGGCGGTCTCTCACGCACCCAAAGCTTTCCCCTCCGCCCGAGACTGGAAGAGCTCACACACCGCCCCTCTGCCGCCACACCATCCTGCCCTCCTACCTTATGGCGTCGTCCGCCCCCGAGCCGCCCCCGCCCCCACCACCACCCCTGGGAGGCGGAGAGGGCTCCACCTCCACTAGATCTACCCCTATCGCGGTAGAGTTCGTACATCCATCTGGTGTGCCGATTATGCCCCTCAATGGCGGAGAAGATTGGGAATCGGAGGGATCTAACGCATGGATTCCATCTGGGTAAGCATCGTCTGCCTATGTGAATTAATAGTAGGCAGTTTTTGAGCGCGAATCATTGTTGCTGAACTAACTGCGTTGCTTTTCGAATAGGATTGATCCAGCGCTGGCTTTTTGGCTGGTGGTTAGGCTGGATACTAGCTTTTTGCGTGATTCTGAATGCAATGTGAGCGGTTTTACATCCCAGCGGTGGTTGCAACCACCATCTCGTTGAGGGATTTAAAAGATAACATCTGCGCTCAGTACCCTGATACGTCTCCAACGTATCTATAATTTTTGATGCTCCATGCTTGTTTTTACACCATTTGCCTATTGTTTCGTTACACTTCGTGGCACTTTTATGCATTTTCCGGAACTAACCTATTAACAAGTTGCCACAGTGCCAGTTCCCTGTTTTCTGCTGTTTTTGTCTTTCAGAGTGATACACAGGAAATATTCTCGGAATTGGACGGAACAAGTTCCTGAAGTCTTATTTTACCCGGAAGCTTCCAGAGATCCGAAGGAGAGTAGGAGGGGGGCCACCAGGGCCCCACACGCCAGGCTCGCGCGGCCAGGGGCCTGGCCGCGCCGCCATGGGGTGAGGGCCCCTGGCCCCACTTCTGACATCGCCCCTTCGCCTATAAAGACCCCCCGACGGAAAAAACCTAAGTACCCGATCAATTTTCCAGAACACATCGCGATCCGCCGCCGCCGTCGACCCGAAGATCGGGAGGGTCCAGAAGCTCTTCTCGGCACCCTGCCAGAGAGGGGAATCGCCACCGGAGGTCTTCTTCATTGCCATGCTTGCCTCCGGAGCGATGAGTGAGTAGTCTACCTTGGACTATAGGTCCATAGCAGTAGCTAGATGGTTGTCTTCTCCACCATGTGCTTCATGTTTAGATCTCATGAGCTGCCCTACATGATTGAGATCACCGTTATGTAATTCTACATGTTTGGTTTGTTGGGATCCGATGAATATTGGTGTTTATGATTGAGTTGCTGTACTGAATATTATCTTATGTTATCTCTATGTTGTTTATGATCTTGCATGCTCTCCGTTGTTAGTAGCTATCTTGGCCGAGTAGTTGCTAGTGACTCCAAGAGGGGGTATTTATGCTCGATAGTGGGTTCATGCCTCTATTTAACCTGGGGGAGTGACAGAAACCTCTAAGGTTGTAGATGTGTTGTTGCTACTAGGGAGAAAACAACATTCATATGCTCAAGGGCATATGCTTTGTTTACATTAAACACTTTGCTTAATGCAATTATCTGTTGTTCACAACTTAATACTCATGGGGTGTTCGGATTGATATCCCCGGGAGTGGATTATTTGTCATAGATGCAGTTGGATGGCGGTCTATGTATTTTGTTGTAATGCCCAGAGTAAATCTCATAGTGATCTTCTTGACATATCACGTTTATCTTTATTCTATCAATTGCCCAACTGTAATTTGTTTACCCAGCATGTGTTATTTATCTTATGGAGAGACACCACTAGTGAACTATGGATCCCGGTCCTATTTCCATCATATTGCTATTACCTATTTACTTTACTCGCACTGTTTACTTTATTCGCATACTCTACTATTTTCCACTCGATACGCTCATAACCTTTGTTTCAAGCAAACCGGTGAGATTGACAACCTCATCGCAAGTTGGGAACAAAGTACTTGGTTGTGTGTGTGCAGGTTCCGCGTTGCAGCTAGCAAGCAAAGCTTGGATGAGGCGCCATATATAAATTGTCCGAAGCTGTCGCAAACTAGCAAGCATCACCTTTAGTCGTCATTGTCTGCTTTTCTCCTGAACGATAAACCTTGGTTTCTTAACTGAGGGAAAACAAGCTGCTATACTCATCATACCTTCCTCTTGGGGTTCCCAACGGGCTGGTCATTCACCACGCACAAGGACCTCTGATCTCCCACATCAACTTGGAGTATCAGCCTCTTTTCTGGCGCCGTTGCCGGGGAAGAGTGGAAGACTTCTGCGAGGGGAGTTTTCGCACACACATCCTTTACTTTGTTTTATTGTTTTGCTTTACTTTATTTATTTTACCTGCATTGCTTTATATCAAAAACCCAAAAAAATTAGAATCCTTGGTAGTTGTTATTTCTTTACTTTTAGTTCATCATGCTGTTCCCTAAGTTCGTTATGGAGGACCTCTCAGTAGGCAGTGGTTCGATTATTGGCAAAAGTAACATTGATGAGTTCTTTAATCACATTAGTATGCATAAGGAAGTTGAGAAAAAGTCTTTGGTTGAGCTAGCTCCTAGTTATGAAGTTGCTTCTGCTCATTTAGTTCACATGTTAGAAGCTAGGTTTGCTAGTCTTAATCCTTTTATGCAATACATGTTCCTTAAGCTTCATGAAATTGAGGATCCCGAAAAGAAAGCTTTTATCTTGGAAACTTTGCGCATAGAATTTAGAGATGTTGCAATTGAGGCTAGGAAAGTTTTTAAGAAGTTTAATAAGCTTGACTCGCCTGTTGAAATTGTTGGTACACCCAACGAAGATTCTAGATTGCCAATTCCTTGTAAGCTTGTAGGAATTCATAATGCCTTGGTAGCTAATACTAGTTGGATTTGTCCTGAAAATCTTTTTGATGAAAATAGTGTACCAAAGCATGATCACAAAGGGTATTCAAAAACTTATGTGGATGAAATACAATGCCTTATTGACAAGACCTCTGCAGTTGATCTTAATGCTTCTTCTGAAAATATTTGATTCGCAATTTTCTGCGCCTAGCTCAAAGGCGTTAAAGAAAAGCACTCTTGGGAGATAACCCAATGTTTCTTTTCAGTAATTTTTCTTTTATTTGAGTCTTGGAAGTCATTACTACTGTAATGACCGCTCCTTATCTTGTTTATTTTGTTTTTGTGCCAAGAGAAGCCTCTAATTTGAGCGAGGTAAAGATTTGGGGATGTTGCTGTCCTGAAACTGTTTTCGGTGCTGCACCGTAAAAATTCGTATAAATTCTCTGTATATCTTTTGGACCTGCGATTTCTTGTGCATATGCCCCAGGTTATATCCAAACTTTTGTTAGTTGAACACTTTTTGATTTGAGCAACAGAAAACCCCTAAAAAATTCGACCTTTGTCAGCTGTTCAGTTTTGACAGATTTCTGCCAATATTTGTGTTTGCCACTTTATTACTTTCTTTTGAGTTCTTTTGATCACGGAACTTTTGGGGAGGTTGCTACAGTAGTATTTGCTATATATGTGGTGGTTTTGGGTTGAAACCTGAAGCAAAAAGAGGTTGATTATATGTTATGCCTACACTAATGTTGCTAATAGAATTGTGTTTAGTTTTGTATGAAGGAAGTTTTCAAGTGTAGGGATTGGAGAATGATGAGATGAGTTGAAGAATGGACAAAAGCTCAAGCTTGGGGATGCCCATGCATCACCCCAAGAAATATCCAAGAAGTACAAGCGTGAAAGCTTGGGGATGCCCCCGAGGCACCCCTTCTTCATCGGCAAAAATCAGGTCACCTTTCAAAACACTATATTTTTATTGCTTCAAGCACTATGTGTTTTTCTTAGAGCGTCAGTGGTTTTAGTTTTCTTAGTTGGTTTAGTTTGTTTGCTGCAATAAATGGTTGTACCCCAACAAATTTCTTTTGGAGGAGATGTACTCATTTTCATTTGCAAAGAACGCTCTAGTTTTCACTCTTATTAAAAATCGAGTGTTCTTCTTTTTCCGCTACTGCTTTTGGTTTTCATTTTCGCCTTGATTTGCGTTCAGACTTTGTCATATCTTTTCATCAAGGTGTATTTTTGCCTCTGATCTTTATTGGTTTTCATCAAAAGAGGTGTCTATAAAATTTTCAAATGGTGTTGGAAAAGAGAAAAAGCTTTGTGCAAAATAGTGGTACAAGAAGGAGCTTGTGTAGACTGCGGCTTAGGCTTTTTCATGTCATGCTTGATGTCTTTTTGATAGTATGCTTAGTGGTTTTGCTGTAGCATGACTTGTCTCAAATAACTGAGATTGCTTAATGAGCCTTTGAAAAAAATCATGCGTTGTTTTTATTGTATGGAAGCATTATTTTGGTCTTCTCCTTGATGCTTTATTTGGGTTGACTTGGCGCATGCTCACACATGTTAGACTCTTACAAAGTCGCCAATAGCCTCTATGATCATTTAGTTTTTGACTTTTGATGCCATCTTATGCTTCTTTTAATGTCGCTTTGTCGCTTTGCATGATTATGGCCATTATTGCTCTCTTAGTTGGTCGCTCCCAGTCTTTTGCTAGCCCTCGCCTTGTACTGAGTATGAGCTCTACTCGTGCATCCAACTCCTAAAAACCAAGTTTGCCATTGTGTCCACTATAAACTCCTATGCATGGTATTTGTAATCCATTCCAAAGTAAATTTTCATGTGCTACCTTTCAAAACTTTCAACTACTTCTCGTTTTGTGCCACTGTTTTTAGCTCATGGGGACGTAGTGGTCGGATTTGCTATCTTCCATATTGCTTATTCCAAAAATAAAAAAAAGGAAAAAAAGAAAGAAAAAAAGGCACTCCTCCATGGAATGTGAATGTTGGTGGGCACCCGATGGAATCGGTTAGCCATGGTTTGAGAAAAGAAAAAAGGTGGGGAGGAGTGCCAAGTTTTATAAAAGAGCACAAAAGTGCCAATCTCTCTCAAAAACTTGCTTCATTTTTGTATGGAAGATAGTAAGAACCCCATTGCCAGTCGTTGACAAAGACAACCACTTCTCAAAATCAATTTTTATCTCTCTGTTTTACAAATGAAAAGCTCTAGCACATGTTTAATCACTGCTTCCCTCTGCGAAGGGCCTTTCTTTTACTTTTATGTTGAGTCACCACCTTCTATCTTAATGCACCATTAAGAGAGCATAGTTGTCATTCTTAGTGTAATATGCATTGTCCCAAAGTTCATTGATTGACTCATATTGTTGGTTTCACTTGTTCTTAAACTATTTGTATCCAGTCGCCCTCTTAAACTTGAAGGTGTCCTATGCATTTATGTTTTGCTCTCTTTGAAGGACAAGCTAAAAACCATTTGTATATTTTTCCTTATGATTTGAACACACGTTTGACTTTCATTGTTTCATTTTCATGATCTTTTGTTTGTGTTCATTTGCATGTTTACAACATGGTTGCTAAGTTTCTTATTGTCAAGATTATATCTTCATGCCCATGTTTTAAGTTCTTATGATCCCAGCTCACAAATGCTTACATATGTGATCAAGATTGTGTAGGTGCATGTCACCTCAAAAATTATTCTTTTGTTATCACTTACCTACTCGAGGACGAGCAGGAGTTAAGCTTGGGGATGCTTGATACGTCTCCAACGTATCTATAATTTTTGATGCTCCATGCTTGTTTTTACACCATTTGCCTATTGTTTCGTTACACTTCGTGGCACTTTTATGCATTTTCCGGAACTAACCTATTAACAAGTTGCCACAGTGCCAGTTCCCTATTTTCTGCTGTTTTTGTGTTTCAGAGTGATACACAGGAAATATTCTCGGAATTGGACGAAACAAGTTCCTGAAGTCTTATTTTACCCGCAAGCTTCCAGAGATCCGAAGGAGAGTAGGAGGGGGGCCACCAGGGCCCCACACGCCAGGCTCGCGCGGCCAGGGGCCTGGCCGCGCCGCCATGGGGTGAGGGCCCCTGGCCCCACTTCTGACATCGCCCCTTCGCCTATAAAGACCCCCCGACGGAAAAAAACCTAAGTACCCGATCAATTTTCCAGAACACATCGCGATCCGCCGCCGCCGTCGACCCGAAGATCGGGAGGGTCCAGAAGCTCTTCCCGGCACCCTGCCGGAGAGGGGAATCGCCACCAGAGGTCTTCTTCATCGCCATGCTTGCCTCCGGAGCGATGAGTGAGTAGTCTACCTTGGACTATGGGTCCATAGCAGTAGCTAGATGGTTGTCTTCTCCACCATGTGCTTCATGTTTAGATCTCATGAGCTGCCCTACATGATTGAGATCACCGTTATGTAATTCTACATGTTTGGTTTGTTGGGATCCGATGAATATTGGTGTTTATGACTGAGTTGCTGTACTGAATATTATCTTATGTTATCTCTATGTTGTTTATGATCTTCCATGCTCTCCGTTGTTAGTAGCTATCTTGGCCGAGTAGTTGCTAGTGACTCCAAGAGGGGGTATTTATGCTCGATAGTGGGTTCATGCCTCTATTTAACCTGGGGGAGTGACAGAAACCTCTAAGGTTGTAGATGTGCTGTTGCTACTAGGGAGAAAACAACATTCATATGCTCAAGGGCATATGCTTTGTTTACATTACACACTTTGCTTAATGCAATTATCTGTTGTTCGCAACTTAATACTCATGGGGTGTTCGGATTGATATCCCCGGGAGTGGATTATTAGTCATAGATGCAGTTGGATGGCGGTCTATGTATTTTGTTTTAATGCCCAGAGTAAATCTCATAGTGATCTTCTTGACATATCACGTTTATCTTTATTCTATCAATTGCCCAACTATAATTTGTTTACCCAGCATGTGTTATTTATCTTATGGAGAGACACCACTAGTGAACTGTGGATCCCGGTCCTATTTCCATCATATTGCTATTACCTGTTTACTTTACTCGCACTATTTACTTTATTCGCATACTCTACTGTTTTCCACTCGATACGCTCATAACCTTTGTTTCAAGCAAACCGGTGAGATTGACAACCTCATCGCAAGTTGGGAACAAAGTACTTGGTTGTGTGTGTGCAGGTTCCGCGTTGCAGCTAGCAAGCAAAGCTTGGACGATGCGCCATATATAAATTGTCCGAAGCTGTCGCAAACTAGCAAGCATCACCTTCAGTCGTCATTGTCTGCTTTTCTCATGAACGATAAACCTTGGTTTCTTAACTGAGGGAAAACAAGCTGCTATACTCATCATACCTTCCTCTTGGGGTTCCCAACGGGCTGGTCATTCACCACGCACAAGGACCTCTGATCTCCCACATCAACTTGGAGTATCATACCCCTGGAGCGCTGGCGATTCAGTTGATTTCCAATATTTCAACAGCACAGAGGGAAGATATGTTCCACTAATTTCCGACGAGGATCTGGGAATTCTTTTTGCTTTAAATGATTCTCGCCGTGTCGGTAAAATTCGTATCCATGTGGACAGTGTCCAGGAATCATCTGGTGTTGGGGCATCATCAGGTGGTCGGGCATCATGTCTCTCTAGTGTTGCTGCCTCTGCTAATCGTGTGCGCCGCCCCGCTCCTTGTAGGTCCACAGCAGCACCATCTGTTCCCAGTGCTAGTGGTAGCCGCAGATCGTTCCTGCGGTCGATGTGGAGGACGATGCAGAGATTGAGGATCCGTCTCCTCAAGATGATGAGGATGAGTTGATGTGTCCTGAATTGGTAGATCGATGCAGTAAGCAGGCAATGGAGGATCAATACATGGAAGATATTGCACAAGGTGCCAGATTTGATGACACTGATGATGAAGAGAAGGATGAGAACAATGACAGCCTCGTTTTAGCCGATTACGAAGGTGATGACTTGCCAACAATTGAGTGGAACAGGGAGGATCCTCAGCTTGCAGAAGGCACCGTATTTCAAACGATGATGGACTGCCGTAATGCAATTACTACATATTGCATTCTCACCAAGAATGATTATGAGGTTATTAAAAGTGAGCCAGGTAGGTTCACAGTTAAGTGCCCATACAAGAGGTGTAGGTGGAGGCTGCATGCATTCACAATGCTCAGAAGCACCGTGGTTCAGGTACTACGCCAACCAGTTGTGTATTTTAGATCACGGTGTAAAATTTGTTAACTGTTACTGACATCCCTTATCATTATGTTTCAGATAAAGAAGAACTCGATCGACCATACTTGTCCACCTCGAGCGGGAGTGCCAGAGGAGAAATCAAAGCTAGCGAAGACTAGGTGGTTGGCAGATGCAATCATAGATTGGCTGAGTGAAACTCCATCACTTGGTCCAACAGCACTCATAAAAAAGATATCTGATAAGTTTAATATAAAAATACCTTACATGAGGATGTTCTATGCAAAGGAAATGGCTCTTGACATGATCAATGGTCCATGGAATGAAAGCTTTCAGTTGCTTTACACTTTCAAAGCTGAAGTGGAGATGGCTAGTCCAGGTAGTGTTGTAGCGATAGACAAGCATACAGTTCCCTACAAATTGAAAAGCGGGAGGATAATGCAGAAGGAATGTGTTAGAATGGCTTTTGTTTGTTTCAAAGCTTGCTGGAAAGGCTTTCTGGATGGTTGCAGGCCTTATTTGGCCGTGGATGCAACAACTCTTCATGGCAGGTTTAAAGGACAGCTAGTTGCTGCTACTGCAGTTGATGGACACAATTGGATGTTCCCTGTTGCTTATGGAGTTTTGGAGGTTGAGTCAGAGGAAAGTTGGACTTGGTTTCTGCATAATTTGCGTGACCTTATAGGTCATCCACCAGGACTTACTATCCACACAGACGCTTGCAAAGGTTTGGAGAGTGCAGTAGAAGTAGTATTCCCTGGAGTGGAGCATAGGGAATGTATGCGACACTTGGTATAGAATTTTACAAAGAAATTCAAGGGTAAAGTTTATACTGATAACCTATGGCCAGCTGCATACACATGCAGCATTAGGAAGCATCTGTTTCATTTGGATGTGTTGTATAAACAAAAACCTAGGGTGAAGGAGTACATGGATGAACATCATGGTAGGGTGTGGTCAAGAAGCCAATTCAATGAAATTTGCAAGGTAGACTATGTAATAAGTAACCTTGCGGAGAGTTTCAATGCAAAGGTCAAGTCATTGAAAGGGCTTATGCTGTGGCAAATATTTGATAAGATTAGGCAGATGATCATGATAAAGATCGATCTGCGTCAAAGAATTGCAGCCACAAAATATGTTGGCCATCTCATGCTCCCATCTTTGATTAAGTCTTTGCATGCCAGGGCAAAACAATTGAAGAAGAAATGCATCAGAAAAGGAATGGAGGCTGAGGTAACCTACACTGACAGTAAAAACAGGAAGTGGAGGTATCCAGTGAGTTTGGTTGATAGGACATGCCATTGTAGGTGATGGCAGATCCGTGGGATACCCTGCATACACGCATTGTTTTTCATGAGTGTTATAGCGGGTGTAGAAGGTGAAGTTGATCAGTATGTGTCAGAGTATTTCTCTGTTGCCAAATTTAGGGCTGCATATGCTATGAATGTTCCTACCTTGTTGGGAAAAGACCAATGGATGAAAGTCGATCCAGGCTTCAAACTGTACTCTCCAGTTTTGACTAGACCGGCAGGTAGGCCGAGGAAGAATAGGATCAGAGCTAGTGCAGAGGGTGGTGCACCGATTCGATGACGTAAGTGCAAACGTTGTGGAACCCCTGGACACATTGCTAGGCTTTGTAAAAAATCCAGTTGACCCAGCTTTTGGAATAGAAGATCAGGCAGGAGCAGCAAATGCAGAGGAGAATGAAGCAGCAATTCAACATGAGGAGATTGAAGCAATGAATCGAGAGCTGCTTGAACCGATGGATCGAGAGCTGCTTGAAGCGATGGATCAAGAGCAGATTGAACAGATGAATCGAGAGCTACTTGAACCGATGGATCAAGAGCTGCTTGAACTGATGGATCGAGAGCAGATTGAACCGATGGATCGAGAGCTGCTTGAACCGATGGATCGAGAGCTGCTTGAACTGATGGATCGAGAGCAGATTGAATAGATGAATCGAGAGCTGCTTGAACCAATGGATCGAGAGTAGAGGGAACAGATGGATCGAGAGGCCGTTGAAGCAATGCATAGACAGCTGACTGAAGAAATTGATCGAGAGCTAGGTGAACCGATGGATCAAGAGCAGATTGTAGAAGCAAGGGAAGAAAATGCATTAGAAGAAAGAGCACAAGCTTCGTATGATATGGTTGTCTCGGTCTTGGCACAACCCGAAGAGAAGAAGAAGAACAAGAAAGATGGCAAAAGGAAGGTAGACACCGGTAATATCCCTGGTAGGGTTACCCGGAGTAAGGTGGTGGACCCAGCGAGTCACACCAGGAGCATGAGAAATATTTTATTTTGAACAATTAATTTGAATTTGTATGAACAATTTGTATTGGGGATCCCTTTGTATTGAATTCGAACTAGTGTGACGTTCCCTAGTTTGTATGTTGAATAATCACAATAATGTATGTGTTATTGCAAGTTTTCTATGGTCATACACCTCGAATAAGTTCATCGCTTAAGCCACATTTATCATTTTCTAAGTGACTAAACTCAAAAAATATAGTTTTGGGTTTAGTTTAATTCAAAATAATTCAAAACATGGTGGAACCTTCCCATGGAGTCTTGTTATGTTACCTACAACCTAGAGAAATAATAATGGAAAAGGAAATATAGAGATATGAAGTTTTTCCCAAAACCACTTCCTAGTCCATGAGCTACTAGCTATGAAGATGCAAGGCTTTCTACTAAACACACCTCCCAAATACCCACTATGCTTACAAACTTTGTCCAAATGAGTCCGAATTCGTCACACTTGTGTATCTTTGAATTGCAAACAATATCACGTCGGCCAAAATGTACTATATTGTTCAAATAACACAATCTAACAATTTTTTTGCCAAAAGCTTCTATTTCCCTTACTCCCTTTATTATTTGGGTGCCCCTGCTTTACTTAGTTTTACTTAGTTTTCCCCCTCTGGGTCCACTTGTTTTACTCAGTCCTACTCAGTTTTGCCCTTCCGATAAACATTTCCTCAGTTTCCCCCCTGTTAGTTCTACTCAGTTTTCCTCACTTGTACTTACTGGCTGATCTCTAATTGGTCGAGATGTAATATGTCACATGGATCTTGGTTGGTTGATAGCTCAACGTACGCTTGCACCGTTGGATCATTTATGATCGGACGGCCTGTATATCTCTCTCTACCTCGATGGACGCATACGGAGAGAAGAGGTCAAAGCTATCCCTCTCAAACAACCCTGCAATTACGATATAGAAAGTCTCTTGTGTCCCCAACACACCCAATACACTTGTCAAATGTATAGGTGCACTAGTTCGGCGAAGAGATAGTGAAATACAAGTAGTAGTGATGATTATAAGTAGTAAATATAATCTGAAATGAATATCGCTGCGAGCAAACATGTAACAAAACTCAAAGGAAATAGTGTACAATGCTTGGAAACAAGGCCTAGGGATCATACTTTCACTAGTGGACACACTCTCAACAAATATAACATAATTAAACCAATAGATACTAACATCAATATGCCACTCTAAACAATTCTCCAATGGAAAACGAACACTAATCATGCATAGGGCTACAAAGCACTCCTCAAAGTTCATATTTCCCCAAACTAGATTGTCCCACACTGTCACCGCGAACGCACTAGATGGTTCCAACAAACACCAACAATTCATAGAGACATTAACCAAAAATACACACATGATGCGCACACTGTCACCTCCACATCATGATACAAGGTGTCTCCGGAGATTATGAACGGATCGTAAGGGCACCTAGAGGGGGGGGGGGTGAATAGGTGCTACTCCAATTTTAATTCTTTTTCAATTTAGGCTTGACACAAAAGGTAAATTCTCTAGATATGCAACTAGGGTGAATTTACCTATATGACAACTAGTGTAACAACTCAGAAAATTGTAATCCACTTCCTCTCAATTAAAGTGCCAAATTTTGGACCAAGCTAAAACTTTTTATTTATTATTGCATGTATGCATGTATTTTCTACTATTGGTATTTTATGATTTCATGTGTGTAATTCTTTGTTGTGCAATAGTTAGTTAATTCTAACTTAACCAACAAAAGCATTAGAGAAGAATTATAGGAGCCAAAGAAACCAGAAACAAAAGAAAGAAAGAAAAAGAGAAGAATAGGTTGATCTATGAAATCTTATTGACTACCCTACTTTGAGCCTTTAGAATAACAAATCTGTAACTCAACTCAGTGTTTGGCTAGTTAGTTGAGCTTAACCAAGTCACATACTAACTCAACCAAGAAGTTGCTACCCAAAATTCAAATCAGAACTTGACTCAAACATCAGCCAAACTTTGAATCTGAAATAGGGACAATACCAAAATTTGAAATATGATTTCTGCAAAACTTAACCTTTCTTGGTAACAAAAATATCTTTGGAAACCTTGGCTAATATGCTGATCACCCAAAGTGAAAAATTTCAAAAATTCGAAATAAAGTTTCATGCGGGCATTTCGTCGAACACCTAGCAGACAAAATCGGAGAGAATCAAGCTCACAGTGGCCAGCACTGTTCCCGTTCATCTCATGCATGTAGCCATGCTCGTTGACGACGCCGCGGTCGAGCCCAGCCCCCTCTGCCCCGACCCGAGCCATGAGAAGTGGAGGGAAGAAGGGGAACGTGCCCAGGACCCCCCTCTCTGCCTCTCCTCTTCCTGCACGACGCCGACCGTTGTGACTGCGCCAGAGCCGACCCACAGCACTCCGCGGACGAGACCAAACCCCTCCAGCACGCGAGCAAGGCCGTCGAGCCCGGTGTCACCCGTGCACGTCGCCAGCATGCCCTGCGCCGGCGAGCTTCTGGACGCCCTTGCCCTCGCCTCTCCGGCCTATAAAAGCCCCCGCTGATCAAACGGATGAAAGCACCCCACTCCCAGCTCGCCCCCAGACATCTTCTCTTCCTCCCTCTCGCTCTCGTTCGACGACGCCTGCACCGCCGGCGCGGTACTGGACGCAAGCCGCGCCGCTGAGTTGGACCGCCGCTGGACAAACGGAGGCTGGGGACCGGAGGAGGAGTGCTGCCGGAGTCTTTTCCACCCCTCGCCGTCGAGCTCTGCTTCCTCTACGCATGCCGCCGTCGCCGTCGTCTTCTTCACTGCGCGCAGGTGAGCTTCACCCTCGCCGATGAGCACGATGCACCAGCACCATTAGATCTTGATCCGGCGGTAGCATACCGGTTCGGTGAAATTAAGTAACCTGACGAGCGGGACCCACATGTCAGTTTGTTTTAAAACCTCTCCTGCCCGTGCGAATCGTTTTCTGGGCCGGCCCGTTCGGGTTTCAATTGGATTTGGCCCAGCTAGGTTAGAATTAGGTCCGTTTCGTTTTTAATTAATTTCCCGCCGTTTGATTTATTTCAAATAAGATTCAGATCTGATTTTCAAACTTTAATTCCAAGAGAATTACAAATCCATTTTTAGCAAATGAATATGCGTTGGAAAGCTTATGAAATGCTCTACACTGTAGAACTGGTTAGAATTCAAATTGAGTTAGGGATTTAAATAAATAAGAATAGTGTGACCATAGCTTTATTAATCATAGGAAAATTCTAGAAAATTATTTAAACCTCCTAAAATTATGAAACTTGGGTTGTGAACTCACTAATTAACTTCCCTACTGTTTAGTCAACCTTAATCAACTCAAACCTTGTTAGTGGTACCAATTAGACCCTAATCCCATCTTAGTTTTAAGCATAAAATGATAGATTTCTATTGCACACTTAGAATTAATTTTTGCCCTCAATACCAATCCACTTAATTAAACCCTCCTCACTTGCACTAGTCCAACTACCCTAAGTTCAATACCAATGCTTGGACAGTAAACCACCTATGGTATTTGGTAGGAAATTTAACTTGCACACTCAATGCAAACTTGGAAGAAAACTTGCAAACCAATTCAAATAAAATCCAACATGAACTCTATTGTTTGAAAATCATGATGTGTGCTTGAAGTGATGTTAGTATTGTGTGGTGATGTGTGTATTGGGTTTATTCGTTATTAGACGCTAGTGTTGCTGAGGAGGATATTGAGGGGGAATATTATCAAGAAGAAGAAGAATACCCCGGACACTTTGCCAACCAAGGCAAGTCATCTTTTGAATCATACTTCAAATGCCTAGTTTTACTATTGCATTCTCCTTGTTTTAAGTAAATTGCATGATTGAATTGCTAGAGTAGAATGATAGAAGTGTAGTGATAGCTTGCTTAGCAAGAGCATCAAGCTGAGTTTATCCAACTATATCTTAGTGGTATCATCACTTAATATAGTTGCTTAGTCGCTAATAAATTTGAGGCCATCTCTAAGAGGAACCCCATCTGAACTTGGTGACTTGAACTTGAAAACTTGAAATGGAGATTCTCCTACATGATGGTCTTATGAAGGAAAATAATATTGACTAAGGACTATGGAATGTATTTGCTAATGATAATAAGTGATGTACTATGTGAGCCAACCATTACCGTACGACCACATTACCCCTAAATGGGAAGGGGCTTAGTCTGTAGCTTGTTCACCCTAGTATGGGAGGTCTTGTATCATCCTTTATAGGAGTGCACCGTGCGCGGGTACTTCTGAACCGAGTGGAAATTCCATTCATCCGGCACTCCGGAGCGGGCAAAACTAGAGACGCCGGAACGGAAGATGTCCGTGTCTCGGGCTCTAGGGAAGGATCCTGTACTAGAGTGAGTAAGTGAAAGAGTTTGTTTGATTATCTGACCCCCGCATACTTTGTGTATGACGACCCGTGGATTTCTCCCGGCAGATGTATCAAATCTTGTGGGTAAAGTGTACCCCTCTGTAGAGGTTTCAAACTATTCGAATAGCCGCGTCCTCGGTTATGGACAGTTGGCAAACTGTACTTGGCTTTTGTCAAGGATGATAATAACTTATGGTGAGTGTGGTGAATGACATGACTTGGCTTGACATTGATATTGACACACTTGAAGTTCCTCTTTAGATTGAACTTAGAGAATTAAACCTCTTTTCCACCAATGAACACTCTCTTGGGAAATAAAACTAGCTTTTGCAACTAAACTTAGTGCTTAGTCCACCATATCAACCTTGCATATCTACTTCAACATTTCATTTATAAGATGGTTTGCGAGTGCATCCAATGTACTCACGGCTGTGTCCCTGGCTATCAACTTGGCCAGGCTATGGGAAAGAGTATCCAGAGGAAGGGTATGCAGAAGAGTATCAGAACTAAGATCTTCTACTGAGTCGCCATTGCCTGTAGGGTGAAGGCATGGACCCGAAGACGTTATTTCCGCTGCTATATTGTGTTGTAATATGAACTTGGTCTCTATGACCATTGTATTTGAACCCTCGTATTGTAATGTCTATGGAACTGGTTACCAACTACGTTATGTGTATCACAACAATGGTTCTGGGATTGTGGTAGAATGCATAACGGGCACTTCGAATTTGTGATGAATTCGGGGTCGTCTCAAGTTGGTATCAGAGCCTAGGCTGACCATAGGAGACCTTAGTTAGAATGGGCATTAAATGAATCCTTTACAAAAGCAAAGATATAAGTAATGATTTGAAATTGCTTAGTCTTTTCCTCTCTATTTACAAAGTTTTGTACATACTTCAGTTTTTACCTACTTAAAATTTTGCACACTTGAGTTGATCACTAACTTAATCTAATCTAAAATTTTGTAGATGGCACCGGTATTCACTGAGCAGTACCAGTTGGGCCATGGTGGCAGCCTTTGTTTCGAGCGCGACCTCACCACCCTGACCTTGTTCCTGGATCGTCTGTATCCGGAGTTCAAGGGAGCCGTGCTAAATGAGCACCCGGATGGAGAACTACGGTGGCTTATCAGGGCAAGTTGCCGTGGCAAGAAGGGAGATTTGAGTTCTCCAAGGATCAAGTTTGAGCTTGTGGAGAACACTTGGGCCGATGGTTTGGTCCGAGGTATGCAGGAGATGCATGCCCGCTTGTGCGGATTGCATGTTGAGGAGGTCCAGGGGGGGCGCTTTAGGAACTTTGCTCGGCGTGATGCGGATGGGCGTCCCGCAAACATGCCAGGGCAAAATTAGCCAAGTACCTACATTGATCACATGGACTTCTTGCTGTACTCCACTCAGCAGGAGGCCGATCGTGCCCGTACCAAGGCCAACCTTGAGCACTTCGCACTGGTGGAGGCAAGGAGCACTATCAGGATTCTTGCTAGGGATCGCAAGAGTCTTCGCCGCCAGCGCGATGAGAGGGATCACACCATTGATGAGTTGAAGGCCAATGTGGCTGAGCTAACGGAGTACATTGAGAGTCTAGAGAGCCACCTTGGTGAGGAGGAAGGCATTGATCTCCGCAAGGAGGATAATGCCCTCATTAGTGACGAGGATGACTTCATGGAGGACCTTGATGATTCGGAGCATGATGAGGATGCTGGATTCATTGTGGATGATGAGGAGGAAGACCCCGAGGAGCCCGGAGTTTAGAGTTGGAGAGCTCCATGTTATCTAGTTATGAGTTTTACTTTGAGTCACTTCGTGTAGGTGTGAGTTGTATCCCCCTCTCTAGTAGACGAGTTGCAATGGTTTGATGTAAACCATTTGTAATGTGTGAACTTGTATGTATGATATGTTTGATGCTTGTTGAAGGAAATATGAATTTGGCCTTTAAGGCCTTAGTAAGACAAAACTTGCATCATCTATGTTACATTAAATCTTAGCAAATTAGTTTTTCCCTCTTGTCTTACACACCTTATCTTCAGATGCCGCGAGCACCCCCACCCCCGAATCCAGAAATGGCCGAACTGCTAAGGTTGATCATGGAAGACCGAGAAGCAGCCCGAGCTGAGCGCCAAGCTAACCTGGCCACTCTTCAGCAACTAACCCAGATGGCAATGAACCACAACAATGGCAATGGAAATGGCCATGGTGAAGGAGAGAACAATGGCCATGGTGATCACCGATCCAAGTTAAGGAGTTTCCAAAACACCAACCCACCTATGTTCACTAAGTCTGAAGAACCCTTAGATGCCGATGACTGGCTTCGCACCATGGAGAACAATTTGGCAGTCGCCGAAGTTGGTGAAAATGAGAAGGTCTTGTACACCACCCACTATCTTGCGGGAGCCGCAAGAGCTTGGTGGGATAGCACTCGTGCAATGCAAGCCCAAGAGTATGTGATGCCTTCGGAGGAGTTCAAGAGCAAGTTTAGCAAAGCCCATGTTCCTTTGGGATTGGTTAAAAGGATGAGAGATGAGTTCAGGAATCTGAAGCAAGGTTCCCTATCTGTGGTTGACTACCGTGACAAGTTCCTTACCTTGTCTAGGTATGCCCCAGATGACACCAACACCACTGAAAAGAAGCAAGAAAGGTTTCTGGATGGACTTCATGATGAGATGCAATGTGTCTTGGTCAGCATTCACTTTGCAGACCTGGAGTCATTGGTTGACTCTGCCATTCAGATGGAAGGCAAACTCAAGCAAGCTGCAGAGAACCACAAGCGCCGTATGATGTATCAAGGTAACTCAAGCAACTCGCAGAAGCCGAGGGGAAATCCACCCATGGGTTTCGCCCCAAGACCTATGAGGCCATCTGCACCTGCTCCACGTCCCAACTTTCCTAGCCGTCCACCCGGCAACAACTTCAACCGTGCACCTCCAAGACCTAATGGCAACAACTTCAACCCCAATGCTCCCAGGCCCAATGGAGCACCTGTGCCACCCAAGTCTGGTGACAAGTCCGGTGTTACCTGTTATGAGTGTGGACTCAAAGGGCACTACTCCAATGAGTGCCCCAAGAAGCTAAATGATGCATCTAAGACCACTGCTCCTGCTCAGCAGCAGCGCCGTGTTGGAAATGGCAAGAATTATCCACCAAGGAATCAGCCTCACCCTCGAGGCCGTCTAAACCACATGAATGTGGAAGAAGCTCAGGAGGCAACCGACGTTGTGCTTGGTATGTTCCCTGTTAATTCCGTTCCTGCAAGAGTTCTGTTTGATTCTGGAGCTTCACACTCGTTTGTTACTAAGTTATTTGTTGATAAAAGTGGACTTCAACCAACACCCCTGAAACATGCCATGTTAGTACAAATACCTGGGTCAACAACAAGGGCTGAGTGGAACTGTTTGGCAGTTCCCATAGAAATTCATGGAATATCTTTCTTAGCAATTTTTATAGTATTGGGAACCAAAGGTTTGGAAGTAGTTCTCGGTATGAATTGGATGTCTTCCCATCAAGGAGTGATAGATTGTGCCAAGAAGACCATCACTATGAGGAGTAGCCATGGAATTGTAGTAAAGCATGTGTCCGTAAAACCACCCCAATCCACAAGATGTCATAAGAGTATCTCAGGACCCACTATAGAGGAAGTTCCCATTGTCTGCGAATACCCGGATGTTTTTCCCGATGAGCTACCCGGAATGCCACCGGATCGGGATATTGAGTTTATCATTGAGCTTATCCCCGGAACTGGATCCATAGCCCAACGACCCTATCGTATGAACCCAGCTGAACTAGTGGCGTTAAAGAAGCAATTGGATGACTTTTTGAGTAAGGGATTGATTCAGCCAAGTTCTTCTGCTTGGAGATCACCCGTCTTGTTTGTGGATAAAAGTGACGGTTCCAGCCGACTGTGCACTGATTACCGCAAGCTAAATGATGTGACCATCAAAAATAAGTATCCTCTCCCAAAGATTGATGATCTGTTTGACCAATTGACCGGAGCTCGAGTCTTCTCGAAGATAGACCTTAGAACTGGATACCACCAACTGAAGATCCGTGCAACTGATATACCCAAAACAGCCTTCACTACCCGATACGGATTGTATGAGTACACCGTAATGTCCTTCGGATTAACCAATGCCCCTGCTTATTTCATGAACCTCATGAATAAGGTTTTCATGGAGTTTCTGGATAAGTTTGTTGTTGTCTTCATTGATGACATCCTTATCTACTCCAAGTCCGAAGAAGAGCATGCAACCCATTTGAGATTAATCTTAGAGACTCTGAGAGAGCATCAGCTGTATGCCAAGTTCAACAAATGTGAGTTCTGGTTGAAGGAAGTTGGATTCTTAGGCCATGTGTTATCAGCAGGAGGAATATCAGTAGACCCAAAGAAGATCAAATCAGTCTTGGAATGGGAAGCACCTACCACTCAAACTGAGGTTAGAGGTTTTCTCGGATTAGCGGGATATTACCGCAAATTTGTTGAAGGGTTTTCAAGCATTGCCCGGCCAATGACCCAACTGTTGAAGAAGGACAAGAAGTTTGAATGGGCCCCTAAGTGTGAAGAAAGTTTTCAAGAGCTCAAGAAGCAATTGGTAACCGCCCCCGTCCTAACCATGCCCGATATCACCAAGAACTTTGATGTCTATTGCGACGCCTCCAAACTTGGACTTGGTTGCGTATTAATGCAAGAAGGCAAGGTCATAGCTTACCTCTCTCGGCAGCTTCGACCTCATGAAGAAAATTATCCAACCCATGATCTGGAGTTAGCAGCCGTAGTTCTCGCTCTGAAGACCTGGAGGCACTATCTTATGGGCAACCGTTGCGAGATCTACACTAATCACAAGAGTTTGAAGTATATTTTCACTCAGAAGGAGTTAAACATGAGGCAAAGAAGATGGATAGAGTTGATCAAGGATTATGATCTGGAAATCCATTATCACCCCGGTAAGGCCAATGTAGTGGCCGATGCATTGAGTAGGAAGCCCTGCTCGTTGAATATGATGATCAAAGAGGAGCAACCTATGTTGCACCAAGAGTTTGAAAGGTTTGGATTGGAACTAGTCAGTCGAGGATTCTTAGCCAACCTTGAGTTTCAACCCACCTTGATGAGCCAAATCAAAGAAGCCCAGAAGGGAAATGAGAGTATTGACGGAATTAAGCGCTGAATTAGTTCCGGCAAGGTGCCAGGATTTGAAGAAGATGATCAAGGAGTTCTTTGGTATAAAGGACGTATTTGTGTGCCGGCGGACTCAGAATTGAAGGAAGTTATTATGAGAGAAGCCCATGAGACACCTTACTCCATTCATCCCGGTGGAACTAAGATGTACCAAGATTTAAAGGAGCAATTTTGGTGGCATGGAATGAAGCGCGAGATTGCATCGTTCATAGCTAAGTGTGATAATTGTCAAAGAGTCAAGGCTGAACATCAACGTCCTGCGGGATTGCTGCAACCTTTGCAAGTTCCGGAATGGAAGTGGGAATCAGTTGGTATGGATTTCATCACTGGATTTCCAAGGTCTAGCCGCGGAAATGACTCTATCTGGGTCATTGTGGATAGACTGACCAAAGTTGCCCACTTTATTCCTGTCAAGACCACTTATACCTCAGGACAGCTAGCAGATCTTTATCTATCCAGAATTGTGAGTTTGCATGGAGTCCCTAAAACCATAGTTTCTGATCGAGGAACCCAATTCACCTCAAGATTTTGGAAAAGTTTGCACCAAGCCTTGGGAACCAAATTAGCCTTTAGCACAGCTTACCACCCTCAGACGGATGGACAGACTGAAAGAGTAAATCAAATACTTGAAGATATGTTGAGAGCCTGTGTTCTAGCCTATGGAGCTAAGTGGGAAGATTGTCTGCCTTTCGCGGAGTTTTCCTACAACAACAGTTATCAAGCCAGTTTGCAAATGGCCCCATTTGAAGCTTTATATGGAAGAAAGTGCCGTACCCCTTTGAATTGGTCGGAAACAGGAGACAGTCAGATATTTGGACCGGACATTCTGCAAGAGGCTGAAGAGAAGGTTCGCATGATTCGTGACTACCTCAAGGCAGCCCAGTCTAGACAGAAGAGCTATGCCGACAAGAGACGTAGAGAACTGACCTTTCAGATTGGAGAGTTTGTTTATCTTAGAGTATCACCTCTCAAGGGAATGCAAAGATTCCAAGTAAAAGGAAAGCTTGCACCAAGGTATATTGGACCCTTCAAGGTACTAAGCCGCAGAGGAGAAGTGTCATATCAGTTGGAAATGCCCCCTGAATTGTCTGAAGTGCACGACGTCTTTCACGTATCTTTACTTCGGAAATGTCTTGAAGTGCCGGAGAAGCCAGAAATCTTCAAGAATATTGATCACCGTTCGGTGGACATCAACAAGGATTTGACCTATCGTGAAGTGCCTATTCGTATCCTCGAGGAAGCATATAGAACCACTCGAACCCGAAGCATCAAGTTCCTGAAAGTTCAGTGGAGTAACCACACCGAAGGTGAAGCTACTTGGGAACGAGAAGATTACCTTCAGAAGGAGTTTCCCGGCCTGTTCAGTTCTTAGTTAGTGAATCTCGGGAACGAGATTCTTTTTAAGGGGGGAAGATTGTAACAACTCAGAAAATTGTAATCCACTTCCTCTCAATTAAAGTGCCAAATTTTGGACCAAGCTAAAACTTTTTATTTATTATTGCATGTATGCATGTATTTTCTACTATTGGTATTTTATGATTTCATGTGTGTAATTCTTTGTTGTGCAATAGTTAGTTAATTCTAACTTAACCAACAAAAGCATTAGAGAAGAATTATAGGAGCCAAAGAAACCAGAAACAAAAGAAAGAAAGAAAAAGAGAAGAATAGGTTGATCTATGAAATCTTATTGACTACCCTACTTTGAGCCTTTAGAATAAGAAATCTGTAACTCAACTCAGTGTTTGGCCAGTTAGTTGAGCTTAACCAAGTCACATACTAACTCAACCAAGAAGTTGCTACCCAAAATTCAAATCAGAACTTGACTCAAACATCAGCCAAACTTTGAATCTGAAACAGGGACAATACCAAAATTTGAAATATGATTTCTGCAAAACTTAACCTTTCTTGGTAACAAAAATATCTTTGGAAACCTTGGCTAATATGCTGATCACCCAAAGTGAAAAATTTCAAAAATTCGAAATAAAGTTTCATGCGGGCATTTCGTCGAACACCTGGCAGACAAAATCGGAGAGAATCAAGCTCACAGTGGCCAGCACTGTTCCCGTTCGTCTCATGCCTGTAGCCATGCTCGTTGACAACGCCGCGGTCGAGCCCAGCCCCCTCTGCCCCGACCCGAGCCGTGAGAAGTGGAGGGAAGAAGGGGAACGCGCCCAGGACCCCCCTCTCTGCCTCTCCTCTTCCTGCACGACGCCGACCGTTGTGACTGCGCCAGAGCCGACCCACAGCACTCCGCGGACGAGACCAAACCCCTCCAGCACGCGAGCAAGGCCGTCGAGCCCGGTGTCGCCCGTGCACGTCGCCAGCATGCCCTGCGCCGGCGAGCTTCTGGACGCCCTTGCCCTCGCCTCTCCGGCCTATAAAAGCCCCCGCCGATCAAACGGATGAACGCACCCCACTCCCAGCTCGCCCCCAGACATCTTCTCTTCCTCCCTCTCGCTCTTGTTCGACGATGCCTGCACCGCCGGCGCGGTACTGGACGCAAGCCGCGCCGCCGAGTTGGACCGCCGCTGGACGAACGGAGGCTGGGGACCGGAGGAGGAGTGCTGCCGGAGTCTTTTCCACCCCTCGCCGTCGAGCTCTGCTTCCTCTATGCACGCCACCATCGCCGTCGTCTTCTTCACTGCGCGCAGGTGAGCTTCACCCTCACCGACGAGCACGATGCACCAGCATCGTTAGATCTTGATCCGGCGGTAGCATACCGGTTCAGTGAAATTAAGTAACCTGACGAGCGGGACCCACATGTCAGTTTGATTTAAAACCTCTCCCGCCCGTGCGAATCGTTTTCTGGGCCGGCCCGTTTGGATTTCAATTGGATTTGGCCCAGCTAGGTTAGAATTAGGTCCGTTTCATTTTTAATTAATTTCCCGCCGTTTGATTTATTTCAAATAAGATTCAGATCTGATTTTCAAACTTTAATTCCAAGAGAATTACAAATCCATTTTTAGCAAATGAATATGCGTTGAAAAGCTTATGAAATGCTCTACACTGTAGAACTGGTTAGAATTCAAATTGAGTTAGGGATTTAAATAAATAAGAATAGTGTGTCCATAGCTTTATTAATCATAGGAAAATTCTAGAAAATTATTTAAACCTCCTAAAATTATGAAACTTGGGTTGTGAACTCACTAATTAACTTCCCTACTGTTTAGTCAACCTTAATCAACTCAAACCTTGTTAGTGGTACCAATTAGACCCTAATCCCATCTTAGTTTTAAGCATAAAATGATAGATTTCTATTGCACACTTAGAATTAATTTTTGCCCTCAATACCAATCCACTTAATTAAACCCTCCTCACTTGCACTAGTCCAACTACCCTAAGTTCAATACCAATGCTTGGACAGTAAACCACCTATGGTATTTGGTAGGAAATTTAACTTGCACACTCAATGCAAACTTGGAAGAAAACTTGCAAACCTATTCAAATAAAATCCAACATGAACTCTATTGTTTGAAAATCATGATGTGTGCTTGAAGTGATGTTAGTATTGTGTGGTGATGTGTGTATTGGGTTTATTCGTTATTAGATGCTAGTGTTGCTGAGGAGGATATTGAGGGGGAATATTATCAAGAAGAAGAAGAATACCCCGGACACTTTGCCAACCAAGGCAAGTCATCTTTTGAATCATACTTCAAGTGCCTAGTTTTACTATTGCATTCTCCTTGTTTTAAGTAAATTGCATGATTGAATTGCTAGAGTAGAATGATAGAAGTGTAGTGATAGCTTGCTTAGCAAGAGCATCAAGCTGAGTTTATCCAACTATAGCTTAGTGGTATCATCACTTAATATAGTTGCTTAGTCGCTAATAAATTTGAGGCCATCTCTAAGAGGAACCCCATCTGAACTTGGTGACTTGAACTTGAAAACTTGAAATGGAGATTCTCCTACATGATGGTCTTATGAAGGAAAATAATATTGACTAAGGACTATGGAATGTATTTGCTAATGATAATAAGTGATGTACTATGTGAGCCAACCATTACCGTACGACCACATTACCCCTAAATGGGAAGGGGCTTAGTCCGTAGCTTGTTCACCCTAGTATGGGAGGTCTTGTATCATCCTTTATAGGAGTGCACCGTGCGCGGGTACTTCTGAACCGAGTGGAAATTCCATTCATCCGGCACTCCGGAGTGGGCAAAACTAGAGACGCCGGAACGGAAGATGTCCGTGTCTCGGGCTCTAGGGAAGGATCCTGTACTAGAGTGAGTAAGTGAAAGAGTTTGTTTGATTATCTGACCCCCGCATACTTTGTGTATGACGACCCGTGGATTTCTCCCGGCAGATGTATCAAATCTTGTGGGTAAAGTGTACCCCTCTGCAGAGGTTTCAAACTATTCGAATAGCCGCGTCCTCGGTTATGGACAGTTGGCAAACTGTACTTGGCTTTTGTCAAGGATGATAATAACTTATGGTGAGCGTGGTGAATGACATGACTTGGCTTGACATTGATATTGACACACTTGAAGTTCCTCTTTAGATTGAACTTAGAGAATTAAACCTCTTTTCCACCAATGAACACTCTCTTGGGAAATAAAGCTAGCTTTTGCAACTAAACTTAGTGCTTAGTCCACCATATCAACCTTGCATATCTACTTCAACATTTCATTTATAAGATGGTTTGCGAGTGCATCCAATGTACTCACGGCTGTGTCCCTGGCTATCAACTTGGCCAGACTATGGGAAAGAGTATCCGGAGGAAGGGTATGCAGAAGAGTATCAGAACTAAGATCTTCTACTGAGTCGCCATTGCCTGTAGGGTGAAGGCATGGACCCGAAGACGTTATTTCCGCTGCTATATTGTGTTGTAATATGAACTTGGTCTCTATGACCATTGTATTTGAACCCTCGTATTGTAATGTCTATGGAACTGGTTACCAACTACGTTATGTGTATCACAACAATGGTTCTGGGATTGTGGTGGAATGCATAACGGGCACTTCGAATTTGTGATGAATTCGGGGTCGTCTCAACTAGCAAGCTAAGCAAGATACAATAAGTAAAGGCAATAAAGGATAGAGGAAACCGAGAGTGGAGCACACGGAGACACGGATGTAATTCCCATAGTTCCTTCCTTTTTAGGGGAAGTACGTCTATGTTGGAGAGGTGTGGTTGCCACAAAGGCTCACCCTATTCTCCGGTGCAAGCTTCCGCCACAAAGGCCTAGCTCTCTTTCCACTAAGGGGTTCCTCAAGGCGGAACCGGCCTTTACAATCTTGGGGCACACATCCACAACTGAATCGAAGGCTCCCAAGGACAACACAATGCTGTCAAACAACAAGTATCAAGATATCAATCACACAAATGAAAGTCAAGGGACACAAGGGAACCCAAGATACAAGGGCCCTCAAGCAAATGAGAGGGGAAAGTAAATTGCTTCGGTGAGGATGTAGATCAAGGCCTTCTCCTTCGATTCTCCAAAGATCAAGAGCTTTGGTGGGTTGAGGGAGGAGATCTTGTGATTTTGGTGGCTGCAAATGAGGTGTTCTTCTTGTGCAGGACGAGCAGCTTGAGGTGGAAGAAGGGGAGGGGTATTTATAGCCCCTCCCAAAATGTAGCTGTTGCTGTCTTGGAGGGGCGGATTGTCCGGCGAAAGTATGGCCGGATTATCCGGCCAGCCGGAATATTCGGCCCGGAATGAAATCTCCGGGCCAAAAATCCGCCCTGGTTACTGGGTGATGCCGATCTTGGTCCTTAGCCGATTTTCTGGAACTTCGAAGGGGGGGCAGATTATCTAGGCCCTGGCCGGATTATCTGGCCCCGTATCTGGGTGACGCCGAGCTAAGTCCTTAGCCGTTTTTCCGAAGCCTCGCAGGGGGGCGGATTATCCGGCCTCTGGCCGGATTATCCAGCCCCGTATCTGGGTGATGCCGAGCTAAGTCCTTAGCCATTTTTCCGAAGTCTCGAGAGGGGGGCGGATTATCCGGCCCCTGGCCGGATTATCCGGCCTAATTCCAGGGAGACGCCACCCTAGAGACTTGGCCAATTCTTGAGCTGAAAAACCTGCACCACTTAACACACACTTAAATTCCTAATGTTGTTATCTAACACACAAAACATGAGGGATACAAAGTATGCACTTTCAATCTCCCCCTTTTTGGTGTTAGATGACAACACTAGGATTTGCAAGAGAGATAGAATATTTCAAACAACAAATATTTGAGCAAGGAACAAAGCTCCCCCTAAATGTGTGCATCTCCACATTTAAGTTCAAAGGAGAACCACTAGATTTTGTAGGGAGCATACCTCTTCATAGACAATTCAATCAATATGGAATTCCGAATATGATAGTGATGAGAAACTGGACCAAATTCCATAGCCATCTCACACATATATCATGAGCTCACAAATTCATAATTGAACAAGCATAGTGTTCCACAAGGCACATATAAAACATAGAACATAGTCTCATACACTCCATAGTAGCCAATAAACCATACAAATTGTTCCAAACTTAAAGCAAGTAAATAAGAAGAAACATAAGCGCCAAATGAATGATAAACGCGCAAGCTTGTGTTCCCACCCATGCAAATCCCGAGATAATCCTAATAGAACTACTTCTCCCCCTTTGGCATCAAGACACCAAAAAGGGAGAAGAGCGATGCTACATGCCCCGAGGAATCAATCCTCCCAATCATCAAGGTTGTCGGAGTCGTTAGCATAGTCATCTCCGTCAACATCGTCATCACCTCCAGCATCTTCATCCTCTACGTCCTCCTCAGCCTCTGCATAAGTATCTCCTGTAGGAGCATCTGGAGTAGCTGAATCTGCATATCAACCCAGTTGTAGCGATCGGTGTTCCATGCCTCATAGGAAGTAGCTGCGGTAGGAGTGGGCTCGGCAGTCTATGCACCACCGAGATGGTGTAGAATCAGCTGCTGATTGTCCTGAATGGTCTTCCTCTCCACGTAGGCCTGATAGTTCTCATGATGGATCTCAACCTTCATGCAGAGAACGTTCCTCTCAAACCAACTGAGCTTCCTCACTTGTCTGGACATAGCAGAAGCAGCAGCCCTCTGATCACGAGTAGAAGCACTCGACCTCGCATCAGCCATGAAGGTACTAGGAAAAGCAGTGGAAGGAGCAGGAGTCTTCTTCCTCTTGATATACATCTTCTTGACTAGGTGCTCCACACAATCATCATTGATATCATAATCTCCAAGGGCATGCTTGATGAGGAGCATGATGTAGGGAGCATATGGCACTGTGTTCCTCTAAATGATAGCATCCTTAATCTCATAAAAAATGAAATCCATCATATCAAGAGTGAAGTCCTCATCCGGGTCGGTAGAAGTAGCACACTGATGAGCAAGGAAGAGGAGGTCAATTAGTGAGGTGCGGATGGCATCATTGTTACCACCACTAGGAGCAATGTTCTCTCTGAAAATGCGGACCAGCTGATCATAGAGAGGATGCAAACCATTGATGAAACCGACAACACCTGTGGAGTCATAGAGGTCATAGAGCTTGTCCTTGTTGGGCTTTGTCCCCGGAGAGTGAACACGGCGACCCACTGGATTCTCCCCATCATAAGCATACCCCAAGAGAGAGGCAAACACAGAGAAGTCCGCTGTACATTCATGCTCTCCAGACATCCACTTCATTGACTTCTGAGGATTAGGCAAGATCACAAGAGTGGCATAAAACTGCTTGATGAGGCCGGGATTATAGTTGCACTGTAGGGTAGCCAGCTCAGTCAATCCCATCTTCTCAATCACAGAAATAGCTTCATCAAAGTAGGTCTTGCTGCGAAGGTGATCGAGGTCAATAGGATGCATCGGACGAGTTGGATTCTTGAAGGACTCATAGATATCACGGTAGATGGCCCACTGCTCCTCACACCAGAAACCACGGTCCTCAATGTCTTCATCTCTGGGTGTGGCGTACCAATTGTTGCGCCACAAAAGAATGTAGTCAGGCTCAGGCATGGTCTTGTAGTTTGGTCTAGAGTCTTTCCCTTTGCGACGACGGGCTTGAGCCTTGGCAATCTTTTCTTTCTGAGCATTCCGAGCAGCTTCCCTCTGACGCTGACGGAGCACAACCTCATCAACTAGGACTCCTTCATTCTAAACAAGCCGACGCTTGCGCTTCGGTAAGCTCGAACCACCTGTGAGAGAGATAGACATGGGTAGCAAGGGGATAAGCAGATGCACATGAGTTACTGAAGGAAGATCATGAATCAAGTTGTATGAAAGGACAAACTTCACACAATGAATCAAATTTTTGACAGCAACTTAGGGAAAAATTCGAGGAAAAAATTGCCAGGCCGGATTATCCGGCCAGGGGGCTGGATAATCTGCCCCCCTCAAAAATTTCCCAAATGCTGCTGTAAGACAGAAATTTGATAGATCGGGAGGAATGTACATACAACAAGATTCATGATGGCAAGAAATCAACAAGAAGAGGACTAAACACCAAGAACATGCATAGGTAAAATCACACCCTAGGGTTAGGAAAATACCCGCATCCATTGCAAAAATGGCTTGGTGAAAGCCCTCCCAAGGTGGAGGAGGCCCAACTCCGACGAGGACCGGCCTAGGGGACGGCCGGAGCTCCGGTGGCGGCGAAGGAGAAGCAGCGGCGGCTGCTAGGGAAACCCTAGGGCGGGGGATGTGAACTGCCCAGAGGGCAGCCCAACCCCGCCCTTATATACCCGGTCGCCACTCCGGCCGGATAATCCGGCCAAAATTAGCCCGGATTATCCGGCCCCCTCAGATATTCCGCCCATGGGGGTGGATATTCCGGCCTGGGAAGCCAGAAACTGAAGCAAACCAATTTTTCAAAAATAGAAGTTATTTTTGACGAAAAAATGAACTCGTGTGCATAGATTAGATGTCTTAAGATAGGATGGCTTAGGTGAGAGAGCAATCAAGGAGTGGTTCTCGGCACTTGACATTGCAAGAACAAATCAACGAAAAATCCAATGCAAGTGCCTTCCCATATCAAAGTAAGAAACAACACCAAGAAAGAACACCAAGGCTTCAAATAAGATATGCAAGGAATCAAATCAACTCTTCAAAAAGAAGAGGTCGGTGGCCGAAGCCACCATGTATGAGTGTTATGGCATTGGACTGCGAAGATGTATCTTGGGTCCATAACCACTACTCGTCATTGAAGCTCATATATCATAAAAATGATATTAAGAGAATGATATGATTACTATCGGCATTATGGGGGGAGGGATAGCCCAATTAATTAGGACCGCACTCCCGCTATCTCCATGTCCACACCTAAACCAAACAAGTATTGAAATATAGGTGTAATTGCAAGATGCTCAAGCCACACTCCTTGAATCAATGATATTTAGCTCATTCCTCAAATATCCAAATCTTGCTTCATCAAGAGGCTTCGTGAAAATATTGGCAAGTTGATCCTTGGTGCAATCATATGCAAGCTCAATATCACCACGGGCAACATGATCTCTAATAAAATGATTCCGGATCTCAATATGCTTGGTTCTTGAATGTTGCACCGGATTATAGGGGATCTTGATAGCACTTTCATTGTCACATAAAAGAGGCACTTTGTCACAATTGACACCATATTCCTTTAAAGTTTGCCTCATCCACAACAATTGAGTGCATCCACTTGCGGCGGCAATGTATTCGGCTTCGGCGGTGGAGAGAGATATATAATTTGGCTTCTTAGAAGACAAACACACCAAAGACCTACCAAGAAATTGGCAAGCTCCGGAGGTTTATTTCCTATCATCCTTGTCACCGGCCCAATCCGAATCCGTGAAGCCACAAAGAGAGAAATCCGAGCCTTTGGGATACCAAAGCCCATAAGTTGGGGTATGAACCAAATATCGAAAGATCCTCTTAACCGACATAAGGTGGCTTTCTTTAGGAGCGGCTTGATACCTTGCACACACACCTACACTCAACACAATATCGGGTCTAGATGCGCAAAGGTAAAGCAAAGAACCGATCATAGAATAGTATACCTTTTGATCCACGTCTTTACCATTGGGATCTAGTTCAAGATGACATTTAGTGGGCATTGGTGTGGCGGCCCCATTTAGTTCCTTCATCTTGAATCTCTTGAGCATGTCTTGGACATATTTGGCTTGATTAATAAAAGTCCCTTCTTTCAATTGCTTGATTTCAAAACCAAGAAAGAACTTCATTTCGCCCATCATAGACATCTCAAACCTATCGGTCATAAGCTTTGAGAATTCATCATTAAAAGCTTTGTTAGTAGAGCCAAAGATAATATCATCAACATATAGTTGGCATACGAAAAGCTCCCCATTGACCCTCTTAGTAAAAAGAGTGGGATCGATTTGCCCAACTTTAAACCCACGGTCTAACAACAACTCCCTAAGGTGCTCGTACCACGCACGTGGGGCTTGTTTAAGGCCATAGAGTGCCTTAGGGAGTTTGTAGACATGGTTAGGAAAGTTGAGGTCCTCAAACCCCGGGGGTTGCTTAACATACACTTCCTATTTCAATGGACCATTAAGAAAAGCACTCTTAACATCCATTTGTTGCAACTTAAAATTATGATGAGTTGCATATGCAAGAAGGATACGGATGGACTCAAGGCGAGCCACGGGAGCATAAGTCTCTCCAAAGTCAATGCCTTCAACTTGAGAGAAACCTTGAGCAACCAATCTTGCCTTGTTCCTCACAACAATTCCATGCTCATCTTGCTTGTTCTTGAATATCCACTTTGTGCCAATCACATTGCGGCACTCTCTTGGCTTCTCCACTAACACCCACAAATTATTGCGCTTGAACTTGTTGAGTTCTTCATGCATAGCATCCAACCAATCCGGATCTTCAAGTGCTTCAAATACTTTCTTGGGTTCAACCATGGAGATATAGGCATGATGATTGCTAAACTTTGCCAATTGACTCCGGGTTGACACTTTGCCTCTTAAATCTCCAATAACCCTTTCAAGGGTATGACCTTTAAGTTCCAAATCCCTTTCAACTCTTTTCTTGCGACGGGCTTCGATTTCCTCATTTGACCTTGGAGGAATCACTTGATCATCTTGATCATTTTGGTCCCCGTCTTGACCATCAACTTGACCTTGATCATCATTATGCACATCATCACTCTCTTCATGAGTAGGTTGATCTTGGTCTTGTGAAGAGTAAGGGGCAGTTGAAATGATCGGAGAGGATGGAGGTGCCCCTTCTTCTTCATGAAGGTCTTTGTCTTGTTCTTCGGTTGGTGCATTAGTTGCTTCTTCGGGAGAGGCTTGATGAGCTTGCGTAGATGAGGGCTCCACTTGAGTAGAGCATAGTCCTTCTCGGTCCGCCACAAGGTGTCCCTCAATGGGGCGGAAAAATCCCACGCCCATTCTTCTTATGGCATCTTGAGGTATTTCATCATCTACATCACAAGCAACAACATCTCGCCCCCCTTGGGAGCTATCATTTTCTTCGAATACCACACTACAAGATTCTTCAACACGCCCGGTGGACTTGTTGAAGACTCTATAGGTGTGGGATTCGGCACCATAACCAACAAAAATACCTTATATAGCTTTCGGATCAAATTTACTTAAACGAACTCCTTTTCTTTGAAAGAAACACTTACACCCGAAAACCCAGTAGTAGGAGATGCTGGGCTTGCTTCTGGTGAATATTTCATATGGAGTCATGTTTAAGCCTTTGCGGAGGAAGAGCCGGTTCGAAGAGTGACAAGCCGTAGAGATAGCTTCGGCCCAAAAGTTGTATGGAGACTTAAACTCCGCCAACATGGACCTAGCCATATCCATAAGAGTCTGGTTCTTCCTCTCGGCTACATCATTTTGTTGAGGGGTGTATGCAGCGGAATATTGATGATGAATCCCCTCATCACTAAGAAAGCCATTTAAGGTGTAGTTCTTGAATTCGGAGCCATTTTCACTTCTTATTGCCAATATATTTTGCCCATGTTGACGTTCAACTTCTTTGGCAAAGTCGATGATGGTTTGTTGAGTCTCACTCTTGTGCTTAAAGAAATAGACCCAAGTATATCTTGAATAGTCATCAACAATCACCAAACAATATTTCTTCCCACCAAGACTTGCATGAGAGGGAGGACCAAAAAGATCCACATGAAGGAGCTCCAAGATCCTCTTGGAAGAGATGATAGTCTTGCTTGAATGGGGAGAGTCATGCATTTTTCCTAGAACGCAAACCCTGCAAACACGATCTTTGGCAAAAGAAACATTCTCTTTTAGTCCGAGTATTTGGCCACCCTTGTGAAGACTTTGCAAAGTTCTCATATTAACATGGGCTAGTCGGCGATGCCAAAGCCAACCCACATCGGCCTTTCCAAATAAACACATTGCACCCGTAGTGGTTTTCCCCAAGAAGTCCACCACATACAAGTTGTTTTCAATGTGCCCAACGAAAGCGACCTTTGGAGACTTGCTCCACAAGAGTACCACAATTTCATTATCAATGAAGACGGCAAATCCCATCTTACCAAGTGCACGAACTGAAAGTAAATTGTAACCAAGGGTCTCAACAAGCATGACGTCCACAAGGGAAATATCCGGTGCGACCACCACCTTGCCAAGACCCAATACCTCGGATTGTGACATGTCTCCATAAGTGACGGTTATATTGTTAACGTTCGGCCTCATCTCCGTCATGATCTTCTTGCTTCCGGTCATATGACTTGTGCATCCACTATCAAGCACCCATTTTGATCCACCGGAAGCATAGTCCTACAAGAGATCATTGCTTGGTTTTAGGTCCCCATTTCTCAATGGGTCCTCTTTTGTTAGCAACAAGGGTCTTTGGAACCCAAATAGACCAAGCAACATAACCATCATTTGGATCAACATATTTTGCATAAACATCACCATAATAATCATGAAATAAAACATAGTGAGGGTTATTGACGAGGGTTAACTCGACAAATGTCCTAGATGAAGGACTTAGGATCGGGAAGATAGGGCGTCGGATGAACTCGAAGGTAAGGTTAGTCGAAATAGGTGTATATCGAAAGTAAACTTGGGTGTTGAACCTGGCTTGCTTTCAATCTACCCTACACCGTCCCCTCCTGGCCCCTATATATAGGTGGCCAGGTCTCGAGGATCGGGTAGGGTCCGATACAGATTACAATATCGACATACGGTAAGGACTCGTATCTCGACTATCATTACAATTGGGCCTAGCTTAATGGGCCTCAGGGGTACTCAACTAACGGGCTCTATTAGCTATACCCTTGTCAGTAGCCCCTGAGATTCTACCAGAATTGCAGATTCGGGTTGAATCTCTAATCTTTAAATCTTTGACTTGATCAACTCTTCAGCTTCTTCATATCTTCAAATCTTCGACTTGGTCTTTTGACTTATTTTCATGATAATATTTCGTAAGGGGTTTTGATGAACAAGCCTGAGAACTCTGACGGATCAAGAGGTCAGTTAACTGCCGGAACAGATACTTGTCACCTACTTCAAATTCAATCCCCTTGGACTTGAATTCGGGATACTGGTCAAACCCACTCTTTTGCCGCATTTAGGACTTACAAAGAATGAATCTCAGTGATTCTCAGGGTACCTAGTGCGTCCACCAGGATTTTCTTCGCGTCGTAGACACGGATACATACCAGTAGAGCGCATCCATGTGCGTATACTAGGCCACACAGGATGGATCCCGGGGTCTTACCTTCATGATAAATCACGGCATTCGAGTTTCATTGCGATAACACAACTCGAGAATCTCATGTCGCAGTCAAATTTTGACTGAAAATATTCGGGTTATACAACCATAAAAACTCGCTCCCGATGGGAGTAACAATGTTCCACCGCATACTCCTTCACTTCCCATGCTCTAGTACTTGTCAATAAACATCGTCGGGTGCGCGCTCAGCGCTCCCGATGGGAGTAGCCCCTGAGGCTATAGTCGAACAAAACTTTTTTTGAGTATAGGCTCAAATATAGTGTAGCCCATCATCATACTTCAACTCGAAATAGTTTAGTGATAACTTTCGTCAGGTGCGCGTTCAGCACTCCCGATGGTAGTAGCCCCCAAGGCTATAGTCGAATGTTTTTCGGGTATAGTCTCATCAATTGATTTTTGCATTGTCGGCGCCATCCTTGTGTCTTCTATGATGTCGTCCTTTATTCAGAAATCAACATATGTCAATACTCGTCGAACATATGCACCTGTCGAATTTGATCTTTCACATGTCGCCTCCTTTGTGACGTCAGTGGCCAATTTTTACTATACATCACTCTGAGTGAGCGCGAACCGTTTCGTGGGTAGCGCGGTAATTTTGCATTTTCCTGCCCATTAGTGGGCTGCCATTTCCGCTCCTTTCGCCATGTCTCAGCCCACGTTCCTTCACCGAGAAGGTATATAAAGGTATAGTGGGGATTTCTACTGTTTATCAGCTCTTTCTCTCCGCCGCCGCCATTGTCGATCTCTGCTTCCTTCTCCTCTCGTGCATAGCACCCAGGCACAGATTAGTAGATGCGTGTAAAGCACCTTGCGTCCAAGAACACCATGGCCAAGGGAACGACAACCTCCGCGACTAGCTGGGTGTGCTCTGCCATCGCACAGAAGGAGGTGGAGAAGGCTAGGACGGACGGCCTCATCTCTAGCAGCGACTCCATTAAGTTCCCCAGCACCAAGCGGATCCCGCAGCCCCCGAGCGGTTATCGGGTAATGTTCCTTGCTGACAAGGGTTAACTCGACAAATGTCCTAGATGAAGGACTTAGGATCGGGGAGACAGGGCGTTGGATGAACTCAAAGGTAAAGTTAGTCGAAATAAGTGTCTATCGAAAGTAAACTTGGGTATTCAACCTGGCTTGCTTTCAATCTGCCCTACACCGTCCCCTCCTGGCCCCAATATATAGGTGGCCAGGTCTCGAGGATCGGGTAGGGTCCGATACAGATTACAATATCGACATACGGTAAGAACTCGCATATCGACTATCATTACAATTGGGCCTAGCTATACGGGCCTCAGGGGTACTCAACTGATGGGCTCTATTAACTATACCCTTGTCACTTGCCTTCCTCTTCCGCGACCTTTCTCTTCTTGCCCACAAGTTTCTTCGTGGGCTTCTCTTTGTTTATGGTGTGCAGCTTCACCAGCTCACACCTAACTCCATCCTCCATATCGCTTGCTTTGTGACTGTTTGCGAGTCATTCCTGGGCATTGAGCCCCACTTTCTTCTTTGGAGGTCAATCTTCTAGCTCCGCCCCAACGTTGCTTTATCCAGAAAACCCGAACTGGGCGGTGCCGTTGTCTCTGTGCGCCCTGAGGCGCAATATCTCAAATTTTCCATGTCTACATCTGTCCAAGGGTGGAGGACAAAATGGTTCTACATCAAAGACCGCAAGGCCTCCCCTGAGGACGAATATGGCCTAGCCCCCTTCGATGCCTCCAAGGAGCTAAAGAAATTGGCATCGTGGGATTCGCCTCCCTCAGATGCTGAAATGGAACAGATTGCTCCTCTTCTGACTCGCATTCAAGCTCTGAAAGGTGGTAAAGGAGGCGCATTGTCGGGTATTCAGCTCATGGCGTTCTTTGTGCAACGTCGAGTTCAACCCCTGCAGCATCGCCTTACCAAACTTTGGAGCTATGCTGGCTTGGAGGATCCTTCTCGCATCTCCGAAGATCTAATAGAGAAGCAAGATGTTGACAAGCGAGTCAGGAGCCTCACCAAGCTCACCAAGGACCATGCGGTTGCTGAATTGGCCGCTGGTTACTTCGACTCCGTGCACCCCCTACCCGAGGTATATATTTGTTTGCTTTTGTACACTTGTTGTCGAATCCATTTGTTTCAAGCTGTGTTTCTCTTTGCCTCGGTTACTTTGCTGACTTGTTTGTGTGCAGGACCATCAATGCCTCATTTCGCGCCCTCCTCTGCCAGAGGCGGGGCCTCTTCTAGCTGATCTGGCCTCTTCTGTATCTGAAGCCCCCGAGGCTGAAGAAAATCAGGACGGAGATGATGCCGAAGAATCAGAAGAAGACACCAGCTCGATGACATCGCCTCCTCCTGCGCTCTCTGAAGACACTGGTGTGGACAAGAAGAGGAAGCGTGTCGATGACTTTACTTCTTCGAGTACCTCTCTTCAGAGAACAGCGGCTGATAAAGCCCCTGTTCTAGAAGAAGATACTGAATACTTCGACCTCCTGGCATCGTAAGTTTTCTTCGAGTTCCGCGATTGCACCGTACTTGTCCTTTTTCTCTTGTGTTGTACATAACTTGTTTCTTCTTGTAGTGATGATGAAGAGCCGCCAAAAGATACTATGGCTGCTCCTTCTACTCCACCTGTAGTTGATGATGAGCCTCCTGCCCAAGAAATTGCGCCGAGGATCACCAGGGCTTCTGTCAAGAAGATTCCTGCGACCCGAAGCCTCAAGCGCTTGAAAAAGGCCAAGGAAGCCGACGTTGCTCTTGAAGCCCACGAATCCACGGTTTCTCCTAATGATGTGAGTGATATGTCCTTGACTTGTTTTCCTTGCATAAACTATTCTCTTACGCGCCCTTCTTCTCAGGCATTGTTGAAGAGATTCATCGCCTTGGGCACTGAATGTGCTGAGTACCTAAAGGTTGCGAAAGCTTCCGAAGGTACGCTCGACATCCTATCTTTACTTTTCCTCTATGCTTCTATTTTGTTTATTTGACTTCCTTTCTTTCTTTGCTGGACTGCAGCTGCTCTAGCAACGGCCAATGCCCGCATTGCATCGCTGGAAGCCGAGCTTAGAGCTTCGTGGAAGGCCTATGATGTTGCGACCGCCACCAAAGCAAGCGCTGAGAAGTCGCAGAAATCAGCGCTAGCTAAGGCAAAGAAAACTGAAAAGGCTTTGGCCGATGCCAACAAAGAGCATTCTCAGCGAGAGCAAGCCATGACAGAGCGTCTTCGCATGATGTCTGCTGCTGCTGAAGGTAAATACTTGCCTTGTCTTCTTTTTCTACTTCTGTTGCGTTGTTGTACTTGCTAATGCTTTCCTTTCCTTCTTATCCTCTGTCCCCTTTGTTATGCAGGATTTACCGGGGTGTCTTTGTCGACTCTGCAACCGGGCGATTATCCTCTGATGACCGCGGTTAACTTACTCGAAGCAAACTGGATATCTATCCAGGAGATCTTTGAGTTGGCGAGCCACGTTCTGACGCGGATGTTCGTCGGGTTGTGGCCGAAGAAAAAGGCGGAGGTTCCAAAAGATGACTTGAAGAAACTTGCCAAAGCCTTTGATACAACTGACGACCCCATCCTCCAGCTGAAGGGGCTTTCTCTGAAGCGTGGTGCTGAGGGTGCTATCGCACTTTCTTTCGCACATGGTGCAGATGTCGACTGGGAGAAGGTTAGCTCTCCTCATGGCCGCACCCGCGCTGAGTTAAAGGCTTTCTTCGAGAAGGCGAAGAAGTTGGCGCCCGCCCTGGTGTCAATTATTTCTCCTTCGGCGGTTTCCGCGACATCTACTGTGCCAACTCCAGCGGCAGAAGAACCCGCGCCTCCTTCAACTGTCGGCGATGAATTTACCATGCCTTCTTCTGCCACGAAGTAAAATGCTGAGGTGGCGTAGATTCGGCTTCTCTGTAGTTTTCAATTTCTGCTTTTGATGTAAAAACATGTAGTCGCATGCAACCCGAGAACCTTAGTCAAAGGGTTTGCATTTATGTAAATATGCTTCTTTTCTATGATATGTTGTGCTGGCTTCTCAAATGTTTCTCCTTTCTTTGACTTCCAGTCTATGCACATCAATGATCCTTTGAGTTACGATCATGCTCCTTCTTCTGCCCGCGAGTTCGGTTCTAAGGTTTCGTCGCCTCCTCGCCGCTGCTGTCAATGCGCGGAATATTCTTCAAGGATTTCTGATCTTGAGGCTCGCTTGACTTTAGCCAAACGCCAAGCACAGATGGCTGTGGGCAAAGCTAGCAAAGCTTGTGGTTTGACAAAGCAGATATCTATTCTTGATGATAAGGTGTCTAGCTTGACGGCGAAGATCGTGCATCATGAGGAATGCAACTCTTTTGTCCTTGGCATTATCGAGTCTGCCTGCGAGATGTTGCGATGTAAGTTTCCTTTCGAATTATCTTTTTCCCTTTTTGTCCCACTGCTGCTTTGTGATATGCTTTGCCATCATATGCACTTGTTTGGATTTTGCTGCTGAAGATCGTCGGGTTACCGAGTGAAATGCGGCTCTAGAAAAAATGTCAGCGGGTATTGAGACTTTGTGGTCTGATCCTCGACGCCGGAGTGCTATCGTATTGCTTCAGGACCGCGCCCAGCATATTGGCAAGTCAGTTGATGGTTGCCGAAGAGCTCTCACAACTATGCATTCTGTTATGCTTCCTCGCAATCCTCTACCTGCAAGTTTCCCACTGCTTCTTGATACTTTTAGATCCAGCCAGCGCATTCATCGATTGATAGAACTGAACTTAGTGGCAGGTGCCAATTTTGCTCTTGGGTGGATACGTAAGTGGCACCCGAGACTTAATTATAGCTCTATGTCCCTGAGTTTGGCTCCAGGTGGAGCTAGTCTGCGACTACATGTGGAGAATACCCTACAGCCTGCTCGAAGGCTTATAGCTAGGCTGCTGCAAGCGGATGCCACATTTTTCCGCGAGTATCACTATTTAGATCCTTTAGGTGTAGATGATTCTGACAACCCGCTATTGTAATATGTGGAACACGAGAGTTTCTTATTTCGCGACTGTATGTCTGAAATTTGTTCTCAGAGCGTTTTTGTATGATTCGTGCGTTTGCCGCATTTTCCCTTTGAAAGACTCGTAAACTCGAATATGAGGAACGTTTTGTCTTTATTATAGTTGTAATGTAAGATACATGGGGTGACCCAAGAGATCCGGCCTATGACCTGTGTTCTGGATCTAGAGGGCATTGCCCCTGGGATAACTTGTGGCTTTTACAGTCTTATTCTTCTACTCTACTTTGTTGTCCTTGATGCTTACGCCATCGTGGCGTTCTCTTCTTCTTCTGTAACTTTGTCTTCTCCTGATGCTTCTACTCGTGGTTTCTTCGTCTTTGGCTCCGCAGCACGTCCTTCGGGTAGCTTGACACCTTCCGTAGTCGTGCTTTTCACCTTCTCTGCATAGTTGGCTATCATGCCAAAGTTTTGCGCCATCTTGTGGAACTCCCTGTCGCAGAGGTCTGAAACCTCGAAGCTTCCCTTTACTGTAAATATTCCCTTTGGTCCTGGCATCTTGAGTACTAGATATGTATAGTGAGGTACTGCCATGAATCGTGAAAACATGGGTCGCCCGAGGATCGCGTGATACTGAGATGGCCAGTCCATGACCTCGAAGGTTAGCTTTTCTCTTCTGTAGTTTTGTCGGTTGCCGAAGCAAACGTTAAGTGCTATCCGCCCTGGAGGATAATTGGCACTTCCTGGTACGATTCCATGGAAGGAACAATCTGTTGGCTTCAGGAACTCTAGTGATATGTGCATTGCTCTGAGCGTGTTCGCGTATATCAGATTAATTCCGCTTCCTGCGTCCATGAATATTCTGTCGACATCGTATGCGCTGATTTGAGCTTTGAGTACCAGGGGCGCGTTCCCCGGCCGAGGTACTGTTATAGGGTGATCTTCCCTGTTGAACTCGATTGGTTGTTCTGACCAATGTAGATATTCTGTTGCAGCTGGAGGTGAAGTGACTGCTAGATTGACTTGTCGAGTAATACTCTTTTCCTCTTTGTTCGACTTGGGCACAGGTTGTATCATTGTTGTGATGTGTCCCTTAGATGGAACGTACCCTTCGTCGTCATCGTGTCCCTGGTTTGGCTGGTCTTGTCCTTGAGGGGCTCCATTGTTCCCTTGTTGACTTGTGGGAGGTTTGTTGCTTCCTTCGTATCCTTGTCGCCTTGCTTCGGTTTGCTTGTTTAATGCTGCCTCTTGTAACTTCAAGAATGTTGTGTAATCTTTCATTGCATGCCTGGATACTCGCTTTCCATCGACGAACGCTGAGTGTACATGACAAGGTCCATTTAGCATGTCTTCTGGCGACAGGTTATACTCTCTGGATTCTCTTGTGGGAAACTTTTTATAGTCCTCTTTTTCATAGCTTCGATATCCCGAGCTTCTGCGATCACTCCCTTGATAGCTGTTGTCCTTGTATCCCGTGGCTACTTGGCTGTGGGAGCCGTTGTTGTCATAATTGCGGGACCGTCTTCTTTGACTTCCATATCTGTTTCTTCTATCGTCCTCTGGGGATCGTGTCCGCTTGTTGTTGCATGCGTCTTCTCCGTCTGCGAATCTGTTTGCTACGTCCATGAGGTCCGACACAGTTTTCGGCTTAATTCTGCCCATCTCTTCGACTAGGTCTCTTCGCCTTAATCCAATTATGAACGCGTCTATTGCTCTTTTGTCTGAAACTTCAACTGCTGAGTTTTTGATAAGACTCCATCTTTGGATGTATGCCCGTAATGTTTCATCGCATTGTTGCACACACGCGTTGACTTCTTCTATTGATGTCGGCCGCTTGTATGTCGACCTGAAGTTGCTTGTGAATTGCTTCGTGAGGTCTTCCGAGCTTCCAATAGTCTCTTTCTCTAGTTTGCTCAACCATGACCTTGCTGCGCCGGTGAGGTGTAGTTGCAAACTTTGCATTGCTGTTTCTTTGGTTCCTCCCAATATTTGTACTGCTTGCAGATAGTCTGAGAGCCATGATTGTGGTTCCTGTGATCCGTCGTACTTTTGTTGATCATGAGGTAATTTGAACCCCTTGGGTACTGGTGTAGTGCGAACCCTGCGGGTAAAGCACGATGCTCCCATCTCCTTTTCGTCGTCTTCATAGTCGCGCTTTCTGTTTGGAGATCGAGATCTTCGGGTTCCTCCATGTTGTCTTGGTGATGGCGATCGAGATCGTTGATTACTACTTCTGTGCCGAGGACTATTGTGACGGCGAGGTGACCTTGGCTTGTGTGCTTCCTTGTGGTGATATGCTTCCTCTCCTTTTGCTGATAGCTTGTGGCCCACCATGTTTAGTCCGTTCAATGCTGCTCTGTGCATATGTTCCCTAGGATCCCCTGGACTTGGTCGAGTTGTAAGCAGATATGCTTGTGCTGCCACTAGTGCTGCTTCGGGGGTTTTTGGTACGATGTTCCCCTGCTTGTCGACCGATAGGAAGGACGAGTCGAGGTTTTTGGAGATGCTTTGCCTTTCTGAGTACTCGAGGTTTTCGTACCTTGAACCATGTCGACGATTTCTCCTTGCGTTAGTGTGTGATGCGTCGCTTCGTGCTCTGCGAGCGGCGTTGCTAGCTGCAATGGCTAATTCTTTTCTTTGTTGTATCTCTATTTTCTCCTTTGCTAGTTGTTTTGCCTGCTGCCTTAGGGCATAATGATACCCCAAAAGCATGTCCTTGCTGGAATTTGATGGTATTGGCGTGCCGTGTTCTACGGCTTCCCTTATTATTCTCCATTCGTCGACTGATAGTCGAATTTTTTCCCTGGTTGTGAGGGATTCTGCTGTTTGCCCTTCTGCTAGGTGATTTGCTCCTCTGTCGATATTTGATGGGTTTAGCACTGGATTGTTGTTTTCATCGAATTCCTCTGAATTGTCTCCTATGATGGCGAGCACCTGGCATTGTTTGCTGATGTTACTATTAAAGCTTGAGAAGATCGAGTCACCATCTTCAGAAAGCTCTAACCCTGTCTTCCATGTATCTGTCGACTTGTCTGAGATATCGTCGAGGCAGATCATGAGATCTTCGAGTTGGACCCCTATGTTGAAATTTTCCATTGCTTCGTCGTCTTCTGCAATTTTTCCTTTTTGCACTTCTCCTGAGCTGACCGGCGAGTTTACCTCATTGGAAGAGCCTTCAGAATATTCCATCATTGCTACTGTTTTGGGCTCACTTGCCGACGGATCTTGTTTCGTCGGATCTGAAAGGCGAGATGAACCCGATGGCCCGATGAAGATGCTTAAACTTCCGATTGTCAACTCCATCTCTTGATTTTCGTCGACTTCTGCACTGCTGTTGGCTAAAAGCGAAAAAGCCGTCGAATTCATGATTCCAACGCCCAGAGTCCCCACGGTCGGCGCCAATTGACGAGGGTTAACTCGACAAATGTCCTAGATGAAGGACTTAGGATCGGGGAGATAGGGCATCAGATGAACTCGAAGGTAAGGTTAGTTGAAATAGGTGTATATCGAAAGTAAACTTGGGTGTTGAACCTGGCTTGCTTTCAATCTACCCTACACCGTCCCCTCCTGGCCCCTATATATAGGTGGCCAGGTCTCGAGGATCGGGTAGGGTCCGATATAGATTACAATATCGACATACGGTAAGGACTCGTATCTCGACTATCATTACAATTGGGCCTAACTTAACGGGCCTCAGGGGTACTCAACTAATGGGCTCTATTAGCTATACCCTTGTCAGTTAGCAACTCCCGCATGATCATCATGAGTGGCTTTGCCACCCACAACAGGATCCTTCTTTGCTTGTGCAGGCTTGGCCTTCTTTTTCTTGTTGTTCTTCCTCTTCTTCTTTGAGACATAGCCAATCCCCGTTTTATCATTAAATGCCTTTTGCTTACTCAAAAGGTCATTCAAATTTTTCTCACCTATGGGAATGGTGGACTTGGCAAGCTCATCTTTCAACCTAGCATTTTCTTCAATAACATTTGCATGATCACAAGTAGAAGTAGAAGAACTAGGCACATCATTCTTAGTCAATTGAATTTGAAGTTGTTCATGTGACTTGGTAAGAATAGAGTGTTCACTTTTCAAGGCCTTGTGAGCCTTGTCAAGATCTTCTAAATCCTTAACAAGTTTATCATGACCAACACCAAATTCAATCTTTTCCTTTTTAAGCATTTTTACTTTGGCACGAGCATGGTCTCGCTCTTTAATGAGTTTGGAAACAACTTCATTATTAGATTCCTCAATGGAATCGAGCTTCTCTTCGAGAGTTGCTCGTTCCTCTTGCTCTTCTTCAAGAGAGTCTTTTAGTGAGGAAATATCTTGAGCATATTATTTTTCAAGCCTCATTTGTTCATCTAGTTTTTTAAGAGTCTTACCATATTGACTCAATAGACTTTCAAAGTGTACCTTGTGTACACCATTTACACTAGACACATAATCATCAAAAGCAATGATTTCTTCCTTTACTCTAAGACTAGCAAGATCATTCAAGGGAGCATCATTTGTCTTAGAGGAGGAGGAAGAGGGTGTGGGTGATACCTCGGAAGACTTGGCCATAAGGCACTTGACGTTCTTGAGGAGAGAGTCCTCATTGGGGATTCAAAGAGTGAAGCGGAAGAGGTGGAGGTGGTTGCAATTGCGGCCATCTCACTAGTCGAGGTTTCTTCTTCATCACTCTCACTCTCGGAGTATTCTTCTTGAGTCAAGAACACAAACTTTGGTTGCTTCTTCTTTGGTCCACCCTTCTTCACAAATGGCTTCTTTGATGGTGACTTGGTCTTGCTCTTGAGGATGAGCTTTCCACCATGATCTTCTCTCTTCTCGTAAGGACACTCGGCAACAAAGTGGAATCTATCATTGCAATTGTAGCATGTCCTCACCCTTTGACCATTGTTGTCACTCCTTTGAAAGCCACTTGACTTGCTTCTTCTTTGATTGTCTTCTTTAGCCTTGTGGGGATCAACCCAAAAGGTTTTTCCATAGAAAGCCATGTGCTCATGGTACTCATGCCTCATATCCTCAGGACACATCTCTAGTCTTGCTTCAATGCTTGCTTGAAGAGGAACATCTTTCTCAACCACACTTGCCTTCAAAGCAAGGTTGGAGCTTCTTTGCATTCCCATGGCACGAGCACGACCATCTTCCGCATTTTGTGCGGCAACCTTGTAGGCTTGAATCTCTTGCATCACTTGATTGGAGGTCATCTCATGGAAGTTGTGCTTTCCTTGGACACTCTTCACATCCGCGGGCTCATATGGAGTGAGAGCAAGAATGTACTTCATCTTGATCCACTCATCATCAATATGGTGAGCATCGAGGTTCTTGAAGGTGGTAGCTATAGCCTTGAGTCTTCTATACATCTCTTTGTAACGCCCCACCTCTGGATTAAGGTGGAACATCTGTGTTAAGTGCTATTCCCTGGATCACTGATAGCACCACAGAACAAAATGAAATATTCATTGCATAGTATCAAGATTACAACGTAGATCCAGATACAAAGTATTCAAACCTTATAGGTACACAACAGACAAACAAAGTGACAGTGAGCCTCCATCTTCATCATGTGCCACAGGCAGACATGTTGGAATGTAGTCTCGAGATCCTACTAAACAATCATTACCTAAAAACCTGCACATTTGAATATGCAGCCCCACAAATGGGGGTCAGTACATTGATGTACTGGCAAATGACACATATTTGGTGGCTGTTGTGAAAGAACTAACTACATGACATTTGGCTGGTGGATCTCATAGGCTGATTTGCATAAAGCCAATTTTATCCTAAAATCCTTTTCAATACTTTCTTATAAAATTTTATTTTTCAAGGGTCAAGACAACCCCCATACATTACATACTGGCCGATATGTAATTCTGGGCGAAACTCAACAAAGTTGGAACATCAGAAACCACCACCCCTCGGAGTGCATGGTCCTTAGCCCCTACCTAGGGGTTTCTAGACAAATTTTAATCATTCAAAAATGGTGATGAGATTCTTCCATACATTCCATGTCTAGAGACTCAAATTGTCCATAACCGGGGACACGGCTAATCGATTAGTTTGACACCCTGCAGGGGTTGTGCACTTTCACCTTAAGACTCATTTTACGCCCATACATAAAATGAGACGAGACCTTTTAGAAGGAGAGAGCAACCAACTGGCAAGATCCGTTCCCAACCTACAATTCAACTACCAGCCATCTTCTTGCACACAAGTTGCACCCTCACATCTAATCAGTCAAGACAGAGCCCATATTGTCATAAGGCTGCACTCGAAGTACTCTAAGCATGGAAGACATGGTAACCTCTTTATTCCTGGGTGGCCATCCCGAGTGGCATTCTGAGTACACATCCTCTCGACGAGGCCTGTGTCCCAGAAGTCACCTACATCGCCGCCTCTTATCAAATCAATCCACCCAGGTGATTCATTTTAGTTGAAGTTCTTAATTTGTTCACAAAACACTTTTAATAAGTGATCATAGCATGGCATCAATATTTTTCAAAGTATTTAGCATCCTAACAGGTAGGGTTTAAGGGATAGCTAAACACTACTAGGATCTAGCAAAGCAACTCTTTTTCTTTGAAAACACCACCTATCATGCATACTACAAGTAGTGAATACACTAATGCATATAGTAAAGAAAATGGGTAAAGGGACATGTGTGTCACTTGCCTTTTTGAAGTTTAAACTCTAGTCTCTTCTCTCAACAAAATGTATGGCTCTCCAACCCAATCTATATTATAAAGTTACACAAGTAAACACACCACACCAAAACAACAAATCAAGCAGGACAAGCAATGAAAAGAATTGGTGTAACACTTTGATTTTCTTAGGATTTCTGTGATGAGAGATATATGGCTTGGAGCTTGACTTACAAGATATGGATTGAGAGTTTTGATGGCAAGGTCTAAAGACTTAGCATACAATGATCTTTCTAGATACAATGTAGAGGTAACAATCTTGTGCTTAGCATAATCATGGATAGAGTTTAGAGATAAATTATGTGAATAGATTCACATGAGTTTAGAATAATGCAACATAACACTGCTGAATAAAGTGTGATAACACTTACTCAAAATAGTACATGTTACACATAGGCTTGGGTAAGAGTTTGTGATATATTGATTTACTCAATTAACCCTTTTGTAAATTGAATAGTTCAACATAGGCCACTTGGATTAAGTTGGCTTGAGGTTGAATATGATTGGATGTTATTTAGAATGATGGTGGCTTCTTGGTCGCAAGATTGGCTTGGACAAAAGGATTAATTTGATCTGGGTTGACTTTTGAAGATATGGCTAAGTCAGAGTTTTAAAATTCTCTTTGAAGAACTCAAGCTAGTTTTGATTATAGTTCAAGAATAGTGTTTGATTGGGAATGGTTTACGATATGGGTGGCATGGAGTGGAGTGTGTCATCACAACTAGCAAAGGAGAACTTAATTGAGATATACCACTGTTTACTCAAATTACTCAGGTGTAATTTGAATACTATGAACTTAAGCCCACAAGAATAAGATAGGCATGATATTGGGTGATGATTAGGATTAAGTATGATGGTGATGGATAGGTATGATCATAAGATTCAATTTTGTAGAAGGAATTATATTGAAAAGAATTATAGAATTAATTCTATATTGGAATTACTCAAATTCTCATGATTGAATTTGAATATTTGCAAGGTGTTTCAAATATTTTGGACAGTGATGCTACTGGATAGGATACAGTAACACAAAGCTACTGCAAATGGTTTCACTCCAAAATTATTTTCAGGATTCAAATGATGACCAAAATAGTGATTTGAGTAAATTTAATAGTAGCAAGTTTGTGCACGTTTAAATTTTGAAAACTTTTGATTCTAAAGTGTTCTACAAGTTCCAAGGAATCCATAGACTACAAATTTGTTATTTTTGGGCTAACAGAACTAAAGTTATGAATTCAACCAGCTAACAGATAAGTTTAACTCGATTTGAAAATAGATTCGGATTGAATACATAAAATATGAAATTTTATTGCACTACTGGATTCTACACTTTCTAAGGATTCCAACGAGATATTATTTGCAATTTTTGGACTTACAGAAGATTTTATATTGATTTTACAAGATCAGGACAAATTCTGTGATTTGAATTTCAAGTTTGAAATCACACTTGACCGGGTTTGACTAGTGCTGACAGGGGCAGGCTACGTGGCAAGCTGCTATTAGTCGGTACCAATTCGGTATGGAATAGAACAGGGGCCGTCAGATTAAGTGGGGATTGACGGTGGAGATCAGATCGGGGAGGGGTCTCACCTAGGGTTCCAGGAGGGTCGCCGGAGTTAGTTGGGTTCACCAGCGGCGGCTCGGGAGTGAACGGCGATGACGTTCCGGTGGCTTCTGGGAAACGGCGAGGATGAGACGGTGCTCAGCGCGGCGTGGTGGTCTCGGAAACATCGTCTCTGCTCTCGATTTCGTCCTGCCGAGGAAGAGGGAGGCCACTGGAGCGGAGATGGCGTCGGGTGAGCTTCGGGCGACATCGGACGCGTCGATCTGCGGTGATTCTAACCGTGACAGGGGGTCAGGGGGAGGCATCGGAGCGAGTCTGAGAGGATAGGAGAGAAGAGAGGGGGCGAGGCTCACTGATTTCGTCGATAACGAGCTGAGACAGCGGCGGAAGCTTCGGATTCCGGCGAGGAATCTCTCTGTGGCTCTTCGACGATTCCGAGAAGGAGCAAAGTGAGATGGAAGAGCGGAATATGGCCTTGATTAGGAAGGGTTTAAAGGGGGTGAGGCGTTACGGGAGGGGCGGAATGAGCGGAGGGAAACAGCCAGAGTTTCGGGAGTGAGGGAGAGAGGAGGCGCTGGAGACGACGGCGCCGACAGGTGGGGCTGACCTGGCAGTGAGAGAGGGCGAGGGAAAGCGCTGCTGGGCTGGCTCGACTGATTTTGGGCCCCGGGCACGGCCCAGGTGGCTGCTGATGCCTCTTCTTCTCTTTTTTTTGTTCTTCTTTCTTTTCTTTTTATTTCTGTTTTCTGCTTTGGCATTTGAATTAGCTAGGCTTATTTGATCAAAACAGCCCACTGTTGAATTCTAAAAGGTGTACTTCACACACCTATACAAGGATTTGGTGACAATTTGGAAAAAGAAAATAAATAAAAGATATTAAACATAGTTTCCAAATAACTGGGAAGTTAAATTTTAAATAATAGCTTCCCAAAAATATTTGGTTTTCAAAATTTATTAAGTTAGTATTTAAAACAGTAGTGCTTCTGAAATATAAAACAAATAAACACTTTTTGAAGCACCACAAGGCAAAGTTTTGTAACAACAATAATTACTATAAGAAAATAATATTGCTTCCATAAACAATGGAAGTATTTAAATAAATAACTTTCTGAAATCCTCTTGTTTCTAAACTTGGTGCAAAAGGGATAATGAAACAGTATTATTTGAAGAAATATGATGCAAAACTTTATTTGGTATTAAACCCTTTTGTTAAAAATTCACGTGAAAGGATGCTTGCATAAGATTTGAATAATTGCAAAATAACATTTTGAAATTTATTTTCTCAAAATAATCTTTCAAGCCACAAAGGGAAGTTTGAATAGTTTTTTGTAATAGAGTCTTTAATTAAACTCAAAAAGTTTTAAATTCCTATGATTTTTCAATCAACACAAATAAAATAATTTTTTTTATTCTAAATTTGATAAAAACTTGGGATGTTACACTCTTGATGGTCCTCACCATCCATCATGAAGAATCCCTCCGCTTGATTTGAGAAGGCCACATATCTTGTTCTCTTCATGCTCTCATTGCCGACAAACACATCGGAGAGACCTTGCCAAGCTTCTTTGGCGGTGGAGAAGTGTTGGATGTGAGGCAAGTCCTTGGACCCAACGGCAACTTGAGTCATGTGAAGAGTGGTTGCATTGAGTTGGCTATCGACCGCCTCTCTTCTTGTTAAGTTGTTGGGATCCACGGCCTTGAATCCTTCTTCAACAATCCTCCAAAGCTCGATGCAAGAACTGCGCATATGAGAGATCATTTGATATTGCCATTGACCAAAGTTTAATGCATCAAGCTTAGGTGGATCACCTCTATTGTTGATATGAGGATGAGGTACCGGTGGGTCGGGTGAATACCAATGAGGGAATTCACCTTTCCTGTCGCCCTTAGTGCAAGACTTAGCATCGGTACCTTTGTCGGCATCCTCTTCTTCCAACCCCAAATTCTCCACTTGTGGAGTGGCGGGTTTTTTCTGGAGGAGGATCACTAGGAGTTTTAGCTTGAATGAGTTGCACTATCATTTCACGCAACTCGCTTATTTGAGTAGTCATAGACGATTCCAAGGTTTTGAAATCACCCATAGAAACTTGACCCGAGCCCTCACTCGGTGGGGTGTCCATACTCTTAGGCGGTTAAGCCCGAATAAAGAGCCGAGGCTCTGATACCAATTGAACGGATCGTAAGGGCACCTAGAGGGGGGAGGGTGAATAGGTGCTACTCCAATTTTAATTCTTTTTCAATTTAGGCTTGACACAAAAGGTAAATTCTCTAGATATGCAACTAGGGTGAATTTACCTATATGACAACTAGCAAGCTAAGCAAGATACAATAAGTAAAGGCAATAAAGGATAGAGGAAACCGAGAGTGGAGCACACGGAGACACGGATGTAATTCCCGTAGTTCCTTCCTTTTTAGGGGAAGTACGTCTACGTTGGAGAGGTGTGGTTGCCACAAAGGCCTAACCAACGCCACAAAGGCTCACCCTATTCTCCGGTGCAAGCTTCCGCCACAAAGGCCTAGCTCACTTTCCACTAAGGGGTTCCTCAAGGCGGGCCTTTACAATCTTGGGGCACACATCCACAACTGAATCGGAGGATCCCAAGGAGAACACAGTGCTGTCAAACAACAAGTATCAAGATGTAACATCCCAAGATTTTATCAAATTTTGGGGGGATTTTTTTTTGCTTTTGTTTTGCTTGAGATGATTGGAAATTCACAGGGATTTAAAACTTTTTGAGATTTTTTTAAAAAAGCTCTATTATAAAAACTAATTTTAAACTTTCTATATTTTTCTTGAAGAACTTTTTTGAGAAAGATGAAGTATCAAAATACTATTTTCCATTCTTTTTTCAAACCTATGCAAGCTACTTGCAAAGGATACCTCCTAAAATGATTCTCTTGTCTCAAAGGCTTGCTGCAAAAGGTGATTTGAAAACAATTTGTAAATAATATTTTATAAAGTGTTATCCTCTTATTTTAAAGGGATTTTTTTTTCAAATCCTAATCCAACATATTGCTTTATGCAAAAAAAAGCTTGTTGGCCAATTTTAAAAATGATCTTCATGAAAATGATTTTGTCCATGAAAAATGTCCCATTACTGTTTTAAAATGTATTGTTGAATTTTACAAAAATTTAGAAATTTGTTTGAATGCATTTGGGGCTCAAATGATAGAGTTATGAAACAAAATATAAAACAGAAAATTAGAAAAAGAAACAGAACAAAAAAAATAAGAAAAGGGTAGCCACTGAGCCGACCCGGTCAGAACCAGCCCAGTAACCCCCAGACCAGCCCAGCAACCCTTCCTCCCTCTTTCTTTCTCTTTTTCTTTTCTTCCGAGCTGATAGATGGGACTGCCCTGTCAGATTCTTCCTCCCCTAATTTCTCTCCCGTTCTCTCTCTCTGCTACGGAAACTCTCGGCGATTACTCCGCCCTGGTAACGCCTCGGCTCATTTAAACCCTACCCCCATCAAGCCCCTAGACTCCTCTCTCTTTCCCCTCCTCTGATTTCATGAAACCGCCGCTAGGGTAAGCGCTATTTCTCGCCGGAGTCTGCAGATACCCGTGGCGTCCATCGTCGATTCCGGCGTGGCTAGGTGACCCCGTGTCTTCTCTCTGGTCTCCCCCCCTAATCTCTCCTTTGCGCACCTCCTAACGCCCTCCTCTGGTTCCAATCTGCAGGGCAACGACGCCCACGTTCGTGTCCCAGGCCGCCCCGTCTCCAGCCGCCACTCGCCATCGCTGCAGGACGCGTCCGTCGTCACCGACCAAACTTTCAAACTCGCCATCCATTCCTGCACGCCGTACGCTACTCCACCGCCTCCGACGATCACCAGAGCGACCTCGCCATCGTCCATCAGTGCCGCAAGTCGCCGGAGTTGGACTCGCCGGTGAGCCACCCCCCCAGATCCATTCTCACCCGTTGGATCTAGATCCAATGACCTAGAAATGAGCACTTATCTGAAAGGGTATAAACAGATCTGGTCCATCCATATCTCATTAGATCCAACGCTCCACGATGGTGATCCTAACGAACCGGTACGGGCATATCAGGATCTGACACATGTCAGCTTCTGGTTAAAACGAAATTTAAAATAGAATTATGAATCAGATTTGATCCCAATCTTGCAAAATCCATATCTTTTGATCCATGAGTCCAAATTTAACAAATAATATACCGTTGGAATCCTTAGGAAATATAGAATCCAGTAGTACAATAAAACTTCATATTTTATGGGTTCAATTTGAAACTATTTTCGAATTGGAATCAAACTCTCTATTAGCATGTTTAATTCATATCTTTAGATCCAAGTGTCCAAAAATTACAAATTTGTAGTCTTTGGAATCCTCTCAGCTTGTAGAACATCATAGGATCAAGAAAATCCAAATTTGATACGTGCACACACTTTGTGCATTCAAATTTGTCCAAATCACTATTCTGATCACAAATTGAATTCTACAACTGATTTTGGAGTGAAACCACTTGCAGTAGCTTTGTGTTACTGTCACCTATCCAGTAGCATCACTATCCAAAATTATGGAAACCCTTTGCAATTATTCAAATTCAAATATGAGAATTTGAGTAATTCCATTATAGAGTTAAGTCTATAATTCTTTTCAATATAAGTCCTTCTACAAAAGTGAATCTTATGAACATACCTATCTAACTCTATCATGTTTCATCTTGATCATCACCCAATCTTACTCTCATGAGCTTAATTCATAATACTCAAGTTACACCTGGGTAAATTGAGTAATTCATTGTATCTCAATTGTTTCCACTTTGCCAATGTGGTGATAAACCCTACCCTGTTTGCACACATGTCCTAAATCATCCAAACACATTATCAACCTTGATCCAAAACCAAAATTAGTTGAATGGTTCAAACAAGAATTTAAAACTTGACCTAGCCATATCTTCAACAATCAACCCTAGTTAAAGTTAATCCTTTTGTCCAAGCCAATCTTGCGACCAAGAAGCCACCATCATACTACATAACATCCAATCATATTCAACCCCAAGCCAACTTAATCCTGTTGGCCTATATTGAACTATTCAATCTACACATGAGTTAATTGAGTAATTCAATATATCACAAACTCCTACCCAAGCCTATGCGTAACATGTACTATTTTGAGTAAGTGTTATCACACTTTATTCAATAGTGTTATGTTGCATCATTCTAAACTCATGTGAATCTATTCACATATTTTGTCTGATTCGCATATGTACTCAAATTGCAATTGTGCTACTTGAGTAGAATATGAATTCATCTCAAAACTTAGGTTCTATTAATGTGGAGTTGTTATAACCCGTACCATAGTATGTGTTATACACCATGTTGATCAATGAACCATTTGAGCCATGTCCTCAAATATCAATCATTCATACCCAATCCAATGCCTACTTAATCTTGTCTCTATGTATTGAACTATTCAATCTGCAAATGAGTTGATTGAGTAACTCAATACTTCATGAATATTTACCCAATGTCTAAGTGTTATACATACTATTTAAGAGTAACTGTTGTCACATTTGCTCAATAGTATGGTTGTGCACCATTTGACACTCGTGTGATGTAGTTCACATGAGTTATTCCAAGTTTCATTTATGCTTTGATAAAGCATAAAAACTTCATCAATTATATATTACCTAGTCTAATTCTCTCTCAAATCACATTGATCTTTCCCAACTATGCTCTCAAATTCATATCTCACAAATCATGATCCTTGCCATATCCTTCTTGTCATAACATCTCAATAAATCCAAATTATTAAACAAATACTTTTCAATTGTTTGATTTGTTTGATTGTGTTTGTATGGTATGTTTATGTTATGTTATTTCTGTGCTATAGTTTGTGCGAAGAGCTACGTGCCTAGTTGAGAGAAGTGAAACGTCGTGATCTTCAAAAAGGCAAGTGACACACATATCCCCTACCTATTTTACTACTGCATTAGTGTGTTTCAGTAGCATGCATGATAGGTGAAATGTTCAACTGTTTTATCAAATGCTTAGATCCTAGTAGTGTGTAGCTATCCTCAAACCCCACCTATTAGGATGCTAAATACTTTGAAAAAAATATTGATGCCATGCTTTGATCACTTGATAAAAGTGTTTTCGAACAAATTAAGAACTTCAACTAAAATGAAACACCTGGGTGGATTGGTTTGATAAGAGGCGGCGAAGTAGGTGGGTTCTGGGACACATGCCTCGTTGAGAGGATGTGGGTTCAGAATGCCGCTCGGGATGGCCACCCAGGAAGAAAGAGGTTACTATGTCTTCCATGCTTAGAGTACTTCCAGTGTAGCCTTATGACATTATGGGCTCTGTCTTGACTGATTAGATGTGAGGGTGCAACTTGTGTGCAAGAAGTGGCTGGTAGTTGAATTGTAGGTTGGGAACGGAGCTTGCCAGTTAGTTGCCCTCTCCTTCTAAAAGGTCTCGTCTCATTTTATGTATGGGCATAAAATGAGTCGTAAGGTGAAAGTGCACAACCCTTGCAAGGTGTCAAAACTAATCGATTAGCCGAGTCCTCAGAATGGACAATTGAGTCTCTAGACATGGAATGTACGGAAGAATCTCATCACCATTTCTGAATGCTTTAAAACTTGTCTAGCAACAATCAGGAGAAGGCTCAGGGCCATGCACTCTGAGGGGTGGTGGTTTCTGTACTTCAAAACTATGTTGAGTTTCGCCCAGAAACTACATACCGGCCAGTATGTAATGTATGGGGGATGTCTTGACCCTTGAAAAATAAAATTTTGAAAGAAAGTTTTAAAAGGGATTTTAGGATAAAATTGGCTTTATGCAAATCAGCCTATGAGATCCACCAGCCAAATGTCATGTAGTATAGTCTTTCCACAAAATGCCACCAAATATGTGTCATTTGCCAGTACATCATTGTACTGACCCCTCTGGGGCTGCATATTCAAACGTGCAGGTTTTATTTCGAGTAAGGAACCAGGAGTAGGATCTCGAGCTTACATTCCAACATGTCTGCCTGTGGCACTTGATGAAGATGGAAGCTCACTGCAACAATGCTTTATGCTGTGTACTCGTAAGGTTGAAGACCTATGTAACTGGATTTACGTTGTAATATTGATGCTATTGCAATGATTACTATATTTTGTACGGTGGTGCTATCTACTGATCCAGGGAATGGCACTGATACACAGGATTTCTGCCTTTAGCAAAAGGCAGGGCGCTACAGAATGGTATCAGAGCATAGTGTTGCCTGTAGGATCGAGACCCTAGGTTTGGATTAGACTAGGAAACCCTAGGATTCTTTCCTCTCTCTTAAAAAAAAGAAAATCAATTCAATTTTCTAAATGAGATCAATCTATATACTTTTAGTTAGAAATTTTCTTGTAAGAACTTACCCCATTCATTTGTTTTACACTACTCTTCTTTCTAATTTAGATGACCAGCCTCATTGAATCACTGAAGAAAGGACCAGTGATGATCATGACCCTGAAGAGTGAGACTGAGTTTCCCAAAGCCTTGAAGAACCTCATGTTAAGTATGGGAATGCAAGGGGAAGCTGTTTACAAAGGATTTCCCGTGATGAATGAAGGTGAAGAATATTGGTGGGTGCAACTCCACCTGTATAAGGACAAGGAAGATGACCACAAGAAGATGGGACTTTGGATGTTCACCAACTCCGAGATGTATCCATCATTTCTAGACTCAGCGAGATGTGCTGGTTGGTCAGCTATAAAGGAACTTAGAGAAAGACTCAAGTGGAGACTTCATAATACTCAGAAAGACCTCAAAGAAGAAAAGGAAGACACCACTACATTGAAGGAAACCATAAACCAACTTCAAGGTGACATGGAAAAGTTGGTATCTGAACTTAGTGTTCAAGGAGACCTCATCAAAACCAAGGACGAGCAAATTACCAATCTACTGAAGCAGCTGGACCAGAACAATGGATCTGCTTAAAAGAGTACCAAGAAGCTTTAGTTGGACTTCCATTTAGGAATTTTCAATAATTGATGACGTGTAATAAACGTTTATGGTCATACCGACTTGTGGATGATTGTACCTTCCCGTTTGTTTGAAAACTAGTTTGCTTGTTATGATGAATGTTTGTTAGATATTGTTTGCACATCAGATCAAGAAAATTCATCTTACAAACAAACTGTTGTGTTTGGGTAGGAATCTTCTTTAGATCCCTTCTATCTAATTCTCATCTTTGCTAAGACCTAAACTTGTCCTAAAACCCAAACCAAAGTATTCTCAATGACAGAACAACTGCATTGACCCTCAGTTGGAGATAAGGATACATAGTACAACAACGAGAGGTAGTATTTAATGTACAAGAGACTGGAACCTTTCGCAAGAGGGTGCACAAAGGATGATACCCCAAGACTCTAGTAAGCTAGGATGGCTGAAGGATACCTCGCAAACAATAAGAAGACACCCCAAGGTGTAGCTAATGTGGAAGTAATACCATTGAACCACCTCATGCAAGAAAGGCGGAAAGGACAAACAGAGCAATGGAAAGGACAAACAGAGCAATGGAAAGAGCAAACAGAGCAATGGAAAGAACAAACAGAGCAATAGAAAGAGCAAACAGAGCAATGGAAACGATTTTAATTCCTCTTAAATGGCAAACCAAAGGATCTACGACTTAAGGATTATTTGAAAGGACACAGATGTCGCCTAGGGGGGGGGTGAATAGGCGATATCAAATTTTACGAATGGCTTGAACAAAAGCGGAATTAAACTAGCGTTTATTTTGTCAAGCACATAAAACCTAAATAAACTAGGCTCACCTATGTGCACCAACAACTTATGCTAAGCAATACAAATAACAAGGTGATAGCAAGATATATGACTTCAAGCACGAAGGCTATCACAATGTAAAGTGCATAAGTAAAGAGCTCGGGTATAGAAATAACCGAGGCACGTGGAGACGATGATGTATTCCCGAGTTCCTCCCTTGAAAGGGAGTACGTCTCGTTGGAGGGGTGTGGTATCGCCACAAAGGCCTAACCAACGCCACAAAGGCCTCACCCTATTCTCCGGTGTGAGCTTGCGCCACAAAGGCCTAGCTCACTCTTCCACTAAGGGGTTCCTCAAGGCGGAACCGGGCCTTTACACAAAGCTTGGGGCACGCATCCACAACTTAATTGGAGGCTCCCAAGAATAGCCACAAAGGCACCACAAAGCCACAAAGCCGTCTAGGGTTCCAAGAACCCAAGAGTAATAAGCTCACAAACTTTCACTTACTCGAATCTCCGGGGAGAACTCAAACCGATGCAACTTATGCAATGGCAAGAGCACACAAGGTGCTCAAATCCTTCTCACTCAAATCCTACCAAAGCAACTAATGCTATGGAGAGATATGAGAGGAAGAACAAAGGAAATCCACAAAGAACTCCAAGATCTAGATTGACTATGTTCCCCTCACTTAGAGGAGAGATGGATTGGTAGAAATATAGATCTAGATCTCCTCTCCCTTTTCCCTCAAAAATATCCAAGAATCATGGGGGGAATGGAGGAGGAAGGGCAAGCTTGCAAAGTCAACAATGGAGGAGAGAGAGGGCAAAAACGTGTGCAGCCCAAGGTGGAAGAAGGGGTATTTATACCCCCCCACGAAATATGGCCGTTGCAGACTTGGAGGGGCGGATTATCCGGCCAAAATATGGCCGGAATATCCGGCTGGCCGGATTATCCGGCCCCCAGGCCGGATTATCCGACCCTATGCTGGGTGACGCCAACTCAGGTCCTTAGCAGAAACTCCGAAACGAAATTTTCGCCCCCTGGCCGGAATATCCGCCCCCCTTACTGGGTGACGCCGAGCAGAAACTGCAATACGAAAACGGTGATAACTTTTTCATCCGGACTCCGTTTTCGATGATCTTGGGCTCGTTGGAATCACCACAACGAGCTCTACAACTTCATCCATAGAAACATCATAGTCCAACAAGGGAGTATAAAACCAAATAATGAAATGTTTGACCTCTCTTAGAAGACAAACCGATAAAACCTCCAAACATCAAAAACGCAATAAGAGCTTCATGCGAAATCCGTTTTTGATGAGCTAGAGCTTGTCATGGAAATAACCACAAGCTCTAGAACCTCACATGGATAAAACTCAAATAAGAACCAAGAAAGAAGATGCCAAGTATGCAAAGGTTTGAGCTCTCTCCGAACGATACAATTAAGTTACTCACTCGAGAGCCCCTCTTGATAGTACGGCTACCGATCCTATAACCCGGTCTCACAACTAACACCATGAGACCGGTAAGAAAGAAACCCTAACACTATCATACCTTTGCCTTGAGCATTCCACTTGAGGTGGATAATGACGATCTTGATCTTCTCAAGTTGGACCACCTTTCTTGATTGAGCTTGCTTGGTGAAGTCTTGCGGATTGCTCCCCCATACTCCACTATGGAAGAGACTCTCTTTAAGCATATCTTCACATATCCATAAACACAATATAGATGGCAAGCTTCAAGCATATGTTCTCTTCTAGTTGCTCATCTTGAACTTGCGCTTTGACTTAATCAATCCTCTAATCAATTCTTCTTTCTCCATAATGATGGTGTCTTGAGGATACACATGAGAGCTCACTCAATCTTATTCTTCAAGCCACACTTGACATAAGCTCAACTCCCTTAAGACCAATCTTTGGATCAATTCTTGAATAGCACCTTGGTTAACACATAATCTTCTTCTTACAACCTTGACTCCAACAAATGGTTCAAGCATTGTCTATGGACAAGTCCTACACATATAACTCAATGCAACCATTAGTCCATAGGGATTGTCATTAATTACCAAAACCACACATGGGGCTCAATATGATCTTTCATTATTGCCATGAGCTTTGTTGAAAACCTCTAGCTAGGAACGATAGATTTTGTTTTCAAAATTCAAAATAGAATTTGGGAACTTGGTTCCAATTTCAACAAAACTTTTGTTTAAAAGCTAGTGAAGTTGACCAAGAGTTAGAATGCGAGATGCACCAAACCAAATACAAGGTAATGATTGGGTGCGACATGGATTGGCCCCCATGACGACTACTCATATTGTTCGCTCTTGATATGAGGAATGGTTAATCTAGAGAGACATACCTACATGAGAGATGACGTCGTTAAACCATAACCTTAGGAGGATAATATATTACATCCCTTATAGTGAGCCAGTGTGGCCAAAACGTAGGAATGCGGTGAGGATGTTTTGGTATTTGAACGGCTACACGAATCAGAAACGTGTTGCTCAGTGGGCTTTGAATACGAAGACTGTTCAGTTTCGGCTGCTGCCTGTTTGATTTACCTTCCCGACCCTTCGTTTCGACTCCCCACGTGGCCTGTTCAGCTACCTCCTTGAGCCTATAAAAGAGAGGTCACTCCTCTCCAGAGAGTCACAACAGAGACAACCACCACTACCTATGAGATTTCTTCCTGGTTTCAAAGCTTTACGCCACCGAAGTCTACCCCATCCCGACCTGCGATGTTATGAGGCAACTCTCCAAATCCCTGAAACTACTTTCCTGCCCATGAGAACTTCGTTAGATCCCTTTTTCTTGCAAGGGAGTTCACCTTCGAGATATGATCAAGTTGCCCAGCGCCTTCCGATGACTATGAAGATGGTTGCGAAAGGAATTCTTAAAGACCATTTGGTACTAGTGACAGATAGCATGATGAGCACCGGTATCAAGAAAAGATTCAACAATGCTGGTTATAAGGCGACCTTCCATCCCTTAAAGGTGCAAGTATCTCTTACAGAGTCCACCTTGTTTACCCCTATGAAATGCATGAGAAGACTGCAGAGAGATGCCATCCTGATTCATTAGGATGTGTGGTCTCATCATGTTCGTGGGGAAAGCATGCAGTACTTGGCACTGAGTCATCTTTTGAGATTCTGTAACGAAAATCAGCTAAAAAGCAACAAGGAGTATGGTGATGACCTATATGGATTCTTGGCCTTGGTGAGGACCAACCAAGAAAAGGCTAGATACACATTCTTGGAAGAAGTAGACTACCTTATTGATGACAACGCGATGGATGATATCTGCTTATCACCAGAATTGGATGGAACCCTTGGTATGCCCACTTCTGAACATAGTTGTGAACATCAAAATTTCTGAGAAGTGCGATTCAGGGAAAATAGCACAACAGTGAATACAAGCTAGGAACAAAATGCAAGTGCCTAAGGAAGCATCAAGATACCACCAAGAGAATTTTCTTTTAAGGGTGGTAGCACCCTAGTTCCATTCGAATCAATAAACTTTTTAGCCTTTCTCCAATCTCGAGGACGAGATTTCTTTTAAGGGTGGTAGTCTGTAACATCCCAAGATTTTATCAAATTTTGGGGGGATTTTTTTTGCTTTTGTTTTGCTTGAGATGATTGGAAATTCACTGGGATTTAAAACTTTTTGAGATTTTTTTTTTAAAAAGCTCTATTATAAAAACTAATTTTAAACTTTCTATATTTTTCTTGAAGAACTTCTTTGAGAAAGATGAAGTATCAAAATACTATTTTCCATTCTTTTTACAAACCTATGCAAGCTACTTGCAAAGGATACCTCCTAAAATGATTCTCTTGTCTCAAAGGCTTGCATTGCAAAAGGTGATTTGAAAACAATTTGTAAATAATATTTTATAAAGTGTTATCCTCTTATTTTAAAGGGATTTTTTTTAAATCCTAATTCAACATACTAGTCATTAACCCGTGCACCTGCACGGGCTAGCAAATCTTAGATGTGATTTAAAAATATTAAATTTTATGATATAACGTAAAATAATATAAATATTGTTAAGTGCTTTAAAAGTATGTTTTTCAAAAGATTAAGACTGCAATCCATAGTAGTTTTTTCTATCAATTGGAGGTCAAATAGAAGTAACGTTATTATACTTTTTCTTCTTCTCAATAGACCTTAGCGAGTGCTCTAGATTAGACATTACAGAATGCCCATTTTGCAACAAACTGATGGAATTGTAATTATCAAGTCACCGTCTTGTTTAGTTGTGACTCAAGAGTACAAATCATACATTTCTTTGGTATAACATTCATGTTGGAATTTGTCATAGTCAGGTAAGTTGCTTTTGTGAGTCATCATGAATTTAAAATTATGGTCATTAATGTGCTTTTATGTGCTAATAGATAAGGATATACTCATTTCATTCGTAAATAAGTAACTTCTTAAGAAACATGCGGCTAAACATTTCTATCATTGATGAGAAAATATGGTTATATTGGTAATTTCAAGATAGTGCAATTGGATTCTTATTTGAAAAATCAGAAATTAACACTAATATTATCTATCTATCTATCTATCTACCTATGGAGACAATATCCACTTCTATAATTCATAAGAGAAAGAAGTTTCATAATACAGATTTAGTGATTTTGCTTGCCACTAAAAGGCTTCAAGCTTATTTTGTTTTAACATTTCAAATAACAATTTCACTAAAGGGAAGCATACTTATTAGCATGAAAGTGAATAATATCAGATCAAACCCTATTTCCATGGATTGTCTATACATATGTATGACTACAATATATGTAACAACAGAGAGTAATTATTAGTATGAAGTTGAATAATATCTGATCATCGGGAAATGCATATTTGATCTAGGGTGCATATGCTCCCTTTATTCAAAAAATATATTTGAAAATGTCAAACAAATTTGAACAAAAATTTCGCGTGTACATCTCGACAGACTACATACGCATGACCAAGTTTCGTGGTAAATTGATATTTGTAGTGTTGTGAGTAAAAAAGACAAAAAAAGTCTCGTGCAAACCCTTATTTTATCATCAATTTTTGTCTTTTTTGCCTAGCCCACGGGAGGAGTCGGATTTTCGTGAAACAACTTGGCTCATGCATAGATTGTGAAGATGTACATGCAATATTTTTTTTCAAATTTTTTTGATAGTTTAAAATATGTTTAAATTGCATATGAAATAAAGGGAGCATTTGCACCCTACAGCAAAAAAGCCTCTCCCCTGATCATCGATATTTACACGGACTGTCTCTACAAAGGTATGGATACGATACTATGTAAATATTTATTTCAAACACCATAAATAATGCATACCTACAGTACTGCAGAATGTTTTAATATCCAGAAATTGGTTGTGAGCGACAATCAGCAAACAACAATTAAACGATGAATTGTTACTGTACAATGGCCTAAAAGTATTATCTTTTGCGAACCTAAGTTTGTTGCATAGAAAATTAGGCAACAAAGACTATGCAATAACTGAAGAAACCATGGCATCGAGGTGGTATATCTTAGTGAAACTTTCCAGCTATGGATTTTAGCTTGGATGTAAATTCCTCTCTTGTGGTATCCATAGTCATTAGATGTACTCACCAGGCTATATGTACTTCGTAATCTAAAAAAAGGATTAGCTCTGCCTATGCAACATATTTCTAATTCACACAGGAAAGAGGCGAGCATACCTGCGTTAGCTTCGAGTTAGTCGGCAGCAGAGCCGACCATGCAGTTGTACGTGATCAATGCTGCGACAGATGCCTGCGCAAGCTTATGTACTCCAACAATTTGCATAAAAAATTCATCAAGCGTTTGGTGTGCCCTGATAATGGAACCTTAATTGAATATGTGATTAAACTCTCTAGTAATCAAATTTTCTCTCTAATAACCAAATTTCCAATCTGCACATAATTGAACTTGATGTATGAATAAACCATGGCATCGAGGTGGTATATCTTAGTGAAACTTTCCAGCTATGGATTTTAGCTTGGATGTAAATTCCTCTCTTGTGGTATCCATAGTCATTAGATGTACTCACCAGGCTATATGTACTTCGTAATCTAAAAAAAGGATTAGCTCTGCCTATGCAACATATTTCTAATTCACACAGGAAAGAGGCGAGCATACCTGCGTTAGCTTCGAGTTAGTCGGCAGCAGAGCCGACCATGCAGTTGTACGTGATCAATGCTGCGACGGATGCCTGCGCAAGCTTATGTACTCCAACAATTTGCATAAAAAATTCATCAAGCGTTTGGTGTGCCCTGATAATGGAACCTTAATTGAATATGTGATTAAACTCTCTAGTAATCAAATTTTCTCTCTAATAACCAAATTTCCAATCTGCACATAATTGAACTTGATGTATGACGGAGTGATTTTTTTCCTATTTGGGTTTTAATTGGTAGGTCTTCATACTTCAGCTTCAGCAAAGTGCAAAATATAAGGCAATGGGTTAGCAGAAGCTGGACGTCGGCCTCCTAGTGAAATTGGTGTGAACGAAGGCAAACTCACCTGGGGATATGTATATTAAAATTGCACGAATACATGGAATACATGAGATCTTTACGTGCTAGCATATCAAGCTTGATCTGTGGCAAAAATATGCACAGAATTAGATCAGTACGGGACAATATATACTACTGTAATAAAAATCTGGCTTGCAATGTAGATATAGAGATACCGATCAGCCACAACAAGTTTGGAGTGCTGGCTATCGTTACTGCCAAGTCGTTTGACGCTCCGCTGACTTGGTGGTAGGCTCGTAGCGTGGGCCGTGTGGCCAGGCAAGCAAAATTACAGCGAGGTATGGAGACCTGCGTGAGATTATGAGAGCAAAATTACGGCGAGGTATGGAGACATGCGTGAGATTATGAGAGGAGGAAGGCGGAGGTACTTTGCCAGTTTGCCGCAGGAGGCACTCGAGGCTAGCTCAGAGAAAGTTGGAGAGGCGGCGACTCGTGGTAGAGATATCTTTGGCTCGCCCAGATCCATCGTGCCTGCGACTCGTGGAAGAGTTCGGTATAAACACGGTGGGTGGGACATCCAGCGAGGATACCTCAGAATTTTCATCGGATGGCTATCAGTAAATTACGGGAGGAGATCGGATGGATAAAAAACTTAGTTTTGAGGATTAACGTGGTGCCTCGTATGGTGCCTCTAATTAGTAAATATAAGATTGCTTTATGCAAAAAAAAAGCTTGTTGGCCAATTTTAAAAATGATCTTCATGAAAATGATTTTGTCCATGAAAAATGTCCCATTACTGTTTTAAAATGTATTGTTGAATTTTACAAAAATTTAGAAATTTGTTTGAATGCATTTGGGGCTCAAATGATAGAGTTATGAAACAAAACATAAAACAGAAAATTAGAAAAAGAAACAGAACAAAAAAAAAATAAGAAAAGGGTAGCCACTGGGCCGACCCGGTCAGAACCAGCCCAGTAACCCCCAGACCAGCCCAGCAACCCTTCCTCCCTCTTTCTTTCTCTTTTTCTTTTCTTCCGAGCTGACAGATGGGACCGCCCTGTCAGATTCTTCCTCCCCTAATTTCTCTCCCGTTCTCTCTCTCTACTATGGAAACTCCCGGCGATTACTCCGCCCTGGTAACGCCTCGGCTCATTTAAACCCTACCCCCATCAAGCCCCTAGACTCCACTCTCTTTCCCCTCCTCTGATTTCACGAAACCGCCGCTAGGGTAAGCGCTATTTCTCGCCGGAGTCTGCAGATACCCGTGGCGTCCATCGTCTATTCCGGCATGGCTAGGTGACCCCGTGTCTTCTCTCTGGTCTCCCTCCCTAATCTCTCCTTTGCGCACCTCCTGACGCCCTCCTCTGGTTCCAATCTGCAAGGCATCGACACCCACGTTCGTGACCGAGGCCGCCCCGTCTCCAGCCGCCACTCGCCATCGCTGCAGGACGCGTCCGTCGTCACCGACCAAACTTTCGAACTCGCCATCCATTCCTGCATGACGTATGCTACTCCACCACCTCCGACGATCACCAGAGCGACCTCGCCGTCGTCTGTCAGTGCCGCAAGTCGCTGGAGTTGGACTCGCCGGTGAGCCACCCTCCCAGATCCATTCTCACCCGTTGGATCTAGATCCAATGACCTAGAAATGAGCACTTATCTGAAAGGGTATAAACAGATCTAGTCCATCCATATCTCATTAGATCCAACGCTCCATGATGGTGATCCTAACGAACCGGTACGGGCCTATCAGGATCTGACACATGTCAGCTTCTGGTTAAAACGAAATTTAAAATAGAATTATGAATCAGATTTGATCCCAATCTTGCAAAATCCATATCTTTTGATCTATGAGTCCAAATTTAACAAATAATATACCGTTGGAATCCTTAGGAAATATAGAATCCAGTAGTACAATAAAACTTCATATTTTATGGGTTCAATTTGAAACTATTTTCGAATTGGAATCAAACTCTCTGTTAGCATGTTTAATTCATATCTTTAGATCCAAGTGTCCAAAAATTACAAATTTGTAGTCTCTGGAATCCTCTCAGCTTGTAGAACATCATAGGATCAAGAAAATCCAAATTTGATACGTGCACACACTTTGTGCATTCAAATTTGTCCAAATCACTATTCTGATCACAAATTGAATTCTACAACTGATTTTGGAGTGAAACCACTTGCAGTAGCTTTGTGTTACTGTCACCTATCCAGTAGCATCACTATCCAAAATTATGGAAACCCTTTGCAATTATTCAAATTCAAATATGAGAATTTGAGTAATTCCATTATAGAGTTAAGTCTATAATTCTTTTCAATATAAGTCCTTCTACAAAAGTGAATCTTATGAACATACCTATCTAACTCTATCATGTTTCATCTTGATCATCACCCAATCTTACTCTCATGAGCTTAATTCATAATACTCAAGTTACACCTGGGTAAATTGAGTAATTCATTGTATCTCAATTGTTTCCACTTTGCCAATGTGGTGATAAACCCTACCCTGTTTGCACACATGTCCTAAATCATCCAAACACATTATCAACCTTGATCCAAAACCAAAATTAGTTGAATGGTTCAAACAAGAATTTAAAACTTGACCTAGCCATATCTTCAACAATCAACCCTAGTTAAAGTTAATCCTTTTGTCCAAGCCAATCTTGCGACCAAGAAGCCACCATCATACTACATAACATCCAATCATATTCAACCCCAAGCCAACTTAATCCTGTTGGCCTATATTGAACTATTCAATCTACACATGAGTTAATTGAGTAATTCAATATATCACAAACTCCTACCCAAGCCTATGCGTAACATGTACTATTTTAAGTAAGTGTTATCACACTTTATTCAATAGTGTTATGTTGCATCATTCTAAACTCATGTGAATCTATTCACATATTTTGTCTGATTCGCATATGTACTCAAATTGCAATTGTGCTACTTGAGTAGAATATGAATTCATCTCAAAACTTAGGTTCTATTAATGTGGAGTTGTTATAACCTGTACCATAGTATGTGTTATACACCATGTTGATCAATGAACCATTTGAGCCATGTTCTCAAATATCAATCATTCATACCCAATCCAATGCCTACTTAATCTTGTCTCTATGTATTGAACTATTCAATCTGCAAATGAGTTGATTGAGTAACTCAATACTTCATGAATCTTTACCCAATGTCTAAGTGTTATACATACTATTTAAGAGTAACTGTTGTCACATTTGCTCAATAGTATGGTTGTGCACCATTTGACACTCGTGTGATGTAGTTCACATGAGTTATTCCAAGTTTCATTTATGCTTTGATAAAGCATAAAAACTTCATCAATTATATATTGCCTAGTCCAATTCTCTCTCAAATCACATTGATCTTTCCCAACTAAGCTCTCAAATTCATATCTCACAAATCATGATCCTTGCCATATCCTTCTTGTCATAACATCTCAATAAATCCAAATTATTAAACAAATACTTTTCAATTGTTTGATTTGTTTGATTGTGTTTGTATGGTATGTTTATGTTATTTTATTTCTGTGCTATAGTTTGTGTGAAGAGCTATGTGCCTAGTTGAGAGAAGTGAAACATCGTGATCTTCAAAAAGGCAAGTGACACACATATCACCTACCTATTTTACTACTGCATTAGTGTGTTTCAGTAGCATGCATGATAGGTGAAATGTTCAACTGTTTTATCAAATGCTTAGATCCTAGTAGTGTGTAGCTATCCTCAAACCCCACCTGTTAGGATGCTAAATACTTTGAAAAAATATTGATGCCATGCTTTGATCACTTGATAAAAGTGTTTTGCGAACAAATTAAGAACTTCAACTAAAATGAAACACCTGGGTGGATTGGTTTGATAAGAAGCGGCGAAGTAGGTGGGTTCTGGGACACATGCCTCGTCGAGAGGATGTGGGTTCAGAATGTCGCTCGGGATGGCCACCCAGGAAGAAAGAGGTTACTATGTCTTCCATGCTTAGAGTTCTTCCAGTGCAGCCTTATGACATTATGGGCTCTGTCTTGACTGATTAGATGTGAGGGTGCAACTTGTGTGCAATAAGTGGCTGGTAGTTGAATTGTAGGTTGGGAACGGAGCTTGCCAGTTAGTTGCCCTCTCCTTCTAAAAGGTCTCGTCTCATTTTATGTATGGGCATAAAATGAGTCGTAAGGTGAAAGTGCACAACCCTTGCAAGGTGTCAAAACTAATCGATTAGCCGAATCCTCGGAATGGACAATTGAGTCTCTAGACATGGAATGTATGGAAGAATCTCATCACCATTTCTGAATGCTTTAAAACTTGTCTAGCAACAATCAGGAGAAGGCTCAGGGCCATGCACTCCGAGGGGTGGTGGTTTCTGTACTTCAAAACTATGTTGAGTTTCGCCCAGAAACTACATACCGGCCAGTATGTAATGTATGGGGGATGTCTTGACCCTTGAAAAATAAAATTTTGAAAGAAAGTTTTAAAAGGGATTTTAGGATAAAATTGGCTTTATGCAAATCAGCCTATGAGATCCACCAGCCAAATGTCATGTAGTATAGTCTTTCCACAAAATGCCACCAAATATGTGTCATTTGCCAGTACATCATTGTACTGACCCCTCTGGGGCTGCATATTCAAACGTGCAGGTTTTATTTCGAGTAAGGAACCAGGAGTAGGATCTCGAGCTTACATTCCAACATGTCTGCCTGTGGGACTTGATGAAGATGGAAGCTCACTGCAACAATGCTTTATGCTGTGTACTCGTAAGGTTGAAGACCTATGTAACTGGATTTACGTTGTAATATTGATGCTATTGCAATGATTACTATATTTTGTACTATGGTGCTATCTACTGATCCAGGGAATGGCACAGATACACAGGAGTTCTGCCTTTAGCAAAAGGCAGGGCGCTACACAAGATATCAATCACACAAATCAAAGTTAAGGGACACAAGGGAACCCAAGACACAAGGGCCCTCAAGCAAATGAGAGGGGAAAGTAAATCGCTTCGGTGAGGATGTAGATCAAGGCCTTCTCCTTCGATTCTCCAAAGATCAAGAGCTTTGGTGGGTTGAGGGAGGAGATCTTGTGATTTTGGTGGCTCCAAATGAGGTGTTCTTCTTGTGCAGGACGAGCAGCTTGAGGTGGAAGAAGGGGAGTGGTATTTATAGCCCCTCCCAAAATGTAGCCGTTGCTGTCTTGGAGGGGCAGATTATCCAGCCAAAGTATGGCCGGATTATCCGGCCAGCCGGAATATCCGGCCCGGAATGAAATCTCCGGGCCAAAAATCCGCCCCGGTTACTGGGTGACGCCGATCTTGGTCCTTAGCCGATTTTCTAGAACTTCGAAGGGGGGGCGGATTATCCAGGCCCTGGCCGGATTATCTGGCCCCGTATCTGGGTGACACCGAGCTAAGTCCTTAGCCGTTTTTCCGAACCTCGCAGGGGGGCGGATTATCCGGCCTCTGGCTGGATTATCCGGCGCCGTATCTGGGTGACGCCGAGCTAAGTCCTTAGCCATTTTTCCGAAGTCTCGAGAGGGGGGCAGATTATCCTGCCCCTGGCCGGATTATCCGGCCTGATTCCAGGGAGACGCCACCCTAGAGACTTAGCCAATTCTTGAGCTGAAAAACCTGCACCACTTAACACACACTTAAACTCCTAATGTTGTTATCTAACACACAAAACATGAGGGATACAAAGTATGCACTTTCAGATTACAAATATAAAGCACGGGAGTAGCATAATATCTGAATAATAGCATCTACCAATTCAACTAGATACAAAGCTCACGATCACATAAAGATCACATCATGGGAGAGAGAGGTGAACCACATAGCTACCGGTAGAGCCCTCAGCCCCGGGGGAGAACTACTCCCTCCTCATCATAGGAGACAGCAACGGCGATGGAGATGGCGGTGAGGTCGATGGAGACATCGGAGACGGCGATGGAGACCGATGGAGATGGCTCCGGGGGCACTTCCCCGTCCCGACAGGGTGCCGGAACAGAGACTTATGTCCCCCAAAATTTGTCTTCGACGGCGGCGGCGCTGCGGAACTGTTTTGGAAAAAACGCTGATTGTTTTAGGATTTTCCGTCGGGAGGCTTCTTATAGGCGAAGGGGCGTCGCCAGGAGGTGGACCAGGCGGGCTCACCATGGGTGGGCGCGGCCAGGGGCTGGGCCGTGCCCCCTGTGGTGTGGCCAACCTCTGGCCCCCCTCCGGCTCTCGGTCGGTCTTCGTCCTTCGTCCGGGAAAAATAGGAGTTTCTGAACTTGTTTCGTCCAATTCCGAGAATATTTCTATGTAGCTTTTCTAAAACACAAAAACAGCAAAAAACAGGGAACTGACACTGTGGCATCTTGTCAATAGGTTAGTTCCAGAAATCGTATAAAAACGCCACGAAGTGTAACGAAACACAAGGCAAATGGTGTAAAAACAAGCATGGAGCATCAAAAATTATAGATACGTTTGAGATGTATCAAGCATCCCTAAGGTTAACTCCTGCTCGTCCTCGAGTAGGTAAGTGATAACAAAAGAATAAGTTTTGAGGTGGCATGCACCATCACAATCTTGATCATCTATGTAAGCATTGAGTGCTGGGATCAAAAGAACTTAAAACATGGGCACGAAAGACATAATCTTGATAGAAGAAACTTAGCAACCATGTTATAACATGAAAAAGAACACAAATGAAAGATCATGAAAAATGAAACAATGAAAGTCAAACGTGTGTTCAAATCATATGGAAAAACATAGCAAATGGTTTTCAGCTTGTCCTTCATGGAATAGCAAAACATAAATGCATAGGACACCTTCAAGTTTAAGAGGGCGACTAGATACAAATAATTTAAGAACAAGTAAAACCAAAATCATGAATCAATCAATGATAAACTTTGGGACTATGCACATTAAACTCAGAATGACAACTATGCTCTCTTAGACGGTGCATAAAGGTAGAAGGTGGAGACTCAACATAAAAGTAAAAGAAAGGCCCTTCATAGAGGGAAGCAGTGATTAAACATGTGCTAGAGCTTTTCATTTGTAAAACAGAGAGATAAAAGTTGGTTTTGAGAGGTGGTTGTCTTTGTCAACGACTGGCAATGGGGTTCTTACTATCTTCTATACAAAAATGAAGCAAGTTTTTGAGAGAGAGATTGGCACTTTTGTGCTCTTTTATAAAGCTTGGCACTCCTCCCCACCTTTTTTCCTTTCTCAAACCATGGCTAACCGATTCCATCGGGTGCCCACAAACATTCACATACCATGGAGGAGTGCCTTTTTTTCTTTTCTTTTTTTCTTTTTTCTTTTCTTTTTTGGAATAAACAATATGGAAGATAGCAAATCCGACCACTACGTCCCCATGAACTGAAAACAGTGTCACAAAACGAGAAGTATTTTGAAGGTTTTTTGAAAGGTAGCACATGAAAATTTACTTGGAGTGGCTTACAAATACCATGCATAGGAATTTATAGTGGACAAAATGGAACAACTTGGTTTTTGGGAGTTGGATGCACGAGTAGAGCTCATACTCAGTACAAAATGAGGGCTAGCAAAAGACTGGGAGCGACCAACTAAGAGAGCAATAACGGCCATAATCATGCATAGCGACAAAACATCATTAAGAGAAGCAGAAAATGGCATCAAAAGTCAAAAACTAAATGATCATAAAGGCTTATGGCGATTTTGTATGAGTCAAACATGTTGTAAGCATGCGCCAAGTCAACCCAAATAAAGCATCAAGGAGAAAACCAAATTAATGCTTCCAAATAATAAAAACAACGCATGATTTTTTTCAAAGGCTCATTAAGAAATCTCAGTCATTTGAGACAAGTCATGCTACAGCAAAACCACTAAGCATAATATCAAAACGACATCAAGCACGACATGCAAAAGTCTAAGTCACAGTCTAAACAAGCTCCTTTTTGTACCACTTTTTTTGCATGAAACTTTTTTCTCTTTTCCAACACCATTCAAACCTTTTTGAAACCACTCTTTTGATGAATACCAACATAGACCAGAGGTCCAAATACACCTTGATGCAAAGATAAAACAAGATCTGAACAAAAATCAAGGCGAAAAACGAAAGCTAAACGCAGTAGCAGAAAAAGAGAACACTCGTTGAACAATACGAGTGAAAACTAGAGTGTTCTTGGCAATGAAAAACGAAGTATGTCTCCCTCCAAACCAACATGATATGATCCAACCATTTATTGCAGCAAGCAAAGCAAAAAGAAAAACTGAAAGAAAAAACAACTGACGCTCCAAGAAAAATGCATAATGCATGAAGCAATAAAAATATAGTGTCTTGAAAGGTGACCTGATTTTTGCCAATGAAGAAGGGGTGCCTCGGGGACATCCCCAAGTTTTGATGCTTGTACCTCTTGGATATTTCTTGGGGTGCATGGGCATCCCCAAGCTTGAGCTTTTGTCCATTCTTCACCTCATCTCATCATTCTCCAATCCCTACACTTGAAAACTTCCTTCATACAAAACTTCATACAATTCTATTAGCAACGTTAGCATAAACATAATAGTGAATCAACCCTTTTTGGTTCAGTTTCAAACTCAAAACCACAACATATAAAGCATATACTACTGTAGAAACTTCCCCAAAAGTTTCATGATCAAAAGAACTCAAAAAGAAAGCGATCGAGAAGCAAACACAAATAGTGGCAGAAATCTGTCAAAACAGAACAGCTGACAAAGGTCGATTTTTTCGAGGACCTTATGTTGCTAAAATCGAAAATTGCAAAACTAATGAAAGTTTGGATATAACCTGGGGCATATTCACAAGAAATCGCAGGTCAAAAAGATAATCTTAGAATTTTCACGAATTTTTACGGTGCAGCACCAAAATCTGTTTCAGGACAACAACTTCCCCAAAGCTTACCTCCCTCACATTAGAGGTTTCTCTTGGCACAACAACGAAATAAAAAGGATAAGGAGAGGTTATTACAGAGGTAATAACTTCCAAGACTCAAATAAAAGTAAAAGTAATGAAAATGAAACAATGGGTTATCTCCCAAGAGTGCTTTTCTTTAACGCCTTTGAGCTAGGCGAAGTAGTTTGCAAAGATTCTCATGTAGGCGCCATAAAAGAGCTTAAGGCAAAGGCGCTATATAAGAACTTGAAGCAAGAGAGAGCATCAAAAAGCAAATATGAAACACATTTAAATCTAAACCACTTCCTATAAAAAATAGTCTTGTAAAGAGACAAGTCATGAAAGCGCAAAGCAAAAAGCATAGGAAGGCAAAACAAGTACAACTTCAAAAATTCCAACAAAAAGAGGGGAAACTCAATATTGTTAAGGTCCATCAAACCATGTTTCCCTCTCTCATAGTAACCTTCAGTAGCATCATGAATAGAACTAACATAACTATCACATAAGACATCCTTATCATGAGCCACCTGCATAAAAGAATTAATACTCCCCACATGAACACAATTCTTAGCAATCTTTGTAGGAGAAAAGTCAACAGAATAATTATTCTCATCACCATAATCATCAAAAACAGGAGGCATATTGTAATCATAACTAATTTTCTCCTCAAAAGTAGGTGAACTGAAAGTATTATACTCATCATCGTAACCATCATAAACTAGAGGTTTAGTATCATCATAAGCTATAGAATGGCTATCTTGCAAAGCATATTCATCAAACATATCATCATAGGAAGCAACATGGATAGTACTAATGGTGCAACAATTATTAACCTCATAATTTTTAGAATCGGTACCAAAAAGATTTTCAATATCAAAAGTAGAGTGATTTTCCCAATCATGATCACTAACATAGGTAACATGCATAAGAACATCATCAAGATCAGAATTATCATAATCTATAATAGGAGCAACATGCTTAGGGGAAGATACCGTTCCTCTCTCCTTTTACTCCTCTTCTTCTTCTTCTTACTCTTCTTACTCTCTCCTTTAGGAGGGAGAGACTTGAAAGGCATCTTCTCCACATAATTTGGTTTAATGACAGAAACAACAGAAGAAACTTTGGAGGATTCCTCCTCTCTATTAATAAGATGGAAACATCTATTAGTCCTATCATAGCTTGGCAAAACATCATGTTTTATAACATTTTGTATGTAAGTATTTGTGAGGCAATCTTTAACACAATAAAGACGACAACCCTGCAGGATGCTAATATTTTTAAAAATGCTCATATCTACCAAAGAAGTTTTTCTACATAACTCTTCACACCCCCAAAACAAAGTAAGCTCATCATGCTGATTGAGAGTGATCTTGTCATCACAATACAAACTTGCGGTACTCATTCGATTAGAAAGGCCACTATTATGGCCTGAGCATTAAAAATTAAAATGACCCTTGTCATCGCAAAGTTCACAAATAAAATGATAAAGCTCACAAACCTTTTTACCAAGCTCATCTAGAGCCTTATCCCACATTCAGGTTTCTTCATTCCTATGGTGAATACAATAATCTTCTTTGTCGTGACTCTGTTCACAAGGTCTAAGTATTCCACAAAAATTAACATGCTTATAAGAAGTAGTACTTTCAGAGGTTCGAGCATGTTTATTGCAATCATCAACAACAATATCACTTTCTATGCAAGTGTCTTTAAAAGGTTCATTATACACGTCCCCATTTCCCTTAGGAACATTAATATGGGAAACAAAGGCTCTAAAGCAATTAACCATAATTTGGAGATCAAGACCATATTTAGCACTAAGCTCTTGAAAATCAGCAGTTTGAGTAAAAGACTTAATATAATCATACTCATAATTTATACCTGATCCTTTACCTTTGTCGCTATCCCAATCTTCAATATTGTTTTGAATTGCTTCAAGAAGATTCCACTTGACGTCAACATCCTTGCTTGTGAAAGAGCCATCAAAGCATGTATCTAGATAGTCCTTGTAATATCCTGAAAGCCTTGCATAAAAATTATTAATAACAATATTACGGGGAAGATCATGAATGGGACATTTAAGCATTAGTGACTTCAATCTTCCCCACGCTTGGGCAATGCTTTCTCCCTCATGCGGATGAAAATTATAAATATAATTCCTATCCTTATAAACCTCACTAGAAGGATAGAATTTAGAATAAAAGAGAGGTACAATTTCCTCCCAGTCGACAGGTCGGCCATCCTTCAGGGTTTTATACCATTCCGCAGCTCTGCCCTTCAGTGATAAAGAAAATAGCTTACTCTTAACTTGGTTCATTGAAATACCTGCACACTTAAACAACTCGCATAATTCATGTATAAAGAGCAAATGATCACCAGGATGGACAGTTCCATCTCCTAAATAGCAGTTATTCATAGCACGTTCAACAAATTTCATAGGTATTTTAAAAGGATGAGGAGCACAAGCATCATAAGAACTATCACATATGGGAGATAAAATATCATCAGAGCAAATTTTCTCCACTAAAGCTGGGGAACTAAAAATATCATGCTTAATAAAACCAGCTTCCCCAAGCTTAGACTTTTCTATAGCATTAGCAATAACGGTGTTCAAAGCATTCATACCAACAACACTATTAGCATGCAAATTAAGCTCCAAAGGTTTTTCAATTTTCTCTTCAAACACTTCATATCCTAACATAGGAAAAATACTATAGAACTCTTTGTTTTCCATTAAGCCTAACTAGTGAAAATAAAAACAAGAAACAAAAAGATATAACTGCAGAATCTAAAGAAAATAACTTCGAGCACTCACCAGCAACTAAAAGACTTAGAAACCAAAGAATGTGAGTACCTTTTACCTTACCTCTCCGGCAATGGCGCCAGAAAAGAGCTTGATGTCTACGCACGTGTCTGTTCTTGTAGACAGTGTTGGGCCTCCAAGTGCAGAGGTTTGTAGAGCAGCATCAAGTTTCCCTTAAGTGGATCACCCAAGGTTTATCGAACTTAGGGAGGAAGAGGTCAAAGCTATCCCTCTCAAACAACCCTGCAATTACGATACAGAAAGTCTCTTGTGTCCCCAACACACCCAATACACTTGTCAGATGTATAGGTGCACTAGTTCGGCGAAGAGATAGTGAAATACAAGTAGTAGTGATGATTATAAGTAGTAAATGTAATCTGAAATGAATATTGCTGCGAGCAAACATGTAACAAAACTGAAAGGAAACGGTGTACAATGCTTGGAAACAAGGCCTAGGGATCATACTTTCACTAGTGGACACACTCTCAACAAATATAACATAATTGAACCAATAGATACTAACATCAATATGCCACTCTAAATAATTCTCCAATGGAAAACGAACACTAATCATGCGTAGGGCTACAAAGCACTCCTCAAAGTTCATATTTCCCCAAACTAGATTGTCCCACACTGTCACCGTGAATGCACTAGATGGTTCCAACAAACACCAACAATTCATAGAGACATTAACCAAAAAGACACACATGATGCGCACACTGTCACCTTCACATCATGATACAAGGTGTCTCCGGAGATTACAAATATAAAGCACGTGAGTAGCATAATATCTGAATAATAGCATCTACCAATTCAACTAGATACAAAGCTCACGATCACATAAAGATCACATCATGGGAGAGAGAGGTGAACCACATAGCTACCGGTAGAGCCCTCAGCCCCGGGGGAGAACTACTCCCTCCTCATCATAGGAGACAGCAATGGCGATGGAGATGGCGGTGAGGTCGATGGAGACGGCGGAGACAGCGATGGAGACCGATGGAGATGGCTCCGGGGGCACTTCCCCATCCCGGCAGGGTGCCGGAACAGAGACTTCTGTCCCCCGAAATTTGTCTTCGACGGCGGCGGCGCTGTGGAACTGTTCTGGGAAAAACGCCGATTGTTTTAGGGTTTTCCGTCGGGAGGCTTCTTATAGGCGAAGGGGCGTCATCAGGAGGTGGACCAGGCAGGCTCACCATGGGTGGGCGCGGCTAGGGGCTGGGCCGTACCCCCCTGTGGTGTGGCCAGCCTCTGGCCCCCCTCTGGCTCTTGTTTGGTCTTCGTCCTTCGTCCGGGAAAAATAGGAGTTTCTAAACTTGTTTCGTCCAATTCCGAGAATATTTCCCGTGTAGCTTTTCTGAAATATAAAAATAGCAGAAAATAGTGAACTGGCACTGTGGCATCTTGTCAATAGGTTAGTTCCGAAAATCGCATAAAAACGCCACGAAGTGTAACGAAGCACAAGGCAAATGGTGTAAAAACAAGCATGGAACATCAAAAATTATAGATACGTTTGAGACGTATCAGTCACCCTAAATAACACGTGTCAAACACCATTAACTGGCAGGTCACGCTATTATTTTTTCTACCATGGTTGTAAATCCGTGGTAGATGACAGACCCTCCCAAAGGCCCGCTAAACTTTAAGCGGTCCAGCCCTCCTAAGGCCTGCTAAGGTTTGGTGGGTTGGTCCACATAAGGCTCCTAATATTATGAGGATCGACCCATTAACGATTACTAGGATAACCTATTAATAATTAGCGGGTTGTCCCATTAACAATTAGCAAGCCGACCCATGCTAATTAGCAGACTATCCCCTTAACAATTAGCAAGCCGGCCCATGCTAGTTAGCAGATCAACCCCTTAAATATTAGCGAGCTAGCTCATACTAATTAGCAGGTCGGTTCATACTGATTAGCAAGTCGACACATACTAATTATCGGGTTGGCCCATATTAATTTGTAGGCCAGCCTAACAAAGCCCATAACAATCATGAGGTCTGCCCATCAGTATATGCAGGCTAGTCCATTAAAAGCCAATATATTTTAGCGGGCATGTCCATAAAAAATCATGCTAATTAGCAGGCCGACCCATCAAAAACCTGCCACATTTAGTGTGTCGGCTCTTTACAATCCCATAACAGTTAGCAGGCCAAGGCAAAAAAATCCAATGACAATTAGCGAGCTGACCCAATGAAAGCCCATGAGAGTTAGCATGCTAGCCCATATAACAGATTTGCTTTCCTTACTTTTGAGCCTTTTGCTCGTATGTCTAGTAATTTGTAAGGCGGTCCATTTTGGTTCGTGTGGGCTCATATTATGATGGTGCGGGTATTTCAGCCAAGTGAATAATTACATAATATATGAAATTAAACTAATTATTACACAATGATGTAATTTTGTTGAGCTCAACATAGTTTACATGGCACATTTTTTGTTAGAATCTAAAGTCCAACATGCAATTAAAGAGATTTGCATCTTAAGAGCTTACAGAGGAAGATCTCGCTGCATCTTTACCAATTTCATGTCTCTTTTTGATGCACCATTAATGCTTTGGGTGCACGTGTCAAAATCGACCACATGTTTCCCATGTGCAGAGTTACTAGCGTTAGCGTGACATGACTCATTCTACCGCGTGGTAGTTTTGTTCTCTACCTCCCTCAAGGCTAGGCAACTGAATCACAGAAGTAGGAGGATGACCAACACTATTCTTTGCACTTTGTCATGTTACTTTCATCGAGTTGTTCCAAGGTTTCCGATCGTGTGCATGATTGAATGGGATAGAAGGCTTCCAAAACTCCGTCTCTTGAGAACCTATGCCGCTTGAGTGATGATAATGTTTTTCGGTAGAACATCTCGGCATGACTACTTGCTTCTGTTTGACTGCACCCATGATGATCTATTGACTACTTTTCCTATGGCGTATGACTGCATATGCCACCCTAGATACTCCCTCCATTCCAAAATATAAGATGTTTCATCCCATCATTGTCACACATGTATCTAGATTTTTTTTTTAAATTTGTATCTAGATGCTTTTTATATAGTATATAGGTTCACTTTTTTACTTCTAACCTACATACTAAAAAGTATCTACATACATACATGGCAATGATGGGCTAAAACATTTTATATTTTGGAACGGAGGGAATACATTTATAGTCAATCGATCATAAGGAAAGTAGTCAATCAAACATGGATGCCACCCTAGATATATTTATCTTGTGGTTTTGTGCATTTGACCATATACTGATATACTTGATACATTTTTTTAGTTTCTTGTATGTCACTTGATTTGGTAGTAATGTTGCCTAAACTCTAAGGCCATCATAAAATTTCTTAATATTCGAACACACTATATAGTGACACGTCCATGATTTGGCTACTAAAATATTCGGTGGAAAAGACTTTGAAGATTCACCTTCTTTATGTGACAAAAACGGAGAATCCACTCATCCACCGGGGATTCCGCTTATCTCCATGTTCTTGTTGTTCATTCTTTCAACACGCATACTGGTGACACCTATCTTTTGCTTATCTCCATCCCTGTCACCTACAGGCGATGGTGTCCTACCACGAGACGGACAGCTCCAATCAGTTCACGAGCCCGACCGTCGGATCCGCAGCCGTCGGATCGCCACCGTCGTCTCCGGCCCAATCGTTTTGTTTCCCGTAAACGGCAGCGCGGCGGGGCCGAGAAAGAAAGTCCTCCCAGCCAGAGCCAGGCATGTGTCTCAGGCGTCCTCTACGTGGCTCATCCCCCGCCTCGCATTCCGGCGCTCCACCGCCGCATGCAGCGCACACGCAGGCACAAACAAAAGCATCTCCCTCCCCCTCCCCACCGCGGCGATGCTGCCCTCCTAGACCGCTCCCAAATCCCCCGCTCAGACCCCCACACCAAGCTAGCGCTAGCCGCCGGCGCCGCTCACCAGGTGCCCTGGCCTCCCTCCGCCGCTGAATCCCAACCCATCCTCCTGCTCCTGCCCAGGTGGTGCGAGGTGCGCCGGCGCGTGCTGTTTTCCGAGGACCGACCGTGGCCGCGGGGAGCAAGCAATGCTGTGAGATGAGATGGTAGTGCCTCGCCGCCCCCAGAGGTCGGCTGTTGCATCAGCGATCACTACTCTGTACTTTTTATTTACCTGTGCTCGCTTTTCTCGCTGCGATGCTGTCCTTTTATGTTGTTTATTATTCCGCTTCGAGCTAAGCTTTTGATTTTCTATTAACGACAAATCGCACAACTTCGGTGTAGATGTGTACTTTTTTTACTAATTCGGGTAAGTAGTGTGTCGCCTTGTGTCATGATCCATGTACGTAGGAATTGAGTGAATTCGTTTGGGTTTCTAGGCTAGCCACACCCCAAGTTTGTTTGCAAGAGCCAACGATAAATAGCGGAATATTTGCAAATTTTATTTATTTGTTTTGGAAAATTATAGCTGTGCATCTAGTTCATTAAGCTGTGGTTTGGATTTCTAGTTCATTAGCTGTAGTTTTTTTTCCTAGCATGTAGAGTAGTTTTATTTCTTACAAACATCCTCTTATCTTTTAGTCTGCTGAAAGGCACATGGTGGTGGACATTCAGGTGCAGGTGTAAATGCAATCGAAACATCCGGCATGAGCCCCCTCTCCGAGCTGGTCTGGTCTCCGGATGATGGTCTCAGCATTAAAATCGCAGCGTCCAGCCTAAGCACAAGGAAAGCCTCTCTTCGCTGGAATGCAGATACTCTGAACATAGTGATATCTTCGCCTCAACAAAGTGGTGGCGGCGGCGGTGCGAAGAGTGCTGATAACGTAGATGCCACCGTAAGGGATGCAGCAGATATGCCATCGCAACTACGAACCCGGAGTGACAGCTCAGTGAGAGTATCCATGGCTAGCCCAAATAGAACACGAAACCTTGATGCGCAACAGTGTACTTCTATAAGATCACAGGAACAAGATTCAAGTAAGTTTAAGAGATACAAGTGTAGTTCAGACACGGTTGATGCTTGAATTTTAGCTTAGAGATCTTCATGTAGCAACAATTGTTGGTCTACTTAGCTGCTTAGCTTGCCAGTAGAGTCCAAACTGTGTATGAACATAACAGGCACAAATTTACAATCTCTCAAACTTAGCTAGTGTCTCTTTCCTTGTATGTTACATAGCTTTTCACAGTGTATTTCATCTACCATGTGTATGGTAGCTGGGTATTCCATACTTCATAGTCCAAATAGAATATAGACCTAATGAAATTTATATTTCTATCATCTGTTTGTCAGAAAATCTCGGTGATTAACTTATCTTATTGAATGATTAATGTTTGTAGAGTGTTGTGGAGGGATCAATTTGATGAACGAACAGAAAGAATTGTCCGACAACTGCTGTGAAGATAAGCCAGATAAAGAGGAAGTGTGTAGATCTCCCCCAAGATGCTGCAAGGACGCTTCTCACGGTAATATACCATGTTTAGGAAAATTATTGACGCTAACCTTATCTTTTTTTGTCCGCAATGATAAAAAAATTAGCATGGCATTTCACAGGCCCAACTTCCAAAAATAGTGCCCTGCATAGTATTTCAGAAAAGCAGGTCTACTGTGCAACCACTGTCCAGAATGGAAGATCATGGGCAGATAATACCTGGCGTGCTCGATTAGTAAAAGCAATTAGCCAGAGGGATTATGTGTTGCCGAACAATGCATTGAATGCACAGTCACCTTTTGGTAATACAAGTAAGGTCCCAGGAAAGTTGTCTGGTAGTCTAGATAACAAAAGTGATAATCACCAAGATCAGGTTATGAAGGAAATCCATAATGGCAATCACCAATATCAGGTTGTGCAGGAAAACCATGATGATAATCCCCAAAATGAGGTTACGGAGGAAGATCATATGGATGAGCCTATTCTTGCCAGAGGTGAGTCAGCATCTGGTGTTAACCCTGTTTCAAAATGTGTCTCAGCATCTGGTGTTAATCCTGTCACAAGATATGAGTCAACAATGGATGTTAATCCTCTGAAGCTTGAAAAGGGCAAAGAAAAGGTAATGCACGACCAGAGCAATTGTGTTAGCAACACAAAACAGGGTGATGATAGCAATGAGAGTATGGAGAGCTGTCCAAGTATGAAAGCTCCAAACCGAGAGCATGCACAATACTCCTCATGCGAGATGTCTTCTCGAAACAAAAGATGTAGAAGGGAATACAATGAGAGTTCTTGCTCAGAATTGTTGCCCAGAAATGGTAGCTCTTTCTTTAATTGGATGTCATCTCTGACTAATGGATCAACCGTCCTTGCTAGAAGTACCACTGTTGTTGCACTTGATCAGAAGTTTTCAGAGGCTACAGGACATGAGCTGGCAGAACATTCGGTGGAGCTTCAGAAAAACATCAGAATTCCTCAGTCTGTTGGCTTCAATTCTCTTTTTCAATCTCTTTATTGCCGTAATGTTATGACAGCTTCAAGAGATACCTATCATCAGTCAGAAATGGATAGCAGTGAGCGCGAAGTTGACAGGCTATCGCTGGATGTAAATGGTAGCAATTCTATGCACGACAAAAAGATTGGTATGTGCAGAGGAACTGTTGATGTAGCTACTGAGAATTTAGCTGCTGACAGCCTTCAAGAGTGTTCAGGTGGCATTGAAGGCAATTATAGAGATCGAATGGGAGTTTCCCCTTCGAGAGCCAGAAGAAACTTCAAGATGCCCAGCTCCAGTAAGTCGCGTTCTAGACCTCTCGTAGAAAAACAAAATGAGTGTCATGCCACCTCTTTGAATGCTGCAACGGGAAATAAAGGTGGATTCACAGAAAGCTTGTGGGTAAGTCGGCTTTTGCCAAAAGCATCAGTGAAATTGATGGATGCAACACCCTGCAATGTAAAAAGTGATTTTTGTGCTGTCAGTCCAAAGGGCGCAGGTGATAAGTTGTATATTTCATCTCAGCAGAAGTATGATGTGGAGAAGGAATTCCACAATTCACAATACTTAACTAGCACAGGAAGTGACAACGGGACAACAAGTAGCAAATGTCCAGTGATTCCTCAAGATGAACATAGGCAGTCAGAAAGTATGGCTTCCATTCTTGCAAAGAGATTGGATGCGCTTAGATATGCAAAGACCTCAGCAGTAAGGTTGGCTATCTCATGTGATCATGAAATATCTGAAGAGCGTAATCAGAGAAAGAGTCCTTTTGTTTACAGCAGCCATGATGGACCAGAGGCAGGACAAGAAACTCAAAAATCTTCTAGTGGACATGGACGGCTAGTTTTATGGCTAGATGACAAAGGCAAGGAACAATTATGTCCTGGCAGTGATGAAGAATCAAGAGGGAACATGTTATCTAGAGGCGAAGATCAGCATCGTGGAGGGAGCATCGCTGGAAAGGCTGTAGCTCCTGATGATAATTTAGAAGCAAACACATCTGCTGAATATATTGATAGAAGAGAGTTAAAAATTAAGGAAGTGGGGTCAGATTCCATGGAGAGTCTGCGACACAACAAGCAAATTGTACCCTATGGTATTAAGTCCAGTGATGTATGTGATCAATCAAGCATTGTTTTTGGAGCCTTGCAGAGGCTTCGTTTGTCTCGATCAGATATCATAAGGTACTTGAGTTCAGAATCTCCTTCGAGTTCCTTTCGATAGTTCTCTTTCTACCTACTATGTATGGCATGCATGCTTGCATTTACGGATTTCATAAGATTTTTCTGTATGTTAGAAAGGGGCACATGTCTAAGAAGATTTTATTATATGGCTTATAGTTTTCTATGGGTTTTTCCTTCGTGGAAGGTGGCACTCTTTACATATGACTCTTCTTAGCTAAAAAACACAGAAAAAATGTTTCCTTGTATTACAAGCTGAAGTGCTAAACCTGTCTATACTAGGGGAATGGGATGTACAACCCAGCCACCCAGGTTCAAATCCTCATGGATGCAAATTTGGTACTTTTTATTAACAAACTCGCACCCACTGCTTTCCGTTTAAGAAAGAGAACTATGCTATCCATGTCTTGTATGACAAACTGTGCTTACTTTGATACACTAAAGATATCACAAATATTATTTATATATTTCTTCTTTTAGTTTACTGTAGCGTTGACATAAACCTTGGTTTATATGCTATATGTGGGCCCTAGAGTTCTGTCTGTTGATCGTATTAATGTACAGAAGGATATCTCTCAGTGTTGTTGAGCTGGAAAGTTGTGTTTAGATTACGGAAGACACTAAGAACTGAAGAGCTGATGTTTGTTTATTCACATTGGTGATCCTCAACAGATGGTTAATGTCACCAGTAATGCACACTACCTTAGATGGCTTTTTCTTGCGTCTACGATTTGGTAAATGGGAGGAAGCATTGGGTGGCACAGGATACCATGTTGCACGTATAAATGGTAAGTGGCTATACAACTATGTCTAATTTGGTGACTGGATACATAAAATGCTCAGGTTGCAGGGTGACTTGTTTTTTATTATTTATTTTTTAAGAAACTAAAAAAGGACGGGAAGTAATATGGACTTCTCTTACAGGAGCACTGGATAGGAATCGCCTCTCTGTAACAATCAGGAACTCAACTTGCCAAGTAGATTCTCGCTTTGTATCCAACCATGAATTCCATGAGGTAATGTATGGAAAAGGCAGTTTTCTTATCAATTTTTTGTTAAGTAGAATAATGTTATGTTTTGACTTCTCTTGCTACCGAAAGCTTAAGTTGTATGGTGGTCAGCACTTTACAGACAACCCCTTAAAATTTAAGTCAACCTGAATAAAATCAGCTTATAAGTTGAGCAAGTTCATGGCAATCCAAAGGGAGGTGAGAACTCTTATTTCCAATAGTTTTTCCGTGTGCGCATACTGACGCTTTCTTCATCTGGACAGAGCATCATAATCATATGACATGTAGAGTTGTTTCATTTTCTAAGTATCACCAAATTGTATTGTCCAAAATAATATTTATTTGATTGAATCTGGATGTCGTAGTGCATATAAGCATCAGGTCCCGCTTGGTTCACAGTTTTTTAGGCATATCCGGAGTAAAAATTACGGGCCGTAACTACTCCAAAATCCGTGCTTGGTTCATCGTTTTTCTGGTCGCTCTCTTTTTTGGTGCATCATGGTCCATAATGTTAAGCTTCATGCACTAGCCAACGCAACCAAAAGTCCGAACTGATGGAAAGGGCTAGGCAATTCACTTATACACTTCAACACCCCCACTCACGTGTGACGGGAGAAGAGAAAGTCAACACGTGGACACAGACAGGAGAAGAGAAAATCAACACGTGGACACAAACGGGAGAAGAGAAAGTCAACACGTGGACACAAAGAGGGGCAACAACAATTTTACAATAAATTGCGAAAACCAAGACTCGAACTCGAGACCCTAGGCTCTGATACCATGTTAAGCTTCATGCACTAGCCAACGCAACCAAAAGTCCGAACTGATGGAAAGGGCTAGGCAATTCACTTATACACTTCAACACATAATATCTCAAGGAGCGGTTGAGGCTCCGCTCAAAATCTGGCGGATCCCGTGGGCGCAACAAAGCACCGCAGAAAATACTCATGGATCACAAATTAAACAGACATTCCAAGCGGAGCCTCAGTGTTTGTTCAGATGTGTTATGCTACTATTGAAAATTCAGATGTCAATATGTGCTTCTGTTTGCAGTTGTTAATCAGAAATAAGAGCAGTTCTCTCAAGTCTCAACTAATACAAAAAGATTAGAGGGAAAAAAGCAGGTCTCTCAAGAACATCATAAGAAAGTTTTCTCTTATTTTCTGTGCTTTCATTTTGCCCATATAGCAGAGTTCTACCCGGCTTTACCTAAGGTTCTTACTTAGTAATCCCCACTGATATCAATTGGTTTGGTCTCCGTTAGTCAGCAGTAGCAATTTATGCAGGTGACTAATTTTGTTATGTTCTTTAGGATGAGCTGAAGGCATGGTGGTCTGCTGCCATGAAGGATGGCTGGAAATTACCGTCAAACGAAGAACTTAGCAAGAAGTTAAGAGAAAGAGAACTACTTCGTTTCCAAAATTGAGTGAATCAGCACGCCAACGCTTGATGGCAGTGCCATAATCTAGAGATTTCTGTCTTGCCAGTCATTTTATCCGGGATTGCCAGTGATGCAAAGCATTACAATTAGTCAGGCTACATTGCTATTTTTGCTGTCCTTGCAGAACTAGGCAATAGCCCAGTCGTAGTGGCATTTGGTATCACGGCTGGCTGGGGTGTACTTCGATTAAGTTCACATGCTCTTCTCCATTGGACTAGGTTTTTAGTTTTTGACCATCCTTGGTGTAGTGATAGATTCACCGTGGTATATTGAGAGAAGGATCAGCTTGTAATAGACACTAGTACATGATGCTATGTTACGATGGGATAGACTTGTGTGGAAATCCTGTTTGTAAATAGGAAGATACTACCAGAATAGTACAATTGTACAACTCAGTATTGTTGACTATCATTTCTTAGAATAAAATGGATGTTCAGTGCTTGTATAGTTGTGTTGGCCTTATCCTTGAAAGATAAACAGGGTGATTTCAGGAAATATGGAGATACTTTTCTTGGGTTATATTACAGGAGCCAAAACAAGGCTGCTTCAGTCGGTTCTTTGGTAGTACTCCCTCCATTTATAAATATAAGATGTTTTAGCTTTGTGAATCAAATGTATCTAGACATCTTTTAGTGTGTAGGTTCATTCGAATATACACACTAAAACTTGTCTAGGTACATTTGCTTCACAAACCTAAAACATCTTATATTTATAAACGGAGGGAGTATAAGAGATACATCAGCGTGCTCTCAGAATGGGAATAACTTGAACTTCACCCACAAAACATGGATCATGGTGATAAGGAAACCATTGAAGAGTCTTATCCAATCTCCTGAATCTCTAAACTGAATCTCATATGATTTCGGACACCAAACAAAAACAAACACAAACACAGGACCATAGATCATCATCTTCAGAAGAACCACATTCAAAGAACACCTTAGCTTATTCCAGTATGATGAAGCATTTATCATCTCTTATGTTTCTGCAGCTTCCACTGCTTCAGGATGTTTACAACTTAGAAGATTAATTCCCACTTCACAGTTCGCCAGGGCATGCTAAAATTTACAAGTCAACATCACTTTTGAGAAGGGCATTACACATATAGGATCCATTTCCTTGTGGGGCACATCTATACAGGCCCCATGCACACAGTATAAAGAACGGTACGGAAGAACCTACAAGGCTTCAACTAATCTCAGCCACCAGGATGTAGCTCTAGATACCTCAGCTTACATGAAAAAGATAAGTTTACCTACTCAACCAATACATCATAATGATATGTCTAACCAGGAAATCATCTTATGTAGTAGTGTGCAAAAGCTTAGCTACATCGTGTCCACCACCAATGCCTATTCCCGCAGTATAAACACATTCAAATGGTTGATAGTGACGGGAATTGTGGGTTGTGAGTATCTTCTTAAAATGCAGTGACTCCAGCCGGATCATGCAGAGGCCAATAGCTGTCTCCAAGAACATCACATTATTTTCCTCAGAATACCCTACCAGGGTCATGTTGCGGAAATTAGCTTGTTGAGTCGAATAGTTCTTCTCAGAACCCATGAAGCAACACCATCACAATCGACCTCCCTCATCCATAATCGGGCCATGCAGAGTTCTACATCGAGTAAACCAAGCTCACCATCCTCTGCCCGCATAACCCTGAACTGCCAACAGCTCCTGGACCTGGAATACCCCCGCGGCATACCTATCACAGCCAGGCTCTGCCGATCCAGATCAAACTCAAGGATTGCTGCCCAAAACCCGGCAATCATCCAGTAAAGTTGGTTCCCAACCATCACAGGCTGCACATCGCCGACAAGAGACATGTTTGCACAAGGCTTCAACATCTTGGATGGAAGTTTAATCGAGAAAACATTGCCCCATACGCCGGTCTCCGACGATTAAACCACAGAAACCGCTTGCTTAGATAGATTCAGATTTATACCTACGAAAACCACCTGGAACCGGTCGATGGCTCCTGCAGCACGAAGCACCGCCCCGTGAATGCTGACCTGGCTTTTGTACTTGTACTTGTCGAACCATGGGGGAACCGCGATGTAGTGCTGGCCGCCGGTGACGGAGTCCCACACGAGGAACTGGTTCCGCACCACGCTGTGGATGAGCACGAGGCCGTGGCGGCCGTCGAGGAGATTGAAGCTGTCGTCCAGCTGCAAGGATAGGCGCCCGGCGGGAACACGATTGGGGGGATCGAGAGTGGGTACGAAGGAGAGGCGGTGGTGCTGCTGCCGTTCCCTGAAGAAGCAGCCGACGAGGGGAGGGTTGCCGCGGTGGCGGAGGTGGAAGCGGCGGATGAAGCGGGGGTCGGTGACGAGGCCGCGCCAGCGCTTGCAGACAGCGGAGACGCGAGGGAGGGAGGAGGGCTGCGGGGAGATGCGGAGAAGGATCTCGGTTAGGAGGTCTTCGTTATCCAGCGGCGGAGCCGCCGGCGAGCAATGGCGGCGGCTGGCCGTCGTCTCATAAGTCACGATGGATGGCTGGATCTGGATGGATTTGGTGGACTCGAAGCAGCCACGATGTGGAGTCAAATGGCCTAAAGCCACACAGGCCCAGCCTGCGTCCAAATAAGGTCCGGTTTGGAGTGTTTGACATATTCAAGAATTGTTCAATTTTTTTAAATCAAATTCGAAAGTTTTTCAAATTTAAAAACAGTTCAAATTCGAAAATTAATCAAATTCGAAATTGTTCAAAAATAAAAAATTCAGCTTTTAAAAATTAAAATGATTTGAAAAATTATTCACGCGTTTTGTCAACAATGATTTATCGGTAGATGATAAAGGAGTAGTAATTGGTATTCATCCCTTCATACCACGTCTTAAGAAAATCAGCAATATTTTTTTATTAAGACATCATAATCCCATTATATATGACTCTTACCTTATTTCCTATAAAATAATGGAGACTCCCGAGGTCTTTCAAGGAAAAAGTGCACACATGTCATGAAGAAGTGTTTCGACAGCCTGTGGTGATGAATTTGTGACAATTATATCATCGGCATAAATAAGCAAAAATATAACTACATCACCTTGTTAAAAAACAAAGATACATCGGCCTTTGAAGGAACAAAACCAAGAGGCTGAATTTTCATAGAGAAAGGAGAGTACCATGCACGAGGATCCTGATTCGTACCAACAAAGCCTTGTCCAACTTGCACACAAAATCAGGTTTCTCTGAGTCCTCATACATGAGCGTTGTCTCGTAAATACCTCTCTTCCGAAAACCATGAAGAATCATATTTTGCACATCTAATTGTCACATACTTCAATTTCTCGACACAACAATAGATAAAATTAATCCAATAGTTGATATTTTGTCCTCATAGTCTATTCAATACCTTTGCTTGATGCATTTAACAAGTCTTACTTTTACCTATTAATGGTACCATGCAGTGTTAGAAAAGGAGATGCCAACATTTTAGCACGCTTAGGCACTAGGCGATGAACAAACGGCTTATTTAGGGCATAGGCGAAAGTCTAGGCCGAGCGACCAAAAATTTATATTCCCCAATCACAAATCATGCCATATTTCACTAACGAGCTAGACGGGTCATATTTTAGTAGTAGTTGTTAGTAATTACTCTTTTAAATAGTATAAATTAATATGTATTCATATATAATAACAATATACACACTTGATAGTAAAATAAAAACGCCTCGCCTACACCTAACGCTTTTCCCAACCCTGGTACCATGGGATTTCCACTTGTTGACCTTATAGACCCGTTTGTATCAATTATATTGCTTTTACTTTAATTAATAGGAACCAAACACCACATCTCATTCCTCATGAGCGCAGGGTATTCCTCATCAATACCAGGAGACCATTACCATGATCTAATGCTTCTTATAGTTTCCCAAGTTCACCTATGCTACAAAAGTTTCCTAGCGCACACAACCATCGGTATACTGTCTGGATTTAAAAAATACCATATTTTGACCTTGTGTGCACCTGTTATGTAACAATCTACACATGATCAGTAGTCCCGCGAAGATCCTGAATAGCCATTAGAACCATCAATGCTTGATCCAAGACTTACTCAATCAAAAATAAGCCTCCAGCTACTTCTCAGCCCCATTTTATCATGACACATGGGACCCACTCATTAATGTCTCACCATTTTTATTTTCCCCCTTCCCCCTTCTCACTTTTTATCCTCCTATATTTCTCCTTGCTTGGTTTCTAGGGTTTGATACAACGATGGTGGGGGGAATTATATTATGGCGCGGTGGCGGAAGCGGAATGAGCGTGACCCTCGGCTGCTTTGATGGAGCGACTGCATCACATTTAGGCGGTGGGGTGACACATTAGGAGGTTGACGCCAAGTGGCACAGGATAAATAAGATGAGATCACATGCGTGACACATGAGGGAGATTAGAAGGCATAGCATCGGGGGTAAAGGAGGATGAGTAGGAGGCATCGTCGAGCCACACCACCCTAGCTTTGGGTTCCAACGACCTAGACGATGGAGAACTAGGATGAGAGACGGATAAAGTCCTGCTCCAACAGCGGTCGGGTAGGTCGAGTAGTGGACGGCGACCAACAATGGGAGAAGAAGAGGCATGTGAGGAGATATGCATGGTGGGTGGAAATTTTTGCCTTGTCGGCAACTAACAAGTAGGGAGTAGAGGGGAGAGCTCCTAGGTCTATGGGCTACGGGTGGGGGTGGGGGACTTTGGGGTCCTCCCTGCTTATGAGGCCAGAGTAGGGTTTTTGATGGACTTGTTGTTTGCCGCTGACCCAACAACATGTTTTGGGGTTGACCGAGGTCATTGCTAGATATACTCTTAGGAGCCGTGCTCACAAGGGGTATGTGGTGAAGTGTTTACAACTACGTGTAAATCATGAAGCGAGAACTAAGCAAATTTATACCGAGGAGGTACTTTTGAATCCAATCAGATTAGAATCTACCTTAAATCTTGTGTCTACTCTTCGCGTGTGCTTCACCGAAGTATATCTACCGATGTGCGGAGAAAACTTCGATCCTAATTATTGAAAATTAGCCTTAACTCGGTAGATCTTGGAATTGAATAGCATAGTGTGAATATGTATGACTATGGAGTAAAAAAAAAAGTTTTTCCAGTAGGAGTAGCTCGGTAGATCCTGGAATAATTAAATACCATGGTGTAAACATGTATGACTACGGAGCATCTTATATGCGACGTTGAACGGGGACTACCGCTGCATACGTTTTTCCTCTGGCCTCCTCACCTGCCCGGCGCATGCATGCGTTCGTTTCCACCTCCGCGCACCTTGGATCTTCCCCCCAGCTCCCTCGATCAAGTCCGATGCCGCGCAGTTCTTGGTGATCGATACGCATGGGCAGGTGATCTCCAACTTGCCATTGTCCTCTTCGATCCCTGCCGGCCGGCAGGACGGACGGGTTACGTAGAAGATGAAGGACGACGGCGGCGGCGCGACGGTGGTGCCGCGGCTCGTGGCGCCGCGCGGCGGCCGCGCCCATGAGATCGAGATGTTCTCGCACTATGTTGGTACGTACCTACGGTTCGCAGCCTTGTTTCTTCAACGATTAAGAACAATTTAGGCCTTAATTTGAGCGGGCAATTCTGTCGAACGAGTTGAATTAGCCCCACGCGCACTCTGATTTTCAAGGGATCATGTCGATCAGGTACTTAATTAGGTCTGCATTTACGGGACATCTATACGCATTCTAATTATTCGATCAAGAGGAACAAGAGTTACATACCAGAAAGACAGAAAAAAAGGGAAACGCCTAGCCTACAGTTATTTACATTGTATTTTTCTATAGTCGGCTACAGAGAAGAACAAAAATTATGCGTGTTACTGTTTCGTTAAACATATTTCTCCTACATTAGTGTTTTGTGCTAACCGTTGCACCTGTTTAAATTGGAGTTAATTCCAAAAAATCACCACATTTGCGGCTGAAATATGTAAACCACCACTTTGTTTCGTAATTCAAAAAAAAAATTCACCGGCATTGTGTTGGTTCGTTGCAATGTGCACTGATTCTCATTTTTAGCCATGTTTACAACGTTTCTAACACGCGGGACCCATTGTCAGGCTGACGTGGCACAGGTCAAAAGAAGAGACATCTCAAGAGTCATCCTATTTCTCATATTTTCCTTTTATTATTTCTTTTTTCTACTGTAACTTTTCCTGACAACCTCGCGTTGACCAAACGTTCTTCTCGGTGGCCACTCCCTGCCACCACCTCCCGTCCCCGACCGTCGGCGCCGTCCCTGGCCTGCCTTCAGCGGGATCTCTGACCCCCTCTCCGAAGAGCAGTCGCCGCTGCGCACCGTGTTCGCAGAATCCAGCACCGGGCAGGGGAGTCTAGTGGTCTGGGATGGAGGTGGGTGGGGACCAGAGGCTCCGGCGGTCGGAGATGTTGACGGGCCACATGACGGCAGGAGCTCTCTAGGTCGGCACTGCGAGGAAGACCAGGCGGCGGAGCTCTCGGTGCGGAGCACGGGAGCCCGGCGGTGACGGCGCGCGAAGCAACGGAGGCCGACGACGGCGCGCGGAGCAGGGGAGGCCGAGGCGCAAAGCAGGAGAGGTCGGCGGTGCAGAGCAGGGGATGCCGGCGGCATGGAGCAGGGGAGGCTGGCGGCGGCTACGCACGGGCAGGGGATTCCGGAAGCGGTTGCTCGTGAGCAAGGTAGGATGGCGGCCGGAGCAGAGGTGGCCGGCGGCACGGAGTAGGGTAGGCCGGCGGCCGAAGCAGGGAAGGACGGCGGTGGGTCGATTCATTTGGGGGGAGGGAAGGAGAAATAAAAAAGGAAAAGCGAGGAGATAAAGGATACAAAATAAGAACATGTATATGGAGGTCCTTTTTGCAAATTGAGCAGAAATTTGTAAATCTCTATGTGCCACGTCAGCAGTCAGCACAGTGGCCCCTATTGACAGAAATCTTATTAAGCCAGCTCAAATTGACAATCAGTGCACATTGGAACGAACTAATGCAAAACTGGTGGATTTCTGCAATTTCAAACAAAAAATGTTATTTTGCGTATTTTAGACTGAAATGTGGTGCTTTTTTGGAATTAACTTGTTTAAACTGTTCATTCGGGTAAGATAAGCGAGTTCAAATTTTCTCAGTTTGTCAGGAATAAAATTCTATTGTTTCAGCTAAGCAAATCGGGTTTGATGATCCGAACGATTGCCCCCACCTTTGTACAATGGCCTGCGATTATCTAAAGAAGAGCCATGGGTATGAGCAGACTCTACTTGCATTCTTCCATAACAACATGAACCCAGACGCCATGCTCGTGAAGTTGATCGAGGAGCTAGACAGATGCATACTCAGCTACTTCTCCTTCCACTGGAGATGTGCAACTCACGTAATCACTCAGGTATGTATATGTATCAAAAGAGAGAGAAAACTGCACACTGGAGAACTGAAGTATTTTCTTAATAAAACAGACTTCTTAACGACAGCTTTTGTTTGTATACATTTCTCTGTCTGTATTACTTGCTTAATCAGGTTCTGACAGCAGAGCAACCTAGAAGAACATTCAAGAGCTTGGTATTGGAGGCCACCAGGTACTATGTTAATGTCCTCGTGTATCATTTCTTTTATGGGGGAATGTGTTCTTGTATCGACTGTATATTATACTGCAACCGATGAAATGAGACTTGGCAGCATACTTGCAGGAAGATGAGGTTCGAGAGGGTGACGAGAGAGCTCAAGGTGACTCGGCTCTTCTCGACGCTGATGGAGGAGCTAAAGGTGATCGGGATAAACTCCCCCGACAACCAACCGCGCTGCCCGACCACCGAGGTGATGGTCCCGGCGGCGCACAGCGTCCGCAGCCCTGTGCTGCTCCTGATGGGCGGCGGCATGGGTGCCGGCAAGAGCACCGTGCTCAAGCAGATCATGAAGGAGTGAGTGTCGTCGAGTCGCCGGCAAAAACACCCTGTCAAATCAAGCTTGAACTGATGCTCTTATGTGTATGTGTGCAGGGTGTTCTGGTCCGGCGCGGCGGCGAACGCGATGGTGGTGGAGGCCGACGCGTTCAAGGAGTCGGACGTGATCTACCAGGCCATCAGCTCCCGCGGCCACCACAACGACATGCTGCAGACAGCCGAGCTGGTAACTCATGATTCACTTTCGTTGCAGTAGAGTACACACACGACACATGACAAGCTGACCCAGAGCCAACAAAATTCAGGTGCACCAGTCTTCGACGGACGCGGCGGCGTCGCTGCTGGTGACGGCGCTGAACGAGGGGCGGGACGTGATCATGGACGGCACGCTGTCGTGGGAGCCGTTCGTGCTGCAGACGATAGCCATGGCGCGGTCCGTGCACCGGCAGCGGTACCGGATGGGGGTCGGGTACAAGGTCGCCGCCGACGGGACGACAACCGAGCAGTACTGGGAGCCCGTCGATGAGCAGAGCGCCGGGCCCTTCTGCAGAGCGGCCATGAAGCCCTACCGCATCGAACTCGTCGGCGTCATCTGCGACGCCTACCTCGCCGTCATAAGAGGGATCAGGTAGGTAACTGGTTCAGCATGCGTACATGCACAATCACACGATCGATCCGTTTGTACTGCGACCAAAATCGGCGGTGATTATTGCAGGCGAGCTATCATCTCCGGGAGAGCCGTGCGGGTGAACTCGCAGCTCAAGTCCCACAAGCGGTTCGCCGGCAACTTCAGGAAGTACTGCGACCTCGTCGACAACGCCAGGCTCTACAGCACAAACACCATCGGCGGCGCAAAGGTAGGTAACCCGCACCTCTTTCTTCCTCTGCAATGATCATCAGGCTCGGCCATGATTGAGAAATTTATCTGTGCAGTTGATAGGTTGGAAGGACGGGGACAGCCGGCTGCTGGTGGACTTGCAGGAGATCGGGCTGCTGGACCGGGTGAGCACGATCAACGAGGAAGCCGACTGCGTGCACGAGCTGTACCCGGACGGGCACCCCACGGGCGGCGCGGGGTCGGTGTGGGAGGAGCTGGTGGCGTCGCCGGTGCGGGCGTCCATACAGCGGGAGCTCAAGGCAGCCATCCTCGACAGCGAGGCTTGCTTCCCGTCCCCGTAGCCTGCGGCACACGCGCGGCTAGCACGTCCTAGATTTTCCCTGTCCGGCCGGCCCGAACGTATTATTGTTTGATCATCACATTTTCCGAAGGGTTTATCTTGGTAAATTTGGTGAACCTAGTTGTAACTTGTAATGTATGACAAGTTATGGAATAATAAGAGATTGATCGATCCAATTTCCTCTCCATAGAATTGGAGAGTTTGCTTCATTTTCGCCAATTTCCTTTCTGTACTATTCACATTTTAAACCGAAACACCCCTTTTTCTTCATCTTCCTCTCACTATTCATGCGATTAATGATACAAGTCCATGCTCGAGGAAAGAAACTTCTTGGTCCCATTTCTAACACTTAAGGTCAGCAACATAACAATCTCGATCTATGTACATGTTCTTCTCAACATGACGAGTTGTTAGCATAAAACCGCGACATTTGAAACTAAATTGCGGAAAACCACGACTTTACGTTTTAATCTAAAAAAACCACGAGTTTCTAGCAAATTATTTGCAATTCGCACTAAACTGGCATTGACAAAGAATTGACACGGAATCTGACAGGTGGGACCCACCTGATGTGGCTTATTTTGTTGAGGTGGATTAGGACCCACCTATCAGGTCAACTAAAAAATCTAAAAAAATAAAAATAAAAATAAAAATCCCCACTCTCTCTCCACCCACCTCCCGCACTGTCCATGGCTGCCGCTGGCCAGGTCCGCCACCGGCCAGGTCCGAGCCGCTGGCCAGGACCAGGACCACGCCCGCCCACCGCCGGCCAGGACCGCACCGTCCTGGACCACGCCCGCACCTCCCAGCTGCCATACCCGGAGCTCCCCGCCGTGCCCGGCCAGGTCCGAGCCGCCATGCCCGGAGCTCCCCGCCGTGCCCGGCCAGGACCAGGACCGCCGCCGCCCGCCGTGCTCGGCCAGGTCCGAGCTGCCATGCCCGGCCAGGACCAGGACCGCTGTCGCCTGCCGCCGTTCCCGGAGCTCGCGGGCGGCCACCCCGACCTCGACCGCCGTGCTCGGAGCTCGCCCCAGATCTCACCGTGCCGGCGCCAGCCCCGACCTCGACCGCTCCTGCCCGTCCGCCATGCTCAAGCTCACTGGAGCTCATCCCAGATCTCGCCGCGTCGGAGCTCGCTGGGCCCCGAGCAGGTCGCATCGGCGCCGTTCCCAGAGATGGCGAGGGGCTCAGGCGCCCGACCGACTGCGCCGGCGCTGGGTGGATGAGCTCCGGTGAGAACTCGGGCGGCGGGCATGGCGGGGAGCTTCGGCCAGCTAGAGGAAGGAGACGACATGCAAAGCATTTTTTATTTTTTTTATTTTTTTAATTGGACTAACATGTGGGGCCCTGTCCAGCTCAGCAAAAGAATTTTTATTTTTGCCACATCAGCGCTAACAGGTGGGTCCCACCTGTCAGATTCCGTGGAAATTCTTTGTCAATGCTAGTTTAGTGCGAATTGCAAATAATTTGCTAGAAACTCGTGGTTTTTTTAGATTGAAACGTAAAGTCGTGGTTTTCCGCAATTTAGCCTCAAATGTCGCGGTTTTATGCTAACAACTCCAACATGACTCATGTGCACATGCTCCATTTCCTCGCTGATGTTCATTACCCCATGAGGTTACTTAGCTCTTAGGTGAGAAATAACCTTTCTACATCCTGGATTTGTGTTACCTACATTCGAGGTAACGTATCACTGCTCAACTTATCGGGTTATGTACTCAATGGCACAATAATCCAAAGCCTAGGCAACTTGACCGCGATTTTGAAGGCTCAACGACAACTATCACACGAGGTATGTCCCGGATGGCCTGAAAAACCTTAATTTGTTTGAAAAAATGTGCTTTTCAGTGAATGTCTTGACTGGCCGATGCCACATTGAGCCCAAAAGTGAAGGTAAACAAGAGTGAGAATGTCATTTTTTTTCTTCATCTTCCTCTCATTATTCATGCGTCCGCACTCGAGGGAAGCAACTTCTTGGGCCCATTTTTAACACTTAAAACCATAACAATCTTGATTTATATACAAGTTCTTATAAACATGGCTCATGAATGCATGCTCCTTACTAGAGCTAATGGCATTGCTTCATTTCCTCGTCAATGTTCATTACCCCATGAGGCCACTCATCTCTTAGGTGAGAAATGAACCTTGTACATCATGGGTTGGTGTTACCTGTATTCGAGGGAAGGTATCAATGCTCAGTTTACCGGGTTATGTACTCAATGGCACATTAATCCAAAGCCTATGCAGCTTGACCGGGCTTTTGGAGATCAGGCTCGACGACAACCATCTCATGAGGTATGTTATGTACCCTAAAAATTTAACCATGTTTTGTTGGAAAACTTTTCTTGTCAATGAATGAGTTGACTGGGCCGCTGCCCACATTGAGCCTAGAAGTGAAGGTGAACATGAGTGAGAATTTCAATTTTCTTAGGTAATCAAGGAGGGAATTAAGCTATAACCCACTATGCATCACCCTTTTGTATCCAAACTTGAGAGACTTTGCTATACACACCTCACTTATTTTAAGTAGCTAGAGGTAGAGCTATAATGGCAACATAAAATGTTTGATATAGTGGCAACAACCTCGATTGGGGAGGGGGGGGGGCAGTTGCCCCCCTCTCATATTAATTATTCCATCCGTCCAACAAAACCGACGCGTGTTTTGATCCCACTTGTCTTTTCTCATTTGTGCCATCCCCGACTCCCAATGTCTCCCAATCCCTAGATCACAATCCACTGTCGCTGACCGATCCCGGCGGTCTAATAATGCTATACCACAGCCGCCCAAGAACCACTAAGTCGTCATCTGTTGATCCCTTGGCGTGGAAGCGCAGATCTGCAGCCTCCCACCACAAACCCTAGCACATGATCTAGCAAGGTTCAATTTTTGGATCCACGATGGTGTCGGTGTGCCCAGGCTGTCGAGCTGGAGTTCGACGGAATCCATGGTGGCGTGGGCGTTGTCAGGCTCTGACAAACTTTGGTTTTTTATCCATAGTGGCCTTGGGGCCCGTACCGACGCCACTGTCCTCGGGCCCTAGAGCTCGTTATCACCACTATCCTCATGCGCATTGCTCACCAACGATGGTAGTGCTCCTCCTCGATGTGGTAATGATGTTGGTGCTCTTCCGGCTGGTGGTCCGGGTCGTTAGTGGTATGGCGCTGCGAGTATAGACTCCATTACAAACTGCTATGGTGAGCTCCTTGTTGTCCCTCGGTTCCTCGACTGCAAATTTCTCTCGAATAGGAGTAGCCAGTGTCCTATTGTTAGGTGTACGCATTGAGATAAATAAATTTTGGTCTGAGCTAAAGTTGTAGCTTTGTATGCCTATGTCTAGATGAATCCTGTTCAAGTACTCATTTTCTTACATGCACATGCACAAGGCTACCGATGTTAATGATTTTTAGGGTAGTGGTGTTAATTATGTCCTGGTGTTAACTAAATGACACCATAATTTTTGTGGGAATATCCAGGACTGAACAACAAGAGGCCAAGTCCTTTTCATCATCATGTCATTCTCTCAAGCAGTTCGTGTATGTTTTGAAATTAACATAGAGCGGAGATGTTTGATACACATTAGGGTTTTAGTCCTCCCGCTGGCAATGCAGAGATGAGTTCTCGTACATCTCCGTCTCTAACCAGAATTCATTTCTCATCGTCCCCTTTCCTTCCCCGCTTGACCCGTGATCCGGCCTAAACCTTGTGTGGCGTATCAAATTTGTGTGGGTTCTTAGCGTCAGAGGCTAGGGTTTTTGATATGTCGCCATGTTTGAGTCTTCCTCGAGCGTTGCTGATCGTAGATTGATACCTTTGATCCGGAATATTGGATTGTAGTATGTTGCTTTTTCTAAGAGACCCTAGCAGTGGTGGAGCTTGAAAAAAATTCTTGGGCAGGCCAAGCTAAAGCAAAGCACAGAAAATGCAGCTCTGAACCATATAAAAAATGTGATTTTTGATATGTATATACACATATGATTTACTCCAAAATAATAAAAACATATCAAGATCCGGTTTAACCATATGGCATGGAGATTACTGGTGTTGCATACAAGATACAACGAATCAGCTTTTCGGTTCTTTTTTCTCCTAAAATTCTCAATGACATCTTCATAGCTATAAGTCTCTAGAATTCACCCTCTATGTTCACTAACAGACCATTGGCAAGATAGTCGTCTTCCATCTTATTACGTAGCCTTGTTTTGACACTCCCTTTTGAAACTGGAAGAGTAATAAGCAAGCGAAGTAACCTTTCAAGAAAATTAAAGATAGCATGTCTTCCTGTCTCAACAAGGCATTGGAAGAGACCAATTAAATTGGATATGTTTCTCAACTCATCATCCTTGGAAGCATCCGAAGCAAAAAAAATAGTTCTAGTTGTCTTGTTGGGAGAAATCAGCTGGGTAGTACTTTTTCACCATCTCACATATTTCAGAATCTTTGAATCCTCTAAATTTGTTTCTAGGAATGAATGTGGCACTAGTAGATAAAAGATCCATTACCTTCTCATTGAACCTGCAATTTAGTTCAAATAGTTGAGTGTCCAGTGTTGCACAAAATATTTCCACTCGAAAATAGTGCTCCTTGGTGATCTCGTTAGGTTGACTGCGAGCACGACCGCCATGCATGATGTAAATTTATTCAAAGTTGGGGATCTCAATGGAATGGTTTACAAAAAATTCAATAACCATGACAACAAAATCTTGGTAGCCATCATCTGATCTCAACTGGTCAAGACACTCTTTTGTTGAGGACACTAGACGAATAGCATTCACAATGTATTGTGACTTTTTCTGTAAAGCTTGGCCGAGAAATTCATTAATCTCAAATATTTCCTTTATCAAACGTAAGGTAAATATGAACTCATAGGAGGACATGTAGCTAAAACATGTGTATGCATGTCCATGAAGTGAACCCTCATCTAGCCGTGCGTTGAAGAACTGGACCCACTAGGTGTCGTTGCTGGTGGCCCTCTAGGTGGGATCGGCATGCTCCACCAAGCTCAGGCTACGTTAGTGCAGCCACATCTTCTTGTGTCACCGCTCCGTCCCTGGCATGGGCGCGGAGGTATGCCGACCTCGTTTACCACCATCTTCCAGCCACCGTTGCTCGGTAGGCGCATGTAGGCAGCACTAGGTAGCACGCATCGTACAACGTGTGCCTCCGAGACGCTGAGGCTACCACGGCTGAAGATGTTGGCGGCGAGGATACCTCAGCGGCCGCTCGACATGGCGCGATCTGGGGGAGAAGGCGAGGGAGGGGAGCAGCGAGAGATAGAAGATGCGATCTAGGAGAGGTGATGGAGGAGAGCAGTGCTAGTCGCCTTTATACAGTGGCGGGCATGTCGCATTAACGCCGACGTGGATGGCCATGCGTGAAGCGACGCTTCGCTAAGCCACCTGGTAAAGCTGCAACCATTAACATCGCTTGACGAGAGGTACGCGACGGATTTAAACACCATGACTACCCTTGCATCGCTGATGAGGAAGGCCCGCCACTAGCGGAGCATAACACTTATGTATCTATATAGGCGGGCGGACAATTAACCAAACTCAAGTTCTCCGTGTTGCGTCTGGCGCCCCTGCAGCATCACCTGTGTAGCGCGGATGGGCTCGGGGTGCCAGACGTATTGGACCACGCGAGACCAAAACGACATTTGGAGCATGCGGTTGGGGGAGGCTAAACATCCGGCGCGCCCCAAATCCCTGGGAACGCTTTGGGGTCGTGGCTGGAGATGCTCTAAGGCACATTGATATAAGGCATGTTGCTCACATAGGCTTGCCAAGTTCCCCGCTAACTCGTTGGGTTCATCATTGAAAACACATTTGTACTTTAATCTGACATAGTACAGATAGAAGGCATGACTAGTATTGTTACCCTCTGATGGTGCGTGGTAGGCACCCAGTTGGAAACCCCAAGAGGAAGGTATGATGACCACAGCAACAAGTTTCCCTCAGTATGAAACCAAGATTTATCGAACCAGTAGGAGAAAGAACCAACTTCTGAAGGTTGATGCTAGCTGGCTTGGCCACAGCTACAGACAATTTATATATGGCGCCTTATCTGAGGTGTAGCTTTGCACCAGCAACAACGTGGAACCTGCACACAACACAATCAAAGTACCTTGCCCCAACTAGCAGTGAGGTTGTCAATCTCACCGGTTTGCTGTAAACAAAGGATTAAACGTATCGTGTGGTAAAAGATATTTGTTTGCGAGAAAATAAATAATGCTTGTAAAAGTAAACGGTAATATGAATGTAAAAGAATGGACCAGGGTCCACAGTTCACTAGAGGTGTCTCTCCATAAAGATAAATAACATGCTGGGTAAACAAATTACAGTTGGACAATTGACAGAATAAAGAATGCAAACAATGCATGTACATGTCATGAGGATCACTATGAGATTCACTTGGGCATTACAACATATATAATACATAGACCATAATACAACTACATCTATGACTAATAATCCACCCGCCAGATGTCATCCGAGCAACCATTGGGTATTAAGTTGCAAGCAACAGATTATCGCCTTAAGCAAAGTGTGTAATGTAAACAATACAAATGTCCTTGAACATAAGATTGTGTTTTCTCCCTAGTAGCAATAGCACATCTACAACCTTAGAAGTTATTGTCACTCTCCCAGATTACTAGAGGCATGAACCCACTATCGAGCATAAATATTCCCTCTTGGAGTCACTAGCATCTACTCGTCTAAGATATCTACTAGCAACGGAGAGCATGCAAGATCATAAACAACATAGAGATGATAAATCACAAATCAACTTGACATAGTACTCAATATTCATCGGATCCCAACAAACACAACATGTAGAATTACATAACGATGATCTTGATCATGATAGGCAGCTCACAAGATCTAAACATGAAGCACATGGAGGAGAAGACAACCATCTAGCTACTGCTATGGACCTGTAGTCCAAGGTAGACTACTCACACATCACTCCGGAGGCAGGCATGGTGATGAAGAAGGCCTCTGGTGGTGATTCCCCTCTCCATCAGGGTGCCAGGAAGAGCTTCTGGACCCTCCCGATCTCGCATCGACAATGGCGGCGGCTTGCAGTACGTTTTCTGGAAAAGAGTTTGGGCCTTTAGGGTTTTCTCGTCGAGGAGAATATATAGGCGGACGGGCGATGTCAGGGGGTGGATGATTGCGGTGCGGTGTTGATGTAGATGACCGACTAGTTGGGAACCCCAAGAGTATCGAACCAGTAGGAAAAAGCCAAACTTCAGAAGGTGATGCCTGCTAGCTTCGCGACAGCTCCGGACAACTTATAAGGCACCTCGTCCAGGGCTTTGCTTTGCACCAGCAGCAACGTGGAACCTATACACAACACAACCAAGAACTTTGCTCCCAACTTACGATGAGGTGGTCAATCTCACCAGTTTGCTGTAAACAAAGGATTGAGCGTATCGAGTGGAAATCAATAATAGTATGCGAGAAAGTAAACAGTGCGAGTAAAAGTAAACAGTAATAGCAATGTAAAGGAAATTGGACCGAGGTCCACAGTTCACTAGTGGTGTCTCTCCATAAGATAAATAACAACATGCTGGGTAAATAAATTATAGTTGGGCAATTGATAGAATAAAGATAACATGCATATGTCACGAGGATCACTATGAGATTTACTCTGGGCATTACAACAAAATACATAGACCGCCATCCAACTGCATCTATGACTAATAATCCACTCGCGGGGATATCGTACGAACACCCCTCGAGTATTAAGTTGTGAACAACAGATAACAGCATTAAGCAAAGTGTGTAATGTAAACAAAATGAATGTCCTTGGACACAAGAATGTTGTTTTCTCCCTAGTGGCAACAGCACATCTACAACCTTAGAGGTTTCTGTCACTCCCCCAGATTAAATAGAGGCATGAACCCAACTATCGAGCATAAATACCCCCTCTTGGAGTCACTAGTATCTACTTGGCCAAGATAGCTACTAACAACGGAGAGCATGCAAGATCATAAACAACATAGAGATAACATAAGATAAAATTCAGAACATCAACTTAACATAACACCAATATTCATTGGATCCAAACAAACACAACATGTCGAATTACATAAAGATGATCTCGATCATGTAAGGCAGCTCACGAGATCTAAACATGAAGCACATGGTGGAGAAGACAACCATCTAGCTACTGCTATGGACCCATAGTCCAAGGTAGACTACTCACTCATCGCGCCGAAGGCAAGCATGGCGATTCCTCTCTCCGGTAGGGTGCCGGGAAGAGCTTCTAGACCCTCCCGATCTCGGGTCGACGACGGCGGCGGATCGCGATGTGTTTCTGGAAAATTGATCGGGTCTTTAGGTTTTTCCCGTCGGGGGTTCTTTATAGGCGAAGGGGCAGCGTCAGAGGTGGGCCAGGGTGGCCTCACCCATAGGGGGCGCGGGCCAGGGGCTGGCCACGCCGCCCTATGGTGTGGCCGGCTTGTGGCCCTCCTCCGTCTCCTCTTCGGACTTCTGGAAGCTTTGGTAAATATTAGGAGGTTCGGCTTTTGTTTCGTCCAATTCTGAGAATATTTCCTGTGTAATTTTTCTGAAATACAAAAACAGCAAAAAACAGGGAACTGGCACTGTGGCATCTTGTTAATAGGTTAGTTCCGGAAAATGCATAAAAATGCCACGAAGTGTAACAAAACACTAAGCAAATGGTGTAAGAACAAGCATGGAGCATCAAAAATTATAGATACATTTGAGACATATCAAGTATCCCCAAGGTTAACTCCTGCTCGTCCTCGAGTAGGTAAGTGATAACAAAAGAATAATTTTTGAGGTGACATGCACCAACACAATCTTGATCTATGTAAGCATTGAGTGCTGGGATCAAAAGAACTTAAAACAGGGGCATGAAAGACATAATCTTGATAGAAGAAACTTAGCAACCATGTTATAACATGAAAAAGAACACAAACGAAAGATCATGAAAAATGAAACAATGAAAGTCAAACGTGTGTTCAAATTATATGGAAAAACATAGCAAATGGTTTTCAGCTTGTCCTTCATGAATAGCAAAACATAAATGCATAGGACACCTTCGAGTTTAATAGGGTGACTAGATACAAATAATTTAAGAACAAGCGAAACCAAAATCATGAATCAATCAATGATAAACTTTGGGACTATGCACATTAAACTCAGAATGACAACTATGCTCTCTTAGACGGTGCATAAAGGTAGAAGGTGGTGACTCAACATAAAAGTAAAAGAAAGGCCCTTCGCAGAGGGAAGCAGTGACTGCAAGTTTTATAAAACTTCAAAAATTATGGTACTTACTAGCTTTGAGCTCTCATTGCCCCCATCATAGACATCTTGAATGGTTAAAGTTAATGCAAGTACAATTATGAAGCATATGCTTGACAAATCATAAGTTGAAAACCTCGTGTCCTGTGAAGTACGAATACCCAAACCTCATGCTACTCGACTTAGAGTCCCAAGCAAGCTCTTATCATTGTAAGTATACGCGTATCATCGAGAACCGCCAACGGGGTACCTCCGTGCCCAATGACATGGAACAAGCCCATATCAAAATGACAGGACAAACAAACAATGAACACCTCGGCATCTCTTTTATTTACCATTGGTATACCTTTTTATTTTGAGATGCATCGTCGAATGTTCACTATGGGCATGCTGTAAATTTCCACCATGAATTATGCATGGCTTAGATTGGCGGCCCAGGCGTTTCTCTAACACATATACAAACTCCATGATCCCGCAAGATTTCCAACTTATTTCACATCGCGGGTATCCATAAACAAAAGATCACGATATCAACTCAAATAAGAAGTGCAATGTTGAAAGCTTGCCCCATGACGGCATGGCTAGGCTAATTTCCAACTTACAACTTGTAAGCATAACAACTCAACATAAGAGAGCCACAATGTCAAAATTTTAAAAGCGAGAAAAGTAAAGTGTGCCATCAGGTTCGTGAGAGCTTTACTGACTAATTTTCACATAACACCAAAAGAGTTTAATTTGAAGGATAGATAAAAGCAAGTCAAATGTACTTTGGAATAGAAAACTGCTAATAGGTATGTATGGTGGACACAATGGCATAACTTGGTTTTAAGGAGTTGGATGCACGAGTAGAGCTCATACTCAGTACAAAATGAGGGCTAGCAAAAGACTGGGAGCGACCAGCTAAGAGAGCAATAACGGCCATAATCATGCATAGCGACAAAACATCATTAAGAGAAGCATAAAATGGCATCAAAAGTCAAAAACTAAATGATCATAGAGGCTTATGGCGACTTTGTATGAGTCAAACATGTTGTAAGCATGCGCCAAGTCAACCCAAAGAAAGCATCAAGGAGAAAACCAAATTAATGCTTCCAAATAATAAAAACAACGCATGATTTTTTCAAAGGCTCATTAAGCAATCTCAGTCATTTGAGACAAGTCATGCTACAGCAAAACCACTAAGCATACTATCAAAACGACATCAAGCACGACATGCAAAAAGTCTAAGCCGCAGTCTAAACAAGCTCCTTTTTGTACCACTTTTTTGCATGAAACTTTTTCTCTTTTCCAACACCATTCGAACCATTTTGAAACAACTCTTTTTGATGAAAACCAATATGGACCAGAAGTCAAAATACACCTTGATATAAGGATAAAACAAGATCTGAACAAAAATCAAGGCAGAAAACGAAAGCTAAACGCAGTTCTAGAAAAAGAGAACACTCGTTGAACAATAAGAGTGAAAAATGGAGTATTCTTGGCAAATGAAAAGCAAGGCAACTTCTCCAAAAGAAATTTGTTGGGGTCCAACCATTTATTACAGCAAACAAAACAAAAGAAAACTGAAAACTAAAGTAAAGATGCTCCAAGAAAAATGCATAGTGCATGAAGCAATAAAAATATAGTGTTTTGAAAGGTGACCTGATTTTTGCCGATGAAGAAGGGGTGTGATACGTCTCCAACGTATCCATAATTTTTGATGCTCCATGCTTGTTTTTACACCATTTGCCTAATGTTTTGTTACACTTCGTGGCACTTTTATGCGATTTCCGGAACTAACCTATTGACAAGATGCCACAGTGCCAGTTCCCTGTTTTCTGCTATTTTTGTGTTTCAGAAAAGCTACATAGGAAATATTCTCAGAATTGGATGAAACAAGTTCCAGAAGTCTTATTTTTTCCGGAAGCTTCCAGAGAACCAAAGAGGAGGCGGAGTGGGGCCACGAGGGCCCCACACACCAGGGCGGCGCGGCCTAGGCCCTGGCCGCGCCCCCTATGTGTGAGGAGCCCCTGGCAGCCCCCTGACGACGCCCCGTTGCCTATATAAAGCCTCGAGACGGAAAACCCTAGAGGAGTCGGCAATTTTCCAGAAAGAGTTCCGTAGCTCCGCCGCCGCCACTGACAAATTTCGGGGGACAGAAGTCTCTGTTTTGGCACCTTGCCGGGACGGGGAAGTGCCCCGGAGCCATCTCCATCGGTCTCCATCGCCGTCTCCGCCGTCTCCATCGACCTCACCGCCATCTCCATCAACCTTGCTGTCTCCTATGATGAGGAGGGAGTAGTTCTCCCCCGGGGCTGAGGGCTCTACCGGTAGCTATGTGGTTCACCTCTCTCTCCCATGATGTGATCTCTATGTGATCGTGAGCTTTGTATCATGTTGAATAAGTAGATGCTACTCTTCATCATTATGTGTACTCTAGTGGTGTTATTAAAGTAATCTATTCCTCCTGCCATGGTGTAACGGTGACAGTGTGTGCATCATGGTGGTACTTGGTCTAGGCTACGATTGTGATCTCTTATGGATTATGATAATAATTATCACTATGAGAGTATTGAAGTGATCTATTCCTCCTTTCATGGTGTAATGTTGACAGTGTGTGCACCGTGTTAGTACTTGGTCTAAGTTGCAATAATATTTATCTTGAGTTGTGATTTGATTTGGATATCTCTATGAGCAGTGTTTGTCAAGTACTTGATGAACTTTAAGGGGTGCTTCTGTAGCCACTACGCAATGATTAGTGTTATTCAATAGGAGAGTAATTCAGAGTAGCATAGTGAAGAGAAGTTATTTATTTGTTAAATTATGTTATATTTGTTGGGAGTGTGTCCACTAGTGAAAGTATGATCCCTAGGCCTTGTTTCCAAGCTTTGCACACCGTTTAGTCGCTGTTTTGTTACTTGTTTGCTTGCTGCCATTTTTATTCCAGATTGTATTTACTACTTGTAATCATCCATACCACTTGTATTTCACTATCTCTTCGCTGAACTAGTGCACCTATACATCTGACAAGTGTATTGGGTGTGTTCGGGACACAAGAGACTTTCTATATCGTAATTGCAGGGTTGCTTCAGAGGGATAGCTTTGACCTCTTCCTCCCTGAGTTCGATAAACCTTGGGTGATCCACTTAAGGGAAACTTGTTGCTGCTCTACAAACCTCTGCACTTGGAGGCCCACACTGTCTACAAGAATAGATGCGTGCGTAGACATCAAGCTCTTTTCTGGCGCCGTTGCCGGGGAGGTAAGGTAAAAGGTACTCGCATCCTCCTGTGTGAGTGCTCGGAGTTATTTCCTTTAGATTCTGCAATTATATCTTTTTGTTTCTTGTTTTTATTTTTCACTAGTTAGGCTTAATGGAAAATAAAGAGTTCTTTAGTCTTTTTCTTGAGTTTAGATTTGATGAGAAAATTGAAAATCCTTTGGAGCTTATTTCGCATAGCAATGTTATTAGTACGAATGCTTTGAATACCGTTAATGCTAATTGGGAAAAGCACTCTACTTTTGATATTGAAAATCTTTTTGGTACCAATTCTAAGGTTAATAATTGTTGTACCATTAGTACTATCCATGTTCCTTCTTATGATGAATATGCTTTGCGAAATAGTTGTTCTCTAGCTTGTGATGATACTAAACCTCTAGTTTATGATGGTTATGATGATGAGTATAATATTTCCAGTTCACCTACTTTTGAGGAGAAAATTAGTTATGATTACAATATGCCTCCTGTTTTTGATGATTATGGTGATGAGAATAATTATTCTGTTGAATCTGCTCCTACCACGATTGTTCATGTGGGGAGTATTAATTCTTTTATGCATGTGGCTCATGATAGGGATGCTTTTATGTGATAGTTATATTGTTAATTCTATTCATGATGCTACTAAAAGTTATTATGAGAGAGGGAAACATGGTTTGATGGATCTCAACAATATTGAGTTTCCCCTCTTTATGTTGCAATTCTTGAAGTTGTACTTGTTTTGCCTTCCTATGCTTTTTGCTTTGCGCTTTCATGACTTGTCTCTTTACAAGACTATTTTTCATAGGAAGTGGTTTAGATTTAAATGTGTTCCATACTTGCTTTTTGATGCTCTCTATTGCTTTAAGTTCCTATATGGCGCCTTTGCCTCAAGCTCCTATATGGCGCCCACATGAGCATCTTTGCAAATTACTGCGCCTAGCGCAAAGGCGTTAAAGAAAAGCACTCTTGGGAGATAACCCATTGTTTATTTTTAGTACTTTTTCTTTTATTTGAGTCTTGGAAGTTATTAATACTGTAATAACCTCTCCTTATCCTTTTTATTTCGTTGTTGTGCCAAGAGAAGCCTCTAATTTGAGTGAGGTAAGATTTGGGGATGTTGCTGTCCTGAAACAGTTTTCGGTGCTGCACCGTAAAAATTCGTGAAAATTCTCTGTATATCTTTTGGACCTGTGATTTCTTGTGCATATGCCCCAGGTTATATCCAAACTTTTATTAGTTGAACACTTTATGATTTGAGCAACAGAAAACCCCTCAAAAATTCGACCTTTGTCAGCTGTTCTGTTTTGACAGATTTCTGCCAATATTTGTGTTTGCCGCTTTATCGCTTTCTTTTTTAGTTCTTTTGATCACGGAACTTTTGGGGAAGTTGCTACAGTAGTATATGCTTTATATGTGGTGGTTTTAGGCTGAAACCTGAAGCAAAATGGTTGATTCATTACTATGCTTACACTAATGTTGCTAATAGATTTGTGTTTAGTTTTGTATGAAGGAAGTTTTCAAGTGTAGGGATTGGAGAATGATGAGATGAGATGACGAATGGACAAAAGCTCAAGCTTGGGGATGCCCATGTCACCCCAAGAAATATCCAAGAAGTACAAGCGTCAAAGCTTGGGGATGCCCCCGAGGCACCCCCTTCTTCATCGGCAAAAATCAGGTCACCTTTCAAGACACTATATTTTTATTGCTTCATGCACTATGCGTTTTTCTTGGAGCGTCAGTTGTTTTTGTTTTCAGTTTTCTTTTGCTTTGCTTGCTACAATAAACGTTTGGATCACATCATGTGTTTGGAGAGAGACATGCTCCGTTTTTCATTTGCCAAGAACACTCTAGTTTTCACTCTTATTGTTCAATGAGTGTTCTCTTTTTCTGCTACTGCGTTTAGCCTTTGTTTTTTGCCTTGATTTTTGTTCAGATCTTTTTATATATTTTCATCAAGGTGTATTTTTGCCTTTGATCTTTATTGGTTTTCATCAAAAGAGGTGTTTATAAAAAGTTTGAATGGTGTTGGAAAAGAGAAAAAGCTTTATGCAAAAAAGTGGTACAAGAAGGAGCTTGTGTAGACTGCGGCTTAGGCTTTTTCATGTCATGCTTGATGTCTTTTTGATAGTATGCTTAGTGGTTTTGCTGTAGCATGACTTGTCTCAAATAACTGAGATTGCTTAATGAGCCTTTGAAAAAATCATGCGTTGTTTTTATCGTTTGGAAGCATTATTTTGGTTTTCTCCTTGATGCTTTATTTGGGTTGACTTGGTGCATGCTCACACATGTTAGACTCATACAAAGTCGCCAATAGCCTCTATGATCATTTAGTTTTTGACTTTTGATGCCATCTTATGCTTCTTTTAATGTCGCTTTGTTGCTTTGCATGATTATGGCCATTATTGCTCTCTTAGTTGGTCGCTCCCAGTCTTTTGCTAGCCCTCATTTTGTACTGAGTATGAGCTCTACTCATGCATCCAACTCCCAAAAACCAAGTTTGCCATTGTGTCCACTATAAATTCCTATGCATGGTATTTGTAAGCCATTCCAAGTAAATTTTCATGTGCTACCTTTCAAAAAAACCTTCAAAATACTTCTCATTTTGTGACACTGTTTTCAGCTCATGGGGACGTAGTGGTCGGATTTGCTATCTTCCATATTATCTTATTCCAAAAAGAAAAGAAAAAAGAGAAAAAAAAGAAAGAAAAAATGCACTCCTCCATGGTATGTGAATGTTGGTGGGCACCCGATGGAATAGGTTAGCCATGGTTTGAGAAAGGAAAAAAGGTGGGGAGGAGTGCCAAGATTTATAAAAGAGCACAAAAGTGCCAATCTCTCTCTCAAAAACTTGCTTCATTTTTGTATGGAAGATAGTAAGAACCCCATTGCCAGTCGTTGACAAAGACAACCACCTCTCAAAACCAATTTTTATCTCTCTGTTTTACAAATAAAAAGCTCTAGCACATGTTTAATCACTGCTTCCCTCCGCGAAGGGCCTTTCTTTTACTTTTATGTTGAGTCACCACCTTCTATCTTTATGCACCATTAAGAGAGCATAGTTGTCATTCTTAGTATAATGTGCATTGTCCCAAAGTTTTCATTGATTGATTCATATTGTTGGTTTCACTTGTTCTTAAATTACTTGTATCTAGTCGCCCTCTTAAACTTGAAGGTGTCCTATGCATTTATATTTTGCTCTCCATGAAGGACAAGCTGAAAACCATTTGTATGTTTTTCCTTATGATTTGAACACACGTTTGACTTTCATTGTTTCATTTTCATGATCTTTTGTTTGTGTTCATTTTCATGTTATAACATGGTTGCTAAGTTTCTTCTATCAAGATTATGTCTTTCATGCCCATGTTTTAAGTTCTTTTGATCCCAGCACTCAATGCTTACTTAGATGATCAAGATTGTGGAGGTGCATATCACCTCAAAAATTATTCTTTTGTTATCACTTACCTACTCGAGGACGAGCAGCAGTTAAGCTTGGGGATGCTGATACGTCTCCAACGTATCCATAATTTTTGATGCTCCATGCTTGTTTTTACACCATTTTCCTAATGTTTTGTTACACTTCGTTGCACTTTTATGCGATTTCCGGAACTAACCTATTGACAAGATGCCACAGTGCCAGTTCCCTGTTTTCTGCTGTTTTTGTGTTTCAGAAAAGCTACACAGGAAATATTCTCGGAATTGGACGAAACAAGTTCCAAAAGTCTTATTTTTCCCGGAAGCTTCCAGAGAACCGAAGAGGAGGCGGAGTGGGGCCACGAGGGCCCCACACACCAGGGCGGCGTGGCCCAGGCCCTGGCCGCGCCCCCTATGTGTGAGGAGCCTCTGGCAGCCCCCTGACGACGCCCCTTCGCCTATATAAAGCCTCGTGACGGAAAACCCTAGAGGAGTCGGCAATTTTCCAGAAAGAGTTCCGTAGCTCCGCCGCCACCACTGACAAATTTCGGGGGACAGAAGTCTCTGTTCCGGCACCCTGCCGGGATGGGGAAGTGCCCCCGGAGCCATCTCCATCGGTCTCCATCGCCGTCTCCGCCGTCTCCATCGACCTCACCGCCATCTCCATCAACCTTGTTGTCTCCTATGATGAGGAGGGAGTAGTTCTCCCCCGGGGCTGAGGGCTCTACTGGTAGCTATGTGGTTCACCTCTCTCTCCCATGATGTGATCTCTATGTGATCGTGAGCTTTGTATCATGTTGAATAAGTAGATGCTACTCTTCATCATTATGTGTACTCTAGTGGTGTTATTAAAGTAATCTATTCCTCCTGCCATGGTGTAACGGTGACAGTGTGTGCATCATGGTGGTACTTGGTCTAGGCTACGATTGTGATCTCTTATGGATTATGAGAATAATTATCACTATGATAGTATTGAAGTGATCTATTCCTCCTTTCATGTTGTAATGTTGACAGTGTGTGCACCGTGTTAGTACTTGGTCTAAGTTGCAATAATATTTATCTTGAGTTGTGATTTGATTTGGATATCTCTATGAGCGGTGTTTGTCAAGTACTTGATGAACTTTAAGGGGTGCTTCTGTAGCCACTATGCAATGATTAGTGTTATTCAATAGGAGAGTAATTCAGAGTAGCATAGTGAAGAGAAGTTATTTATTTGTTCAATTATGTTATATTTGTTGGGAGTGTGTCCACTAGTGAAAGTATGATCCCTGGGCCTTGTTTCCAAGCTTTGCACACCGTTTACTCGCTGTTGTGTTACTTGTTTGCTTGCTGCCATTTTTATTCCAGATTGTATTTACTACTTGTAATCATCCATACCACTTGTATTTCACTATCTCTTCGCCGAACTACTGCACCTATACATCTGACAAGTGTATTGGGTGTGTTGGGGACACAACAGACTTTCTGTATCGTAATTGCAGGGTTGCTTCAGAGGGATAGCTTTGACCTCTTCCTCCCTGAGTTCGATAAACCTTGGGTGATCCACTTAAGGGAAACTTGCTGCTGCTCTACAAACCTCTGCACTTGGAGGCCCAACACTGTCTACAAGAACAGACGCGTGCGTAGACATCAGGGTGCCTCGGGGGCATCCCCAAGCTTTGATGCTTGTACATCTTGGATATTTCTTGGGGTGCGTGGGTATCTCCAAGCTTGAGCTTTTGTCTATTCTTCATCTCATCTCATCATTCTCCAATCCCTACACTTAAAAACTTCCTTCATACGAAACTCAACACAATTCTATTAGCAACATTAGTGTAAGCATAATAATGAATCAATCCTTTTTGGTTCAGAATTCAACTCAAAACCACCACATATAAAGCATATACTACTGTAGCAACTTCCCCAAAATTTCTGTGATTAAAAGAACTCAAAAAGAAAGCGATCGAGAGGCAAACACAAATAGTGGCAGAAATTTGTCAAAACAGAACAGCTAACAAAGGTCGATTTTTTTGAGGGTTTTATGTTGTCAAATCAAAAAGTGTAAAACTAATGAAAGTTTGGATATAACCTGGGGCATATGCACAAGAAATCGCAGGTCAAAAATATATTCTGATAATTTTCACGAATTTTTACAGTGCAACACCAAAATCTGTTTCAGGACAGCAACATCCCCAAATCTTACCTCACTCAAATTAGCGGTTTCTCTTGGCACAACATCGAAATAAAAAGGATAAGGAATGATTATTACAGTAGTAATAACTTCCAAGACTCAAATAAAAGAAAAAGAACTGAAACGAAAACAATGGGTTATCTCCCAAGAGTGCTTTTCTTTAACGCCTTTGAGCTAGGCGCAGAAAGGTGCGAATCAAGTATTATCAAGAGATGAAGCATCAAGTTTATAATTTGCTCTAAGAATAGAGTCAAAAAGTAATTTATTTCTCTTTCTAGGGAAGTGTTCCATACCTTTCTTGAGTGGGAATTGATATTTGATGGTGCCTTCCTTCATATCAATGATGGCACCTACAGTTCAAAGAAAAGGTCTTCCCAAAATAATAGGACATGAAGCATTGCATTCAACATCCATAACAAGAAAATCAACGGGAACAAGGTTATTGTTAACCATAATAAGAACATCATTAATCCTTCCCAAAGGTTTCTTCTTAGCAACATCAGCAATAGGAACATCAAAATAACACTTTTCAAGTGGTGGTAAACCAAGCATGTCATAAATCTTTCTAGGCATAACAGAAATACTAGCACCTAGATCACATAAAGCATGGCAATCAAAACGATTAACATGCATATAAATGATGGGTTACCAACCATCTTCTAACTTCTTGGGAATAGAAGCTTTTTGCTTCAACTTTTCATCCCTAATTTTCATGAGAGCATTGGTAATATGCTTAGTAAAAGCAACATTTATAGAACTAGCATTGGGACTCAAAGCAAGCTTTTGCAAGAACAAAATAACTTCAGATATATTGCAGCCATCAACATTAGAATCATTGAAAGAAATAGAGCTATCATCTTCTACACTCCGAAAAATTTCAGCACTCTTTTGAGAAAAAGTTTTTGCAGTTTTGGGCTTTTTTAAACAAGGAGTAGGAGTTTTCTCTACACCAATAAAAGTAAGGGGATTGCTAGCATTTGGAACAACATCATTAGAGGTAGTAATGGTACATACCTTCATCTTCCTAGCCATCTCAACTTCTCTTTCCCACCCGGCGTGCAATTCTGCTAACATCCTAACATTTTCATCAATTCTAACTTGGATAGCATTAGCAGTGGAAAAAGTATTATTCTCTTTCACCTCATTAGGCAACACTTTTAGTTTCAGAAGCTCAACATCAAGAGCAAGGCTATCAACTTTAGAAGCAAGAATATCAATTTTGCCTAACTTTTCCTCAACAGACTTGTTAAAAGCAGTTTGCTTACCGATGAAGTCCTTGAGCATGACTTCAAGCTCAGAGGGCGTGGACCTAGTGTTGTTGGAGGAATTACCATAAGAGTTACCATAACCATTACCATTGGTATAAGGATACGGCCTATAATTGTTACTAGCAAAATTGTTCCTATAAGCATTGTTGTTGAAATTATTATTTCTAATGAAGTTTACATCAACATGCTCTTCTTGAGCAACCAAAGAGGCCAAAGGAACATTATTAGGATCAACATGAGTTCTATCATTAGAAAGCATAAGCATAATAGCATCAATCTTATCACTCAAGGAAGAGGTTTCCTTAACAGAATTTACCTTCTTACCTTGTGGAGCTCTCTCGGTGTGCTACTCAGAATAATTTACCATCATGTTGTCGAGAAGCTTTGTTGCGGCGCCCAAGGTAAGGGACATAAAAGTGCCAGTAGCTGAATCCAATAGGTTTCTTGAAGAAAAATTTAGTCCTTCTTAAAAAGTTTGGACAATCATCCAAGTAGTCAGTCCATGAGTAGGGCAATTCTTTATCATAGATTTCATTCTTTCCCAAGCTTGAGCAACATGTTCATTATCAAACTGTCTAAACTTCATGATATCACTACGCAAAGGTATAATCTTAGCAGGAGGATAGTATTTTCCAATAAAAGCATCCTTACACTTAGCCCAAGAATCAATACTATTTCTAGGCAAAGATAGCAACCAATCCTTAGCTTTTCCTCTCAAAGAAAAAGGAAACAACTTAAGCTTAATAATATCACCTTCTACATCCTTATATTTTTGCATCTCACATAGCTCAACAAAATTGTTGAGATGTGCTGCAGCATCATCAGTACTAGCACCAAAAAATTGCTCTTTCATAACAAGGTTCAATAAAGCAGGTTTAATCTCATAAAAATTGGCAGCAGGAGCAGGTGGCGCAATAGGAGTGCAGATAAAATCACTATTATTAGTGCTAGTAAAATCACACAACTTGGTGTTCTCATGAGTACCCATTCTAGCAAAGCTAAAAGCAGACAAGTAAAAATAACAACTAATAGGAAACTAATTATTTTGTATTTTTGATAAAACGATGCAAGCAAAAATAAAGTAAAGCAAAACTAAAACAAAGTAAAGGATGTGCGTGCGAAACTCCCCTTGCAGAAATCTTCTTTCTCCCCGGCAACGGCACCAGAAAAAGCTTCATTGCGGTGTGGTGTTGATGTAGATGACCGACCAATTGGGAACCCCAAGAGAAGGTGTGATGAGCACAGCAGCAAGTTTTCCCTCAGTAAGAAACCGAGGTATATCGAACCAGTCGGAAAAAACCCAAACTTTAGAAGGTGATGTCTGCTAGCTTCACAACAGCTCTGGACAACTTATAAGGCGCCTCGTCCAGGGCTTTGCTTTGCACCAGCAGCAACGTGGAACCTGCACACAACACAACCAAGAACTTTGCTCCCAACTTACGATGAGGTTGTCAATCTCACCGGTTTGCTGTAAACAAAGGATTGAGCGTATCGAGTGGAAAGCAATAATATTATGCGAGAAAGTAAACAGTGCGAGTAAAAGTAAACAGTAATAGCAATGTAAAGGAAATTGGACCGGGGTCCACAGTTCACTAGTGGTGTCTCTCCATAAGATAAATAACAACATGCTGGGTAAACAAATTACAGTTGGGCAATTGATAGAATAAAGATAACGTGTATATGTCACGAGGATCACTATGAGATTTACTCTGGGTATTACAACAAAATACATAGACCGCCATCCAACTGCATCTATGACTAATAATCCACTCGCGGGGATATTGTCCGATCACCCCTCGAGTATTAAGTTGTGAAACTAATGTCCTTGGACACAAGAATGTTGTTTTCTCCCTAGTGGCAATAGCACATCTACAACCTTAGAGGTTTCTGTCACTCCCCCAGATTAAATAGAGGCATGAACCCAACTATCGAGCATAAATACCCCCTCTTGGAGTCACTAGTATCTACTTGGCCAAGATAGCTACTAACAACGGAGAGCATGCAAGATCATAAACAACATAGAGATAGCATAAGATAAAATTCAGAACATCAACTTAACATAACACCAATATTCATTGGATCCCAACAAACACAACATGTAGAATTACATAAAGATGATATCAATCATGTAAGGCAGCTCACGAGATCTAAACATGAAGCACATGGTGGAGAAGACAACCATCTAGCTACTGTTATGGACCCATAGTCCAAGGTAGACTACTCACTCATCGCGTCGGAGGCAAGCATGGCGATGAAGAAGACCTCCGGTGGCGATTCCCCTCTCCGGCAGGGTGCCGGGAAGAGCTTCTGGACCCTCCCGATCTCGGGTCGACGACGGCGGCGGATCACGGTGTGTTTCTGGAAAATTGATCGGGTCTTTTGGTTTTTCCCATCGGGGGGTCTTTATAGGTGAAGGGGCAGCGTTAGAGGTGGGCCAGGGTGGCCTCACCCATAGGGGGCGCGGGCCAGGGGCTGGCCGCGCCGCCCTATGGTGTGGTCGGCACGTGGCCCCCCTCCATCTCCTCTTCGGAATTCTGGAAGCTTCGGTAAATATTAGGAGGTTCGGCTTTTGTTTCGTCCAATTCCGAGAATATTTCCTGTGTAACTTTTCTGAAACACAAAAACAGTAGAAAATAGGGAACTGGCACTGTGACATCTTGTTAATAGGTTAGTTCCGGAAAATGCATAAAAATGCCACGAAGTGTAACAAAACACTAAGCAAATGGTGTAAGAACAAGCATGGAGCATAAAAAATTATAGATACGTTTGAGACGTATCTGTGGACCAGGGGCCCACACCATAGCCTGGCGCGGCCAGGGGGTCACCCGCGCCATGGCATGGTGTGGCTGCCCTCTGGCCCCCCTCCGTCTCTGCTTTGGACTCCGTCTCATGTCGGGAAAAATAGGAACTTCAGCTTTTGTTTCATCCAATTCTGAGAATATTTCCTGTGTAACTTTTCTGAAACACAAAAATAGCAAAAAACAGGGAACTGGCACTGTGGCATCTCGTTAATAGGTTAGTTCTGGAAAATGCATAAAAATGCCACGAAGTGTAACAAAACACAAAGCAAATGGTGCATAAACAAGCATGGAGCATCAAAAATTATAGATACGTTTGAGACATATCAAGCATCCCCAAGCTTAACTCATGCTTGTCCTCGAGTAGGTAAGTGATAACAAAACAATAATTTTTGAGGTGACATGCACCAACACAATCTTGATCAAACGATGTAAAGTATTGAGTGCTGAGATCAAAGTACTCTAAACATGGGCATAAAAGACATAATCTTGACAATAGAACTTAGCAACCATGTTATAACATGAAAAGTAGCACAAACAAAGGATCATGAGTAATAATGCATTGAAAGTCAAGTGTGTGTTTCAAGCATATAGAAAAACATAGCAAAGTGGTATTCAGCTTGTCTTTCATGGAGTAGCAAAACATAAATCCATAGGACACCTTCAAGTTTAAGAGGGCGGCTAGATACAAATAATTTAAGAACAAGCGAAACCATAATCATGAATTAATCAATAATTAATTTTGGGACTATGCACATTATACTTAGAATGATAACTATGCTTTCTTAGACGGTGCATAAAGGTAGAAGGTGAAGACTCAACATAAAAGTAAAAGAAAGGCCCTTCGCAGAGGGAAGTAGTGATTGCAAGTTTTTATAAACCTTCCAAAAATTATGGTACTTACTAGCTTTGAGCTCTCATTGCCCCCCATCATAGGCATCTTGAATGGTTAAGGTTAATGCGAGTACAAATATGAGGCATATGCTTGACAAATCATAAGTTGAAAATCTCATGTCCCGTGAATACGAGTACTTAAACAATGCTAATCGACTTAGGTCCCAAGCAAGTTCTTGTCATTGTAAGCATACGTGTATCATTGAGAACGCCAACGGTGTACCTCTTGCCCGATGACATGGAGACTAGCCCACATCAAAATGACAAGACAAACAGACAATGGACATCTCGGCATCTCTTTTATTTATCATTGGGTATAGCTTTTTATTTTGAGATGCGTCGTCGAATGTCCACTATGGGTATGCTATAAATTTCCACCATGAATGATGCATGGCTTAGATTAGCGGCCCAGACGTTTCTCTAACACATATACAAACTCCATGAACTCCACAAGTTTCCAATTCCTTTCACACAGATAAGCATCCATAAACAAAAGATCATAATATCAACTTAAATAGAAATAAGTGCAATGTTGAAAGCGTGCCCCATGACAGCATGGCTGATCTAACTCCCAACTTACAACTTGCAAGCATATAATCAACATAAAAGAACCACAATGGTCAAGTTTATTAAGTGCAAGAAAGTAAATGTGCCGTCAGGTTCATGAGAGCTTTACTAACTAATTTTCACATAAAAAAATTAATTTGGAAGATAGATAAAAGCAAGACGAATGTAGTTGGAATAGCAAATTGCTAATAGGTATATATGGTGGACACAATGGAAACTTTAGTTTTTGGGAGTTGGATGCACGAGAAGTATTCCCTCTGAGTACAAATGAAGGCTAGCAAACGACTGGGAGCGACCAACTAAGAGAGCAATAATGGCCCTAATCGTGCATAGCGACAAAACATTATTAACCAAAGCATAAAGTGGTATCACAAGTAAAAAACCAAATGATCATAGAGGCTTAAGGCGACTGGTTAAAGTCAAACATGGTGTAAGCATGCGCCAAGTCGACTCAAATAAAGCATCAAAGGAGAATACCACAATAATATGCTCCCACATAATAAAAACAACGCATGATTCTTTCAAGGGTACATTAAGAAATCTCAATCATTTGAGACAAGTCATGCTACAGCAAAAACTACTAAGCATATAATCAAAATAACATCAATCATGACATGCAGAAGTCTAAGCCACAGTCTAAACAAGCTCCCATTTGTACAACTATAGGCATGAAACTTTTTCTCTTTTCCAACACCAAGCACCCTTTTTGAAACAACTCTTAAAGATGAAAACCAACATAGACCAGAGGTCTAAACACACCTAGCTACAAAGAACTAACAAGTTCTGAACAAAAATTAAGGTGAAAAACAAAAGCTAAACGTAGTACAAGAAAAAGAGAACACTCGTTGAATGAAAAGAGTGAAAACTAGAGTGTTCTTGGCAATGAAAAACGAAGTGTGTCTTCTCCAAAAGAAACATGTTGGGGTCCAACCATTTATTGCAGCAAACAAAACAAAAGAAAACTTAAAGCAAAAAATAAAGACGCTCCAAGAAAAACGCATAGTATACGAAGCAATAAAAATATAGTGTCTTGAAAGATGACCTGATTTTTGTCGATGAAGAAGGGGTGCCTCGAGGCATCCCCAAGCTTTGACGCTTGTACCTCTTGGATATTTCTTGGGGTGACATGGGCATCCCCAAGCTTGAGCTTTTGTCCAAGCTTGAACAATCTTAAAATGTCCTTAGAAGCTTTATGAAGGAAAAGGAATGAGAGAAAAGCAGAAGAAGTAAATATGCTTAGTGAAGTTAAAGATCCTTTGCTTGATTTAGAAAAGTTTAGCTTGCATGAACTTATGTCTATCTTACAAAAATTTGCAAGTGATCCATCTATAAATGCTAACCTAGCAGGTTTTGGTTCTTATATTGCTAATCATATCTTGAAAGAAAAGATTGCTAGGTACAACCAGGAGGCCATGATACCACCAAAGATTGGGGATGCATGAATCCCAAAGGTATTATTCACTATTGGAAAAGAAACACATCATTCTATTTTAGATCTTGGATCTAGTGTTTTTGTTTTATCTAAAGAGTTATATGAATTGCTAGAGTTACAAAATATTGAAAAATGCTCTATTGACTTGCTACTTGCTGATGATTCTATTAAACATGCTTTAGGCAAGGTTAGTAATGTTATGGTAGAGCTGCACATGACTTTTGTACCTGTGGATTTCATTATCATGGATATGGGGAATAAAACCTCTAGTCCTATTATTCTCAGTAGTGAAGGGTTTCGTAGCATAGAAAACAAAAAAAATTCTACGAAGACGAACAAGAACAAGCCAAGATCTGATCTATGAGATGCAAAAAACCGAGCGGGGAAACAGATCTACATACCCTTATAGATCGCACAGCGGAAACATTCAGATGAACATGGTCGGCGTAGTCGTACTAGCGTCTCCTCCTCGCAATCTGATCCGATCCAAGCGCCACAATGGGCGGTGCCTCCGAGCGTTGCACACGTACAACGCAACGAATCTTCCTCCTCCTCGGTCCAGCAAGGTGCGGTGGAGTGGTAGATAAGATCAGCAGCACGACGGCATGGTGCTTATGGTGGAGAGTATCTGCGGGCAGGACTTCGCCTACGCGCGCGAGGTGGAAGAGAATAGTTAAAAGATCTAGTCAAACTAGGGCAAAAGAAGCTACATGAAAGAGACAACAGTGCAGCGGCTAGGGCTGAACCAAAAAATTATGTTCCACGCCTGTGTCCGGTGCTCCCTTATATAGCCGATCGAAAGCATGCGATACAAAGAACTCTTGGAGTCCATGATCGATCGATGATCGATCTCATCGAGTGGCGAAAGAGCGCGATGCCAGCGCGGCCCAGGCGAGCGACCGAGTGACTCATCAAGCGCTCCTGGAGCCTGAGTGCATGCGCGGGTGGCCTGGCTAGCTGGCCCAGCTGGTGCGGCCCAGGCGAGGGATCCCAGACGTAGCCCAGCAGGCTCATCGGGCCTAGCCCTTGAGCGGCAGCCAGTGCGCAGGGCGCGAAGCGCGGGGCAGCACGGCTGGCCGGCCCAGCCGGCTCAGGCGCGGCAGGTAGTGCACGACGCACGGGACACGGGGATGCACGGCCAGCCCAATGGCGCCTTAGGCACTTGCGGCCCGGCCAGTCGAACTGGCCGGCCCATGCCATGGCGAGCGGCGCATGCCCAGCCCAGCATGGCGCGCGACACATAGCCAGCCCAGCTGCGGCGCGGTGCATGGCCAGCCCAGCTGCGGCGCCCCCTTTTTTTCTTTTTCTTTTGCCTTTTCTTTTTGCCTTTTATTTGATAGTTTGTCTAGATGGACTATAGAATTGGCCCATTAGCAAAACTCTCATGGACTACTTTTTAGCCCTTATTTATTTCTAGTAAATAAATATATTTATTAATATTTATTAATTGAATTAATTAATAAATTATTAATCATCTTCCCAGAAAAATTCCATCTCTCCAAAACGCTTTCCATAAATCCCCAAACTACCCTAGCATCGATGAGCGTTAAGTGTGTGACCCTACGGGTTCGAGAATGCATGGACATGATCACCATCAATAATTAATAGCAGGATTTGGAAATCCATATTGACTCCCCCATATTCAACGAAGATCATTATCGGTGAACCATGATGTCAGGATTCAATTAATCCCATATTCAAATTCCTTTGTCTCGCGATATTTTACTTGCCCGAGATTCGATCGTCAGCATTGCCATACCTAGTTCAATCTCATTCACAACAAGTACTCTTTACTCGTTCCATAATGCAATATCACCTTGTGATTAAACTCATTAATCACGTGTTTGCAAATGGTGTATGATATTGATTACCGAGTGGGCCCAGGGTATATCTCTCCTTCACGGGAGGGACAAATCCCAATCTCGATACATGCAACCCAACAAGTACTTTCCGATTAACTGAGAGACACCTTTATGATCACCCTCTCATAGTGTGACGTTTGATGACCTCAAAGCTCTTTTCCGGTATCAGGGAGTGGCATTATCTCATGGTCTAAGGAATAGAATACTGATATAGGAAAAGCTACGCAATTATGAACACAATGACATGATCTAATTGTTGTGCCTATATTGGGTCTGTCCATCACATCATTCTCCCAATGACATGACCTCATTATTAATTGACAACTCATGTCTATGGTTAGGAAACCTTAACCATCATTAATCAATGAGCTAGTCTAGTAGAGGCATACTAGGGACATGGTGTTGTTCATGAACCACACAAGTATTAATGTTTCTGCTTAATACAATTCTAGCATGGAATATAAACATTATCATGAACACGAATTATAATAATAACTCAATTCATTATTTCCACTAGGGCATAATTCCTTCAGTCTCCCACTTGCACTACAGTCAATAATCTAGTCATACTTGCGCCTTTAACACCTATGGCATTCCGGTGTTATTCACACGCGTTGCACATGATAAACCTTACCTACGGGTCTGACACTTTCAGGTCCGTTTGTGTTTGCATATCTTTTGTGTCAGCATGCATTACTCATCTTCTATGAGATTGCATCGTACAAACTTGGTCTTCTGGTGAGACCTTTGTTTCTTTGCCGAGACTATGTTGTCACTATTGTCATACAATAGAACTACATGGTACTAGCAAACTTGGAACTACACCTAGTTCTCTTGCCGCTTCTAGAGCGATTATATACTTAGCCCTTGTTGCAGTATCTGTCATAATGTTTAACATTGGAACTCATCCAAGTCATCATGGAACTTTCTTCCATCTCATTGTGTCACCTTATAACTCAGAACAAATAGCCTAAAATTGAGACAAAATTTTACCTGTATATGTGACAAAGCCAATGTAACTCATTGCAATGAACCATTTCTCACTTCTGCATACAGAACATATTCTTAGTTCTTCGAAAGTACATAAGAATATCTTTACTATTGTCTAGCAATCATCATATGAATGCTCATCACCTTTAGAGCATTGGACATATCTGGATATACATATCATGGTATACAAGATTGATAAAATCATTCTTGTGGCTTCACTCATCAAGTGTCAATACAATTGATTCTTGCTCCAACCTCTTCCATGCAACAAGAACCGTTCTTATTGTTTCCATATTGAACAAATTCAATATTTCATCTATGTACTCTGGCAAAACTATATTAGTGCCTCAATCTATCTGCATAGACTTTGATGCTTAATATTCTGGTTTTGCCTAAGTCTTTCATCGAAAATCTAATTTTTAATGACAACTTAACATTATCAAGAAAAACACATAATTTTCAATAAACAATATGTCGTCTACACAAAGTATTAGAAATATGTCTTTGCGCTCCCACTTACTTTCTTGTAAATACAAGCATCTTCAAATATCTTGATGAAATTAAAACTTTAACATTTTTATCATAATGAAGATTCTAACTTCGTTATGCTTACTTCTACCATTGAAGTTTGCATACATATCTAGCAACCTTTGAATCAACAAAACCAATTAGGTCGTGTCCGGTACACGTCCTTGGTGTGCATTCCGGTAGAGGAACGTTGTTTCATTTATTCAACTACATATCTCAATATGTAATTGTTGCTAGAATAATCCATATGACAAAGTCAGGGCCCATCACCACTTCTTTATATATTGTCGGTTACTATTATCTAATAATATCTCGTCCTCAAATCTTGCTATTTGATTGTGACCAACTTGGTTAAATATGAACTTTGATGTCTGGTACTACAACATATTGTAGGTGCGGGAGCCATGGACGCAGTTGCCGATTCCAGAACATTTTCTGGTGCTATGCTACTTTGCTGATCTTGCTCAGGTTCAATAACCTCATCAAGTTCTATTTTCCTCTCACTTAAACCTTTCACGAGAAAACTCCTTCTTAAGAAATTCACTTCTTTTAGCGACAATCACTATGTGTTCGGGTTCATAGTAGAAGGAATGCCCATTGACATTCTTTGGGATAACCTACAAAGACTTACTAATCTGATTTTGGTTGTAAACATTTTACACATGCCTTGCATACCAAAATTTAAGAAAAGACAACTATAAATTGTAAGGTGTCATTTTAGCAGATTATGATGTCACTATATTCAGTGAAAGGCGGTAGTCTCTAAAGCATAATCCAAAAATTATATTGGCAGTTTTATTTCATCATTGATCTAACCATGTCAAACAAGGTTTGATTACACCCATAAAAACTCTATACTCCTATGGCGTTTCACGAGATGCAAGTTTGTGAAATAATTTCCTTAACTCTTAGATGTTTGCTAAACTTGTAACCAAAATACACTTCATTATGATCCAATCATAAATACTTGAATTTTTTGTTACAACAATTTCCACTTCATAAATTGAACAATTTCAATCATTTTATACTTCTATCTCACCAAGTAGATATACCATACATCATTGACGAAATAGAAAATACACGGCGCTCAACTTCACACCATGAACTACATACATCAACATGTACAATCTTCATATAGGTAGTCGATTGTTCTGTCCATGGCCCATGAACGGAGTTTAATCATCTTTAGAAGAAGTCTCACAAGCGTCAATCAATTCAAAATCAAATGACTCGAAAATCCATCAATATGGAATTTCTTTCATGTTTTGTTTCCAATATGACTTAAATGGCGGTGTCATATAAGTGAAATTTGTTTTGTCTTGCGACCTTTAGCATCAGTGTTATAGTTATCTATTTTACCAAAAAGATTTATAATAATCTAACCATCGATTATGGAAGACAGTAATAACATGAACAACCATTATTATCATAATACCAGAACAAGATAACAATTATTAAGTTCATAACAAATCTTGAAGGCTAGGTTTGATGCCGACGAAAAGCACAATAACACTTTTATTTGTTTCTCAACGCGCATCATTACCACATTCTTTTGCTAGTCATTTAGGCCATTATAGTTCTTGTATTGTTTTGCTTTGAATGACATTTCATACCAACAAATCAGTATCGAATACCCAATTACATTGTTAGCAAGCAAAGAATGCATCTATAACATGTATATCATTTATATGCCGGAGCTGGACAGTTCCAATCTTTTCCTTTTCTACGAAATATTTTGCAGATCCTATTTAGTGTTTCCTCTCCATTAGAAGAATCTATCAACATCAATAGTGGCGTCAATCACATGACACATAGTCCAAAGCATGTTAGTCAAATACTAATAGCTTTAGATTTTTCACTTTGAGGTGGATCACCATCATCATATAATTGGTGTTCTTCTGGGTTCCATTCTTTAGTAATCTTTCGGTATAGAAAAACTATTTTGCCGATACCTTTTCATTCATCCTATCATGACAACTTTTGTGATGAAACTACTATAGCTCATAAAGACGAATGCAAGTATAATATTAGTTCCCCAATCCTTTGGGTGATCGGGATGCCTAGCGTCTTCAATCTTCGCATATATTCATAAAATATGAGCATATATTCTATTACTAAATTACACTTAATCTTTTGCAAACAATCAAGGTTTTAGATATCAAATATCTTTCACCTCTTGTTTGTTTCTAAAACAATTCTTTCAGCTTCAAGATCACTTTGATTCTCAAACAATTTTGAAGATCAATTTCTCATGAAGGCAAACACATGATCTTTAGATACTAATTGAATCGTTACTCTTAGATTAATACAACTTATTAAATCGCATGGAGCAAACGAGGTTTGCTAAAATTGCAATAGGACTTAATGTTTGATCTTGACAGTTTAACTAAACGGCACTAGTTTGAAAAGTGATTATCTAGAATTCTATAGTTTCATTAACTCAATTAAACTAAGTGTCGGTGGAAAACGGTTGCCAAAGACTACAATGACTTATGCAAATTCACTAAGATTTAGTTCATGATAATTAGTTCAAGTTAATCAAATTACTAATGAACTCCCACTAAATTCAACATCCCTCGAAGTTGTTTAGTGAAGCATGATCCAAATTCACTACACCAAGACCGATCATCACGTGAGATGATGTAGCTTTAATGGTGAACATCAACATGTTGATCATATCATCCATATGACACATGCTTGACCTTTCGGTCCGTGTGTTCTGAGGCCATGTCTGTACATGCTAGGCTCGTCAAGTTTAACCCATGTATTTTCGCATGTGTAAATCTAGCTTACACTCGCTGTATGTGAACGTAGAGTTTATAGCACCCGATCATCACGTGATGCTTCAAAACGACGATCTTTCACAACGGCGCATACGAGGGGAGAACACATTTTATCTTGAAATTAAGTGTGAGGGGTCATCTTATAATGCTACCGTCGCGATCAAAGCAAAATAAGATGCATACATAAAGGATAAACATCACATGCATATACAATATGTGACATGGTATAGCCAATCTTCGCGCATTGATCTCTATCTCGTGTGCGCCGGCATGATCTCCATCACTCCACTATGATTGCCTCCACCAGGAATAGCAACTACGACTATTGCTAACTACTTAGCGATAAAGTAAAGCTATTACATGGCGTATAAGAACTTGACACGCAGGTCATACAACATTATAAAGACAACCATATGGCTCCTGCCAGTTGTGAACTCATCGACATGCAAGTCGCAAAACATTACAAAACATGATCATTGCATACATCACATATATCAACATACAAATCACATCTTGTGGCAATACCATATCACAAACACTCCCTGCAAAAACAAGTTAGACGCCTCTAATTTGTTGATTGCATGTTTTACGTGGCTTATGGGAGCTACGCATAAGAACGGTTCTTACCTACGCAAAGCCACAACATTGATATTAGAGTTGTCAAAGTCTTGTTGTAAATCCGATGACAACTATAGTGGAAGATACAGACACCCACCATCTGCATGTGTGGACCAGGCCACTGCGGAGCCGGTCACATGAACGCGGTCATGTAAAGTTGGCCTAGGCCGCTTCAATTCCACTATGTCGCGACATCAAGAAGTACACGAAAAGAAGCTTGCACCGAAAACATCAACGCCCGTAACAACATTGTTGCGTTTTACTCGTGTAAAACATCTACGCATAGATCTCACTCTGATACCACTGAAGGGTTTCGCAGCATAGAAAACAAAAATTTTCCTACAAAGACGAACAAGAATAAGCCAAGATCTGATCTACGAGATGCAAAACAATGAGCGGGGAAACAGATCTACATACCCTTGTAGATTGCATAGCGGAAACGTTCAGATGAACATGGTCAGCGTAATCGTACTAGCATCTCCTCCTCGCGATCCGATCTGATCCAAGCGCCACAATGGGCGGCGCCTCCGAGCATTGCACATGTACAGCGCAACAATGACTCCTCCTCCTCGGTCCAGCAAGGTGCGGTGGAGTGGTAGATGAGATCAGCAGCACGACGGCGTGGTGCTTATGGTGGAGAGTATCTGCGGGCAGGACTTCACCTACGTGTGCGAGGTAGAAGAGAATAGGCAAAAGATTTAGTCAAACTAGGGAAAAATAAGCTACATAAAAGAGACGGCAGTGCGGCGGCTAGGGCTGAACCAAAAAAATTTGTTCCATGCCCCTGTCTGGTGCTCCCTTATATAGCCGATCGAAAGCGTGCGATGCAAGACAGTCTTGGAGTCCATGATCGATGATCGATCTCATCGAGCGGCGAACAAGCGCGATGCCAGCGCGGCCCAGGCGAGCGACCGAGCGACTCATCAAGCGCTCCTGGTGCCTGAGTGCCCACGCGGGTGGCCTGGCTAGCTGGCCCAGCTGGTGCGGCCCACGCGAGGGAGCCTAGACACAGCACAGCAGTGCTCTGCTGGCCCATCGGGCCTGGCCCTTGAGCGGCAGCCAGTGTCTAGTGCGCGGAGCATGGGGCAGCGCGGCTAGCCGGCCCAGCCGGCCCAGGCACGACAGATAGTGCGTGACGCATGGGGCGTGGGGATGCACGTCCGACCCAGTAGCACGGCTCATGGTCGGCCCAGTGGCGAACGACCTCCTGGCGTAGCGACCGGCCTCCTTAGGCACTTGCGGCCCAGCCAGTCGAACTGGTCGGCCCATGCCGTGGCGAGTGGCGCATGCCCGGCCCAGCATGGCGCACGACGCATAGCCGGCCCAACTGCGGCGCGGTGCATGGCCGGCCCAGCTGCGGCGCCCCCTTTTTTTCTTTTTCTTTTACCTTTTTCAGTTTGCCTTTTATTTGATAGTTTGTCTAGATGGACTACAGAATTGGCCCATTAGCAAAACTCTCGTGGACTACTTTTTAGCCCTTATTTATTTCTAGTAAATAAATATATGTATTAATGTTTATTAATTAAATTAATTAATAAATTATTAATCATCTTCCCGGAACAATTCCGTCTCTCCAAAACACTTTCCATAAATCCCGAAACTGCCCTAACGTCGATGAGCGTTAAGTGTGTGACCCTATGGGTTCGAGAAAGTGTGGACATGATCACCATCAATAATCAATAGCGGGATCTGGAAATCCATATTGACTCCCACATATTCAACGAAGATCATTATCGGTGAACCACGATGTTAGGATTCAATTAATCACGTATTCAAATTCCTTTGTCTCGTGATATTTTACTTGCCCGATATTCGATCATCGGCATCGCCATACTTAGTTCAATCTCGTTCACAACAATACTCTTTACTCGCTCTGCAATCCAATATCACCTTGTGATTAAACTTATTAATCACGTGTTTGCAAACGGTGTATGATATTGATTACCGAGTGGGCCCAGGGTATATCTCTCCTTCATGGGAGGGACAAATCCCAATCTCGATACATGCAACCAAACAAGTACTTTCCGATTACCTGCGAGACACCTTTATGATCATCCTCTCATAGTGTGACGTTTGATGACCTCAAAGCTCTCTTCTAGTACCAGGGAGTGGCATTATCTCATGGTCTAAGGAATAGGATACTGGCATAGAAAAAGCTACACAATTATGAACACAATGACACGATCTAATTGCTGTGCTTATATTGGGTATGTCCATCACATCATTATCCCAATGACATGACCTCATTATTAATCGACAACTCATGTCTATGGTTAGGAAACCTTAACCATCATTAATCAGTGATCTAGTCTAGTAGAGGAATACTAGGGACATGGTTTTGTTCATAAACCACACAAGTATTAATGTTTCCGCTTAATACAATTCTAGCATGGAATATAAAAATTATCATGAACACAAATTATAATAATAACTCAATTTATTATTGCCTCTAGGGCATAATTCCTTCAGGTAGACCTTTTCTTCGTACTACAGCTGCTATCATTGATTCGAAGGAAGGCAATGTGAAGTTTCTGTTTCCACACAAAAAGTGTATGGAACACTTCCCAAGGAAGAGAGACACGCCAAAGTGCAAGTAAGTAAGCCTAGCTATATGGCTATAAAGAAAACGCTTTACGGAAGGCAACCCGGTTGTTTTTGTTTTGATTTTATTTGTGTCCTCTTGCTGTAACAAGAGACCTTATTTTTTGTTTTGCTACTGGAGTTTTTAATAAAGTGTCAAGTTTTACTCATTTTGCATTGTTAAAGTTGCCGAAAACTTATGAAGCAGAAATTCCTGCGCGAACTCTTTTAAGTAAAAAAAATTCTCAAAAATTCTCCGTAGCTCCGATTGAGCTCTCCTTTTAAATGAAGTTGCAAATTTTCATCCTCTGTATGCCTGATTTTTTTACAGAATTTTTCGACATGTTTAAGTAGGGTAATTAATTACGTTTTGCTGCTGCAATATTTCTGGACAGATTCTATCCTATTTTTTATGCATTCTTTGAACCTTAAAGCTAAATCTTTTTGATTGGTTTGAGTTTATGAGAAGGAATACAACATTATAGACCTACTGGACACTTTTTATGCAATTTGTTTTGGGAATTACATGCAGTAAGCATCATGCTTCTTATGCCTACTAATGTCACCCCACAGAAAAAGAGATGGGAGATATCTTTCTATTGAAGTTTTTTCACAGGAATTAGAGGAGCTGCACCAAAAGACATCCAAGAATGGTGAAAACCATAAGCTTGGGGATTTCAAGACCCCACTGGACTACACACACTCTTGGTTTGCACGCGTCTACTTTTTGTTCTTCTATCAACGCAGTTTTATCGCATAAACTTGGAGCGTCTTTTATAGTCTTCTTATAGTTTGTTTTTGTTTTCTTTTCTTTTTATTTGGGTGAGACCACCATTTTCATTTAATTTGAGATAAATCTACTGGAGTTTTGTTTTGATTTGATTTGGATGCATTAAAATATTTGGGATTGAGATATAGGAGTTGATTATTAAGATACATATGGTTGCATGCTTCATATGCTTTGAATAAGTTTTGATCTGCATATGATTTATTAGGAGCTATCTTCTATTCATTGTTTTGATGCTTAATACTTGTTTACATTGTTTCACATGGATTGTTTAGTTCTATGGACACTTATGCATGCATGTAGTTGGTCAACTTTCCGCCTCTTGCTAGCCCAAAAATAAGATTCCAACAAGTCAAAAACTTGTTTTTCCAACACCTTCAAACCAAGTTATTCCAGTGAGTACACCATATCTACCTATTAGCTTTGATGCTATTCCAAGTATGTTTCTCATGTTTCATTGTTTTACTCAATTTCCAAATGTTAAAAATGCTTATGAGCATGTTTTTTATGAGAAAAGTGGTCTAAAGGCTCCCACGAACTTGAATGCACACTTTACTTTTCTTGCACTTGATAAACATGAACCATTGTGATTAAGATTATGAAGTTGTGAGCTTGACAAAGTCTGAGTTGGGAGTTAGCTCATCTATGCTGTCATAGGGCAAGCTTTCAACATTGCACTTGTTTATATCTAGTTGATGTCATGTTTCTTTTGGTTTTGGATGCTTATCACTTGTGAACAGAGTGAGGAAACATTGTTTATTCATGGAGTTTGTATAAATGGTTAGAGAAAACTCTCGGGCGGCTAATCTAAACCATACATCATTCATGGTGGAAATTTACAGCATCCCATAGTGAACATTCGACGATGCATCTCATAATAAAAAGCTATACCCAATGGTAAATAAAAGAGATGTCGAGGTGTTCATTGTCTGTTTGTCTTGTCATTTTGGTATGGGAAAGCTCAAGAGGTACCCCGGTTGAGAGTCTCTATGAAACTATTATACTTACAATGACAAGAATTTGCTTTGTATCCCGAGTTAAGTAACATTTGGTGTAGGCACTTATTTCCAAGGGGCATGAGGCATTCGACTTATATTTTGTCAAGGGCACTACTCATATTTGCTTTCACTTTAACCTTTAACCACTTCAAGATGCTAATTATAGGGGCAATTGGAGCCTGAAACCAATGAATATCATGTCTCAAACATAAGCTTAAGTTGAAGTATTTGGAAGCTAGATATTACTTTACTCATTTTTTACCTCTGCTTATCATCTGTTTATCTTTAGTGTCCACCTTTATGTTTAGTTTCAAGAATAATACTCTATGACCATTATAGGATGTCTTTACTTTGTCTTATTTCATTTTGCATACATTTGGTCCATAGTGATTTCTTCTATGTTTTACTTTGTGAATCATTATTAGACATCCTTACATTGAAATGTTGATATCCTTTGATAATCTATCTTGCATATTCCTACTTATTTATAGAATGAATCATTTGATTATGTGTAGCAGCAATAATCTTCTTTGATATCTTAGATAGTAGTAAACTACAAAGCTTATGTTAGTTTATCACCTTTATACTCGAGGACGAGTATAGGTTAAGCTTGGGGATGTTGATGCATGTAAAATGCATACATGATCTTTGCAATTTACCAATTGATATTCCACCTTATTTGCATCATATATTGGTTATATTCATGCTTTTTGATGATTATTGGGAATAATTCACATGTTCCCTAATTTTATCGGATTAACCTGGGAAAGCCAGAAAACCTCTTTTTCTATGTTTTTGGCTTTCAGGGACCCAAATGGAGTCCAAATTACCTGAAACTTTGGGGTAACGAGTTTTTCCACAGAACAAGACTTGGGAGCAAAGGAGATGCAACAGGGGAGCCACGAGGGCCAAACGGGCATCGCCCACGCAGCCAGATTCCTTGGCCGCATGGGGCCTACCTGTTCCCCCCTCGTTGCTCCAATGTCGTCGATCTTCATCTCGTTGGATGCGTATTGACCTAAAACCATCTATAAAAAGGGTCCCCCTGCGGGTCACGAAGAGGAGCGCCGCCGAAACATAGAAACATGAAACAGAAGCCTAGGAGATCGAAGATTGGAGGGGAAAATCTGGCGGGGCGCTACCAGTGTGATCTCCATCCCCTCCAACGACTCTACCTTCGTCACCATGATGAAAGGGGAGTAGTCCACCTCTGGACTACGGGTTTGTGGCAGTAGCTATATGTATCTCTCTCTTGTTCTTCATCGTTTTAGCACCATATGAGTTGCATAACATGATTATGGCCATCTTTGTATCACTTTTTTGGTGGATCTTTCTATGAGTAATATATGAGATTGCAATTGTTCTTTAATTTCAGTGTATGAGTAGATGCATATTATGTACTCCGTTCTTGTTTACTTGTTTTGATCAAGCATGTTTGTGATAGCATGTGTGGGGGAACGTGTGCATTAGTTGGAGTAACGGGGGTGATTATTCCGGGGAGGACGGTCCTTTTGAGTCACTTGGGTGTTTACCTTACTTTGTTGCCTCACTAGGGATAAAGAAAATACCATGCCACAGGGTATCTCTAGCGTGACCTTGCTGAGTATCCGCGACTAGATCTAGCATGTTCTTATTTTAACTTCATGTCATTATGCTTAATGCTATGCTCTGAGTTTATCTTAATATTGAGATGACTAGATTAAATTCCCATCTTGATGGAGTATGAGAGAGATGAATAACCAAAACATCTCTATATAGGACGTGATGCCCATATGAATTCATTTGAATGTGAACTTTGTTGCAATCTTTTATGTTAATTGTATGATATTTTGTCCGTCATATCTTTTATGAGAGAGTGCATTAGTGAACCCATGAACCCTGGTCCACTTTTTATTATAAGAAACAACTTTCCATTCACTTTATCGCTGTTTTCATTTTCAGCCATAATTAATTTCGAAAATACAAAAACATTTCCTTTATTGCATTTCACAAACCAAAACACTACAACTGTATCCTTTACTGTCTACCATTGCATTGCATATTACTTTAGTTTGCATATTCCCATGGCAATAGATTTTTTGGCACCGTTGCATTTGCATATTTATTTCTAGTTTTGTATACTTACACACACCTTGTGCTTGACAACCACTTGGTGAGGTTGAGGGCACAAAGCAAATTTATTTTACCTTGTAGGTTGTTAGAAAAAGGACAAGAAGGATCCTTGTACACACAGTTCCCCGATAGTTCAATATAAACCCTTGAGTCACCATCTGAGAAAAATTAAGCTTCCCTATGCTCAACACTCTGCACTTGGAGTCTCAACCTAGCAAAGCCATCAGGAGGGCATATGATCGCGGTTGTAAACCGGTTCAGTGCAAAAGGGTAGATTACGGAGTAAAGGAATCTAGTGATTGGATAGTCTTTAGTACTGGGCCTCAGACCAAGGAAGTCTGAACGGGGTTAGCTACGTGGTTGTGCGACATAGCTGAAGACTTTTGTGGGAACAGTAGCGCACCTCTGCATAGTGTAATAAAACGTGTCATGATACGCTCTATTCTGGGAAGGAACTACGATCGCAACATGGAAAGGAACTAGATACAAGTTCTAACAACCCATGAAGACTGATGCACATAGTTTTTCTGAACTAAAACTTAACTTTTCTAAAAACCGTTTATGAAAACTTGCATAAGCCTAGGATTCTTTGATCCACGGATGTAGATAGTGCATCAAACAAACACCATAGAACTTGCTGAGTACGCATGTACTCAATCTATCCGTTGGCCTCGATGGTTAGCCATTTACTCTTTATAGATGACATCTTGCCTTTTTCCAAGCTGATATTGAGAGTGCACATGAAGTTAATGCAGTTCTTATACTATAACACCTCAGACTAGCAAGTAAGTATGGATATATCTTCAATTCATTTTGCAAAGAGGTGCCAAGAAAATGTTAGACAAAGAATAATGGACATACTCAATGTCCATAATGTCTCATTAAGTGAGAAGTACCTCTGGATGTCATATGATGTGGGCACCACTGTTAATGGTGATTTTAAGTACCTTAGAGACCAAGTGACGAGGATTAATATCAGCAATGTCCTAGATGAAGGACTTAGGATCGGGGAAAGAGGGCGTCAGATGAACTCGAAGGTAAAACGATCAGACAAACAAGGCGAAACTTGATGTGTATTGAGACAAAGCTAGTATTACAGGATAGGTCTCGATGTGTCCCTGGCCGGCCTCTCCTGGCCCCTATTTATAGGTGGTCAGGTCTCGAGGTACCAGTCGGGCCCTATACAAATTCACCATGCTATTGCGGTTTACATAGTATTTTCTTATTCGAATACAACATATGTCGATTCCTACTTCCAGCATTTTTCTCTATGGGCCTTAACCCAAATATACCCCAGGAGTACCAATGATATGGGCCCTGGCGGGCGTACCCTTGTCAGCAGCCCCCGAGATTCTATCTGAATCATAAATTTGGGTCGAATCTCAAATCTTCGGCTTGTACATAATCTTGGACTGATTGAATCTTTGGCTTCTCATTATAATTTATCAATATTTCATGCTTTCTATTTTTATAGGGATTTTGATAAATGAGCCTGGTTCTTCTGATGGATCGGGAACTAGTTAATTGCCTGAGCAAATACTCATTACCTACATCAAAATTGAGTCCCCGGACTCAAATTCGGGACCTGGCATAACCTAGCTTTGTGCCGTATTTAGGACTTACCAAAGCATGGATTCCAATATTTCTTAGGGTACCCAGCGCGTCCGCCGGAATTTTCTTTGTATCGTGGATACAGAAAAATTACTAGCAGAGCGCATTCTTATGCGAATACTAGGCCATGCAGGATGGATCCTGAGGTCTTACGTTCATGATCTTTGCGACCACGGCATTCAGACATGTTATCGCAGCGGATGCGGTCTGAGAAAAGTATTTATCGAGAGCCTTGTTTGGCTGTTATAATACCTAAAATTGTCGGGTTACTTTCTTTAATTCTTTGCAACTTCCTCCCGTGAAATGTCGAGTGCATTATCTGGTGTTTACCACCGATGATGAAGTCGGTTTTTTACTCCTCCAAAATAGTCGAGAATTTTTCAACATCAGGTGTGCGACAAGCGCTTCTAATGAGAGTAGCCCCCGAGGCTATAGTCGAATTTATTATTCGAGTATAGGCTCCAAAATTTCTTGTATGTCTTTGCAATATTGTTCCTGCATGAATACTTGTACCTTGCATTTTTCTATTGGGTGCGCGATCAGCGCTCCCGATGGGAGTAGCCCTCGAGGCTATGATGGAGTGCTTGCAGCCGATTATAGGCTCAGAACTTGATTTCTTCGACTAGACAGAACTCGTAGTTTTTCTTTTGTCCAGATCATGATATCATTGCTGATGAAGATGACTAACGCTAGCATTTTCACACTTCATAGAATCTTCAACGTGTCCACTATGCGCCATCATGACCCACATGCCTGACTGTTCAGAGACTTGATTTGACTGCACGCTGATCGGCGCACATGGGGCGGCATGGTAAATTTCCATTTTTTTCGTGTGCAAGGTGCAAGTGGGTTGCCGCTTCCGCTTTGCATGCCATGTCGTGGCCCACGATCTCTTTGACGCTAGTGTATTTAAGAGGAAACCCTTTTTCATTAACTTTTACCCTGCATGTGCTATTCCGCCGCCACCACTTCTTCTTCTTCCTTGCACGCACTCTTTCTCTTCTTGCCATTGTTGCGCACCTCCACCTCAAGCTTTTTCCTCTGTGGATGCGAGTGAAACGCCTGATGACAAAGAACACCACCAATCGGGGAACGGTCGTCAGCTGGTCCGCGTCCACCATCAACAAGAGCAATCTGAACAAGGCCAAGAAAGTCGGCTTCCTCTCATATTCCATGGAGTACGTTCTTCCCGGTGACGAGGTCATTCCTCACCCAGTGGATGGTTTCCAGGTGATGTCTTTCTTTCCTTTACCGCGCCCTTTCTCCCGGCCCATGAATTTCTTCGTTGGCTTGTGTATTTTTACGGCGTGCAGCTTCATTAGCTCACGCTAAATTATATTCTCCACATTGCGTGTTTCACCATGCTTTGTGAAGCTTTCCTAGACATCGACCCTCACTGGGGGTTATGGAGGCAAATTTTCTATCTCCGCCGCAATGCCTCCAAAGAGGAGATCCACAACGTGGGTGGTTCCATCATTGTTGTGCACTCAGACGCACAATATTTCAAATTCCCCTTTGCGGATTCTGTTTAGCATTGGAGGAAAAAAATGGTTCTATGTTAAGGACTAGAAATCTTCTGAGGCTCAGCTATACGGATTGGCGCCGTTTGACCCAAAGAAACAGCTAAAAAGCTGAAGACTTGGGACCAACTCCCCTCTGATGCTGAACTCGCAGAGATAGAGTCATTGATGAATCAAATTATCAAGATGAAGACTGCAGTGCGCAAGGAGATGAACGGTGTGCAGATGATGGCATACTTTCATCGGATTCGCATCCAACTGTTGAAAGCCAGAGTTTCCCAGATGTGGAATTATTCTTGTTTAAATGATAAATCTAGGACTTTGGAAGAGGATGTTCCCAAAGAAACCATTCAGAAGCAAGTCCGCTCCTTGACCAATTGACAAAGACCGACAGAATTCCTCCGTGTCCAGCAGCACCATACTCTGCCAGCAAATCTTTGCCCAAGGTATGTCGTGTAAATTGAAGGGTTGTCTACTCGCAGTTTTGCCTTCTCGTATTGTTTTGACTTGTTTCTTTTTGTAGAAACACATATTCCTTTCTTTGAGTCCTCCACTACCAGAGGCTGGAGAACTACCACGAGAATCTGCTTCTGAGAATGAATCCCCCGAGGCCGACGAGAGCTGGGACAAGGATGAAGTCGAAGGTTCTAAAAGAACCAGATCGCCAAGCCTTTCTCCTCCATCTGCTACCTCTCAAGGAGCCGCGGCCTGAGGAAAGAGGAAGCACATGGATGAGGACCTGGAATCCGTGGATACATTGAAATCGTTTGATGTACCCCATAAAAAAGCATCCACCTCAGCTGCCGCTTCTGCCGCCAAGAATTTGTTTGACCAGGCTATATTAGATTCATAAGTTTTCATGGTTGAAGTATCTCTTTGTTTCATTTGAACTATCGAATGTATTCACACCCCTTGTTTTCTTTAGCAGTGAGGAGCGGCAAGAAAATGGGGCTGAGGTGACACCCCGGTCGCCATTGGCCTCGCCCGTGACTAGAGCGGCGATCCCTCTCCCAGATGAGGTGGAATCGTCAAAACAAGTTACGGAGAAAAAGGCCTGCAAGGTCATCCAGAAGAGAAAACGCAACAGGCAAGGCGTGGCGCAACCTGTTGCTACAATTGAGAGGCATACACCAGGGTCGTTAGCAGATGACGTAAATTTTCTGATCCCTTTTGCAATTTATGTATGGTTTCCTTTTCATCTCCACTAATTCTGATTATTTATTGATTTCCACACCCAGCTGTCAAATCTTGCATGGACATTGCCATACAAATCATCGGGTTCCGCACACAAGCTGATGAATTATGGAGTAAGTATTCTTCTACCCTTTTTTTGTGAAACTGTATACTGTCCTTCACGTGGATTGATATTTCCTTTTTGTGCTCTATAGCTTCTTTGGCTACCACCAGGTTTCAGGTTGCAAACTTGATGCCAAACTCAAAGCTAGATATCGAGCTCTTGATGAGGCTCAAGCTAAAATTGTTGGCCTCAAGGCCAAAACGAATCAAGAAATTGAGGTCGCCATCAAATCTGCCAAGAAAGCGGTGATGCAAGCCAAAGCGGAAACTTCTAAGGCCGAAGATATGCTGGCAAAGAATGTCGCAGATCAGGCTTCCCGAGAAAAGAAAATTCAATCACGCCTGGAAGAGATATCGGCTACCTTTGGAGGTAGGTGTCAAAAATATTGGCAGTAATCCTATTTGCACAAAGTTCCATTGCATTGACATGCTATATATTGACTCCTTAGGTATGATTGGAGAAGTCTTCGTTGTCAAGGAAGGCGAGGAAATAGATCCACTCCTGGATGCTGTGGGGGGTGCTGGAAGCCACCTGTGACCTCGCCAAGAACATTTTGTCCCGCACTCGACATGTTTGCAGCCGCCTCTTCGGGATCTTTTTCCTGAAGAAAAATAAAGAAATGCCAAAACACTTGGGGAAGCTAGTGGGAATGCTTGACACCCCTGACGACCCAACATTACCTTCAAAGATGTTGTCGACCGAGATTGGTGCCAAGGTGACCATTGCGTTAGTGATACGTCCATTTTGCATCACTATTTTATGTCATAATTTACTGTTATTCATTGATATATTTCATATTTAGAGATGATACTTATGTTGTTTCCTCTGTTTTCACATGTTTGATGATTATTGGAGAGCTCACTGCCGGAGTCAGGATTCTGCTAGAAGAAGGACCGTCAAGACACCATATTTCTGAAGACGAGCAATTCCAAGAAAATACAAAGTAATTCATATTTCATCAAAAGACTGAAGTAGCCAGAAGGAGAGGGCGAGGTGAGCTACCAGGGGCCCACACCACCTGGTGGTGCGGGCCAGCCCTAGGCTGCGCCACCTGGTGGTGTGGCCACCCTGGCCCACCTCTGTCAGCGCCCCTCGCATATATCGTCTCCCTGAAAACCTAAGACCGAGGGAGATCAGAGATAGACTCCGCCGCCTCTGCGGGGCAGAAAACACACAGAGAGAGAAAGCTCTCCGGCAGGCAGAAATCTGCCAGGGAAATTCCTTCCCAGAGAGGGGAAATCATCGCCATCGTCATCGTCATTGAGCCGGGCTTCATCGGGGTCATCATCATCATCACCATCATCACCAGCACCTTCATCATCTCATCACCATGCCATCCCGCTGTAACATCTTGGGGTGAATCTTGTCTAGTTCATAGGGGAAACTTTCCCGGTGTTGATTACTCTTGTAGTTGATGCTATTGAATGAAACCGTTGGATTAAGATTTATGTTTAGATTGTTATTTATCATTATTTCACCACTGGTCATGATCCATATGATGTCTTGTGAGTAGTTCGTTTAGTTCTTGAGGACATGGGAGAAGTCAAGATGTTAGTAGTGGAACTATGTTGAGTAATATTTAATGGTTTGATATTCATATGTTGTGGTGCTATTTTACTAGTGGTGTTATGTGAACATCGACTACATGATACTTCACCTTTATGGGCCTAGTAGAATGCATTTTATATTTGGCTACTAATTGTGGGGTTGCCGGAGCGATAGAAACCTAAACCCCCGTTAGGAAACCAGTGCACAGGGAGCGTAGGATCTCAGAGTTTAACGCTGTGGTTAGATTTATCTTAATTACTTTCTTGTAGTGGCGGATGCTTGTAAGGGGTATAATCACAAGTGTGTATTAGTCCAAGTTGGGGTAGTGCACTAGCATAGGTTCACCCCCATAACACCTATCAAACCAATGAAGATTATTCAGCTATATAAAGCGAAAGCGTTTGACAAAAACTCCCGTGTGTCCTCAGGAACATTTGGTAATTATAAGTAACACAACTGGCTTGTCCTTTGCTCTAGAAAGGATTGGGCCGCTCGTAGCAATTATTATTATTGTCTTTTATTTACTCATACGTTATTTACTTGCATTATCAAATACCCCTGAAAACCCGTTTGCTAGTATTTACAGTGAATCCTTGATCAAAATTGCTTTTCAACACCTTCTGCTCCTCGTTGGGTTCGACACTCAAAAGTACTACGATACACCCCCTATACTTGTGGGTCATCAGTTAGCTATGTCCCATGGCAAAGAGGTGGACTGGGACAAGGTGAGCTCATCCAAGGCCAAGGATGAGGATGGAAATGATATGGTCATGAAGGCTTTCCTTAATGAAGCCAAGAAATATTCTCTCAAGATGATAGCCCGCATCATTCCGGATGATGCTCCTTTGGCTAGTGCTGCTCCTTCTTCTAGTGTCTGCCAGCAGCTGCCACCACCCTCGTCGAGGTGGAGTAGGCTTCCTTTTTCTTTTTTCTTTCAATTGTGTAAAGTAGCGTAGGTGATCCTTGCGATCAACGTTTTCTATGGATGGCAGTCTGTCATGTCTTTTGTGTAAATATTGATGTTTGATCTATGAAATGGTGGTCTTTTGAAATGAATGTTGAATGATCTCCTTTTCGTTTTTGCCAGCCTACATTTCCTGATGGCGATGTGCCTAAAAAGAGTATGATTTGCTGCCAAAGGATACTGCTAGGTCGGAGGCTCCCGACCTTTTCCTCTAGCTAGAAAATCCCAATCCTATTGTTCAATTCGTCCACAAAATCACACATCTTGAGAGTCGGGTCATAATATTGAAGCAGCAAGTTATAGTTGAAATGGACCAAGCCGAAAAATCTTCCGTTTTATCAAGAAACATGTCGTCGCTGAACAGGTGTCTGCCTTGAAATCCAGAATTGCCCAATTTTTAGGATGGCAATAATTATATGACTGAAATTCTTGAGAGGGCAGGCGAGCAACTTGATTGTAAGTTTCTCGGAGCCCCCGAGTATTTTTCTACCAAAATACATGTTTGACATTGTCGCTCTTAATGCAGGTATTTGCTTGGATGCTACTGAAGATCTTCGAGTAAGTGCACGGATTGCAGTCCTTGAGAGGGTTTCGGCTGGTACCGATGCATTCTGGTCTGACGTGCGGAGATGCCAAGCTGTGGTTCTGCTGCAGGATCGGGTTGATCATATTGAAGGGACTGTGGAAGCCTGTCGAAAAGCTCTTACGACGACCCTAAGAGTTATGCTCCCGAGAAATCCACCTCCCGATAATTTTCGCAAGTTACTGGAATTTGGATATAGTAAAAATATTCATTGTCTCGTGAAAATTCAGCTAGTGGCGGGAGCCCAATTTGCTCTTACTTGGGTGTGTAAGTGGAAATTGAAGATTAATTTTGACACAATATCCAAAGGATTTCCTCCTCATAGATCCAAGGGAATTCAGTTAAAGAGACATCTGGACGAAACTCTAGAGCCCGCAAAAAGGATGATTGATCGGCTGCTCGAAGCTGACTCGGGTTAGTTTGAAGAGCACCATTATTTGGACTCAATTCTTTCAGAACCTGCGAGGGGATAGAACCCTGTGTAAAATATGTATAATATGTTATATATAAGACGATTTTCAATTTTACCAGAGTAATGTTTTGCACGTGAGAATCTTTCGTTAGCCTGATGCCTTTGCGGCTGTATCAGCTACTTGATTCAAAACATGATTTGTCTCGGGCATTTGCCGCAGTCAAAATTTATACTCGTGGCATTATGACCAGTGATATTTTAAGTTGCCGTATGTATGTGGGGTGAGCCCCCGAGCATAAATATAAAGTAACCAAACACAAGGTATTGGGAACTTAGCTTTTATTTGTATGTCGAATGTAAGGATACATGTAGGTGGCCCAAGGAACCCGACCACTGGCATGTGTTCTCGGTTCAGAGGGTCTTGACTTTATAACTTATGGCTGAATAGCCTTATTTAACTAACTTGAAGTTTCTGGCTGATAAGCCTTGTTTAATAATAAAAAATGCGCCTAAGTGATGGGAGTCCTAGACTCTATTGGAGTAGCTTTGTTCGGGTCCTCTAGATGAACCTGAATTTTTTTGCGTCCGGTGTAGCATCGAAGACCTTATCTGGCAAGGTTCGACCTACATTGGATGATGTGTTGTGTTCTGTACTTTCCTTTGGTCCTGCGTATTCGGCTGTCATGCCAAATGTTTGCACCATCTTGTGAAATTCTTTGTCACAGATGTCAGAGATTTCGAAGCTTTCTTTGACTGTGATGATCCCGTTTGTCCCTGGCATTTTGAGCACCAGGTATGTGTAGTGAGGAACTGCCATGACACCCGAAAACGTGGGTCATCCAAGGATCGCATGATATTGAGATGGCCAGTCCATGACCTCAAACTCCAGCTTTTCTCGCCTGAAATCACAACGGTTGCCGAAGCAAACATCAAGTGCTATTCAACCCAATGGATAATTGGCGCTTCCAGGGATGATTCCATGGAAGGAGCAATCCGTCGGCTTTAGAGTGAGTTGTGCATTCCCTCAGAGTTTTTGCTTAGATTAGTTTATATCGCTTCTTGCATCCATGAATACTCTGTCTACATCGTATCCCCCGATCTGTTCCTTTAGAACCAATGGCGTATTTCCTAGCCGGGGTACTTTTATTGGGTGGTCTTCCCTGCTAAACTCAATTGGCTGTTTGGACTAGTGGAGGTACTTTGTATATGCTAGAGGCGATGTTATTGCTAGGTTTACTTGTCGAGATATGTTCTTTTGTTCTTTATTTGACTTTGGTACGGGTTGGATCATTGCCGCGATGTGTCCTTTTGATGGAATGTATCATCCATCGTTCTGATTACCCTGGTTTTGTTGTCCTTGGACTGGTGCAGCTCCATTGGCTGGTAGCAGAGGAGGCGGTGGTGCGTTGTTTGTTGATGTCCCAGGGGTTCCTGTATACCCTTGATTCCTTGCTTCTGCCTGTTTTGATCATGCTGCCTCCTGCAACTGGATAAAGGTTCGACAGTCTTTCATCATGTGATTTGAAACTCTTTTCTTATCGATGTAGGTGTAGTGCATATGGCATGGTCTGTTTAAGATATCATCGGGTGATTGGTTGTAGTCTCTCGAAGTTCTTGGTATCAATTGCCTATTGGTACCCGAGTCATCTCTATTGTCATTGCAGTATCCACTACTTCGGCATCTGTCTCCTTGGTTGCCATTGTCCCTGTAACTCGCGGCTACCTGGCTGTGTGAACTATAACTATCGTAATTCTAAGGCTTGCGCTTTTGGTTGCTGTAGCGGTCAGATCTGTCGTCTTTGGGTGATCGCGTCCTTTTGTTATGATAGGTGTCTTCGCTATCTACAAATTTGTTGGCTACATCCATAAGCTCTGATATTGTCTTTGGCCTTATGCGGCCCATCTCATCGATGAAATCCGGACGATGAAGACCAAGGATAAAAGCGTCAATTGCTCCTTCATTGGAGGCATCCTTTGCTGAATTTTTGATAATGCTCCAACATTGTATGTAGGAGCGGAGTGATTCGTTGTATTGTTGGGTACAGGCCTTGATTTCTTCGAGTGACGCTGGCTGACGAGGGTTAACTCGACAAATGTCCTAGATGAAGGACTTAGGATCGGGGGAATAGGGCGTCGGATGAACTCGAAGGTAAAGGTTAGTCGAAATAAGTGTATATCGAAAGTAAACTTGGGTGTTCAACCTGGCTTGCTTTCAATCTGCCCTACACCGTCCCCTCCTGGCCCCTATATATAGGTGACCAGGTCTCGAGGATCGGGTAGGGTCCGATACAGATTACAATAGCGACATACGGTAAGAACTCGTATTCGACTATCATTACAATTGGGCCTAGCTTAACGGGCCTCAGGGGTACTCAACTAACGGGATCTATTAACTATACCCTTGTCAGTAGCCCCTGAGATTCTACCAGAATTGCAGATTCGGGTTGAATCTCTAATCTTTAAATCTTCGACTTGGTCAATTCTTCGATTTCTTCATATCTTCAAATCTTCGACTTGGTCTTTCGACTTATGATAATTTTTTTGCAAGGGGTTTTGATGAACAAGCCTGACAACTCTGACGGATCAAGAGGTCAGTTAACTGCTGGAACAGATACTTGTCACCTACTTCAAATTCAATCCCCTTGGACTTGAATCTGGGATACCGGTCAAACCCACTCTTTTGCCGCATTTAGGACTTACAAATAATGAATCCCAGTGATTCTTAGGGTACCCAGTGTGTCCACCAGGATTTTCTTCGCGTCGTAGACACGGATACATACCAGCAGAGCGCATCCATGTGCGTATACCAGGCCACACAGGACGGATCCCGGGGTCTTACCTTCGTGATAAATCACGGCATTCGAGTTTCGTTGCGATAACGCAACTCGAGAATCTTATATCGCAGCCAAGTTTTGACTGATAAAATCAAAGAAATTCGAACTTAAATTAACTTCTTCCAATTCGCTCCTGACGGGAGTAGCTCCTTTGCATTTTGTCGACTATATAGTCGAAGTTTTTATGATACACTTTCTTTATCTTCGATATTGACTATCTCATCCTCTATCGGGTGCGCGCTCAGCGCTCCCGATGGGAGTAGCCCCCGAGGCTATGTTTGAATACTTGTAGTCAAGCATAGGCTCAAAATTCACTTTGTCTTCTTTCCTTTAATTTCCCCTGTTTATAAGCCCCCGAGCCCAAGGCGAGGTTTTTCATACCGTGCAACCACACTCTTCCCTTCTTATTTTTTTCTCCTTTGGTATTTATCGTCTGCTATGTGCAGATTTTAACTCCTTTGTAAAATTTGTTTATGGGCCTTGCTTATCATGGGGGCCCGATAATACATGCTTATAAATAAAGCATCTGTTGGCAAGGGAAAAAAACCCTAATCAGATTCCTCCTCCGCCGCATCATCTTCTCTCTTCATCTAGGGCTTCTAGCCTTCTCCCTTGTCCACATGGCTGACGCAGATGGTTCTCGTTTGAACCTTGGCTCTCCGGTGGCGCCACGAGGTCGGGACCGCCCTCGTGGAAGCAAGAACAACACAACTCCGGCCGCCGTGGGACCGTCATCGGCCGCTCCGGTTAAACGTCATCCCGGCCGCCCACCTGGTAGCAAAAACAAGCCCAAGGTGATTGGCGCTGCCCAGGTCCAAGTGATCCTCCTCCTCCTGCTCCCGCTGCTCCTGCTGCTCCTCCTAGAATCTTCTCTTTCTTCTGCATTGCTATGACGCAGTGCCGCGAGATTCAGCGTCTGCCGCTGAATTTCACCAAGTTCATGGACGGGCGAGAACTGCGTGAAGCGGTTCTCCGTGAACAATCTGGCAGTGGGACTCCAAACGAAGTGGAGGTTTGGTACGATGGCAACGGCGAGCAGTACTTTAAGGGTGGCTGGTCGCAGTTTGCAGAAGACCACGACATCCATCAAGGCTTCTTCATGACCTTCGACTTCCATATCGGCACGTCAAAGTTCGACGTGAAGATCTATGACGGCACTCCGTGCCAAAAGGAGTATGAAGCTGAAGTCCACTTTCATTAGGATCTTCTTTATATGTAATTTCTTTTCATAATGTCCTTGCTGCCGCGCTATATGTAATGAATATTCGTACTTTGCTTTGACGCTTTTATTAGTACCATGAAAACAAATCATTATTTTGAGGTATGCTTTATATATATCGGGTTCTTTGTGAACCAATTGCTTTGAAGGATATCGGGTTGTCTGCACAACCTTATAGTGAAAAAAGATCTCCATGTCGTGATAAAAGTTTCTTTCGTACGACCCGAGGGTCTTAAGCCCCCGAGTGGAGAAGTAAAAATATTTTATACAATTTCGTCGAGTTCAACCCAAAGAACCCGGCCTATGGCCTCATGTTCTAGGTCAGAAGGTTTAACTCGAATTTTACTGATACCACTAGATTTACTCTACGCATAAAAATGTCGTAGCTGCTCCGCATTCCACGGGTTGCCCTCGTCTTTCCCTGTCTTCTTGTCTTGTAGTCGATATGCTCCTCCTGCTATCACTTCTGTGACGATGTAAGGTCCCACCCAAGGGGACTCCAATTTGTCGTGGCTGTCTTGTCTGAGTCGCAAAACTAGATCTCCCACCATGAAGGATCGTGGACGAACTCGACTACTGTGGTAGTTTCGCAGGCTCTGTTGATACTGCGTGGCTCTTTCTAATGCTTTATCTCTTGCTTCATCTAGTGCATCGACATCGTCTTGCAATGCTTCTGTTGATGTTGTTTCATCGTATGTCGTTACTCTTGGAGCCTCATGTGTAACTTCGACTGGAAGCACGGCTTCTGCGCCATGGACCAGGAAGAAAGGAGTTTCTTGAGTTGCTGCGTTGGGCGTGGTTCTTAGACTCCAAAGAACAGAGGGCAATTCATCTACCCAAGCGCTCTTGGCTTTTTTGAGAGGTGCTAAGAGCCTCTTTTTTATCCCACTACATATCAGGCCATTGGCTTTTTCGACTTGTCCATTTGTTTTCGGGTGCGCCACAGATGCAAATTTGAGTTTGATTCCTAGTCCTTCGCAGTAACTCTTGAATTCCTTTGAAGTGAAGTTTGTCCCATTGTCCGTGATGATGCTATATGGTACACCGAAATGGAACACTATTGACTTGATGAAGTTGATCGCTGCTGTTGAATCTTGAGTTGTTACCGGGGCTGCTTCCACCCACTTGGTAAATTTATCGACTGCCACTAGCATGTAAACATGTCCTCCTGGCCAGGATTTATGCAACTTTCCCACCATATCGAGGCCCCATTGTGCAAAGGGCCAGGACAATGGTATTGGCTGTAACTCTGCTGCTGGTGCATGTGGCCGAGATGAGAATCTTTGACAGGCTTCACACTTCCGGACTACATCTTTCGCGTCTTCGATGGCTGTTAACCAATAGAATCCTGCACGGAACGCTTTTGCCACTATTGCCCTGCTGCTTGCATGATGGCCGCACACTCCGCCATGTATATCTTTTAGTATTACTTGTCCTTCCTGAGGCGTTACACAACGCTGCAAAACACCGGTAATACTCTTCTTGTATAATTTCCACTGCAACACGACAAACGCTTTCGATCGTCGAGTTATCCTCTTGGCTTCCACTGCATCTTCTGGTAATTGTTTATTTATCATGTATGCGAGATATGGCTGCATCCAGGTTTCTTCTATCATCATGACTTCCTCGGGTTCCGGCGTAGCCCCCAAGCCTGCTGTAGTAGTCGAAGTTTTGACACTTTTTATTGACCTTTCCACTATTTCCTCCCAGAATACTCCCGATGGCACGGGTAAACATTGGGACCCGATATTTGCTAAGGTGTTGGCTTCTTCATTACTGTTTCTACTGATGTGTGAGACTTCGCATCCATTAAATGTTCCTTCGAGGTAGTGATATAAGTTCTTATAGGCCATCATGTTGTCATTGATTGTGTCACCTCTGTTCATAACTTATTGGACGACAAGGTTTGAATCCCCAAATATTTTTAGTCGAGTTGCTCCACATGCTTTGGCCATCTTCATTCCATGTAGCAGAGCCTCGTATTCTGCTTTATTGTTAGAAGCCTGCGGAAAACTCATCCTTAAGACGTATTTTAGCTTGTCACCATGCGGCGATATTAAGATTACTCCTGCGCCTGCGCCTTGTACTCTCTTAGAACCGTCAAAGTACATTGTCCAGACACTCGATAAATCTGGCGGTCCCGTGCTCTGCAGCTCCAGCCATTCTGCTGTGAAATCTGGCAAGATTTGCGACTTGATTGCCTTCCTTTTTTTCATACGTGATGTCCATGGGAGATAATTCGATTCCCCACAAAGAGACACGTCCTGTTGCTGAAGGGTTGTTCAATATGTTTGATAGTGGCGCTTCATTGACCACTATAATTGGGTGCACCGCAAAGTACTGTCGCAATTTTCGTGCAGTTGTAAAAACACTATATGCGAGCTTTTGATAATGCGGGTACCTCTGTTTTGTCGGGGATAGAACTTCACTGATGAAATATACCGGCCTCTGGACGCCGTGGGCTTTTCCTTCTTCACTTCTTTCGACTACCAATACTGTACTCACCACCTGATGAGTTGCGGCGATGTAGAGTAGTAGTGGTTCTTTTTCTTTTAGTGTGACCAGCACTGGTGGCGTGGAAAGCACTTTTTTCAGTTGTGCAAAAGTCGCGTCTGCTTCTTCTGTCCATTCAAATTTATCATCTGATTTCTTCATAAGTGCATAGAAAGGAAGCGCCTTTTCTCCCAATCGAGCAACGAAATGACTTAATGCCGCGACACGTCATGCAAGCTTCTGGACGTCGTGTAGTTTCGTGGGTTTTCCCATTGTTAAAATTGCTTGAATCTTCTCTGGGTTCGCCTCTATTCCTCGTGCTGATACCAGGAACCCCAAAAGTTGTCCTGCTAATACGCCGAAGGAACATTTTGTCGGGTTAAGCTTAAGCTTGTACCTGCTCAGGTTGTCGAAGGTTTCTGCCAAGTCGCTGATTAAAGATTGCTCCTCTCTTGTAGTGATGACCACATCATCAATGTAGACTTGGATGTTGCGTCCTATTTGGCTCCCGAGGCAGTTTTGCATCATCCGTTGATAAGTTGCTCCTGCATTTTTTAGGCCGAACGGCATTACCTGGTAGCAAAACACTTCGTACGGTGTGATGAAGGCCGTTTTTTCTTCGTCTTCCTTCTTCAATTTGGTCTGATTGTAACAAGAATACGCGTCCAGAAAGGAAAGCCTCGCGCATCCCGCTGTTGAATCAATTATCTGATCGATGCGGGGTAGAGGGAAGGGATCCTTTGGACAATGCTTATTAAGAGATGTGTAGTCGACACACACTCTTTGTACGTCTGTGTTCTTCTTGGGTATGATAACTGGGTTCGATACCCAACTCGAAGTTTTGATTTCTCTGATAAATCCGGCATTTTCCAGCCTGTGCAATTCTGATGCTATCGCCTTCCTTTTAGGTTCATCAAATCGTCGTAATGGTTGCTTGACTGGCTTTGCCTTGGGATCTACATTTAACGCGTGCTCGACGAGTTCCCTGGGAACCCCTGGCATGTCTGATGGACACCAGGCGAAGATTTCCCAGTGCTCACGGAGGAACTCGACGAGCGTGCTTTCCTATGCGGGATCCAAGTTTACCGCAATTGATGTCGTCTTGTTTGGATCTGTAGGGTGGACCTGGATCTTCTTCGAGTCTTGAGTTGTGTCGAAAGCCTGATCTGGCAGGGATCGTCCAACGTCGGGTAGCACATTATGATCTGTTTCTCCTTTTAGCCTCTCATATCCTGTTGTCATGCTGAAGGTTTGCGCCATCCTATTGAATTCTCTGTCACATGTGTTGGCTACTTCAAAGCTCCCTTGTAGTGTAATTGTTCCTTTGGGTCCTGGGATTTTTAGCGTAAGATACGCGTAATGAGGCACTGCCATGAATTTCGCAAATGCTGGGCGCCCCAGGATTGCATGGTATTGTGACGGCCAGTCCATAACTTCGAATTCCAGCTTCTCTCTGCGGTAGTTGCTGCTACTGCCAAAGCAGACGTCGAGTTCTATTCTTCCCAAAGGGTAGTTTGCGGCTCCTGGTACTATTCCGTGGAAGGAGCAGTCTATTGACTTTAAACTCGACAGCGAGATACACATTGCCTTCAGTGTTCTAGCATATATCAGGTTGATGCCACTCCCTGCGTCCATAAATACTCTTCCGATGTCGTACCCTCCTATTTGTGCCTTTAGAACCATAGGCGAGTGGCCTGGCCTGGGAAGTTCCTTGGGTGGTCTGCTCTACTGAACTTAACTGGTTGATCTAACCACCGCAGGTACTCTGTAGTAGCTGGTGGTGACGATATTGCTAGGTTTACTTGCCTAGATATGCTCTTTCACTCTTTCTTCGACTTAGGCACCGGTTGGATCATAGCTGATATGTATACTTTTGACTCTAGCTGCCTTGCTAGCCTTTGCATTTGATATCCTTGAGTTGTGTGCTTCTCTTCTTGCCATCTTCCTTGGTTTGAACCCATGGCGCTTTGTAGCCTTAGGAACGTTCTACAATCCTTCATTTGGTGATTTGAGACTATTTTCCCATCAAGATATGCATAGTGGATTCGACAAGGTCCGTATAACATATATCCTCGGTCGAAGGACCAGAGTATCTCGATTTTTCTACTCCTTTTGCCTGAAACCTCCTGTTTACATATCCTTCCTCTTCTTCTACTGCGTAACCCGTGGCTACCTGATTTCGCCTTCCTTGGTTATCCCTACTGCGGTGTCGTCTCCTCTGTCTGCTTATTCTGTCGACTTCTGGTGAACGTCCTCTTTTGTTATTATATGCGTCCTCTCCATCGGCAAATTTGTTGGCTTCTTCCATTAGCTCGGCTACTGTCGTAGGTCTTGTTCTTCCTATTTCTTCCACGAGATCTGAACGACGAAGTCCGGCCGAAAAAGCGTCTATTGCTCGTTCGTCGGAGACGTCCTCTGCTGAGTTTTTGATTACACTCCATCGTTGTATATAAGAACGTAGAGTTTCGCCTTTCCTTTGCACACACGCCTTAACTTCCTCCAGTGATGCTGGGCGCTTGTACGTTGAACGAAAATTTCTTGCCAATTGGCTTTCGAGTTCTCCCCAACTCCCAATGGATTCATTGGGTAGGGTATTCAACCACGACCGTGCTGCGCCGGTGAGGTGTAGCGGCAAACTTTGCATTGCAGTCGCTTTTGTTCCCCCTAATATCTGCACTGCCTGTAAATAGTCCGATAACCACAGGGTAGGTTCTTGCGACCCGTCATATTTATGTTGATCGTGTGGTAATTTGAATCCTTTGGGTACCCGCGTTTTGCGAACCCTACGGGTAAAGCATAATGCGCCCATCTCTTTATCGTCGTCTTCATAATTTTCTTCCCTCCAGGCGTGGCGTGATTTATTTACTCGAGCCTGTGCTATTATATTTCTTGCGTCCTCCTTCCTCTTTTGTCGCCTTTCCTCTTCTGATGACTCACTATACTCGTTATCTGCGAAGTTGTATCTGAGCTTTTCCTTTTGCTTTTCCTTGTAGCTTGTCGACTTTGCGTCTGGATCTTTTTCCCTGATCTTGTTCTTTATTATTCTGAGGCTTCGTATCGCAGCTCGGTGCATATCTTCTCACGGATCCCCGGGTTCTGGCCTTGTGGTTAGTAAATACGCCTGCGCTGCTATCAACGCTGCTTCTGGCGTTTCTTGCATGAAGTCACCTTTCTCCTCTTCTAGCTGTGGGGTAGGGCTCCTCGAGTACCTTTCTTCTCTGCTGCGTGCTGTTGCCCCCCTGTTGTGTTTTGGGTCTCCGCGCCTTTCTCTGCTATACTCGGAATCCTCACTATAGTCATCCCAGTATTCCTCCCTTGATATACTGTTATTGTTTTGAAGGACCGTGTCTCTTTCCTTCCTTAGTTTCTTCCTATGTTGGTATAATGCATACTAATATCCCATTAGAACTTCTCTTCTCGATCCTTCGGGTACTTCTGTACCATGATTGATAGCTGACTTGATCATTCTCCATTTGCCAGCCGAAACGTGGACTTTCTCCTTATCCTTTTTGTTGTGTTCGTTTATTTTGTCGACTTGCCTGTCGACCTTCTTACTTAATTCGTTGTTGTTTTCTTCTTCTGCTTCAGTGATAATGACGCATAGCTGATGTACTTTGGAGACGCCACTGCTTCCAACGGCGAAGTCCCTTGCGTTGTTGTGTGTTTGACACGCTCTTTCTTCTGAGTCGAAATTTTCCCGAATTTTGTCGCCTTCTGCGATTGGTGCTTTTTCCAAGCTGACCGGGGAGTTTACCTCGCTGGAAGAGCCTTCTGATGATTCCAACATTACCTCTCTTTCGGGCTTGCTCGCCGATGGATCTGGTTTCGTTGACTCCGAGAGGCGAGATGAACCCGATGGCCCGACGAAGATGCTCAAACTTCCAATTGTTAACTCTATCTCTTGACTTCCGTCGAGTTCTGAGCTGCTGTTGGCTAAAAGCGAAAAAGCCGTCGAATTCATGGTTCCAACGCCCAGGTCCCCACGGTCGGCGCCAATTGACGAGGGTTAACTCGACAAATGTCCTAGATGAAGGACTTAGGATCGGGGGAATAGGGCGTCGGATGAACTCGAAGGTAAAGGTTAGTCGAAATAAGTGTATATCAAAAGTAAACTTGGGTGTTCAACCTGGCTTGCTTTCAATCTGCCCTACATCGTCCCCTCCTGGCCCCTATATATAGGTGACCAGGTCTCGAGGATCGGGTAGGGTCCGATACAGATTACAATAGCGACATACGGTAAGAACTCGTATTCGACTATCATTACAATTGGGCCTAGCTTAACGGGCCTCAGGGGTACTCAACTAACGGGATCTATTAACTATACCCTTGTCACTGGCCTTTTGTAGGTGGATCTAAAATTGCTGGTAAATTTCTTTGTTAGTTCGCTCCAGCTGCCTATTGTTTCCTTGGGAAGTTTGCTTAACCATGACCGTGTTGCGCCGGTGAGGTGTAGTTGGAGACTTTGCATTACTGTTTCCTTGGAGCCCCCGAGTATTTTCACAGCCTGAAGATAATCTGATAACCAAGACTGGGGCTCTTGTGATCCATCATACTTCTGTTGATCATGGGGTAGCTCGAATCCTTTGGGTACTGGTGTTATGCGAACCATGTGTATAAAGCATAGCACCCCCATCTCGATTTTGTCGTCTTCCTTGTCGTATGCATATCTTGGAGATTTCGATTGTCGGCTTCCTCCCCCATATTTCGGGCTGATGTGATGTCGCGGTGACTCGTTGTTGTATGGGGGCATAGATCTTCGGCTTCAGCCACTGCTTCGAGGGATGTTGCGACGGCGTGGTGACGTTTCCGCATGCGGGGATGGAGATCTCCGGCTTCCTCCCTCACGTCGAGGACTGTTGTGATGGCGTGGTGACTTGTTTTGCCGTGGGGTTTCTTCCCTGCGTTGCAGTCTATTTCCTAGTAACTTGAGGCCCTGAAGTGCGGCTTGGTGCATACCTTATCTTGGATCTCCAGGTGTTGGTTGTGTAGTAAATAGATAGGCTTGTGCTCACATGAGTTCTGCTTCCGGTGTTTTCGGTACGATATTTCCTCATTCGTCGACTGATAAAAAGGATGAATCGAGGTTTCATGCCAGATTTATTATGTCATCATGATCAAGGTTATCCATCCGAGAACCATGCCTGTGATACCTGCCACTGTTGGTGTATGACGCATTGTTGCGTTTCGCTCGTAATATTTTGCTTGCTACACTAACTGATACTCGCGTTTTTCTGATTTCACTTTTTTCCTGCAACAACTGTTGTGCTTGTCGATGTAGGGCATAGTGGTATCCCAGCAGTACTTCCCTGCTTCCTTCTGCGGCTATAACCCCACCATTATTGACTGATGTCCTGATTGTTTCCCACTCTGCTGCTATGAGCTAAATTTTGACTCTGGCCATGACAGGTTCTGCGGTTTCTACTTCGGCCATATGCTTGGCGCCTCTCCTTATGTTTTGTGGGTTGATGATAGGATTGTTGTTGTTGTCGAATTCTTCTACAGTTTTATCGATTATTGCATAAACCTGATACTTGTTGTTGATTAGGGGTGGAAATAAAACTCGAAACTCATAAGCTTAATGAGTACTCGAAAACTCGGCTCAACTTGGCTCGAACTCGGACACTTATGAGTCAAGCCAAGTTGACATTTTTAGCTCATTAAGAAAACAAGTTTAATGAGTCGAGTTACGAGTACTCATTAAACTCATTTAGCTCGTAATATGTCTACTTGTACTACTAAAACACTATGTGATATCTTTTTTATTGTGGATTATTCATGGAGTCACTTGTAATGTGAGGTATCGTTGACTTCTAAGAAACTTCTAATTTTTTTAGTTTATGTTATATTGTGGACTATTGTCTATTGTCCATATACATGCTATCGTGCTAATGTTGTTCATGTTTCCTACCGAGGTTAATGAGTAAACTGAGCCAACTCGAGTTTTAGTTGAGTCGAGCCGAGTTGTGGTTTGGAGCTCGTTTAGTTAATGAGTTGAGTCGAGCTAGCTCGTTAATTAACGAGTATTTATGAGTTGAGTCAAGCTGGCTCGATATCCACCCCTATTGTTGATGCCACGATTGGAACCATAGGAGAATATTTTCTGCTCATCGTCGTATAGCTCTAGTCCTGGCCTCCACTCATCTTCAGTATTGTAGGAGACATCGCTGTATCGAGTGGTGAAATCCTCTTCAGAATAATTGCTAATGTTTTTGTAGTTTCTCTCTGAGGCTATATCAGAGTAATCCGATGATTCCTTTAAGTCGAGATTTTCCATGATTTCGTCAAGTTCATCGACGGTGTTTCTCCGGCCTTCCGTTGTTTTGATGCTGGCTGGCGATTTTGCCTCGCTAGACGAGCCGACATAATTTTTTGGTGTTGTCGCGTGTGCGGTTTTGCCTGGCAACAGACCCGAATGAATCGGATCTGAAAGGCAAAGAGAGCCTAGAGACCCAACGTGAAAGTTGAAGCTTCCGATTGACAAATCCATCTCCTGGTCAAGCGTTGCAAAGACTGGAGTTAGGGTGGGTGGGTGTGGTTGAAAATCTACGGTGCCGAAGTTGATCTAGTTTTCGTCGATCTTCAAATTACTCTTTGATGAAGGCGAAAAAGTCATCGAATCCATGACTCCAACCCCCAAATTCCCCATGCGGTTGCGCGAATTGACGAGGGTTAATCTCGGCAATGTCCCAGATGAAGGACTTGGGATCAGAGGAAGATGGCGTCATATGAACTCGAAGGTAAAAGGATCAGACAAATAAGGCAAAACTTGATGAGTATTGAGACAAAGCTAGTATTATAGGCTAGATCTCTATGTGTCCCTGGTCGGCCTCTCCTGGCCCCTATTTATAGTTGGCCAGGTCTCGAGGTACCGGTCGGGTCCTATACAAATTCAATGTGCTATGGCGGTTTACTTATTGTTTCCTTATTCGAATACAACATATGTCAACTCATACTCAGGCCTTTATCTCTATGGGACTTAACCCGAATATACCCCAGGGGTACCAATGTCATGGGCCCTAGCAGGCGTACCCTTGTCACCGAGTGTGTAAGAGAGCCTAGGGTTGGATAGAAGTGTTACTTTCAACCACTAGAAAGGAGGTGCTTATTAAATCTGTTGCTCAGGCAATACCCACCGGCCCATGTCATGTTTCAGGCTACCAAGAGGGTTATGACATCATATAAATAGTCCGCTTTGGAACTTCTGGTGGGGAAGTAAAAAAGGAAAGGACGTGCTTGCTAGGTTGCATGGATGAGATAACGAAACCAAAGCATCTTGGTGGACATGGTTTCCATGACATTTAACTTAATTTGACACTCCTAGCGCAGCAAGCATGGAGAATTAAATAGGAACTGAATTCCTTGAGTGCTCGCAACCTTAAGGCGATATATTTTCCAAATGGAGAGTTTCTGAAGGCAGAATTGGGTACCACGACTTCTTGTATTTGATGCTCATTCCTGGATGGTAGAGATGTTCTCAAGCAACGTCTAATAAGGAGGGTTTGTATGGACGAGAGTAGGCACATTCAGAATACCAATTGGCTCCCAAGAGATGGTCTCTTTCGACCAGTTGCATGAAAACTCTCTGGACCACCACAAATGGTTAGTGAACTCATTAACCAGCACATGATGGTGTGGAACCTAGAGAAGTTGAATTCTACCTTTTTGTTGATGGATCAAATCAGAGACAGGAGGACTTCTAGGCGTGCGCGTGGCACTATGACCAAAAGGAGATTCTTTCGGTTCGCTTCGCATATCGCATGCTCGTTCAAACCAAGGAGAAGCAAACGATCGGGCTAGACAGTTTGGCAGATACCTCAAATCAGAGGGTAGAGGAGAAGAGCTGGACGTCTTTGGGGAGAGTGAAGGTTTTGTCTTAAATTAAAGTGTTTCTCTAGAGGTCAGGCCGTTAATCCGTTCCAACTGGCAATGTCATTCATCACCGGAATATGGTGGATACAAGTGCATGTGGGGTTTTTGGCGAGGCGGATTCCTCAAAGAATTCTCTTGTCGACTATCATATGACGAGGAGTGTCTAGGCCTCTAGCGCCAGAGGATATCAACTACCTAGTCTTAAATATCCGATAATCGCACACCAAAGCTTGGTTAGCTATAGTCTTTGAAGCTCTATCACACAAGGAAATGATGAGGGTCATTATCATGTTGTGGGCATTGTGGCATGCTCGTCTGAAGATTATACACGAGGGCCTGTTTCAAAGCTCTTTGTCTACACATCATTTCATTGAGCAATTTCTAGCTGATTTGGAGATGCTAGTACCGACATCGATCAATGTCTCATCAAAACTGGTACCAGATCATGCCTCTGGGCGGGGTGATGAAGATCAATGTTGATCTGACGCTATCCAAGAACATTGATAAAGTTGCTATTGCGGCTGCTATAGGAGGGGAAGCTGGTGATTTTATGGGCGCTTCCTTGGTGGTACTGGAGGGGATGAGTGATCCTGATAAATTTGAGGCGATGGCGTGGAGTGAAGGTTTAGTGGTGGCTACGGACCTACTATTGTGTCGCTTCTGCGACACCATGGAATGCAGCAATGTAGTTTGGAGTATATAAGGGGAGCGAAGGGGGAATCCGCCTTATGGCCATGTTGTACAGAACATCAAGGCTAGAGGTAACGAGTTTGAGGAAGTTCACTTTGTCCAAGTAAGGAACTCCAATGTTGACGCACACACTCTGGCTAGGAATTAGATCTATTTAGATCTAGGAGACATGTGTGGTTCGGGGATCCACCTAATGGGTCAAGTTTGTAATCAGCATGATATTTGAATAAAGGAGGTGGAAGTTCTAAAAAAGGAATGTTATTCCACTCATAGGCGTCGCATGACCTTCCTCTCCGTGCAGCCGCAAAAAATTGTGTTCTTTCCTTATAGAGAGAGCATATGCATGCAGGAATCTGCCACCTCATAAATGGCATCATCACATTAATTGCTAAATTCTAAAATTCTAAATGATTTATCTCTCGAACCATTATTTTGATTAACATCCATTTACACTGCTAAGCTCATCTCAACGAGGGCTTCGAAACTAATCCCTTGTTGGTATGTTTCAATGAACTTTTTTTGTCACACCAGTTGCCAGATTACCGTACTATAGTTGCCAGATTAACAATGAATAATTATCATGTTCTTAGACAACGCAATGATATGACATCTAGAGAGCGACTGTGACAAAAAAAATGTTACACCAATTGTCATACTACGATACTATGGCTGCCACATTAGCGACGCACAGTTGCCACAATAACTACATATTACCACGACATGTTTTTAGACATTGCAATGATATGATAGGACAAAAGCAGGTGTTTAAGTGTTTTCAAAACCTAAGAGATGCTACCATTCCACATAAAGTAGTATCATGCAGTCTTGCATTAGTACAGAATGATATACATATACCTCACAACCAAGTTTTATACGTTGGCAACTAAGTAGTGTATAATCTAGTAATTTATTGATAAAAATTTGGTAATTACCTACGAAAAAAGTTGTCAAAATATGTCAACATGGGATCTGCTGAAATTCAACTTCAATATGCTTGGTACAAGACACTCCTAGACCAGGGCATAAAGCCGAAACACGGTAGGACGCCAAACCCTAAACTACTACTATTTGTAGGAGGCCGGCCTCCATCCGCCACCACCCCACATACTCACACATCCCCTCCGTCTGGCGAAGCCGCGTGGGAAGAGGCGGGAGGAACTAGAGAAAGCAACAAGACTCTCAAAGATGCGAAGAGCGGGAGGGAGGAAATGAGAGCCTAGATCGTATAATGTGCCCTGTCTAGAGCAATTTGGCATGGAACAAGTCATCTTCATGACCTGGAATGGTCTCAAGTGGTGTACGTAATTTTTTTGATAAATCAACCAATATGCTGGTGCATGTTGGTGCTTGGAAGACTCACACTATTACAGAACCAGGTTTTACCATGGAAACCCCAAATGAAGCCCGAGCTCTATGGATTCCCTTATTTTTCAAAATTTGAAAACAACATTTTAAAGATTTATAATAATCAGAATAAAGTTCTAGATGTAGACAATTTTGTACTTTAGTAACATGAAAATCTCAACTCGAAAACCTCATATTTGGGGATACACAAAATGACAAAATCTGACAGATTTGAAACTTTGGAGTATTCACTGTGTATTTCAGTTCTGTAGGATTAACAGTGCCAAAAAGATCAACTAGGGCCAAGATTTCCTATAACCGGACAAAAAAATTACCATCGGCCGAAATGACTGTGCAATACATAATGAGCTAGATCAATACCTGCAATTTTCGCTCTTGAAAATACTTGTACCACACCACCACTCAACTAAACTAAAGTCGCTGTGCCGACGTCCACATATTTTGATCGGAGAATCCGCGGGTCCACGCGGCAAACGCCCATTGGCCACGACGGGATAAACCATGGATGAAGCATGACCAATCTCGTGCCTCACCCAATCCTAGTGGTGCCAGATGATTCGCAGCTTCCTTGTTTCCAGATACTTTCCAATATCGCCATAAAAGGGAAACACCGGCGGACCAGCACACGCTAGCCAGGGCCTGAGCAAGACACACTCTCCAGCTAGGACCAGCAGGGCAAGCAGCACAGCACAGCACAGCAGCAATGGCCACCATCAGCGCCGCCGCGGCGACCACCGTCGTTGCCCGTGCCGTGATCACCAGGCCGCAGGCTCTAGGTACGCAGCGTTTCGTTCCTTCATGCCGCTCTAGGCACAAAGTTGTGTTCCTTTTGCTCGTACGTTCACTCTGAGCTGAGCTGAGCTGAGCTGAGCGTGAAGAACCTGTCAATTATATGTGCAGGTCTGCCTCAGCTGAGGTCGAGGAGCGAGAGGGTGAGGTGCAGCTACTCCAAGGACGCCAAGGAGGCGACCCCGGCCGCCGCCGTCCGTGGCGCAGGGGCGTCCCTGCTCGCCGCGGCAGGCGCGGTGACCGCGTCCGCGGGGCCAGCGTTGGCGCTCGTCGACGAGCGGATGTCCACGGAGGGCACCGGGCTGAGCCTTGGCCTGAGCAACAACCTGCTAGGATGGATCCTCCTGGGTGTGTTCGGCCTCATCTGGTCGCTGTACACCGTCTACACCTCCGGCCTCGACGAGGACGAGGAGTCCGGCGGCCTCTCGCTCTAAGTCTTATCATGTAATCCAAATGTAAGGATGGCGATGGTCGGTGTGATGTAATTCCAGACATGGATGTTTGTATCTAAGTTGTTTCCATTCTGAGAAGTTTTTAGCGGTCAGAAGAAATGCTTGCCCCCTTATATTATGAGTGCAGCAACTTGAATAAAACAATTAAGGAACATTCCACTCACACATATCGGTCGGAGTTTTCAGCATAGCTGTTTGCTGATCTGTATAGAATGTTGCATGCACCTATTTGGACATATAGTTCATTGTTTTGCCTCTAGTGTACAAAACTTTACATCTGCTATTTGATCAAACCATATTATAATTAAAATATCTAATCACTACAACAGAATAACTCAACAGATGTTGATTCCGACGTCCATTTGCCATAGGAAGTTGGAATCAGATTGTTTCAGCTGGAACATACTGATCCTGTGTTAAGCTCATAGTATAACTCAAAGAATGGTGTCTCCCCATCTCAACCATCGATTCCAACTCATGAAGCAGTGGCCGGATAGTGATTGGCGGCCCTGACTCAATACTGCTTGCTTCCTATGCTGGGCAGATTTCCAAGTGTGCCAGGGCAAGCTCTGACCATGAAGGTGCTCCAAGTTGGGTGAAAAAAATCGGTGCCTACTGTAAGGGTCAGCTGGTACTATCTTCATTTTGATCCTTATACACAGCATCTTCATCAGTGTCCTCAGCAAGTTTTTCAGGAGAGCCACCAGTAGCATCAGTCCTCATAGGCTCCCTCATGGACTCGGAGTCGGTAGTTACCAAAATATTCTCATGATGTTGAATTAAGATTGTCTTCAAGGGCTCATCGGTTTGTATTGTGACGGGATGAGACATCAATATAACAGGACTTGATTGAGTCTGTACACTGCTTTCGACCACATAAGTTTCATCCGGATTCTCATGACCTCGAGAATTCTGCTTAGCGGACTTGTCCTCTCCGTCGTAATACGATATGCCAAGTTTCTGTGCATGATTCAATCCTGGACAAACTCCCTAGCGAAAAGATACACTGCAGTTAGAAACAACAAATAAAAATGGAGGCACTTCAAACCAATGTGTGCGCATAAGAAATTGACATTTAACAGAGCCATTCATCTTTACATAATGAGCGCAACATCAGATTAACACAGAAAGCATGTATGGTACTCCGAACTACTGAAATAAACATTGCACTGTTGTCAATCTCATCTTCCGGCCTTCAGTGAAGGACCAGTAGCAATGACAGTAGGTATGTCCCATGCAAACAGTCAATATATCGTTAAAGAGAAACCACTCAAAGGGCATAATCTATTATTGTCCCCTTTTCTTTCTGTAAGCCAGAGACAGTGCCTAAGGAAATTGTCAATCAGAAATGCAGAGCATACCTTGATGTAACCTCTTGTCGCAAACAAACCATTGGACATTGAATATTGATTGGAAGCAGTTTGTCTGTCATCAAACTGAGTGTAGTTAGAACTTTGCTGCGTACTAGAACTATCGCCGTTACCGTAGCCACGGGTCATACTGCCATTACAGAATGCTCCAAAATAAAGGCAATGCTCATCTACCAAAGCTATTTGGGGAGTAGCAGGTAACAAATGACCTTCTGTACTAAATATGTATCTGCAGAGTCAACGATACATGGTAAGTTGGAATTATTACCTATGAATAAGCAACTGAACTTAATGACTCCAGAGAGTCGTACTTACTTATATGGCCCATTTTCAACAATGTTATCAGGGCCTACAGCTAAATCAAAGAGAAGCCACAGATATTTTACCTGCAATGTGCTAGTAGTTAGATTTAACTGGCAGAGAGTAACTTGGAGGAAATAAAGCATGCACATACCAGTTAACAGACATGAAAAGACTGTTAAGGTTTTAAGGTTTTCTGGCTCAAAATGATGTAGATTAGATACCCGACAAAATCAGACTGAAAATGTTTAGTACTTTCTGGTATATTAAGAAGTTATCTAGAGGAAATATAACATTCACATAAATCTAGCAGACAAAAAATAAATGATTATATTTCTTAATTCATGTCAGAACCTAAATCTATTCCTAAATGTCCGAATTTGTGAGAAGAGATTGTTTTAAAGTTTATGGTTCACTCTCGTGTTAGTAGACTACACACCCTACAAGATAAACGACTAAAAGTTTAGTAGTTGTATAATAAGTACTGCCCACACATGCTATAATGTCATATGTAATAAACTGATCTTGGTGATGTGCGAATGTGACACTGGTCCACGAAAAACATCATTGTCATGCCAGCTTTTTATCGGCAGATATCGCATATTTTGACATATAAGATATAACTACTTACCGTTTCTGCAAGGAAAAAACTCTCCATGTGGTCATCCTGCTTGTGGGTTTCCACATCTGATATGTGACAGTAGCCACAAGGACATTTAGCGCCATACTGAAGGCTTGCTAGTATGTCCCTTCCAACATCAAGGTACCTGCGATTAATATATAAGCTAACATGTATTCTAGGACGAAAACCAGTCACATAAACAGAATAAATTTAATAAAAAATGGTTTAGAGCTCGTTAGTATCAGATAAAAGTACTCTAGTCTATCCTGTAATTTTTTCGTGGTAATGAAGTTATAGTTTGCACTTATAACTGGAAAACCACTGGTTCAGTCATCAACTTAGGAAAGGCCAAAGGTGAACACCTTTTTTCAACATCAGCATCCCAATATAAAAACCATATGTGCAAAAAGCTTCAATCAAGTCTCCCTCTCTCCGTTTTAGTGGTGAGAGAAACGGAATCTAAAATATTGATGTGTTAACAAAGAACAAATTATATGTTCACCTTGCAAAGAAAGACACACCTATAATCTCTGGTAGCCTTGAATAGCCAATATGTGCTTTCAATCAACTCAGGCCGCAGTGGATAGCTCCTTTGTCCATTCTATGAAACGTAGGAAATGGTGAGATCAAAGTTAGTTTAAGTGGCAAATACCCTGAGTTCATACAGCTTTACTAGGACCATATGTGTCTTTTAGAATTGATAGTCATAATTCCTTTTGAAGTTCAAGGCTTCCAGTGCATCATGCCCAAAGGTTTGAGGACCAAAACTATACTAACCCATAAAGGTACAAAAATTGTTCTATTGTTTCAGTACCTGAACAGTGGATGTAGCGAGGTTAAACCCTTCTGGAGTGAACCCATATTTTTTCCAGACACTGAAGAAGGCAGCATGTGTTCGAATGGCAGGATCAACATCTCCAGCTAAAACCTTAAAACTAAGTAGGATAAGTAATCATCCGAATACGCGCTGCAGAGCTAGTATGTTCTGATATATGAAGATCCCAAACCTGAAGTCCTGGCCAGAATGCCTGCAGACTGTTGAATAGTGGCCAAACAGTAGCGCCAGAATTCATATTTACCTCAATATACCTAGCATAGATTTTTTTAAAAAATATTTCAAACTTGACCATTCAACAGGAAGCAGTTGAACTTAAAACGGCATGAAGACATAACTATCTGATCATCAATGCTGACCCAAAAAAAAACATGATTGAACATATGTAGCTGTACCTTACAGTTTCATATTACAGTGAAAAGACAGATGATTATGATCCTTACTATTTTATTCATGCATATTAAACATGCAAGATCAGATTCCAAGTTTGGACTGTTAAACAACACAACCTTGCAAAAATAGCCAAGCATCCACAAACATGCCAAAAGTAATTCAACAATGAGGAATAAGATTTTTACTAGGGAGCAAAAACAATTGCAGTTTTTACCAAGGATCATGATGGAGGTAGTGCATTACAGCCTTGTAAGCCTCCTGAAATACATACAAGTATTCTTCATCTCCGAATAATAAATATGCCTGTTGATACAAAAATAACTGTTAAAATTCATAAAACGAAAAGGGCCAAGAAAAAGATGAAGAGAGGAGCAGCTAAATGATGACATGGTTTTTTTCATGCTCTAGAATTAACATGTATCAAGTACCATATCAAATTTTAATCCAAGATGCCCATTTTATTACATTCGATGGTATAGAACTTTTATTCTTCCAAAATATGTCATATGATTTATTGGGCATTAATCTTGTCATCATCATATACATAGTGGTTAAGCACATGCGACTTAAGTGCATGCATGTTGGTATGCAAGATAAAATATATATGCATGTATATCGGTAATAGTAAGAGTTTTTGGTAGGTTAAAGTTTCTAGTTCAGGAAAGAAAATGATCCAGACCAGACTAGCTGCAATCGGTAACAGCAGGTAAAAGCAAAATCAAAAATTTCCTTAGCTGTAACAGCACATGTGCCCAGGCTAGATAGTTTCACTATGTTGGTAGCTAAAGGAAGGTTGGTCTGCGAAGTCCTAAAAATGGGCATGTATCTATCGATGTAATTTTAAGCTTGTAATGTATGAGAAAAATCGCCAATGCTTCAAACTAGTTCTTGGGTGCATCTGCTTGAGAAACAAAGAGAAAGAGAGAACAGTGTGTGCATCACATCTTTAAACAGAGGAAGTCCTGGTGAGAGCTAGCTAGCTCTAACAATTTACAGTTTTGGATACCTTCAGAAGATATTCGTAAAATGAGTCAATACTTGTGCCGATTCCTGCATCCTGCATGATGGTAATGGTGAATCATCTTCAGAACTTAAGACTGCAAAGAGAACAGTTGAAAGCACATTTCGGAAACTTTTTGTATCATGTAACGGTAATTATGTTGGTACAGTTATTAGCGCAACCTACTCAAGAAGCAAAAGAGACTACACATTGCAGAACAGACATCTTTTTACTCCACTCATGTAACCAGCCATATATCAATTTTATAAAAACTAGCACACATGCCCGTGCGTTGCACCGGGAGATAAAAAAGATCATTTTATTCATAAATAACATCGGCACAATTCTAAATATCCCCAAATTCCATCAATTTACTGTTACCATCTGGTCTATCCATAGAAGTGAAATAGAACTGTAAACAATTTTTTACATGTGAATTTTGAGAAACTGATTTTTTTACTTTTATGTAGTCAGTGCATTGTCGGCCTCCTCCGACAAGATATGTCGTGTTTGGTTCGTTAACCATCTTCAATTCTTTAGCTAGACTTAATTTTTCACCACACATTTCTGTTTTGCTTCCTTTCTTGCTTTCTTTCACCTACGCTGCCGAATTCAATATCATAGGATTTGGGCCAAATCATGTAAGCGAGCATGGCCAGCTTAATATGTGAGTCTACTTTTTGCTGCCGGAGTGCCGTTGAAATTGATCGCATCTTCGACGGCGGAAGATACTACAACTCGAGGAAAACAACAACAATCAGGATACGTGAAGACTCGGGCGCGCCCTGAGCGGAGGTCCGTGACCGTGAGAGCAAGCCACCCACGTCTGGGGTGGTGGTGCATATACGAAGTAAATCCATCGTGCCTTGAACTAATCATGAAGCGAAGTAGAGCATGTTAGCTAAGACAATATCAGGTAATTTGGTTATGTAGCTAATGCACAAACTTAAGTCATCTGTAGAGGGAGAAAACAAAAGAAACATACACCACAGAAGTTGCCACCACGACATCAGTTAGCCGCTGCCCCGCTCTTGTGTTGCCCGTGCGACAGCACCACCACGCCCAGCTAACCGCTGCCCCGCTCTTGTGCTGCCCGTGCAACAGCACCACCACGCCACCAAGGCTGGTTAGGTATGATAGTACACAACGGCCCGCTTCCTGTGCCTTGCCCTTCTCCCCAAGACACTCCTCCTCTCGGTGGGGTAGATGGAGAAGCTAGCGGCGTCTGTTGCCGAAGCTCCGCCGGGGTGTCGAATGGTGGACGCCAAGGCGTGGGGATGGGAGCTAGGGCGCTGGACGGCCAGGAGCTCCATGGTGATAGTGTTGTCCTCAATTAGTGCTTCGGGGGCGGCGAAGGCGTGGCCGATGAAGAGCTCGCGGCAGACGCTGCCATTGACCTGCACACCCAGGAGTCTTTCGGCTCCCACTGGCAGCTAAACCACTATGCTGACGTCGTCCGGCACAGGAGCAGTGGTCCATGAACCTGCGGGCTCAGCTCTAGCCTCCATTGATGGAGGTCAACAAACTTGCACGACATGAATCGCTCGGCATCGGAGCTCATGTGTCTGATAGCTTGGATCGCTAGATTTCGATGGATCGCTCCCATATTTAAGACTGAGAGAAGGTCTGGTCAAGATCTGAACTTTGGATCGATCTCTTATCCGACACGGTTACAAACTCAGAAATTCAATACTACACGGGATGAGGGGAGAAAACTTTTCTCACGCCAGCGACCAAGAGCGGACGACATACGAGGGTCTGGCCCAAGAGGGATGACATACGGACGAATCTAAAAGGCACGGCAGACGGACGAAACATACAAAACAAATAAATCGAACAGTTTTTTCACTTACCGGTGGCATTGAGGGTAATATGTAGTTTGGTGAACAGTTTTTTCACTTACCGGTGGCATTGGGGTAATATGTAGTTTGGTGGAAGGGTATATCAATTTAAAAAAATGTTGGACGATTACTAGCACACGTACTCGTGCGTTGCACCGGGAGATAAAGAAAATCATTTTTTTTTCATAAATAACATCGGCACAATTCTAAATATCCCCAAATTCTATCAATTTACTGTTACCATCAGGTCTATCCATAGAAGTGAAATAGAACTGTAAACAATTTTTTACATGTGAATTTTGAGAAACTGATTTTTTTTTTACTTTTATCTAGTCAGTGCATTGCCGGCCTCGGACAGGATATGTCGTGTTTGGTTCGTTAACCACCTTCAATTCTTTAGCTAGACTTAAATTTTCACCACACATTTCTATTTTGCTTCCTTTCTTGCTTTCTTTCACCTACGCTACCGAATTCAATATCATGGGATTTGGGCCAAATCATGTAAGCGAGCATGGCCAGCTTAATATGTGAGTCTACTTTTTGCTGCCGGAGTGCCATTGAAATTGAGCGCATCTTCGACGGCGGAAGATACTACAACTCGAGGGAAACAACAACAGGATACGTGAAGACTCAGGCGCACCCTGAGCGGAGGTCCGTGACCGTGAGAGCAAGCCACCCACGTCTGGGGTGGTGGTGCATATACGAAGTAAATCCTTCGTGCCTTGAACTAATCATGAAGCGAAGTAGAGCATGTATATAGTTAGCTAAGACAATATCAGGTAATTTGGTTCGGTAGCTAATGCACAAACTTAAGTTTGAGAGAAGAGAGATCTCTCTCTTCTCTAAGTCATCTGTAGAGGGAGAAAACAAAAGAAACATACACCACAAAAGTTGCCACCACAACATCAGTTAGCCGCTGCCCCGCTCTTGTGTTGCCCGTGCGACAGCACCACCACGCCCAGCTAACCGCTGCCCCGCTCTTGTGCTGCCCGTGCGACAGCACCACCACGCCACCAAGGCTGCTTAGGTATGCTAGTACACCACGGCCTTGGCCGCTTCCTGTGCCTTGCCCTTCTCCCCAAGACGCTCCTCCTCTCGGTGGGGTAGATGGAGAAGCTAGCGGCGGCGTCTGTTGCTGAAGCTCCGCCGGGGTGTCGAACGGTGGATGCTAAGACGTGGGGATGGGAGCTAGGGCGCTGGACGGTCAGGAGCTCCATGGTGATAGTACTGTCCTCGATTAGTGCTTCGGGGGCGGCGAATGCATGGCCGATGAAGAGCGCGCGGCAGACGCTGCCATTGACCTGCACCCAGCTCTGCCACTATGCCGACGTCGTCCGGCACAGGAGCAGTGGTCGATGAACCTGCGGGCTCAGCTCTAGCCTCTATTGATGGAGGTCAACAAAATTGCACGACATGAATCGCTTGGCATCGGAGCTCATGTGTCTGATAGCTTGGATCGCTAGATTTTGATGGATCGCTCCCATATTTAAGGCTGAGAGCAGGTCTGGTCAAGATCTGAATTTTGGATCGGTCTCTCATCTGACACGGTTACGAACTCAGAAATTCAATACTACACGGGATGAGGGAAGAAAACTTTTCTCACGCCAGCGACCAGGAGCGGACGACATACGAGGATCTGGCCCAAGAGGGATGACATACGGACGAATCTGAAAGGCACGACGGACGGACGAAACATACAAAACAAATAAATCGAACAGTTTTTTCACTTACCGGTGGTATTGAGGGTAATATGTAGTTTGGTGAACAGTTTCTTTCACTTACCGGTGGCATTGAGGGTAATATGTAGTTTGGTGGAAGGATATATCGGTTCAAAAAAATGTTGGACGAACGAACCACGGAAACCTTACGTCCTTTATTATTATTTATTATTAGGTATAGATTAGATCTACCGGGTCGCTATGTGGAGATAGTATTTATACCACAGTGCTAAATGCCTACAGAAATGCCATGAGGTATTTTATTGTACACCAAAGAGTTAAGCATCAGCAAGAGAATGCTAGAAATAATATACTTGGGTTGTCCAAAACTTATCAGAAGAGGACAAAGGTTAATACCTTTTGTGTCCATTCACCAGTAAAGACATTTATATGGGCACCAACAAGGTTAAGTTTCGACCTGCGTGCCCATATACCACGCACTGAATTTTTTGTAACTTGCTCAAAAACTGTCATAAGAGGAGTGGTAAATTTAAAAGAATGATATAATACACCAATAATAAGAAAGCAATACTACAAAATTGAAGTGCAAAACTGATACATATTGCCAATACTGACCAGTGTTATTAGTCAACCGACTCAAGACACCAAATTCCAATGACAAAGTGCCACCACCAGCTGTCGATGTTATCTGGGGTAACATCAAGAGTATCAACAGCAAATATAATGATTGTTCATGTCCATTTAATAGCCAGGTACAAATTATCAAGTTCCAAAAAATTGCTTGCACTGATTACCAAAGATGAATATGGGAGATTAGGCAGCACATATGTGTTGATATTAATCATCGAAAATACTCGTGAGCAGAATTTTTTTAAAAGTGATGTACAGGTTTATATGCCACTCAGATATTGTTTTTTATAGGTTCCAAAAACATAGAATAATAAAAGGAAACCATTCCAAAATTACTGAAGCAAACTGCACAAAGATTTGGGAACTCTCAGCAAATCAGAACAGTATTGATAATCAACATGTGTCTTGGCATGTTACTGTTTGCAAAACTTTACAGCCAAAAAAACAGGTAAGAAGAAAGAAGCTTGCCTTGCTTTCATCATCATCAACACCATATAATAAATTAACAGATCCAAATGGGATACCTACAAGACAAATTGCACTAGTTAGGCAAACAATAGGAAATTAGAACGCAATGTAAACAACAATGTTGAAAAACATGTGTTTCTTCAAAATGATTATATATGGAAATGGAAAATTTCAACGCAATGAACAAAGGGGTATATGTTAGCACATTCTTTTATCTATGGTATTAAACACCATATAAGATACAAATATGCTTTATAGTAAACGGGTACCAAATGGTTCCAGTGACCAAAGGTTCCAACAGAAAGGATGATTTTGTCTAATTTGCACTTTGCAAAGCACCTTTGCTAGATAAATATTTTTTCGCACCAATCAGATTAAAGCTGAAATTCTACAAATTTCAGTGTAATTTTCACTACTGCAAACCTGGGAAAATCAAGTTGGTATGGCTTTAAGAAAATACAATCCATCATAACTGAGTGTTCAACTGGCCATCGAATGACATTAAACAGCAGTGAAGCAGTGACATAGGTTCAACAACAGGAAAACTCAGATGGCAGATCCCAACATGTCGCAAACTCGCATATAAGACATTTATCATTTTAAAAATTTGCAAAATGCATGTGCATGCTCGCATATTAGTTTCACGTATATGTGAGCGTGTGTTAAAATGGAACATGATTTTCCATGTAATCAGGTATAGTACCATGATCCCTAAGCAATGAAAATAGTTCTTTTGCAAGAACAGTTGTTATATAGAGAGGGATCACATGTCCGTACTCCGTGCTGATGTAATACATAACATATTCCATTCCAAAATAGATACAGATGGACAAAGTTGTGAACCTGTAGGAGTGTCAAATGCAGGCAACAACCTCTGGGCTAAGTCAACAGCCAAATGAAGTAACTGACCATCATAAGAGTCGATTCTCATACCCTATCAATGAAAAGTTAAATCAAATACAGGAAACTTGAACCGCATTATAGTTCATTTTTCTCGCAAAAACATTACTAAACTTCAATTACTCAACTAATTGAGATCATATAGTAGCAATTGCAAGCCGTCCATGAGGTGAAAAACAAGAAAGATCTATCTATAATCTGCACGACATGTGATCTATTTGTGCTCTACCCATTTAGGAATTGTTATATAAGTAGCTTTAATTTGCAGCACGGTTGCTGGTTCAGTTAGATTCCATGCTGTGTTTTGGCATATATTATACTCCCTCCGTTCCAAAATATAAGATGTTTTAGCCTTTCTTTGACACTATGTATATAGACATGTTTTAGTGTGTAGGTTGAAAGCAAATTGAGTGAACTACACACTAAAAACCATCTAGATACATGTGTGCCAGAAAAAGGCTAAAACATCTTATATTTTGGAATGGAGGGAGTAGTATGCAGCAGTATCTATTGTATATACTTTTCACATGATACCAAAAATAGAGTTATCAGTAAATAAAATTACATAACAACCACAGAAAAGATAAGATAGGATTGAGCAGACATACAGTGGCATAATCACTGGCAATCAAGTGAGCTGATAACAGACCCCCGAGGATACGTATATTGGTTTCAAAAACTGAGACTGTTTTGTTCTGCATGCACGGAAGAAACATGATTACTAAAATGGCATGAACTCTTAACATAAATCAAGTGTAAACAGACTCACAAATGTTGTAACCCAAAAGCATTTCGATTTGTACAAGCTAAAGTCTAGACAAATAAGAAGTAAAAGAGTGAAAACAAATAATATTGTATCTACCCAACAGATATGACATACTTGGTACTAAAATGTTTGATACAGAAAAGAGTATTGCTACTTCATGTTATCAGTGTGAATTAGATCAACAGATTAATAGAAAAAATGATTTCACCAGCAAGCAATGAATTATTTTGCTGCCCAGCACAAATTAAGATTTTAGAGTACTTCATTTTGTTTAGTATGCACTGGATGCATATTCTTTAACTCACAACTCACCGTGCAAAGACTAAAACAGTTGCTAATGATTATGGCACATTTAATTTGATTTGTAATTAGTGAAACCAGATTCACTAAATGCCACTCATGTTTACTTACAATATCAAAACGGACGTTCTTACCAACCCACTCCACACCAGCACTAAATCTCTCCTTATCACCTAGTAAAGCCAAAGTATCCAAAGAGTCGATCTGTTCATAAAAGATCATTTGTGAATGATGATAATCCACCAAGGGAACAAATGTCAGGAAAAAATGCATGAGGAACTAGTCTATTAATTCTTACAAGGGTGAGGGCATAACCACCAAGGGAGTCTTCTCCTTGACAACTCAACGGCCGAAGTTCATCAAGTGGAAAAGCATGTTGCATGTACCCATCGAATGCATGATAAAACATATCTTTCACCTACATAAAGATACTTTTATGTTAGCACGTACACAAGATGTTAGGTTAATATAGAGAAACCCAACTAGCTTGTTTTGTATGCCATTTGGATACTATAATGTTATTGCCACAGCTGCTGGTCAAGCTAAGCTAATGCTACAACATGATTGGTTAATAAGTTAACACATTATGTTATCTTGGTGAAGTTTAATAGTAAGACAATAGGAGAAAATCCTGGATAAATCAGATAACTGAACTGTCTATAATTTGGATTATAATCCATTTATCTACCATCCAAAAAGTTATCAGAATGTGTCACACAAGGCACACAAAAAATCAGAAATGCTTCATCAAAAGGTAAATTTAAGAAGAAAAATTCACTATGTTATTATAAGAAGGTTCGGGAAAAATACGTGGAGGCCTTTTCCCCAAATAAGGCAACCTCAAAACCACTACAAAGTTGAGGTAATTTGAGAGCATTGAGACATGCCTCCGAACAGCCCTATAGAAATACAACATCATATATCTACCTTTGGAATGCATATAATGGGACCCAATCTGATCCTAAAAATAGCACCATCAAATTGCGCCAGAAAATGATCTCGTATAATCAAAGTCAACACCAAATGCTCATCAAAATGCCTTTGTCATTTGGAGCAGGGTGGGGGTGCAATTGCTTCAAGTCCCAACTGGTACCTTCTGTTAACACAATCTTATAACTAATAACACGTCCTGTGCGTCTTTGAAATGCCAAATCCAAAACTGAGCTGTGGTAGTATGTTTTCCACTCAGATACACCTTGAGAAGCAGGCATGCCCACAATTATAATCGAATGATCTAGAGTGGGAACAAAAGAAACTTTCTCTAAAGCCAACAGCGATATTCATAACCAAATAAATGTGCACTAACAGGGACACCAATAATGCCTTACGGTCATTTCTCATCAAGTATGAGAAAACCAAATGCCCTAAGTAGCGAACTCCTGAAAGTCAATTCCAGCATCATCTTTCGAGGAACGAACAGTGTATACGACTGAAGCCAGGAGCCTAACATTTTAATTAGTCGAATCAAGTGAACTGATCGATCCCCGGAGCCTAGCACCAGATTACAAAGCCATCTCGCTTCGCCAGCACAGTACCGTTGCTCGCAATCGAACTGAAGCAAACGACACCACTTCGCGTCTCGAACTCGAGACGAACTGTACGAAACTCGGCGCCAGTAGAATCATGGAACTAGCAATTAAGCTAGCGGGGCTGCGGCCAGGGGTGGCGGATCTGAGGAGCGGGGATACCTCGTCGCGTAGCCGGCGCGCCTCGGAGGGCGTGACGCCATCGGCGAGTGCGGGGCCGGCGAGCAGAGCGCACGCGAGGAAGGCGGCGGAGAGGCAGAGGAGAGGGCGCCTCGGCCTCATCGGCTGCATCGAGTTCGAGTTTCGTGACGGGCCCGAGGAACGAAGGAAAGGGATATGATGTGCGGGAGCCCGGGAGAGGTCAGAGGTAGGAGAAGTACAGTGCAGAGTTCCAGGAGTCGTGTCGAGCACCAGTAAAAAATTGCTACGGAGCTTCTCGTGGTGGTTATCCTAAAGTGTACAAATAATAAAACGAGTCAATTTTACTTTTTTACCTCTAGTTACACATTTGTGAAGCTAATTACCCGTCGAGAGAAAACTCATAGAGTACTTTTTTAGAAGCTTTGATCATCTCTTTTGTATGTGTGTCAACTGACCAAGGTGTGAAATGACTACTCGGGTTAGAAAATATTAGAATGATGACAATAAATAGAAAAAAATAGATTTGAGAAGTCCGGACAAGATTATCGATGGCAAGCTCCTATCTTTATTTTGTGACGCCACATTAATTGTAGCATACCGGTCTCTAATAAAAACAAGCTAAATACTAAACTAGGGGTAAAACCATGTTCAAAGTCCGGAAAATCGCTTTGGTGCCTAGGCTCCCTAGAGCCCTTTTTTCAAATTTTTGTAAAATTGATATTTTAAAGTTTCAAAAAAATTAAAAAAATATACAAGGATGTAGTCAACTACATACACTATAAGAGTGTAAATTTGTACTATGAAATACCTTGTATTGCAACCTCAGCAAAAAAAGACAAAATGGACAGAAGTTGGAACATGTACCCAGATTTGAAATTTTGTTCCCAGATCTAGATTTTTGTTATTTTTGCTGAGGATAAAATATAAGATATTTCGTAATAAAATTTTACACACTGGTAGAATAAATCATAGACTACACTCTGGTATTTTTTTTGAATTTTTTCAAAGTTCAAATTTTGAATTTTTTGCAGTTTGGAAAAACGAGCTCCATGGAGCTCGTGCTCTATATTGACGTTCTCGTTCAAAGTCTCTTAACTAAGACATTTTGATACAAGCTCCACCAAATGGGGTAACATATGTCACAAATGCACAATAAAATTTTAGAGAAAAACCACACTCATTGTAAATCACTCGCAAGACGGATACATGAATAAATAGCGCTCATGGAAAATGCAAACAATAAGAACTAACATGAAGTTTGATGGTTTGGAGGGAAGTGACACCCCCAACCCCCCAGGGATCAAACCTAGGTTTTGACGCTTTGCGGCTTTGGTGTCTCATAAAAGCGGAATATTCTTTTAGTGGATGGCAGCGTTCTCTTGTCGGTAGCGAGAGGTTTGTGATCTCAAGACCCATCGAATTCATCTCTCAGACTTAGTCTGTCGAAGGTGCTCACAAGGGTAGCGTATTTAGGGGTTAGTGTATGTATGTGTTATGAGCATCTGCATGTGTATTGTGTTTCAATCAAAAAAAAATGTAAACAACTAAAAGAAACTAAAACTCACGCTCGGTAAAGATAACTAGATGAAGCATACAACTAAAATAACTAAAATACTAGATAAACCTCCCCAAACTTATGACAACCTCAGTCGCTACCTCTAGGAGACAGAGTCTTGAGGTCGAGTTTCTTGGTCCTTAATGACCCTCATAATCACTTCATGTGCCCTGTTATACTCTATTTCTGATTACCTTAAATCCCGCCAAAGAGCTTGCTTCATCTTATCTTTGCTTGGCCTCCACTAGCTATGGGCTTTGATCCTTCTTGCATTTAGGAAGATGCTTATACCATTGTACAGACAAAATATGACTTAGGAGCATCTGTGAACTCCTTACGATTCAATTGAGTTAGATGTAGGGTTTTTAGATGCAATAAAACATCTTGGAATGTTCCCTCCAGTAGAAAGCACGATTTGCGCTTCCAAGACAACAACAGCCCGGGTCATGTTTATAGAGGTGATAGGGATTTGCTCTAAGTTGGACTCTCTCATCATCATCCCCTTCTTCTTTATCATCAAAAGTGTCTTCATCTTCTTCCTCTTTTGACAAGTAGCAACAGTGCTTCTTTGGCTTAGGCCTCCACATGGACGTAGGACTAAGCCCTTGGTCAACCTTTTGTTGTCGTAAGCATTGGTACGAGCTTCCAGAGGACATGGTGAGTATCTTTTATAGAATCCTAAAAGATGGGAGCGTCGAAAACAATGTTTGCATCGGAAAGTCTTTGTGTGAGATTAGATAGATAGAGAGGGGTACATATTAGGGGGTTAAGGTCAAGACGGACCTCTTGAGTCAAAGTAGGGGAGAAAAGGAGTCAGGAGGGAGGAGAACACCCCCTGGGTGCACCATCTGGGTTGGGCATGCCAAGGTGGGTTCTATGGTTCTTTTCCCCTCTTCATTTCATCCACATGTACGTCTCATGAAAACAATGAGTTCCCAAAGTGTTCACAACTTTTCTGAGATAGATACATACATGAAACTTACCTTTTATTGATTACAAGAGTCATGTCATGAGTATTTCTTCCATATCGCTTTCTCGGCGGATAATAGATCAATTGTTTCCACCCTTTTGATGAATTGATGACCTACAATATAGTGTTTTAAACATTGACCATTAACCACATGAGGCTTACCTTTAATATCTCCATGGAGTCTGATGACTCTAGAGCGGTAGACTCCCTGCATCAGTAATGAGCCCTCCACTTTGAAACTAGCTTCCCTGCATAACACTTGAAACGAGAGTTGAACACTAGCACGTGATCTCCTACTTTAAATTCTCTTTTCTAAATTTTCTTGTCATGCCAAAAGTTCACCTTTTCTTTAAACAGTTTGGCATATTCATTGGCTTCATTTCTCCATTCATCTAGTAAGTGAAGATCTGGCATTCTTTTCTTACCTGCAGTTTTAACATTATAAATGTTCCATTGTCTAACGACCCAGTAAGTTTCATATTCTAATTATGATGGAAGATGGGAAGATTTAACATAGACCATTTTATACGGAGACATACCCATAGGATTTTTTAAAGCAGTTTTATAAGCCCACAAAGCATTATTATTTTTCTTAGGAAAATTTGATCAAAACTTATTAACTGACGCTTGCAATAGAGTTTAATGTCACTGTTACTTAACTCTACTTGCCCACTAGTTTGAGAATGACATGGAGAAGCAACTCTATGTATAACATCATAGTTTGCTAAAGTTTCCTAAGAACGGCATGCAAAAGTGCAAACCTCCATCACTCATGAGATGTATGGGACCTCCAAACCTAGGAAATATAATCCCTTGAAGCATCTTCATTGCGGTGATATGATCCACACTTTTTATAGGGACAGCTTCCACTCATTTAGTAACATAATCAACTTCAATTGAAATATGAGTATATCCATTTGACGTGTTTGGAAAGGTCCCATAAAGTCAAAACCACATACATCAAATGGTTCATGTCGTAATGAGTAATTTATAGTCATTTATTATCATTTACCAATATTTCCTAGTGTTTGACATTCATCATATGATTTAACAAATTATACTGCATCTTTAAACATAGCATACCAATAAAAACCAGATTGTAATATCCTTGTGCCGGTCCATAGATTGCCGTGATGACCTCTATAGGCGCTATAGAATGTCTTCCTCATAATGTCAACATGTTCATGCTCAGGAACAAATAACACCATTTGCACATTGTTTATAAAAAATAGGTCATCCAAAAATATTGTCTAAGATCATAAAAGAACTTTTCATTTGTTGTAATGTAAAATGTAGAGGCATAACTTACTAATACTTTAATTAGCATAATCAGCAAATAGAGGAGACACAACTCTAATAACAGCTAGTTATTCATTGTGAAAACTAGCTTCAATAGGAATATGATCTACTAGAATATTCTCTATTCTAACTAAAAGAGTGGCTACAGGATTATCCTCATGTTTCCTATAAAAAATATGCAAATCATATTCAAGTAAAAGAATTCGTCTAATAATTCATGGTTTAGCATCTTTATTATTCATTAGTTATTTGATAGCTGAGTGATCAGTGTATACATTAACTTTAGAATCAACAATATATTGTCTAGACTTACTACATGCAAATATCACCACTACAAATTTTTCCTCGGTAGTTGCATAATTTATGTGAGCATCATCTAATGTTTTGCTAGCATAGTAAATTGCATTCAATTTATTATTAACTCGTTGATCAAGAAGGCACCTGCGGCATAAGTGTACGGGATCAATTATATATTGTACCTTTTGATAGGTATTGAATGTGGAACACCCAAGAAGTTAAAGGTATAAGTAAGCAAATTTGACAAAGGAGAAATAAGGAATAATTACATATGCAAGCTTTTCTATTTTTTGAGTGTATAGTTTACAGAAACATAAATAATGCTTAAAGTAAAATGTGAGTAAAATGTAAATAGCCCTTTTTAGAGAAAATCATATCCTCTATATATGCATCAAGAGAACAAGCTTAAGGTGTATACTTATATGAAAGAAGTGTCCCCAGGATGGCATGGATTTACTTAGCTCATAAATTTTTACATGAGTATGATAAATATATTTTCAAGTTTGCAGCCGTGTACATGTGCATACATCCCTAATTATTGGTCCTAGGCAAGGGATTCATTAATACATAAAATGTCCAATCATTGCATAATGTTTTGGTGTCCCTGATCAAGAACTTCCTACTGCAACTCCAAGAATTGGTTCACGATTTATTTGATGTCTCTAAGATCCCTGAAACAACAAAACAAGAAAATGGAGATTTCTGCTTCTTAAAATTAAATACCAATGCATACGGATCTTTGAAGAAATTCTCATAAATCATCTAAAAAGAAGTAAATAATGCAAGATCATTGTAGATACCTGCTGATCCCTTGTTGATGTGGAGCAGACTGTCCTTGTGCGTGGTGAATAACCAGCCCGTTGGGAACCCCAAGAGGAAGGTATGATGAGTGTAGCAGCAAGTTTTCCCTCAGTTTAAGAAACCAAGGTTATCGAACAGGAGAGGAGAGACAATGACGACTGAAGGTGTTGTGGAACCTGCACACACACAAACAAATACTTTGTTCCCAACTTGCGATGAGGTTGTCAATCTCACCGGTTTGCTTGAAACAAAGGTTATGAGTGTATCGAGTGGAAAACAATATAGTATGCGAGTAAAGTAAACAGTACGAGTAAAGTAAACAGGTGATAGCAATATGATGGAAATAGGACCGGGGTCCATAGTTCACTAGTGGTGTCTCTCCATAGATAAAATAACACATGCTGGGTAAACAAATTACAGTTGGAAAATTGATAGAATAAAGATAACGTGATATGTCAAGAAGATCACTATGAGATTTACTCTGGGCATTACAACAAAATACATAGACCGCCATCCAACTGCATCTATGACTAATAATCCACCCCCGGGGATATCAATCCGAACACCCCAAAAGTATTAAGTTGCGAACAACAGATAATTGCATTAAGCAAAGTGTGTAATGTAAACAAAGCATATGCCCTTGAGCATATGAATGTTGTTTTCTCCCTAGTAGCAACAGCACATCTACCACCTTAGAGGTTTCTGTCACTCCCCCAGGTGAAATAGAGGCATGAACCCACTATCGAGCATAAATACCCCCTCTTGGAGTCACTAGCAACTACTCGGCCAAGATAGCTACTAACAACGGAGAGCATGCAAGATCATAAACAACATAGAGATAACAAAAGATATAATTCAGTACAACAACTTAATCATAAACACCAATATTCATCGGATCCCAACAAACCAAACATGTAGAATTACATAACGGTGATCTCAATCATGTAGGGCAGCTCATGAGATCTAAACATGAAGCACATAGTGGAGAAGACAACCATCTAGCTACTGGTATGGACCCATAGTCCAAGGTAGACTATTCACTCATCGCTCCGGAGGCAAGCATGGCGATGAAGAAGACCTCCGGTGGCGATTCCCCTCTCCGGCAGGGTGCCGGGAAGAGCTTCTGGACCCTCCCGATCTTCGGGTCGACGGCGGCGGCGGATCGCGATGTGTTCTGGAAAACTGATCGGGTACTTAGGTTTTTCTCGTCGGGGGGTCTTTATAGGCGAAGGGGCATTGTCAGAGGAGGGGCCAGGCGGCCACACACGGGGGTGGCGCGGGCCAGGGGCTGGCCACGCCACCTGTGCGTGTGGGCCCCTGGTCCCTCACCTCCTACTCTCCTTCGGATCTCTGGAAGCTTCCGGGTAAAATAAGACTTCAGGAACTTGTTTCGTCCAATTCCGAGAATATTTCCTGTGTATCACTTCTGAAACACAAAAACAGCAGAAAACAGGAAACTGGCACTGTGGCACTTCGTTAATAGGTTAGTTCCGGAAAATGCATAAAAGTGCCACTAAGTGTAACGAAATAATAGGCAAATGGTGTAAAAACAAGCATGGAGCATCAAAAATTATAGATACGTTTGAGACGTATCAATACCATTAGGAGCTAGCCCTATATGATACAAAATGTGCATATCAGATGCCAGTGATGGCGACAATTTCGGACATCGCTCTCCTCCTTAAATGCGTAGTTGAGGAGCCCATTCACTATCTGTGTCAGTTTTATATGTTCGTGTAGTTGGTATTATCTTATTTTTGCCATCGGCTAGGTGGTTGGGTTTATCGTCTCCACCGTGTTGTGTTGAGGTGCTTGGGTGTTGGCTTTGGTTGTTCAGGCGGTTTGGTCATTGACATGGGTACGTCTGTCAGGGTCTATGGCATTGATACCCCTGGTTCATATTCGGGTTAAGGCCCAAGAAGATTATGGCCCAAAACAGAAGCCAAAGGATTATTAAGTCAAATAGGGAAACTATTATGTAAATCGACATATTCTATGAATTTGTATCATACATGGCCAGGACTCTGAGACCTGGCCACCTATATAAGGGGCCAAGAGGAGCCAGCGGAGGACACATCGATTTATCTTATAACCCTAGCTTTGTCTCAGTAATACAATCGGTTTTTGCCCTGTTTGTCTGACTTCTACCTTCGAGTTTATCTGACGCCCTCTTCTCCCGATCCTAAGTCCATCATGGACATTGCCGCGGCCAACCCACGGCAAAGATATTTAGTGTTATATCGTGTAGTATACAACCCTTTACAGTGACATGCATTATTGAAGGCATTGATTCGTCAAACCAAATATAGTGCATTTATGTATAAAAAAAGCAAGATCCAGTTTTCACAAAGCATGATAAGAGAAAGACAGCTCTCGTCCCCGACTCTCTCTCCCCCGATACTCTCGTCCCCTTGCGGTGGCGCCGCCTGCACCACGGCGCCCTCCCCTCTCTCCCCCGAGCCTTCCTCTCCTACAGCCTCCCCTCTCACCGCTGCCGTCGAGGCATCACCGGGCAAAGCCCGCTTGGCGTGGCAGCGGTGGATCAAATCAGCCGGCGAATCTGGTCATGGCGGCGGCGCTCTCTTCGACCTCTTCCACGACAGTGTTGCGTCGGCATGGTGGCTAGGGTCCTCGATTTGCTGCCGACCGGGCTGTGAGGCGGCGGCGCTGTAGGCGGGCCGTTCTGGGCCTAGATGGGTTCAGACGGGTCCAATCTGCACACCACTGCATCGCGACCGACGGCACTCGGCGGAGCATGAGGACGCCTGGGGTGATGGCCCTGGGCATGGTGGTGGTGGCCCCCTTCTCCGTTGGAGGTGGTCGGCTTGTCGATTCAATGTACAAGCAGTTGGATGGAGTCTCTGTGTGGTAGATTCGAGTGAAAACCCTTGGTTTCGGCTTTTGGCCGGAACCGGTGATGGCGACGTCTTGTACGTTCCTGAAGGCATCATTGAGGTGAGCTACTAGGTCCTTCCGCTATCCTCCGAGGGAACCCTCCGATCCATGGATCAGATAATGACGGTGCTCCTATGTCGTTCCCCTTCTTGGGGCATCAATCTTGGAGGTGTGCATCTACTTGAGGGACTTGTGGTTGGTTTCTTGGAGGAGCAGTGTTTGTCTCTTGCACATCGACGACATTGAGTCTCGACGGCATGGCACAGTGGGGTCTCGATGGCGGACGTGCCATGATGGACTCGTGCAGGGCGGTGGCACCGGCTGGCGCGCGTGGTGGCATCGATGGTAGGTCTGGTGAAAGGCTTTGCTTCGGTTTATCACCCTGGAGATGGGTTGGCAGAAAGAGGTGGAGGTGACCTTTGGAGTTTGCGCACAAGGTGCTTTCTTTGGGTTGTACCAGGGAGTCGGCGATAGCGGTGGCCGAGGCACAAGGCCTTGTCCAATTATCTAGCATTTGTACTAGTTTGGTGGTGCTTTGACACCTTTTTTTGGTGGCTTCGGCTTGTATGATCGCTGTAAGGCCTCTGGCCAGTCTTTGTTGAATAAATGAAATAAAATCATGCCATATGCATCTCTTCGATATAGAGGCTGGGCTAGCCCATTTTGAAAAAAAATTCTGATCAATACAATTTGTGGTCTCCAAAATATTTCCAACACTTGATTAAGCAAACTCAAGCATCAAACCATGAACAAAAAAAACAGCCAGGCATCAAGGAACACAAAACACATGGAGCCATACATCAGTTCCTAGCTGTGGTGCAACACATGCAAATGGAAAAAAGGGATGATTTTGGCTTCTGCTTTTCTTTGCTTCTAGGAGAACTAACCGTGACGTGGTTATCGGCAACCGGTTCTTGTCCCTTCAGCGGTGCCCACATACCAACCCTGTCGACTTTCATTAAGGTATGAAGTGGTCTATTGTTTCTTGCAGACTGATTCGGTGCTCTGAAGGCTCCTTCTGATGGCTCCCTGGGGCTCAACAGTGGACTTTTCTCATATTCTTCCATAGCTTCATCTTTGGCTTGTATCAGAGCGATGCTGGTTATGGGGGTGTCCTTGAGACCTTGACTACTTCGATATGCTCCTCACTAGAATAACTTGAAGAATTGATGCTTTCTGCACTGAGAAGTAATGGAGTCTCTTCACCCGCATGGGCCACATCCCTTCCTAGAGTTGGTGTCTGAAGCAGACATTGTTCCTCACTAGCCTTATCACCATCTGTAATGACTTTCTTTTGTGTTGATTCAGAAGCGAAGCCTACAGTCCCTGTGAGATTATCCTGGTTGGATTCAGAAGTAAAACGTGTGGCTTTATGAGATGTGTCTTCTCTCTCCTTGTGGAATACATTAGGGGAGATTTCTGTTGCTGAATTGTATTCCACCAGCTGCATGCAAGTGGTCAGAGTCTTACTGTTTTCAAATTTGACAACTTCAGGTTCTTCAAGCAGTACCTGTTGAGGCTGATCACACTGTGAGTTGTTCATGGTTACATGTGTATCAATAGTTTTTGCTTCATATGTCGAGGTGGTGGTTCCTTCATTACTATCTAAGCTGGAAGGTTTTATATCTTCCTTGATAGAAGCTTCTACTGGTTGAAGAGCAAACGATGTTGCCGTCATAGGTGCAGATAGTTCTTCTATGATGACTTCATTCAAAATAGGAAGAGGGGCAGATAATGATTGGCCTAAACCTGAATCTTTTCCATTGACCTTGATAATGCTGACAACGTCATGGGTACCATCAGGTGTCTTATCCCCCTCAAAGCTATCTGCTTCATTCTTGTCCGCAACATCTTTGTCAATAGTTTCCCCTTGGTCTTTATCTGTCATTTCAATTACATTAGGATCCACTTCTGCAATTACAGAATCCGATATCTCTCTTGTGGCAGCTATACCCAGTTCATGTTTCTGAAATTCCCTGCCATCTGTTGCACTGGAAACTGCTAAAGCTGACTGAAATAGGGAAACAGCTTCACCAGTATCAAGGGCACCATATGCACTACATTTGGGAAGTTCTTCCTCCTGATTTTCCAACCAGTGGATCTTCTTGTCTTCTTCTAGTACTTCCTGATAACTTCCATTCACAGTATCTGTTGCTATAGTTTTGCAGCTTTTGCTTTTGCCCATTTCACAGATTTCTCGCTCCTCTTCACTCTTGTATGTTTCTTGGTTGGTGTCATCTTCTGGTCGTACATATGATGGATTGCCTCTTTCTCTAGGCTCATCTTCGACGACGACATCCTTAATGTCAGTATCACAATAATCAGTGAGAATTGATTCAGTTGACGATGCAGTCTCTCCTTGTACTGACGTTGGTGTCGATAGATCAGATACTGCTGACACCCGAGTTTGTCCTTCTAGGTTTTCAACTGCAGCTTCCGAAACTGGATTACCACCCACCACTGCAACTTCTTGACTGCGAAATTCCTCCTCATCTTTTGGCAGAGATTCAGTGTTTTCCTCAAACAATGTAGGTGGCTTTGCTAAGGTACTTTCTTCACTTTCCTCTGCACTTACGTGTACAAGTTGTTTGAATTGCTCATCATATGATGAAGTATCTTTATTTCTTGTCATATCTTCAATTGTGATGCCTACAGGGCCAACTTTTTCTGTAGAATTTGTGATTATCTCAGTTTCACTGTCCTCTTGTGTTTCATCACCTGCGCCAGATGATTTCTTTTATTAGGGGGCTTATAGTGCTGAAGGAAACAAGGTTTATTGTGAGCAATGCTTATATGCTATGATTTTAGTAACCCATTACATATATATTCTGAAGTTGAAGTACTGTTGTTCAGAACTATAATGTACTCTTTTTGGTGGGTTTGCTAGGAAGCAGTGAAGCACTAGCATCTTAGGAAATTTGCACTCTTAAGTCCCCAGATCTGTCTTACTATCTCATAAATCACCATTCGTGAAACTTCCGTACTAAATCATGCTTCTTAAACGGCTAGTACTAAAGAGAATAAAATTTGTACGAAGACACCAAAAAAAGCTAGGTATGAACCAAATCAGCCCGTAGAACTAACCTTCTTTTGTATGTAAGTTAATATTCGCATGATCATCCTGTGCTGATGAGTGATCCTGAAGTGAGCCCCTGTTCTTCCCATCTAAGTCTTCAATCGTAGCAGAGATTACTGGTTTATCTGAAGTCATTTTATCATCTCCACCATTAGAGATGAGGGGGGCCTTTAGTACCTCTGACATATCATCCTTAGTGTCGACCTTCTCCTTATCTAACATAAACAGAGTAATGAATGAATGGCCAGCTCCAAATTAAATTGAACTGAACTTTAACTAGAAATTTACTTGTGTACTAAAATCGATTACTTTCTCACCATTTATGTTGTCGTGCCCAGGTGAGCAATCTGAATCAGCCATAGTTTTGTCGAAATTCTTGGTCTCCTCCGATGCTAGAATTGCATTAGAAGCTAGTTAGATGAATATTTGTACTCATTCCTAGATATCAATTAGCAAATTGTGCTTACCAACATACATACCCTGTTGACCGATAACGTTGTTGTTGCCCATCTCGTTACCCATTACTCTCAGTCTCAGCCCAAGCTCTTTAAGTACTAAGACCAACCTGAACAGTGTTTAATTCAGCTCAAGTGCAATCCGAAGCCGAATTATTGGCTATTAGAAACCATAGGGGGTGGAAGTGAGTACTACAATCTACAGACAATTATTGTGTTGGCTACCTCAAGATTAGCTAGAAAGGGTGCAACGAGACAGCACAATTTTCCTGTAGCCTCCTAATAATTATAACGCAAGGAGCTTATAATAGGAAATTCATGCTTTTTGGGTCAGTGTCTCCTCTTTTATCATTTAAGAAGAGTCAAGGAAACTAAAGTTGGCGATCTGGTCCAATGGCTCAATGATGTTTGAACTACATCATTCATCAATGACTGAAATCGTTGATACTGTACTCTACTACAATACAGGAGGAAAAACTGAAGTCTTCTATACAGAAACCATGCATAACCGTTTGGCCACACTGAGTGCATGTTTTAATGGCTCTATCTTTTTTCTGTCACAAGAATTCACGTACTATTTACTTGCAACCCTTATACACTGGTTGCTTGATCTAACTGATCCTTAGGTTTGTTTATGAACTGACTAGCACAATTCCCGTGCATTGCAACGGGTAACAAAAATCAAAAGAAAGGTACAAAGTATTTTTGTTTTGTTTTGGGCATATCGTCGGCGTGTCTACATGAACTCAACAGTTTAACATGTCGGTGCCGCCAATGCCTCCTCTTTTGCCGATTCAGTCTTGCTACCAAAGAACCACATTTCCGAAGGTTGATGTCCGCTAGCTTTGCGACACTCCGGACAATGGCGCCAGATATCTTGTCGAATTTTAGTTACTGCAAACCAATGGCACAAGAGTAAATAAACTACACCAAGTTTATACATGATTCAAAAGTGTGTGAGTTTGATTCTAAAGCAATCTACAGGTTATAAGGAATCCATTGACCACAAAAATACCAAAATTGAACCAATAGAATAATATTTGCATGCTAATAGCAATGTTATTTGTGTTAAGCTTCATGCACTAGCCAACGCAACCAAAAGTCCGAACTGATGGAAAGGGCTAGGCAATTCACTTATACACTTCAACACCCCCACTCACGTGTGACGAATCAAGGGAGAAGAGCAGCTGCGGCCAGGACGGGAACCGGCGAAACAGAGGCCGAGGCGAACTGGCGGCGACGGTCACGGGAAAAGTCAACACGTGGACACACAAAGGGAGGCAACAACAATTTTTATTAAATTGTGAAAACCAGGACTCGAACTCGAGACACTGAGCTCTGATACCATGTTAAGCTTCATGCACTAGCCAACGTAACGAAAAGTCTGAACTGATGGAAAGGGCTAGGCAATTCACTTATACACTTCAACAATTTGTATGAATTCTTTGAACACCGGTATTGTTAATGCTATAAAAAAGTCTAAGCTTGGGGAAGCTAGTTTTGATAAGCATGATATTTTTAGCTCCTCAGCTTTAGTGGAGAAAATTTGCTCTGGTGATATTTTTTTCTCCTATATGTGATACTAAAAATAATTAGAGAATATAGTCGCAAAAAAAGGAATAATTAGACAAGAGGAAGAGACATTGAGCTTTATAAAAGAAGGTGATGTACAAGCTAGCACCTCCATAATCAAAAAAGAAGTGTTGTGCGAATACAAAGATACGTAGGCCTGTTGTATTTGGAAAAAAAACATGGAACTTAGCTATCACCTCATATCGGCAGAAAAAAAAAAGATTTGAAATTATCAAAATCACGAGCAATTCTCGGCCGGGAGGTAGCTTCGACTACATACTGCCCGCAGCCCACCGGCCGCCTTGTTTGGAAGACCCTGCTTTCAGCTGTGATCTTGTGTACCGACCTTCATATATCCTCTTGCAAAATAGGGCGCAAGCTCGTTCTTGGAATTCCGATCTATTTTACCCTGTTTGTTGGCTTCAGCTATGCATCTATCCACTTACCATTGCTGTATTTCTACAAGCCAGGACAGCCGATGGTGCTACAAATCGTCGGCGTCCTGATGTCCCACCTTTCACCTTTGTACTCATCTTTGCTGTCAAATTTCCTGGCTGCTTATTAGTTAGTACCCATTGTACGTAGAGATGCAGGCTCATGTTGTGCAGATGTACAATGTCGATCGGTGCACACGGTGCTCAGGAAGTCCAGGCTATGGGAGTCGCGGCGACCCGCGTGAGCACGGCAGTGAGTTTCAGATGGTCGGTACAGATCGTCGAGGAGCAGCAGCGTCTGCGCGCGGGCAAGCGAGATGCACATCGTCCGGCCATCCATGGGCCTAGCCTGTATCGCGCGATTGAACCCTACCCCTCAATGACGCTGGAGGCGCTCGCCCGGGGAGGCGTTGTGTGCGTTGCCGTGATTGAACCTCTCGTACAAATCTGCAATGTTCTGATTTCTGAATGTAGGCGGTGTCGTGCCGTTGGGCCTGAAGTAGACCATAGAGCTGGCCGTGGAAGCGCCGCGGTGATCTTGGACGCGCGCGCCCGGGCGTCGTCGCTTGCATATATGAGACGATCTCCTGGGAACGGATATATAACCCAGGCGGGCCAAGGAACCTCGTGCAAACCGGCCGGGTCACCTGGAAGAGCTCACCATCGAAGCTGACCACCATGTCCGTCCACCGTGGTGGCCGCCATGGTTCGATCTGATTTCGAGTATTTAAAGTGTACAAAAGGTAAGAACTCATCGTCCGGTCGGGATACTGAAGTTTGGATTCCTCACTGGTTTCCTATATTTGTGCGTTGCAACGGGTTGTATATTTCTTATGCCTTAAAAATTTGAATACTGAAAATCAATGTTTTAATTAAAATCCGCAATGCATGTTCGTTCATTAAAATCTGCAATGCATGTTCGTTCAATGATTTTCAGTATTAAATTATGACCGACAAGGGGATAATTAATTAATTTTAACCATGCAATGCTGTTGCTTATGCTTATTATTCTTTTGTTAAGCGGTGCACTTGTCTCTAGTCTCTACCATGGATTGCTTTGTTCTATTAAAAAAATCTTGGCTTATCCTCTTACCGGTACCACCACACATGGACTACTCCCTCTCCAATTGCTTGTTTCTTCTCTATGCGACGGAATCAACGGTAGCACGATGGAAAAATTGAAGAGCCCAACGCAGCAGGTTGGCGTCGACCGGCAAGATTCACGCTACCTGCAACTGCAAGCTTCAGCGGGTGGTCAGCGGAGCTTACGGCGACATGCTCGTGTGACGCCCTCCCGGGAGTGATCTTCGAAGATGGCTGGCCGCGCTCCTCTGTCCTCTCCGTTCCTGGCTCTGCCCTATCTCTTCATGGCCATGGCCACACTTCAAGGCAGCGAACGGAACAAACTCTAAAATTGGGTAAAATCGAGGTGGCGATTTGCCTGCTCTTATTCGACTCCCTTCCTGAGCACGGACACACTCCCTATCGTGCCTGACACCTCCGCACAGATAAGGGGTGGTCAACGGGATAGCTTCGGCTTTGAAGGCTGGGGCGATCTGATGGCCGTCCACTCGTCCATCTCCTGCGAGGTTACCTCGGTATCGACCAGCTGCGCGGAGGATATCGTGCTTGGAGGCGGACGCGGGCAACAGGGCGGGGCGGAGATCTCCCCGCCTGCCGACAGATCAAGGACGCGGGGAAACGGGACCGGCGGAGAAAGGACTGTCGGTTTTCACCGATTTTTACGTCCGAACGAGTCCGAACTTTTTGACGTACGAAGGTTTCAGCGGTTTTTTTGACGTGCCACGGTTTTGTGACCATCACGTCCTCAAGCCGTATTATTAGTTTGGTAAAACATTTCAGATCATGTATCTTAAAAAATACAGAGAGATTCCACAGAAACTTCAGCCTTTTTTGGCGAATAACAATTTCAACCTGTTCATACGCTGGACTTGCCTTATTATAAAATGCAACGAGCTAGAGCTGCATTTCATTCCACCAATCAAGCTTCGGCGCACCTTAGCATATTTCAGTCCACTCGAGTGAGTCATGCTCCTTGTCTCAGGGTTTTCTTTGGAAGCATTATGCCATGCCTTAAAGTTTGGATCCAGTTGAGCTGGAGGGGGACATGGTCTTTGGTCTCGTTACATTTTGGGTCTAAATGGTCTGATAGGGCCCTTCTTGTGTGCTGGGGTGCTTCTTTGCACAGGTTGGAAGTGATTTCCACCTAACACTTTTATGTTTATGATTGTTATCACAAGCTTTTGATCGTGTAGTTGTTGGCTGACACTGGTAAGGGCAACTTCAGCGGGCTACCGCGAAAAAATGGCGCATGTCAGTGTCCGCATGGATAGAGAGCAGGGCCCAACGGCACGCCGCAAACGAACCAAGCGATGCGGACACATCAATTCGACCCATTTTACAGCCTAAATTTGTGGCTAGATTTGCGGTCCAGCGGACAGATGTAGTCCTCTCCCTTTGTCCGCCCTGGTGTCAGCAGCTAAAATTGTGGCTAGATTTGTGGCATCGGCATCCCCCTGTGCCTACGGCGCATGACAATAGGTGGTGGGAGGAAATCTACGCCCATCGCGCATCTCCAATGCCAGTGGGATCCGAGATGTCTTTTTTCGGCATCGGCAGGAGCTCGAGCTGGCGCAACACGACGGCGGGGACATCGCGCCGCCGCATAACCAGGCGGGGCAGGATCGGTTATGGGTAGTGCTGGGCCGCACGCTCCAGTACATGCTCGACCACATTGAGCGTGGTGGCCCTCACCTAGAGATGCCACTGCTGTAAATCCGCCTGCAGCGGTGGGGGCATCATACTCCTCCTCCTCCTCCACATCGGCGGGATCCAAGGATGTCATCGCCCTCCAACCCAGCTTCCTCCTCACCGGTGGCTACCTCCTCCCGTGTCCCGAAGGGAGAGGTTAGGGAGGAGCCGGCCACGCCGCCTAGGAAGCGCCCAACAGCGCACGAATTCGGCGTTACAATCTGTGAGCCGATGGTGCAGAAACCTCGAGTGCGGCTCTACCTCCTCCGCGAAAGGAGGAGCGCGAGGTCGACGAAGAGTGGTTGCGGCAAGGCGCCAGCAACTACTTCGCGCCGCCGACGACCCCAAGGATAGCCCTAGCTACTTGAAGGCACTCCTAGACTCTTTGAACAACCACAGAGCCTAGGTGGCACCTCTCTCCATTGGGTATCGACCAGTCGATGCGCGACATCGGCCGCTTCATAGACCTTACTGACGACAAAGGCTCGAGCTGCAGCACCAGGTCGAGCCGCGTCAACCAAGAGCCGGAGGAAGAGGACGAGGAGGTGGAACTGGCCTGGGAGTACAAGTGGTTCCACTACCGCCAGGACTAGTAGATTTAGTTTTTTTAAAAAAAATTATAGTTAAATTTCATTCAAACTATGTAAAATATCGACAAATTTCAAATAAAAAATTCAATTTGCGTAATTTCGTATATTGGGGGCGCTGTTAGGGGGACACGGCTGGGCAGGACCGTGCCCTAAAAAAGCTGCAGCACGAGCCGACGCTCCCAAACGACCTGTCCGCCGTGTTTTTCTGGACACCGTTTAGAGGGCATTGCTGGAGATGATCCAAGTTACATATTCATTCTCCATCTTTTGTGGTCTCCTGAGATGTTGTCTTCTACTTCACGCATCAGACAGGATGTTTGGGGGACGTCGACTTGTGGATTGTAAAAGAGTATCGGATGATGAGTACGTCGATTTGGCTCTCGGGCTCACTGAAGCCCTTTAAATTAAACATTTAAAAATTACTTAAAAACTATCAAAAAATTATAATAAAAATATGTATTTATAGGCAATAATGTATACTTCAATTCTGCAAAGTCTAAATCTCAAATCCATTTTATTCTACTCTACATAAAAAAGATAAAGTTTTAGATCTAGATATATGAATAGTGCATATTCAAATCTTGTTAGAATTTTTTTTGTTGCTCGTAATACAATTTATTTCAGATTAATATATTGCACAGTTAAAATATATATCATTACCTACATGTAGATATTTTTTCCATTTTTTTTAATTTTAAAATGTTTTTTTTTAATTTTTAAAATAAAAAATTTAATGAACTTAGACTCAAAAAGCATTATTCGATCGGATGATTTTTACTACCCCCTCCAATCCAACATTTATTTCCGATCGGAGGGGAGTATAACTTAGTCATCAACATTTTTTCCGATGAGAGGGAGAGAGTAAATAATATTTTCGTTATCCTATGGCCTAGCCCGAGGCTGACTTGACAGGAAGCCCGGCCCATCAACAATTTACCTCCCAGTTCTACTGCAACCTGCAACCGATGTGCTTCGTGCTCCGGAACGGCGAAGGAATGCAAGCCGAGAAAGACGCCGAATTCGTGGGGGCGGCGCTAGAAGCCGGCCTCCGCGCCGCTCGCTTCTCGTCGCCGCCGTCCTCAGAGGAGTTCGCAGCCTCCATAGAGCCCAAGAACGTCCCCGCCGTAACTCCTCCACGCCTCATCTCTCGAAACCCTCCTTGCCTTCCGCTCCCATTGATTCATGTGTTCCCGTGGGGTAAACCCCAATATTTAGGTATTCCGCGGCGTGGTTAAGGGGTCTGCGGCCTCGTCCCGGTGGGATCCTCTCCATGGCGGCCTCGATTACTTGCTGGTTCGGATCCAACCCCCTCCCCCCAGTTCATACGATGAAGTAAAGGATAAGTAGCATATGTTGCTTTAGTGGATTCAGTTTTTACCCTGGTCATTTCTTAGGAGAAGGTGGGACCCGATGTTGCCGTGGAGGCCATGATGTCGAACACTGGGCACGTGTTCTATGGGGATCTTAGAAGCCATGAGAGGGTTGTTTTCATTCAGAATTTGCTGCTTGGAAGCTGTAGATTAGGCCGTACATAATTCGCGTTGAGGCTGACACTATGTATATTGTTCCTTGACGTAGGTGTCTATCCCGTTCTCCACATTCATGCGCTCCTGCAAATCTTACCTGGGGCATTTGAAGGATGCTAGTGATTCATCCAAAGATAAGGGGATTGGGAAGGAGTCAACTTGTTCAGAGGAAATGTTTTCTGCTAGCTCAGAGAATTCTGAGCAACTCTATTTGGCACAGGCAAGTTTTTTTGCTGCACCCTTCTGGCGATGTGGTGTTATAGAGTTATTTACTTACCATAAAATAAATCTTTACCTATAACAGGTGTCAATTCTGAACACGGAGAACAAAGATGGATGCTCATTACGAGTTTTAAAAGAGGACATTCAGGAGGTCTGTCTTAACTTTGTTTTTTAGCCAATCGTCTCCTTTCATTAAACCTTCATGTTAGAGCTGATTGTTCTGTTGATTTATTTCTTTTTTGGTTACTCCTGCAGCCTATATTTCTGCAAGGAAAATCTATTTCGTCGATAAATTTTTGGATGAGTAGAGCTCACATGAGATCAAGTACCCACTATGATCCCCACCATAACCTTCTCTGCGTGATGGCAGGATGTAAAAAAGGTATGTTTCATGTTTTGGAGAGTATGTTATGGTTTCATGTCCTTTTACTTTAATTTACAATTTCTTCAAGTTCATGCGTTGGTAGCATCTTTGTTAGCACAGGAATATCTTCATTTTATTCTGTCTGTGCTTGCTTCTTTTCAACTTAAATTTCATGATCTTTTCATCACATTATAAAATATCCTTATCGTTGTACATGCTTGAAATATTGATTATATGTATCAACTGATAAATTTCTAGAGAAATCTCTTATTTGTTTATTTTCCTGAAAATTTCATACAGTAACTTTGTGGTCTCCTTCCGCATCCCCATTTCTGTACCCAATGCCTGTATATGGGGAGGCCTCCAACCATAGGTAAACTCATTTTCCCCGCAGTAATTGTCCATTAATATAATTGGCCTGAGTAACTGAAATTGATCAGTTCTTTCTCTAATCTCTCCCATTTTTTTGGCAGTGGTGTCAGCATTGAGGAACCAGATTATTCATGCTACACAAGAGCAAAACACATGAAGGAATATTCTGAAACAGTCATCCTAAACTGTGGTGATGCTCTTTTCATACCAGAAGGATGGTACATCTTTTTGAACTATTTATATTTAAGTTTATCTTGCTTGAACATCTCAATTTTGCACAAACAGATTGGTGCTATGAAAGATACCAAGCCATCTCTAATCAGTGTGGTGAAGCTCTTTATTATTTTAATATTTTTACATCATACCAATCTGAACTCTTTATCTCCTGACAATGTAGAGAGTGGCAATTCGGTTCAGTACACTTGATATATGTGACAGTTCATATGTTGGTAGAGTAGCAAAACTTTGCTTCTTAGATTTTTATTGTGATAATTGTCCTCCAACAAACAAACTGTATGATAAGTAATACAACTTACAATTTGAGAGTTCATTTAACAGGTATCACCAAGTTGACAGCGATGATTTGACCATTGCAATTAACTTTTGGTGGAAGTCAAAAATAATGACTGAAATGCTAGAGCATATGGATGCCTACTATCTGCGTCGAATTATGAGGAGGTATTTTATTGTAATTTAGACATTTCCTTTAGTATTTGTCGCAGTTTCCCAGATTGATTGTCTGTAGTGTATTAATTAAGTGTAAGAATATGCTGCATTTCCTAATTCCGTGCAGTTTGTCTCCCCAAGTGAATTGTGTATTAAATAGGTAGCAACATCGGGCCAACCCTATAGAGAAATATTGCCATTTCACAATCCATTTATAGAGGATGGTCATCTCTTAAAATATGAATAAACACATAAGATGAAGCGTGAATCATGCTGTTAACAAGGGTTTCATGCTCAGTGGGCACTCTCCCCTGTAAATAGGTCGACCCTTCCATATCATCATGTATCAGGTCTTCGATCTGGCTTTACATTTAAAGATGATGAAATTGCTTGCCACCCAAATCCTTGGTTCATGTGGGTATACTATTAAAATTACCAACAGCTGCTATCAATTACTCGGTACTGATTCCCTTTTTCAGAGGGTAGTAGCATTCCATTGGAATATGCAGTTCCTTACCAAAGGGCATCTAGAACGGTCCATTTTCTAATGTCCAGTTTCTTTATGTTTTTTCTTATTTTGTAGTACCGATTTATAGCTGATATCTGACTGGTTCCCCTCTTGTTTTTGCACTATTTTGATGGTGCCTACCTCTACAAATGATTTGTAGTGAAGATTGGTGGATACACAGATGGTACGCACCATTACACTCTTTTCTTTTTCTTGATAGGATGAGACACCATTTACTCGTTTGGACATACTATGAATATGCTCTGGGATTTACAACTGTAGATGATTTGTCGCCTTTGCATGCAGTAGTTAGCAATGCATTTTCTCCTTTCTTGTTGGTTGAATAACTAGTGTAGTAACTTTCCGCCTCTCATATGACACAGAACAAATTAACACAGAATAGTTCCTTTAATCATTCAGAAAGAAACTGTGGTTTTCAGTCTACAGATGAAGCATCAAGAGGTCAGTATTTTATGCCTATTAGGAGGAACTGTAAGCTTTCCATCTTACTTTAATTTTAATTAAGCATTCCTTCTTTTAATCATTTGCAGGCTCCCAGCAATTCAACCAGGTTAAAAATTCTGATACATCTGACAAGAAAAGTGCAGCGCTGCAATCTTTGAAACCCTGCACCCTCCAAGCGCTCTATGAGCTCATGTCACTGGTTCACAACAGTGTTGAAGCGGTTGACCAGAATGACATAGCAGAATGTGAATCTCAGAGTACATCTGCGTACCAAAGTAAAGAAAGAAAGAGGGCTGCTGCAGATGATTCATCTCTCTTGGAGAAAGATCCTGTTGCAAAAATAATTTTACCAGTTGAACCACTTGAATTACGGAGTATGCTACTAACTATGGTGGTATGTATTATATATTTAAAAATCAATCAGCTGATACCATAGCATTGCCTCTATTTCTTAATAAAACATTTTTGTACTGTCGAAACCTCATCTGTAAAAATTGCAAATAAGTTGCTCTTGTTTGTATGCGCTGTATATAAGTAACATGCATAAAACCTTTGTTCGTGTGCATGGAGTAATTTATAATCATTTCAGTATCTGGGTTATTTTAGCACTGAATCGTGTATTTGTTCTTGTAATCTGAGTGATCTTAAATTTCCATGCTTTTCAGCATACTTTCCCAAGGACATTAGAAGGTTTAGTCCTCAACATACTTGGACCAACAGGAGCAGAGATACTGACTAGGAAGTTCGATGAGATGGATCAGCAAAGCACACCAGAAGAACAGTGAGTAACCTCTCATGTCATTTTCTTAATTTGCACCATAGGGACACTTCTAAACTGTTGATTGGCATGATACAGAGCTGAGTTCTACAAGATATTCTATAGTGCGTTTAATGACCAGTATGCTGCAATGGATGCGCTTCTCAATAGGAAGGAATTGTTTTCCTTTCAGGTACTTCTATTTTCGTGAAGTTTTCCGATTCATAAAATAGAACCATCAATATTTACTACTCCAGTAAATAGCGCGTGCTTTGCACGTTGCGGCATATATTATTTTAAAATATATTTTAACATTTTAATTTGTTTCTTTACTACGCCAGATGTTTTGCCAAAAATAGTCACAAGGAGTAAAGTTGGGGTTCGAAAAACTAATACACCCAATAAGATGGAAGGGAAGGTGGAAAACCTGAAATCATTATAATTTTTTTCTACATATGAAATAGAAGTATATTTTATGGAAAACTCAGTAGGAGTATGTATATTTTTGTGATTAGATGTCAAAATATGAAAGGGTCTACGATTACGCGGCTAGACTATCTAAGTTATATTTGGTGTCACACCTTTAAATTCCAAAAACTTTATCCGATATCTATATAATAATTTAATGCTTTAATTGTTTTTATTTTATGTAACCAACACATTGGCACTCTTAGACCTTATAGAAAATCTCATTATTTCTCAAAATGCAGAGTAAGCTATTTATTACCCCTATCTGGTAATGCAAATTAATATGTTTGAAAGATTTGACTTCCACTACGTTTTCATTATGCTCTTAATTGTAAGTCCTTCATTTTTTTTGGTTTCTCAAGTTCATTTAATTTACATGGCTTAAACATCTTTATAATTCATAATGCAGAATTGAGTTTTACTTAACTCATAATTGAAATTTGGATTTTTATATGGTTTAGATGGTGTGTTCCCGCTCCGGCAATGGGGGCTGGGGCTTGCCGCGACACATAATTTAGTCAAAGATTGTATCATTTGATCTAATTTCAGCAGTAATGGCAGTGTCATTGGGCAACTGAACAATATCAATAGAGCCGGTTCATCTGATTGTATTTGTCTTGTCGAGCTTGGCGCAGGGGCAGATGTAATAGTTCCCTCAACAATACCCAGAGACAGTGCTAAGATAGGAGATGCAGAGACCAGCAACAGCAAGACCATTGAAGAATTAGGCACGGTGAAAGTTGATGTAAGTAGAGCTATAGTCGGAAGTGAATAGTGCAACGCAGTCGACGGAAGCACAATAGAATGGATGCGGTGGTGTGCTGTGCACGGGGCGAATAAAATATTCAGTTACAGAGGATGGGAGGTCAATAGTTCCCTTTTTGAAATAGAATATTCCAGCGCAGAGGGGTGTGGAGCTATCGGGAAGAGCGGAGCAGCTTCCAAAAGATGTGCGGGAGAAGCGGGAAAGGATTCAGTGGCGAATCCAGCCATTTTTAGCCATCCGATTTAACACAACACATGATGATGTAGGGTGGATACCAAGACATGCTTTGAAATCAACGGTCAGAGTGGTTCTTCATTCCATGGCGGCAATCTGAGGCAGGATTGAAATTCAAAATTCAAAACTGCTGCATTATAGTAGTAGAGATATGTTCTTTTATAGATTTACGACAGAAGAAAATCTAACAACCACCAATATTATTGTCGTCAACCCAAATTTACAATGTGCCATGGCCTCACGGAATTTAGCAGGTGTCATGGTGATATTAGTGCCAACTCCGTATCAAAATTGTTATGCCATGAATTTCCTCTTTTGTTAATAACAATTAACCTCATTTACAAATGCTTTTATCTGATGCAGGTATTCCAGAGTGTCCTTGACCAATATCTGGGGGTGCATGTTGACCGGCCCAGCTAAATGCATCATGGACAAATGCATGGAGGATGGATCATGGAGCTAGTGTGCAGCTTTGCTATGGCGCATGGAGTCGTCTTCGGAAATTTCTTCGTCTGGTTGTTGGATTAAAGCTTGATGGAGGGTGGCAGTTTAGACTTTTGAAGGATTTGAGGATTCTCTCGAGCTGGTAACCAGAGTAGTGCAACGTGAGGTTCATTGGTTGTGTCCGTTTTACACCAATCCTCTCTTTACACTAATCATTTAGATATACTAGGAGGACTTAAAATGACGTGGTCCACCAACAATTCAGAAAAGTGCCACTCTGAAGCTTGCTGGTACTAGTCACACAATACCTTTTTTCTAGAAACGTTCTCAGTTCTGTCAAGGGAAATGTGTAGGAAACTGAGCAAATTGGAGATATGTTATATGCCAGTTCTCAAGTCCACATTGACCCTTGCAACTTCTGTATTACCCACAATCACCATGGGCGAGAGGATATTTTCTCTTCCGTATATGCATTAAGTTTTCCTTTTCTCTCAGAACACAAGTTTTGCTTTAACGTGTTGGCGAACGCATACCAATGACTAAGAGTTGCTCGACTAATATCATCAATAAAGCTAGCCGAATGGCATTCCCTAAAAAAGAGTTGCTTGACTAATCAAGATTAGTCTATGAGTAATGAGTCGTACTACTTGCCTTGAACCAGAAACATTCATGCAAAGAAGTGATATTTGTTTGTGTATCATCAATACAGAGAACAAAACAATCCAACTATACAAAACTTAACTTGATAACAGAAGAAACCGTATATCCCCTCCTCTTTGAGGCCTTGTTTACTTCTCCGGTATTTTCACCCCCAAAAGATGTGGGGATATGTGGGGATTTGGTGTTCACCCAATACCCTCAAATCCCCTCAAATACCTTTCCCTAAAAATACTCTACCATGATGGAGAGTTTTTAATCTAGCCAAAAATACACTAGAGTGGAGGGGATTTGTGGGGATATCCGGAATTATCCCCTCAAAATCCGGACTAGTAAACAACTTACCAGGGAAATTTCGGGATACAAATTAATACCCTCCCATCCCCTCAAATACCTTAGAAGTAAACAAGGCCTGAAGCGAGAAAGATTCTTCATATGATACAAAGCTCACCTTGCCCTGGGACGACGATGGCAACCAAAAGGAATGAGAAATGCGTCAAATCTGAAGAAGAAAAAGATTTGATGGAACATAATGTAAGCTTTTCTACACTAAATTTCAGAAGAGAGTAAATTCCTCTTTGGTGCATCCCTCATGCTGTAGTGAAAGGTATGGAACTTCCTGATGTTCAGCATTGCGACCAGGTAAACGTTCAGAAAGATATATGTCTACAAGAATTGACAGAAGAAGAAAAAGTGCTCATTCTCTCCTGCACATTTAGCTTCTGGCGTTGTCACCTGAATAACTGGATTCAGGTTAATTGGATAAATCCCACTCCAATTCATGGGATAAGCCAAGGCCTGCGGCCAACACCTGCAAGCTGCAACATTTTGCATAGTAATCTTGCAGGTACATGTTCCGCTCCATACAGAATTAACAAAGCCTAACTGTAAGTTAAGAACTTGACCCATTACATAACAGTTGGGGACAACGAAATTACACTCTCCACTCTCTCGGTGAAGCTTACGACTACCACAACCTCTACTACTCATGGAGACTGGACTGGGGATTCGCTGCGGCAAAAGCAGGGTGGGTGAAAGTCAGAGGCGTCAAGCGTTGTGCAGTGCAGGGGCAGCGCCCGGTTCTGGACCTGCACATCCATCCATCGCCGGGATTAGCCCTTCGTGGCCACGGCGGGCACCGGCACCGCGGAGATGTGGCCCCAACGCTTCCGGAGATAGTCGGCGTAGTCGTCCTCCCACTTCCAGAAGCTGCAGCCGCCCTTCTACGAAGCCATGAAACGGCAGAAGATTAGGGCGGAGCGAAGAAAAAGAATCGAGCGCAGACCGCAAGGAAACTCACTCCTTGGTACTCGCATCTGTAGAAGTGCCGGCCGGGGTTCTTGGCCGTGCTGGAGACGAACCACTTCACGGTGCCCACATTGCAGATCGGGCAGCGGATCAGTGGAAGACGCGGTTCCTTCGACGGAGACATGTGTGTGAAGCGGGGAGAGGAGTGGCAGTAGGTCGGAGTGGTGGGGGACAGAACTGGTTGCTAGTGGGAAGAAGATTAGAATACGACGACGGCGGCGGCGGTCTGAGGGAGAGGAGAGTAGCTGGTGGTAGGGTTTGGTCTCAGCACCATTTTATATACGACTACGTCGTTGGGTTGGCCGTGTGCCGACGAGCTCGTCTATGCGGCATGCGAGAAGAAAAGGAGATGGTGAAAAATGTTTTTTCACAAATATGACCCTCTGCCCAATTAATTTGTCAAAAATGACTTCCGCTGAAATTTTATGCCAAATCTGGCCTAGCGGAAGGCCAAAAAGCGCCATGTGTCTCACTCCGCCAAAGGGTGTGGCGGAGCAGACATTTCGCCAATGGCACTGGGGAAAGCTCATTCCGCCGATGGAAGTGGCTGAGCCACGTCGACCGCTTGGCGGTAGGAGGCGCCACGTCATCCCGCCATTTCCATTGGCGGGAGGTTGTTGTCCGCCTTTTCACATGGTGGGAAGGGGACTCGGACGACGCGATGGCAGCGCTGATTTCCTTGCAATGATTCTCACGCCTGCAAGATGATGGGCTCTTTTAGCACCCAAACAACCGCATTGGATGTAGATTGTTTGGTGTATAGGAAATAAACCACCGACGGTTTAAATTTCAGATCATTTTGGCGCCCAAACAACCGCCGAATTTAGCGTAGTATATTTGAAGAGTACATTATATAAAACCATATATTTAATTAAAATTATTTCCAAATTAAGATACATCGATAGTACATACGAAGCAAACTAGAACTAAAGTTACTACACATCAAACAACAGGAATTAAGATACATAGGTACTATGAAGACTACAAATAGAATCACATGAAGTTCGTCATCGTCGTTGTTCAAAAGTTGCGGTAGACTTGCCCTTTGACGTTGCACCCGCATTCTTGCTCTTCGACGAGCCATCAGCCTTCTTGTCCTTGCCCTTCGGCGAGGCATCCTCCTTGCCACCTTGCCCTTCTTAGGGTGCAAATCAAAGATATCTTCATCATGCTCGCTCTCTTCCACCCAATAATGAGAATTATCTGCAAGCCAACTCCTGTGGGCATCACTCTTGAACTTGAGATTAGTCCATCTTATGTGCATCCTGAGAAGTTCTTGCTGAACTTCCTTCCAGGTCCTAGCTGGCCACCCTTTCCTGTAAAAAAATGGTAGCAACCTTCCCGAGGAGCGGAGCACTGTCGACTAGTTCCTCAAATGGATCTATATCATTGTTTCTCCTAAATTCTGTGTGTACTGCAAAAGATTTATAGACATAGCCCTGGTAAAACTACGATTAGGAGGTGCACCCATCTTCGAGAGAATACTATCGGAGGGCGGGAGAAGAGAAATGTGATTGAACTAAGCAATTGGGTTTCTTATAGGAGGGGAAGAAGAGAATAGGTGGGAACGCATAGGCGGAAAAAATGGGCGGGAAAGCGGGAAAGAGTAAAGGCGTGAAAGAATTGGCGGGATCGAATAGGCGAGAGATAAATGGAGGGGAATGAATAGGGGATAGAAATTGTGAAATTCAAAGAAGGGTGCGCATAGACATACATAGATCATGAACGTCTAAATAAAACATAGGTCTCATATACATACAATAGCGAAGGTACAATCATCGACCTCCTTTCCTCAGTTGTTTTCTTTGTGGCTGTCTATAAATGTAATCTGAAGGGTATCTAAGTGGGTCCGTTGGTCTAGGATTCATGCGGAGATTTGGTGGGGATGGTGTAAAATGCTCCGTAATTTCGGTATCTTCTTGACTCTCGGGAATGTGACTTATACCAATCGAGCTAATATGAAAAGTCCATCGGGTCATCTTGTGGTTGTGACGGTCCTGGGTTGTGCATAGACCAGCTAGGTTGCTCGTACATCTGGTCGTCTGGCATATAATTTTCATGAGCCATAGATAGGTGAGCCGATTTCATGGGGATATTAAAGGCCGCTGCGTCGTCATCCCATGGACTATCAAGGGTGGCCTATAACGGAGAAGTAAATTATTATAAAGATCGATCCATATTACTAAGTAAGTGGTACATCTTAGAAATTTTTACCGGTGTCTCCCGGAATAGTCCTCAAGAAGTCTCCGGGATTACTCCTCTAGTTTGTGGTTGATGCATTGAATCCAAGTTAATCTAGAAAATATTATATCTGAGTAGTATAATAGACGTTGATGTACTAAAATTATGAGACTCACATTTGGTGGTTGCCTTGATGAGCTAGGTTCAGAGGGTTGCATTATAGTTCTCGACGACGTACGCACAAGACTTGTGTCATGGCGTACCCGGTCTGCAAAAGTACAACCATATTATAGATAATTGCATAATATCAATTGCCAGGGTTGTAAATTACATATTTCTTCATGCATTGATGCGCTGCGTGTTGGACGCACTAGACTTGATCTTAGCTCACTAGGCCGCAGCGAGAAAACCTCGGGCATATTGTACCGTTGTAGTGCAATATCGTTTGCTCGGCCACAACTCCATGTAGCAGCCATCTTGTAAGGCTTTTTATAAATGTTTACCAACCTTGCTTTGATGGAATTCAGCATGCCACGATGATTCATTTAACTATTTCCTTAACTTTATTCATAATTCCATGTTGCTCAGTTATCTAAATTAGAACATAAATTATTGTACTAAGTGCAAGTATAATAAGAATGACTCAGCAGGCTATAGTACTTAACAAGTTATCAAAATCTGATGTGGAGGAGAGAGAAAAGGGAAAAGGAGAGAAGCGAGCGCTTGCAGCGCCGACTACAGCGCATCGATCGAGGAAACGAGACATGCATGCATCCTAGGCCCAATTGTATGCATGCTTTAAGTAATTAAATTATAATTAGAGCACATCTAATAGCTAACCTATTATATGGACAGGCTTTATGAGGACTATAAGTGACATGGCATGGACCTTATAGCTAGCAACGGGCTCTCTTATTAGTCTTGCTCTAATCATTGTTGATATCATGCATGTGTGGTTAAGAATGATAGAGAATAAAGCATACATGCATGACACGTAGAGAATAAAGCATGCATGCATAAAAAGTAGAAAAAGACATGTCATAATGGATGCATGCATCCACCGAATTAAACTTTTATTGGTCTGTTATGGTACGATCAATCCTTTGTACAAGTTACTCCTCATGTGGGAGATATGTCGGACCTATCTGGTAGTGTGGGAGTAAGCTTGCAGCCTATGTTAGTATGGTACTCTCTCCATACCGGATTATATGACAATTACGCATTTTAAGACAAATTTTAATCTTTAATTTTAGTTAAAAAATATCAGATATATTACATAAAAATTATACCATTGAATTCATATTTAAAAGAACTTTCCAATATGTCAAATATCTCCTTTTTTAAGCTAAAATTAATAGTTAAAGAACTTTCCAATATGCCTAATAATCCGGCATGAAGGAAGTACCACATAATATAAGCATTTAATGTATTGACACTGTCTCTTTCCGTCACGTGAAAAGGCGGACAACCTCCTCTCACCAATGAAAATGGCGGGATGACATGGCGCCTCCGCCAACAGCAGAATGAGCTTTCCGCCAATCCCAATGAGACATGTGGCGCTTCCGCCAGGCCAGATTTGGCATAAAATTTCAGCAGGATTTATTTTTGACACATAGATTGGGCAGAGGGCCATATTTGAAGAAAAAATCATGAAAAACAGGAAGTACTCTTAGCAGATACTTTGTTTTCGAATTGGATCTTTTTTAGAGGAACCTTGTATACGATCTGTTATCCAGCGTAGGAGCCTTGTCTAGTTGTATACGATCTGTTATCATGCAACATAATTCAATGAAGCTGTTCGTGATTCCTCTATTGGGAGACAAACTATTAGTACAGTAAGGTGATATCACTCCAGGCCTTTCAATTTGGAGATAGAGATACAAACAGTAACTTATAAAAGAATTGTATGGAACCTACACACTTCCTATTTTTAACCACATAAAATTTCCCCTACCCTTCCATCTGGTATTAAATTATGGGAGATGGAAATATTAACACGAAAAAGAATGAGAATACACCTCCGAATATATCTCGTATATGCCGCCTATATACAACGAGCTCTTCGCCACAAGGGATGAAAGCAGGTCAAACGTTTCCCTCTGTTGTTGTCAGAATCCCAAAGGTTCCAGATCATCTCTAAACCTTTTGTACGCCTGATGGTGCATCCTGGGAGTAATCCATTTTGACAAACAGAAACATCGTTATTGCAAAGACGGCAAATAAAACAGAACCGGGAATATCTAATATTTACTCAACTGATGCTCTGGGGTACTGCACTGAAATTGAGCCTAAGCATAAAACCTGATTGATTTTTAAACAAAAGAGAGCCAACTTACATCAACATGAATCTCCACCGGGAACAGATTTATGGCACCAGGATTGAAAGAGAATCTGTTAAACGCAGGAAAAAGTTAAGGAATTATCATAGTGAAATGACAAGAAGTATGGGCCGGAGGGAGTATCATTTTAGGTGATATGCTAATATTGTCCTACAATCCTTACAAAGCCAAGCATTCAAATGGGCATTAACTAAGCAATTGCATGGAAATAGATATGTGAAAGCTTATGACAAGCTTGTGAGCCAATATGCCATAAAACCAACACTGCAGTTCCAAAGCCATTTCTATGGCATAAGTAGCTGCATGACTTGACATCTTTATCAACATCACTTGCATACTGATAATAAGCATCTTATGTGAGAATCAACATACACAAAAAGGAAATATTTACCCTCGTGATAGGATAAGCCGCCATGCATATGGAATGAAGAATTCTTCAGGGTGACTTTCTTGCTCATATGTAAATCGTAACTGCGTAAACATCTGGAAAATGTAAAATCATATATTGTTATGCCACTGAATGACTGAATACCAGAAGTTTTAGGTGTAGAGTTAAGAACTGTCCGATATGATCACACAAACCCCTAGCCACATGATTAGGTATATTACAGTGATTTCGCGGTATGTTTCTCACCTTCATTCCTTCTCCACGCCATGAACGACAATTTTTGTTAATGAGCTCAAGAACCTTGTCGACAGACCATTCCCCATCTAACTGTTGCATGTCCATTCGACTGTTGAAGAAATCCAACACCTGACAGACAAATGCAGAAGATGGAATATGGTCAGTATCTGGAGAACAGAAGATTACTAAGTGACGTACAATAAGACATACCGTGTAAATATTCTCAAGCAATTCATTGAAACGAGGATGGTTCTTAAAGGGCTCAAAAACCTCTTGTCGGTGCAATATAGCATACACAACCTGTTGATGAACATGTTAGAAGCAGTTTGGGTCTGCTTATCAGGCAAACTGCATTGCTAACTAACATACCTCCGGATTTCTGGGCAATGCATATGTAAGGATTGCATTGATGATTTCCAGGACAATTCTTAAGAAGTCAGTGTATATGTGAAGCTCTGTTGACTGCAAAAGTAAACCACTGTTTTAGAATGATAATAAAGGAAAAGATAAGCAATGGTGCTATTACGATGCAAGAAACTGTAGGGTACCATATCATCTGAGATGATGTCTGTTTCCATTTGATCAGATATAACTTTGAGAGCCTTGTCATTTTTTAACTCAGCTAATTTGGCATACCTGGAACATGGCATATACAAACAACAGGACAAGTTAACTTTAAGTGCAAAAGGTGAAAATAAAATAGAGAGATTGAGACAACATACTTGCGAGAAAGCATGTCGAAGAGGCTAACCAGCCTTTGAGATGCATATGCACTCAGCCTATGGACATGAGGGCCCATGTTTGCTAGAATTGCAAGACAGTTTGTGTGAAGGTACACATCCTGCAAGTACAGATAAGCTTGTGATTGGACAGTTATGAAACAAAAGTAGTTTTTAGCTAGTGTGTGGTGTACTGTAAGACATATAACAGTAAGATCCAAAAGGAAACTTCTAATAAAGTATGATCAATAATGGGCAAGTATTTGACAAAGCATCAACATCCCTGAAATAGCAAAAGATTCAGGTACATACTCGCAGCTTGGAGAGGTTATACTTGATGGTCCGAATTAGTATTACGACCATCAAAGATCCCAGAGATGTTTGATGCATCAGGCGCTCCTGGTACCAAGGAACGCTAGGAAGGACCTAAAAGTGTATGTTAAATCGTCAGCAAACCATTTAAATAAACACAAGGTTAGTCAGTTTTCTTACCAATTTGTGCACACTGGCATTGAAGGTTGAATCTTGACTGAGTATCAGGAGAATTATCAATAACATATAGATTTGATTGGAAGTCTTCCTGGATGCATTGTAGAGCATTTCCAAAACAGGCATTAGCTGTCAACAAAACCGACAAATTATGAGAACTCACAATATTCCGTTGTTTCGGGGAGGGGGGGCGACGACTCAGCCAGTCGATAAATGATGCTTTCCAATAAATGTACACGAAGGTTATGTTACCTCAACGAGAAGTGTCTGTTGGGCTATTAACTAGCTATTACTCACTCCTACATGATTATTTATTATGGAAATTAGTTTCCAATGTTTCATGTTGACGTGGAATCACAGATTTTTAGAATTATGTATGTAATTCACCAACAAAAAGTATACTAAGCTACTTCATGCTGAGATGCGGGTGAAAACAAATTAAACGGTAATATTTATCTAATTAAAAAGGAAAGAATTTTCTACGCTGCTGTTTTATTAAATCAAAGTATATTATGTCTGAATATCAAATTCTCACATGCTTCAACAAGAAGGCTTACAAATTTAGTTGCAAAAGAAACATACCAAAGTATCCAAGTCTGTTCGAACCAGAACATACTCCTGAAAGTTGCAGTTCCCATGGACCAAAGAATAGAGCAACAGAACTGAACTCTCATCTTTTAAGCATCTGTATGGAAAATTGAAACAAATTAAATACACCACTAAGGTCTGCTAATACATGATGCTCAATCTTGAATAAATAATGATAGGTCCTAGATAATGAGCCACACAGAAGATGTCTAAATATTTAGTTTCAAATACTCCACACCGCAGTCTTATTTTTAACCATCCAAGCCCTAAAACTGTGATGCGTGAGTCCATCTGAAGTGCTGTGTTCGATGTTAATCATAATCCATATAGATGACCAAAATCATTGCTAAGAGCCTACGAGCAGTGTTGTTTCTATCCAACAACCTGACAATCGACTGTTTTCATTTGTAAAGACCGAGAAAATAATCTCATTGTTGTCTGTGAATGGCTCCAGAAAACTAACATTTTTACTTAACTGGGTTTGACAACCCAATTTAATTGAATGTCCCTAAGGCTAAGGACTCTTGGTGCAATGGCATGAATCTCATAAATTATGAGCATATTACTAAACTAGAATGATGATGAATTACTTACGTGCCAAGAGCATCAAACAGCGAAGCAAAAGATAGCCTGACAACAGGTCCATTTTGAGCATTTCCCTCAACATCAGCACGATCAACTGCAGCATAATTCATGTCTGTAACTGTTAGTGATGCATACGAGTGCCACAATTTCTCTGTAGGGCAGCTGCATCTTACATTGAATGTCGTTGGCATTGTTTAACGCCTTGCAGTAAGGGTTCTCATGAAAAACTGGTGCATCCTTGACATTGGTATTTGAATCACTCATGTAGATACTTTCGGTTAGAATGGACTCATTCGTTGAGATGCACTTTCGGTAGTGGATCAGAATAAGCAAAACAAGTAAACTATTATCTGCCAATTGACTTGTTCCACCTTCAGCACTTGCACTTGCACTTACAAGATAGTTAAAAGTATAATATGGCAGTAGTACAATATTTGCTGCAAAACCAGATATAAATAAGTAAAGTCAGTAAAGTAAAAGAATTTCGATAATAAAAAATTCTTAGTAGCCATATAAGGATGATTTAAGTATACATGACAACTTCCTGAGTACAATAATCATGGGAAGCACACAAATAAATACTAACATTCTAAACAAATATTGTACCTATAAGATGATATGGTCAAAGCATCTACATGTCATGAGTCGCCAAGACGTAAATCATGATGACAATGCAGTAAACTATAAGCACTTTGACGCAGAAAAAGGAACCGCATTACCAGCTGCTGAGCCAACTCGTTGCAGAACACCAGGCCTACCATCATCAGAGAAAACAGGGTGTGAACCATTTAAAGGGATTTGTGGCCGCCTTACAAAATTTAGCAGCAACTTTTGAACTACCAAAGCCACTATGGAACTGTCCTGCAGAATAAAGACGTGGCAAAGAAACACATCCCAAATTTAGCTCAATACTAACTGTCAGTAAACAGTCATAGATAATGCATTAGCAGATTCCATGTTTACCTGAAGCATAGCTGCGTCAATGAAAGGATGCACATCCTTTGGTTCTGGAGATGGTCCAGAACATAACTGAGTCGACATAAGAACTAGCATCAAGTTTAGAAGCTCATGATGCAGGTAGCATGACTCCGGACTTCATATAAAACAAGAGTGAGATACAAAAAAAAAAAAGGAAACGTTAGACAGAAATAAGCCATCAATCAAGATACCTTACATCTACACTACCAATGTAGTTCAGCACCCCTTTCATCAGAAAATACTCCACGCTTTGGTCTAGAAGGAGCACGGAAACATAAGATATCATAAGAGTCTGACTTAATACAAGAATTTTACGAAGATTATAACAGTCTCAGAGTAGTGTAGTACTGCAGTGCATCATCATGTTTTGCATATCAGACATATACAAACTATTATAGTGCATTTGGAATTTTGAAAATCAATTACCAGAAGGAAAACTTTCCATTCCCTTCTCATCCTTGTCGATATCAAGGCATAGCTCTTGCCAGTTATCTGCCTTTGCGTTTTCAATAATGAACTTGAGAAATATGGATGATATGTAGGCAGCATTGATGGCCTTTCTGTAGGCGCTATAAGATACAGGAGAAGCTGATGTGCAATCTTGCAAACACCAAACCAAATGGATCAAGATCTTCGCAAGATGCTTTGTCTGGTAGTTGTTCTGTGCTGCACATTGCACATAACTCTGACAGTCAGACCATTGAGCAAACCACGATTATAAATTAATTACAGAAATCAATCTAGAAAATCATCCAAAATATTGGAGTCATCAATTTAACAAATGGTATAATCTAGTAATAATAATATATTTACATCTGCACGTCTGAACTGTGTCTATCAAAGAGTACACACAGGATAGAAGAAGTAAAAGAGGCACTATATAGGTGTCCCATACAATCACCATGTTTGCTTCTATAACCACACTTCTGTATTTGATATCCATCTCTAAGAACATTTAAGTGTAACTTTTAAAACGTTATATTCCTATTCCATTTAAACACAGTCCACAACAAACAGCAGTACTGAAAAAAAAAAAAATCCCCAGTCTAATCCTCTAAACAGTAGAACAACAATCTGCATTCAGTTTATCATATTCAACCATCCACGGATCACAGCCACTAAAGCAAAAGGCATGCTTAGCCACACCTCCACTTGACCAGCCAGGTTTCAAATCCAGAAACCGAAAATGCTGAAGTTCTTCAGCTCCCCGGATGCAAATTCAAACCTCATCAAATAAGCGGGACAGAAATTATGCACTATAATAGGCTCACCTAACTACCTATTAGTATTATTAACCAGAATGAGTACCAAAAACCACAGATTTCACCACACAAACCAATCCACAAAACGAGGTCCCCCTCACTGGTGGAAAAGAAAGTGCAAATGCAGGCACAAGCCCCTAATTCACACAATGGCGCTGGACCCGCAGTTGAATTCTGAAAGCAAACAATTATTGCAGCATTCCATAAATTAGAACCATCGCCTAAATCCTTCATCCTGACTACAATGAGTCAGAACCTCCATTTGCATGTTCCCCAAACAAAAGGAATCGATTATCAGAAAAAGAGTCCACAGTTTTTCTTTCGTACTGAAAAGAGCAAACTGTGGGTCTTTCTCTTGTTCCAACAGTAGTCCAATACTTAATGAAAGGGCTAGAACTCTCCTGATGAATTATTAACACTACATATCTTGCAACACGCTAAGTTCCGTCAACCATGATCAGCAGCCTGTACAAATATATGCCTTCTGTCTCGTCCATTATATCAAACCCCCATCAAATCCGCCAGAAGGGTAGCTGAGCAGCCCCTAAGTTCTCCTTGTAAGCATAAATGCAGCTCGCAATCGACAGAAATCAACACCGAGAAATCGACAGAAATGAACACCGACAGAAATCGACAGAAATCAGCTCGCTTGCATATATAATTGTCCCATATAATCACCATGTTTGCTTCTATAACCACACTTCTGTATTGATATCCATCTCTAAGAACATTGAAGTGTAACCGTTTAAACATTATATTCCATTTCCATTTTAACACTGTCCACAACGAATAGCAGTATTTAAAAAAAAAACAGAAGTCCCCAGACTGTTAGAAGGAGATGGTTTCACTATGGAAATCTAGAAGCCATCATCGTGATATACCTATTGTAAATCAAATCCAAGAGTTGCTAGAAGGATGTAATCATTTTGACATGTGTGATGTATAAAGCTATTGCCCATAAACTTGCTTCTCTATCTAATCCGGATTATGTCTGGAATAACATCCTTCAGTTTGTGCAGAAAGACTATAGCCATTCTGCTTACGTAATGAAAACTCTTGGTTGACACTAAGAAAAACTTAACTAGACCAAAATAATACTAAATGAAAACAACACACCATAATGAGTAGTGATTTGTATGATGAATCGAGTTGGAATGATCCTGCAAGTAGGACAAGCTCACGGTCACAGGCCCGGGGTTGCCCTCCCTCATAGCTTCAAGTTCCCCAATGAGGGCGTCCAGGCGCTGCTCGACCAGCTGCAGCTCCACATATCCCACGACAGAGAGGGGGTGGAGCTAACGAGGAACGAGATGGATCTGAGAAGGGGGAGGGTGGGTGGCGATGCAAAAGAGAATAAAATGGAATTGAGCTGTTTGAATAGTTGAAGGAGAAGAATAAAATAATGGTTATGTAACTAGGTAGTTCGCCATTGGCAACTTGCCATAAATGGTTGTGTACTCTACTTGCAAAAATAAGAAAAACAAGAAAGCTTGCGAGTAGAGTACACAACCATTTTATGGCAAGTTGGCAACGACGAACTACCCAGTTACAGAGGTATTATTTTCTTCTTCTCCTTCAACTATTCAAACAACTCCATTCCATTTCCTTCCCTTTCGCATCGCCACCCACCCTCCCCCTCCCCCCTTCTCAGATCCATCTCGTCCTCATTAGCAGCTTCACCCCCCTCTCCGTCGTGGGATATGTGGAGCTGAAGCAAGTCAACCAGCGCCTCGACGACACCCTAATTGGTAAACTTCAAGCTAAGAGGGAGAGCAACCCCGGACCCGTGACCGTGAGCTTGTCCTACTTACAGGAGCATTCCAACTCGATTTCATCATACGGCAAAAACAGTGACCTTGGCCTACCTGAAATCACTGGTCATTATGATGCATTATTTTTATTCAGTATTATTTTGGTTTCAGTTAAGTATTCTTTTTTAGTGTCAACCAAGAGCTTTTATTACTTAGTAGAATGGTTAAAGGATGTTCTTCAGCACCTTTCAGGCACAATCCTTCTAACAGCTCTTGGATTTGATTTACAATAGGTATAACACTAGCACGATGATGGCTTCTCGATTTCCATAGTGAAACCATCCACTAAACACTAGAACACCAATTTGCATTCAGTTTATCATATCCTACTATCCACGGATCACTGTCACTATGCTTAGCAACACCTCCACTTGACCAACAAGGTTTTAAATCCAGAAACCCAAAATGCTAAAAGTTCTTCAACTCCCCGGATGCAAGTTCAAACCTCATCAAGCGGGGCAGAAATTATGGGCTATAATAGGCTCACTAAAATACCTATTAGTATTTCATATTACTAACCGGAATGAGTACCAAAAATTACAGATTCCACCACACAGACCAATCCACAAAACGAGGTCCCCCTCACTGGTGGCAAAACAAAGTGCAAATGCAGGCACAAGCCCCTAATACACACAATGGCGCTGCACCGGGTGGTTGAATTCTGAAAGCAAAAATTATTGCAGCATTTCATAATTTAGAACGAGCGCCTAAATCCTTCATCCTGACTACAATGAGTCAGAACCTCCACTTGCATGTTCCCGCGCCAAAAGGAATTGACTATCACAAGAAGAGTTCACAGTGTTCCTTTCTTCGTCTTACTGAAAAGAGTAGTTCCGAAAGTAGTCCAATACTTAAAGAAAATAAACCTTTTGTTTAATAAAAGGGTTATAACTCTCCTGATAAATTATTGAGTTATTTACATTGCATATCTTAAGACACTAAGATCAGTCAACCATGATCAGAAGCCAGTATATGCATTATTTCGTCGTCTATCAAATATCAATCAAAATATCTAATCCGTCAGAAGGGTAACTGAGCAGCCCCTAAATTCCCCTCCTAAGCATAAATGCAGCTCGCGATCGACAGAAATCAGCATCCAGGGCATCTGAGTGACACTGTAGACGCGCCGAAAGTGCTGGAAATACCAGGTCGATCTCGTCCTCTCGCCTTAAAGCACTAATAATAAACCCACCGCGGTTGCGACTCACAACCGCGCACGCCGAAATTACACGATCCACATTGCCCCCCACAGACCGCACAAAACAGGGACTAATCAGCAACGGGGAGAGGTCGAGAACAGAGGCGATCAGAGCGACCGCGGGGGAGGGGCGGGGATGGATCTCGGGCGGGTCGTCACTCACCGAAGGCGTGGCACGCCTGCAGCACGCGGTCCCGCGGCCACTGCAGGGTGAGGGGCAGCTGGAGCAGCTGCGTCCAGAACTCGGAGGAGACCGGGTAGGCCGTGGCGCCGACGAGCGCGGCGAACATCTGCTCCGCCGCCCCCGGCGACGCCGCGCCCGCGGCCGCCTCGCCCAGCCTCGGCGTCGACGGCGCCGCTCCCATTGGATCTGAGGGCCCCTAGGGTTTGACGCGGGGCGGAGATTGGGGATGGCCAAGTGGAGTCGGGACGAAGCGAAGGTTTTAAATGGACGGAAGCGTGGAGACTTCAGGCGGAAGGGAAGGGGAAGGGGAGGAGGAGGGAGGGTGCGACTAGCCGGTTTGGCGTTGGGTTTGGGAGGGAGGTTTTGACGGGATTACCGGCGGACCGAATTGCCCATGGGTCTAGTCAAGGCTAGGGAGGCGCGTGGGTGAGCTGGTGAAGAACGGGAGGGGCTGTATGGTCTTTTGCCGGGGGTCGTGGGTGTTGTCGCTGTTGCTCGGTCGCCTTGCCGTCGGTGGAGGTGGTGGTTTGCTGGTGGAGCATTCGGGAGCGAGGAAGGGGACGGATGGGGTGGGCGATTTGCACTGAAGGCAGGGGACGGATGAGAACGGCCGCTTTGGCCGTGTCGCATTCCTGCACTTGGTTCCAAGTTGTTCTCCACCGGATTTTTGGCCGCGCGTCTACCGTGCTTGACTTTTTCGGGTTTCACATTTTATGGACAAAGACAATCAGAAGCTGAAGAAGCTTCCAACGGAAAATAACTGAAACAAGCTGGCCAGCACTTGAAAAAAGTTTTTTTCCCTTTATCTGGAATTTATTGTACTAACATTACTATATCTTTACAAATAATATTGCAAAACAAATGGTACGTTGTACGTACGTACGTCGTGGAATTTTGCGTTTTACCCTTCTCAAAACCACAAATCAACTCGCAGTCCTCTTGCCTGGTTCGTTGGTCTGCCTTTCTGCTACCAACCGACCGCCCGTCGACCCACCGCAGCGTCACGCCACCGGTGACCCACTCCCAGCGCCCCTCCCCTGGAGACCCCTCCTCTCCCCACCCCCGTATATCGCCCCTGCAAGGTTTGAGGAGATGGGGTAGCAGCGCATCTCAGCTCGCGAAAGTCCATGTTTGAGGGAAAGAGATGGTGCTGGATACGCGCGTGCGGGAGGAGGCCGGCGACGGCGGAGATGACAGCTGCAGCGGCAGAAGCAAAAAAATAGAGGGCCTGGCGCGGCGGGAACCCGGACCTGGGGGCTGAGCGGCGGCACATCGAGGGCGTCACTCCGGAACCGCCACCTCTGGACTTCCTCCCTTCTATCATGTCTCAGTGGAAGGCCAACGGCGGCCGAAGCGCTCATTCCTGTGGTAGGTGACTACGCGTGTCGTACATCCGTGAAGGGATTAAGAGCACAACGAGGCAGTGCCGCTATTGCCACCACATCCGTGCGATGCTGGGTCGCTGAATCTGCTGCTTACATGCTACTGTCCCTCCATACGAGCTAGTGTACTGCTGGCCGTCTCCCAGCCAGTCAAACCTCCACCCATCAGAGTTCTCAATGGGAAGCTCGGACTCCGAGACCCCCTTGAGACCCTGCTGCGCCTCCATACTAGAAGTGATAACTGGGTAATGTATAGGCTCTGGAGTGAGTGAATACCTGGAAGGTCCAGGCTGTGTCGGGTAACTGTGAGTTCCCACAACCGGTAAGAAGTGTGATCCCTCCGACTCCTGCCTAGTCATCTATGCTCGCTCCTGCCTCCTAGTAGTGTCTGTGAGGTCATCAAGCATCTCCGCCTTGTCCTCCACAATGACCTGATGGGTATTATACAGTGATCCCACCATCTTTCTATACCTATCAAGAAGTCTGGCTGCCAACTTCGGCTTCTTCTTCACCAGAACATCGTGATCCATTCCCGGCTCATCCATCAGTGAGTCATAAGGAATAGCGGTGAAAGTGGTACCTGCTAACTCCACCGCTCTGTACTCCCTGATAGTCGCAATAGCTCGCACTACCGCCTCGTGATAAGCTGCAGTCTCTCCTCTTCCTTCTCCGGAAGGCTGAACTGTACTAGGTGCTAATCCATCTGGTAGCATGATCACGACACGGTACTTGACCACAGTCTCGTCATCCTTGTAAGTATAAGTCTTAACAGGGATGTCGGTGCTGAGTCCAAAAGCCCGTAGCAGAGATCCTAGCTGCTCGGTCAAAGTTCCCTCATAGTCTTCCAGAGTCTTCCTCTGTGACCAAACGGTGCGTGCTGGAATTCTCGATGCCATAATAGCTGTTACAAGAATAGGATACAGAATTAGTATGATGCATCATAATAAAGAATTGTAACACTAAAAATATGACTCAGTTATTCCCAAGTGAATAACCATCATAGATTTAGAGAACTCTTTACCGTTGCTACTAAACTCCTACAGGTTCTATCCCTTTACTAGGTTTCCAACCTAAGGTCAAAGCAATTGCTCTGATACCAGCTGCGGTGACCCAGCATACCACTGCATGTTGTAGTATGCAAGTCGTTGATATAACACTTGCGGAACAAGCCTCCACAAATATTACATCCCTCAGAATAGTACAGCAGAAACATTGCAGGCCCAAATACAAACTGAACTTCATATAAATACAAACCAAAGCGTGAGGATAACGAAATGCTCTCCATAAGAGAACGCCTCAAGTGCTTAGTGTTTACAACAACTGGAAAGCTTCAAATAATTAAACAAGAGAAGAACTCAACAACTTATTCCTATTCTACAGTTGCTCGGTTCCTCGGCTATGATACTACTCCACTAGTTAGTACTCCTTCACTCTGACTCCTCATCGGAAGATGCTCCGTAGCGAATGAGGTAATCCACGCCTTCGACTCCGCGAGAAAGATCTGGCTCCTCGTAGAAGACATCCTGCTGGCCTCCAATTGCGTTCAGAGTTGCTTCATCGAGCTCTTCACAGTCTAGCAAGGGTTTAAGAGATTGGGGTGAGTAACGAGCGTTACCCAGCAAGTTTCTTTAGAAAGAAATTGTGTGATATGCACTATCTACGGCCATAGACCCAAAAGAGTCATAGGCTAATGCAAGGTTTTAGCAAAGGTTTCTTGAAAGATTGCTTTTACTTTTAGAAAACTATGCCTAACAGCCAACACAGGTAGTAGTGCCTTGAGAGCACCTTTCCTGCCGCGTTCGCAGCTTCTTCCCGGAACAAGGGGTAACATGTCACATCTTTTTACACTCTGCAGAGGTGTGTCCTTCCAAAAGAGATCAAAGCCTTGCTGCATAACCGGGCGTACATTCCCGTCCACACTCCCATGGTATGGGGCCCAGTCATTGATCCAAGCCAATCACTGTCTTCTCCGCACAACGCATGCCCACCCAATTCACGCAAGCAGATTGTGCCCCTGATATTTGATACGTCTCCAACGTATCTATAAATTTTGATGCTCCGTGCTTGTTTTTACACCATTTGCCTACTGTTTCGTTACACTTCGTGGCACTTTTATGCATTTTCCGGAACTAACCTACTAACGAGTTGCCACAGTGCCAGTTCCCTGTTTTTTGCTGTTTTTGTGTTTCAGAAATGATACACGGGAAATATTCTCGGAATTGGGCGAAACAAGTTCCTGAAGTCTTATTTTACCCGGAAGCTTCCAGAGATCCGAAGGAGAGAAGGAGAGGGGCCACCAGGGGCCCACATGCATAGGTGGCACAGCCAGCCCCTGGCCCGCGCCACCAAGGTGTGAGGCCACCTGGGCCCTCCTCTGACATCGCCCCTTCGCCTATAAAGACCCCCCGACAGAAAAAACCTAAGGACCCGATCACTTTTCTAGAACACATCGCGATCCGCCGCCGCCGTCAACCCGAAGATCGGGAGGGTCCAGAAGCTCTTCCCGGCACCCTGCCGGAGAGGGGAATCGCCACCGGAGGTCTTCTTCATCGCCATGCTTGCCTCTGGAGCGATGAGTGAGTAGTCTACCTTGGACTATGGGTCTATAGCAGTAGCTAGATGGTTGTCTTCTCCACCATGTGCTTCATGTTTAGATCTCATGAGCTGCCCTACATGATTGAGATCACCGTTATGTAATTCTACATGTTTGGTTTGTTGGGATCCGATGAATATTGGTGTTTATGATTGAGTTGCTGTACTGAATATTATCTTATGTTATCTCTATGTTGTTTATGATCTTGCATGCTATCCGTTGTTAGTAGCTATCTTGGCCGAGTAGTTGCTAGTGACTCCAAGAGGGGGTATTTATGCTCGATAGTGGGTTCATGCCTCTATTTAACCTGGGGGAGTGACAGAAACCTCTAAGGTTGTAGATGTGCTGTTGCTACTAGGGAGAAAACAACATTCATATGCTCAAGGGCATATGCTTTGTTTACATTACACACTTTGCTTAATGCAATTATCTGTTGTTCGCAACTTAATACTCATGGGGTGTTCGGATTGATATCCCCGGGAGTGGATTATTAGTCATAGATGCAGTTGGATGGCGGTCTATGTATTTTGTTGTAATGCCCAGAGTAAATTTCATAGTGATCTTCTTGACATATCACGTTTATCTCTATTCTATCAATTGCCCAACTGTAATTTGTTTACCCAGCATGTGTTATTTATCTTATGGAGAGACACCACTAGTGAACTGTGGACCCCGGTCCTATTTCCATCATATTGCTATTACCTGTTTACTTTACTCGCACTGTTTACTTTATTCGCATACTCTACTGTTTTCCACTCGATACACTCATAACCTTTGTTTCAAGCAAACCGGTGAGATTGACAACCTCATCGCAAGTTGGGAACAAAGTACTTGGTTGTGTGTGTGCAGGTTCCGCGTTGCAGCTAGCAAGCAAAGCTTGGACGAGGCGCCATATATAAATTGTCTGAAGCTGTCGCAAACTAGCAAGCATCACCTTCAGTCGTCATTGTCTGCTTTTCTCCTGAACGATAAACCTTGGTTTCTTAACTGGGGGAAAACAAGCTGCTATACTCATCATACCTTCCTCTTGGGGTTCCCAACGGGCTGGTCATTCACCACGCACAAGGACCTCTGATCTCCCACATCAACTTGGAGTATCAGCCTCTTTTCTGGCGCCGTTGCCGGGGAAGAGTGGAAGACTTCTGCGAGGGGAGTTTTCGCACACACATCCTTTACTTTGTTTTATTGTTTTGCTTTACTTTATTTATTTTACCTGCATTGCTTTATATCAAAAACCCCAAAAAAAATTAGAATCCTTGGTAGTTGTTATTTCTTTACTTTAGTTCATCATGCTGTTCCCTAAGTACGTTCTGGAGGACCTCTCAGTAGGTAGTGGTTCGATTATTGGCAAAAGTAACATTGAGGAGTTCTTTAATCACATTAGTATGCATAAGGAAGTTGAGGAAAAGTCTTTGGTTGAGCTAGCTCCTAGTTATGAAGTTGCTTCTGCTCATTTAGTTCACATGTTAGAAGCTAGGTTTGCTAGTCTTAATCCTTTTATGCAATACATGATCCTTAAGCTTCATGAAATTGAGGATCCCGAAAAGAAAGCTTTTATCTTGGAAACCTTGCGCATAGAATTTAGAGATGTTGCAATTGAGGCTAGGAAAGTTTTTAAGAAGTTTAATAAGCTTGGCTCACCTGTGGTGGTTGTTGGTAAACCCGATGATATTAGAGTGCCGATACCTTATGAACTTATAGGAATTCATGATGCTTGGGAAAAGAATTCCAGTTGGATTTGCCCTGAAAATCCTTTCGATGAAAGTAGTGTGCCAAAGCGTGATCATAAAGGATTTTCAAAAACTCAGTTGAACACATTTTCCTTCATTGTTGAAAAGATCTCTGCAGTTGATCTTGATGAATCATCACTTGATGTTACTTGATTCGCAATTTTCTGCGCCTAGCTCAAAGGCGTTAAAGAAAAGCACTCTTGGGAGATAACCCAATGTTTCTTTTTAGTAATTTTTCTTTTATTTGAGTCTTGGAAGTCATTACTACTGTAATGACCGCTCCTTATCTTGTTTATTTTGTTTTTGTGCCAAGAGAAGCCTCTAATTCGAGCGAGGTAAAGATTTGGGGATGTTGCTGTCCTAAAACTGTTTTCGGTGCTGCACCGTAAAAATTCGTATAAATTCTCTGTATATCTTTTGGACCTGCGATTTCTTGTGCATATGCCCCAGGTTATATACAAACTTTTGTTAGTTAAACACTTTTTGATTTGAGCAACAAAAAACCCCTCAAAAATTCGACCTTTGTCAGCTGTTCAGTTTTGACAGATTTCTGCCAATATTTGTGTTTGCCACTTTATCGCTTTCTTTTGAGTTTTTTTTTATCACGGAACTTTTGGGGAGGTTGCTACAGTAGTATTTGCTATATATGTGGTGGTTTTGGGTTGAAACCTGAAGCAAAAAGAGGTTGATTATATGTTATGCCTACACTAATGTTGCTAATAGAATTGTGTTTAGTTTTGTATGAAGGAAGTTTTCAAGTGTAGGGATTGGAGAATGATGAGATGAGTTGAAGAATGGACAAAAGCTCAAGCTTGGGGATGCCCATGCATCACCCCAAGAAATATCCAAGAAGTAAAAGCGTCAAAGCTTGGGGATGCCCCCGAGGCACCCCTTCTTCATCGGCAAAAATCAGGTCACCTTTCAAGACACTATATTTTTATTGCTTCATGCACTATGTGTTTTACTTGGAGCGTCAGTTGTTTTAGTTTTCTTAGTTGGTTTAGTTTGTTTGCTGCAATAAATGGTTGGACCCCAACAAATTTCCTTTGGAGGAGATGTACTCGTTTTCATTTGCAAAGAACACTCCGTTTTTCATTCTTACAATTTCACCGAGTGTTCTTCTTTTTCTGCTACAGCTTTTGGTTTTCGTTTTCGCCTTGATTTGCGTTCAGACCTTGTCATATCTTTTCATCAAGGTGTATTTTTGCCTCTGATCTTTATTGGTTTTCATCAAAAGAGGTGTTTATAAAAATTTCAAATGGTGTTGGAAAAGAGAAAAAGCTTTGTGCAAAATAGTGGTACAAGAAGGAGCTTGTGTAGACTGCGGCTTAGGCTTTTTCATGTCATGCTTGATGTCTTTTTGATAGTATGCTTAGTGGTTTTGCTGTAGCATGACTTGTCTCAAACAACTGAGATTGCTTAATGAGCCTTTGAAAAAATCATGCGTTGTTTTTATTGTATGGAAGCATTATTTTGGTTTTCTCCTTGATGCTTTATTTGGGTTGACTTGGCGCATGCTCACACATGTTAGACTCTTACAAAGTCGCCAATAGCCTCTATGATCATTTAGTTTTTGACTTTTGATGCCATCTTATGCTTCTTTTAATGTCGCTTTGTCGCTTTGCATGATTATGGCCATTATTGCTCTCTTAGTTGGTCGCTCCCAGTCTTTTGCTAGCCCTCGCCTTGTACTGAGTATGAGCTCTACTCATGCATCCAACTCCTAAAAGCCAAAGTTTTCCAAAGTGTCCACCATACATACCTACTAGCAATTTGCTATTCCAAGTAAATTTGACTTGCTTTTATTTTTCTCTTCAAATTAAACTCTTACCAGTGTTATGCGAAATTCGGTCAGTAAAGCTCTCACGAACCGGAAGGCACACTTTACTTTTTCCTGTTCTTAAAAATTTGACATTGTGGTCTCTTATGTTGAGTTGTTATGCTTGCAAGTTGTAAGTTAGATTCTAGCCCAGCCATGCTGTCATGGGCAAGCTTTCAACATTGCACTTCTTAATTGAGTTGATATCGTGATCTTTTGTTTATGGATGCCCGCGGTGTGAAATGAATTGGGAATCTTGTGGGGATCATGGAGTTTGTATATGTGTTAGGGAAACGTCGGGCCGCCAATCTAAGCCATGCATAATTCATGGTGGAAATTTGTAGCATACCCATGGTGAACATACGACGACGCATCTCACAATAAAAAGCTAAACAAAAGGCAAATAAAAGAGATGTCGAGGTGTTCATTGTCTGCTTGTCCTGTCATTTTGGTGTGGGCTTGTTCTATGTCATCGGGCACGGAGGTACCCCATTGGCGGTTCTCAATGATATGCATATACTTACAATGACAAGAGCCTTGCTTGGGACTCTAAGTAAAGTAGCATGAGGTTTGGGTACTCGTATTCACGGGACACGAGGTTTTCAACTTATGATTTGTCAAGCATATGCATCATAATTGTTCTCGCATTAACTTTAACCATTCAAGATGCTTATGATGGGGGCAATGAGAGCTCAAAGCCGGTAAGTACCATAATTTTTGAAGGTTATAAAACTTGCAATCACTGCTTCCCTCTGCGAAGGGCCTTTCTTCTACTTTTATGTTGAGTCACCACCTTCTATCTTTATGCACCATTAAGAGAGCATAGTTGTCATTCTTAGTATAATGTGCATTGTCCCAAAGTTTTCATTGATTGACTCATATTGTTGGTTTCACTTGTTCTTAAATTATTTGTATCTAGTCGCCCTCTTAAACTTGAAGGTGTCCTATGCATTTATGTTTTGCTCTCTTTGAAGGACAAACTGAAAACCATTTGTATGTTTTTCCTTATGATTTGAACACACGTTTGACTTTCATTGTTTCATTTTCATGATCTTTTGTTTGTGTTCATTTGCATGTTTACAACATGGTTGCTAAGTTCTTATTGTCAAGATTATATCTTTCATGCCCATGTTTTAAGTTCTTATGATCCCAGCTCACAAATGCTTACATAGATGATCAAGATTGTGTAGGTGCATGTCACCTCAAAAATTATTCTTTTGTTATCACTTACCTACTCGAGGACGAGCAGGAGTTAAGCTTGGGGATGCTTGATACGTCTCCAACGTATCAATAATTTTTGATGCTCCATGCTTGTTTTTACACCATTTGCCTACTGTTTCGTTACACTTCGTGGCACTTTTATGCATTTTCCGGAATTAACCTACTAACGAGTTGCCACAGTGCCAGTTCCCTGTTTTCTGCTGTTTTTGTGTTTCAGAAGTGATACACAGGAAATATTCTCGGAATTGGACGAAACAAGTTCCTGAAGTCTTATTTTACCCGGAAGCTTCCAGAGATCCGAAGGAGAGAAGGAGAGGGGCTACCAGGGGCCCACACGCATAGGTGGCGCGGCCAGCCCCTGGCCGGCGCCACCAAGGTGTGAGGCCACCTGGGCCCTCCTCTGACATCGCCCCTTCGCCTATAAAGACCCCCCGACGGAAAAAACCTAAGGACCCGATCACTTTTCCAGAACACATCGCGATCCGCCGCCGTCGACCCGAAGTTCGGGAGGGTCCAGAAGCTCTTCCCGGCACCTTGCCGGAGAGGGGAATCGCCACCGGAGGTCTTCTTCATCGCCATGCTTGCCTTCGGAGCGATGAGTGAGTAGTCTACCTTGGACTATGGGTCCATAGCAGTAGCTAGATGGTTGTCTTCTCCACCATGTGCTTCATGTTTAGATCTCATGAGCTGCCCTACATGATTGAGATCACCATTATGTAATTCTACATGTTTGGTTTGTTGGGATCCGATGAATATTGGTGTTTATGATTGAGTTGCTGTACTGAATATTATCTTATGTTATCTCTATATTGTTTATGATCTTGCATGCTCTCCGTTGTTAGTAGCTATCTTGGCCGAGTAGTTGCTAGTGACTCCAAGAGGGGGTATTTATGCTCGATAGTGGGTTCATGCCTCTATTTAACCTGGGGGGGTGACAGAAACCTCTAAGGTTGTAGATGTGCTGTTGCTACTAGGAAGAAAACAACATTCATATGCTCAAGGGCATATGCTTTGTTTACATTACACACTTTGCTTAATGCAATTATCTGTTGTTCGCAACTTAATACTCATGGGGTGTTCGGATTGATATCCCCGGGAGTGGATTATTAGTCATAGATGCAGTTGGATGGCGGTCTATGTATTTTGTTGTAATGCCCAGAGTAAATCTCATAGTGATCTTCTTGACATATCATGTTTATCTCTATTCTATCAATTGCCCAACTGTAATTTGTTTACCCAGCATGTGTTATTTATCTTATGGAGAGACACCACTAGTGAACTGTGGACCCCGGTCCTATTTCCATCATATTGCTATTACATGTTTACTTTACTCGCAATGTTTACTTTATTCGCATACTCTACTATTTTCCACTCGATACGCTCATAATCTTTGTTTCAAGCAAACCGGTGAGATTGATAACCTCATCGCAAGTTGGGAACAAAGTACTTGGTTGTGTGTGTGCAGGTTCCGCGTTGCAGCTAGCAAGCAAAGCTTGGACGAGGCGCCATATATAAATTGTCCGAAGTTGTCGCAAACTAGCAAGCATCACCTTTAGTCGTCATTGTCTGCTTTTCTCCTGAACGATAAACCTTGGTTTCTTAACTGAGGGAAAACAAGCTGCTATACTCATCATACCTTCCTCTTGGGGTTCCCAACGGGCTGGTCATTCACCACGCACAAGGACCTCTGATCTCCCACATCAACTTGGAGTATCAATATTCACCCCCAACGATGAAGTACCTAGGCGTCCCTTGCGGACCATCATAGACACCAGTGCCGTGAGAACTTAGGTGTCCCACCCATATGCAAGTAGTCTCGCAAGACCTACCGCGACCGGCAACTGGCTGCCCGTTGACATGCAAACGAGAGAAGATACAGCTGACTTTCCCGTCCCATTCCAAGTCTCTTGGACGACACGGTTTTTACGGCGCCGGAATAACTGTGGCATTGGTAATTAATCCTAGGTTAACTTTCCCGTGCAAGTGGAACCTCCACCACCACAATCTTGCCGTGGTTCCACCTGCCAGCCCTCCTAGGTTATCACCACAGGTCGATAACCACTAATCATATTACTTATGAAAATAGGTTTTCCAGCCCTTTTTGAAATGTTAGAGTTTGAAGTCAACACTTTGCAAGAAGTTTTAAAACCAGTGCAATCAAGAGATATGAGCAAGATAAACTTGCCTTGTGACTGAAAGGTAATGGAGTCGGATACTTGGCAATACTCCTGATCTCCTTGTTCTACAAGAATTCATTCATTGCCCGATAAGGACAATGTTTAAAGAAGCAAATGGATGCTATGTGCAATGATATGCAATGCATGGTGATTCTTTGTCTTTGTTTTCTCATTTGTGTGTTTTACCCAAGACTTGGTAGGGTTAAAGGATTTTAATAGAACACATAGTCCTATTTGTGTGTTTTACCCTAATTATGTGTTAAAACAATTAATTAGGGTTTGAAATCAAATTTTAAGTTATAAAACTTCTATTGAAGTTATTTGAAAAGAAAAAGGGTTATTTAGTAAAGAAGAAACTTAACTTTTATTATAACTAATAATAATTAAGATTTTTGGAAAATAGAATTTTAAAGCTTTTAAAATTTGATTTAGGGAATAAATAAGAAACATGAAATTATTCAGATATTTATTTCATTAAAGAATAGAAAATTATTTTATAATGTTAAACGAATCCATGTTATTTTAGTTTTGAATTTGAATTAATTCAAAAAGGAATAGCATTTAAATTTGAATTTGAAATTTGTTTTTAACAAATGGGCCTTGGCCCAATTGGCCCAACTGGCTCGGTTAAGCCGAACCAGCTCGGGTTTGGGTCGGTCAACCGACCCAGCCCAGCCCCCTCACTCTCCTCTCTCTCCCCTCGAGCTCTCTGGCAACAACTGGATCGCTGCCGCCGCCGCCTGGTCTCTCTGGCCATCTCCGGTGATCTTTGTCGTCGCTGCTTGGGGCAAAACAATCGCCTCCACTTCCTCTACCAACTCCTCCAGTTGGAAATCTGTGAGGGCTTCCTCTCCGGGGAGATCTGGGTGGTTTCCCCCCTCGGGATCTGCCGCCTCCGAACACCCCCGATACGGTGCCTCGCCGAGCTGGAGCTTGCTGAGCCACCTCTGATGCTTGTGCTTCGTGAGTGCTCGCCGGTAGAAGCGCCAAGGTATGGTGCTCCCGGTGCGTGCTTGGTGAAGTCTTCCCCAGGCAGCCTCTGGCTGGCCGCGCAAGCACTACCCTGCCATGCCATCCAGACGAGCACCTGGGTGACGGTGAGTGTGATTCCCCCTCTCAATCTTCTACTTCTCTCTCTGGCCATGGTTTCTGACCAATTGGTCAAGATTAGTGAGCCAAGCTCACAGACCTTGCTCTGTGATGCTAGCTTGATTTGGTGTTTGCTATTCAGTGGTATAAAGCTTGATCTGTGATGATCTTGCTTTGTTAAAACTTCTGTCAGTGTAAGTGATTGACAGAGATGTTGCTCTGAAACTTGCTATGTTGCAATCTTTCAGTTAGCTTCTGAATCATGGTGTGCTAGGTTATTCTCCTGTGATTTATGATATCACAATGTTGATGGTTACAAACCGAATCCCTAGATTCAGCTAACTGATGTGTCTGGTCCTGTGATGAATATACTGCTGTGCTTGCTTCTGTCACTTGTTTAACCATGATAAACATGTGATAGTGAGTCTTGCTGTGTTGCAAGCTTCAGTGATAATTATCTTGGGAAAAAACTATGATTCCTAGATGTTGCAGCTAGGAAAATGATTTGTGGTGCTTTGTATTGCCTTGATTAATAATTGATCTGCTGGTTGTATTGAGGTGCGTGACCTGTGGATCATGTGCCCAACAACCAGTGTTGGAAAGCAATTTGGAGTGGTGAAACTTACCTAACTTCCCAGCCAGTGATGTTGGTCTGAGGCTTTGCTAGCTAAATGAAATGATTTGCTTGGAAACAAATCCAGGGTTTTAAGATGGAATACAAAATCTATTCCAGTGGTGTGTCTGAGGTGCATAACCAATTGGTTATGTGCCCAGCACAACTTGGTGAATGGTTTGTTGCTCCTGTTGCTAGATTAACCCTGCCAATGAAGTGTATGCTGAGGCTATTACCCTGGTGTATGTTTATTTGGCTTTTAATATGATTCCCTATGATGAGCTTGGCAGAGCAACACTTTGCCAAACTGAGGGCTTTTTATATGATACCCATGCTCAACCATGTGGTGTTGTGAGGTGGTCAATCCTACCTGGTGCCTGTAGTTGTGCAGCAAAAGTGTTGTTATCTGCTGCTGTTGCTTGCTGGTGGTGATGGCTTGCTTCTTGCTTGCCTTCTCCTCCTGGTTCAGCTCCTGGGCTTGTCCTTCTCCTCCTGGACTTGCTGCTGATCACTTGTCCTTCTCCTCCTGGGCTTGGTCTTGAGCTTCAATCCATCATCATGGTTTTGCTGGAGGTTTTCTTATGTTTGAGTGATGTTGTGCAAGAACTTGTGTTGTTCTTGGTGTTGTGTGCAAGAACAGTGGTGTTCTTGTGATGGTTCAGTGCTGGTCGAGTGAGTGCTGCTTCCTCTGGCCGTGCTCATCTCCTCCAGCTGCTGGCTCGGCTGATTGTTGTGGTGCTGCCAGCAGCTTCACTCAGTCAGATGACTGAGCTGCTTGTGAGCAGCTAAGCTGTATGTGTCACTCACTTGATCTGATCCTCCCTGTGTCGATGTGGAATGGATGTGTTGGTGACTTGGTGCACATGTGTTGTGTACCCCAGAACTTTAAAAGAATAGATACCCCACTTGATCAATTAAACTCAATGATGCAAATGGCAAAAGACTTTGCGAAGTCTGAGAGTAAAACTAACACTAACCTTTATTCTTATTTCTTTTATTTGTTTAATTTGTTTTGAAGATTGCAGGTTATGAAGACTTAGAAGATGAAATGCATGAAGTCAATAGTAGCTAGCTTAGAATTAGGTTTCTTTTTATTTTTTTATACTGTTGTAATCTCCTTTTCAGTTTTTAGAGATGCAAAGACAATGTATAAATGTTTGATATCAATAAAATTATATTTCAGTTTGTTTTATTTCCTAATTTCCATTTCTTTTACCCAACTCAATATTTATTTGAGTTATTTCTTTATTAATAATTAAAAATTCAAACTTGAGGTTATTCAACAATCAAATTGAACTTCCAAATTCACTTGAACAACAACATCAAGAGATCATCACAAAACCCATAGCATTCTAATAACCCCTAGATCTAAAGGTGATTAGAATGGAGCTTTGCTCTCTCAGGTTTTTGAATTTGCGAAAAATTTACTCAGGTTTTTTAGATGCATGAATGCATAATAGTCCTAGGTCTACCCTTCGTTTGTTCCTAAATGCTGGGATATTATAGTCTTCCCCCCTTATCAAAACTTCGTCCCGAAGTTAAAACTTTGTGTACCTGAAGAGTTATGGATAAGCTTGTCTCAAATCCTCTTCTTTCTCCCAAGTTGCTTCACGTTCCGAATGATGTTTCCATTGCACTTTACAGAACTTTATTGCACGATTCCGAAGCCTCTTCCAGTTCTCTTCTAAGATTTTTATTGGCTTCTCCTCATAAGTCAAGTCTGCTTGAAGATCTAGGTCATCATATGTAATCGAATCTTTAGGTGCTTTCAGACACTTCCGAAGTTGAGAAACATGGAAAACATTGTGAACTTGCTTCAATTTTGCTGGAAGCTCCAACTTAAAAGCAACGCTACAATTCTGACTTAGAATCTTGAATGGTCCAATATATCTCAGGCTTAACTTTCCTTTAATACCGAACCTCTTGATTCCTTTCATAGGGCTAACCTTCAAATAGACCAAATCTCCTACTTTGGGCTCCCAAGTCCGCCTCTTTTGATCTGCATAACTCTTTTGTCGACTCTGGGCTATCTTCAAATGATCTCGAATGATATCAATGATGCCTTGCTTCTCTTGGATGAAATCAGTTTCAAATTCATGGTTGCCTCCAGGCTCAAACCAACATATTGGAGATTGCTTGTTGCGTGGTGAATGACCAGCCCGTTGGGAACCCCAAGAGGAAGGTGTGATGAATATAGCAACAGATTTTCCCTCAGTTAAGAAATCAAGGTATGTCGATCAGGAGAAGAGCAGACAATAACGACTGAAGGTGATGCTTGCTAGTTTGCGACAGCTTCGGACAATTTATATATGGCGCCTCGTCCAAGCTTTGCTTGCTAGCTGCAACGCGGAACCTGCACACAACACAACCAAGTACTTTGTTCCCAACTTGCGATGAGGTTGTCAATCTCACCGGTTTGCTTGAAACAAAGGTTATGAGCGTATCGAGTGGAAAACAGTAGAAGTATGCGAGTAAAGTAAACAGTGCGAGTAAAGTAAACAGGTGATAGCAATATGATAGAAATAGGACCGGGGTCCACAGTCCACTAGTGGTGTCTCTCCATAAGATAAATAACACATGCTGGGTAAACAAATTACAGTTGGGCAATTGATAGAATAAAGATAAACGTGATATGTCAAGAAGATCACTATGAGATTTACTCTGGGCATTACAACAAAATACATAGACCGCCATCCAACTGCATCTATGACTAATAATCCACTTGTGGCGAATCAATCCGAGAACTCCATAAGTATTAAGTTGCGAACAACAGATAATTGCATTAAGCAAAGTGTGTAATGTAAACAAAGCATATGCCCTTGAGCATATGAATGTTGTTTTCTCCCTAGTAGCAACAGCACATCTACAACCTTAGAGGTTTCTGTCACTCCCCCAGTGTTGTGGATATACCAAACGGGTATACCAGTGACGTAGTCTCATACCGGCAAACCAGGATGGCCCATGGAGGTGGTATGGCGGATAGCCAACCGGGCGGCCTAGCTGCTGGTGGTATGGCGGATTGAAGGCTGCCAAGCCATGGCAGATTCCACGCTGCCATGTCATGGCAGATTCCCAGACGCATCCATGCCATGGCAGATTCCCGGATAGCAGGAGCTTATGGCAGATTCAATGCTGCCATACGATGGTGGATTACTGGACGCAGGAGCTTATGACGGATCCAAAGACAGGCCCATAGCAGTTACCTTGTAGTACACGTATAGGACTTAGTCTAGGACTCCATATTGTATCCGCCCCGGAACCACCGTGATGCCCACGCCAGGCGCCTTTATAAGCCGGCGTGGAGGGGGCCTTGAGGCCATGAGATAGCTAGAATAGCTAAGACATAGCAGATCGCATCGCGACCAACACAACCATTGTAACCTGTACACATTGTGCCATTATAGTGAGTTGTAGCAGGATGTAGCGATCCTCCACCGCGGGGACGTGAACCTGGGTAATCCCTGTCTATCACCGTCCCGGGCACCAGATCGCCTATCCCCTCTTTCTATCGCCTTGAGGTACCCCTCATGGCATACGTGTCGTAAGAACCACGACAGTTGGCGCCCACCGTGGGGCGAGGGCGTCTGGAATCGATCCGGGCGGAATCACTCATCGTCTTCTGTGGTGGCGAGATCGCATCTGCTACAACGCCATCGATCACGTCACCGGTGTCGTCGACCTAGGCGGATAAATTTCGGCTACGCTGCTGGCTTGACGTCATAGGTGTGGATCTGCTATCACGCGCGTTCCAGTGGCGTTGATCAGTCCCTCCCTATCGCGTGCGTTGCCGCGCTCTAAGACGACGCCGATTAGATCCAACCAAGGCTGTGTGCGTGGGGCTCGACGTCAACACTGCCCTTGCACACGTGCCTTATCTTCAATCGCTCCGCAGATCGGATCCTTTTCTCGATCCGCCGGACTGCACTGGAACCTAGGCGGACGGAAAGTTGTTTCCGCCATCGTCGCTGGCTTGGCCGCCACCGCGGATTACTTCCGACTTTTCCTCTGTCCAGCCTTCAGCTCCCATCCGCTGTGGATGGCTTTGCCACCACCCTTCGGCTCCGATCCGCTGTTGCTAGCTTTGCCACCATCGCATATTTTCTCGATGTCGCTATCTTGTCTGCTATACCTTTGTCGCAAGTGACTTCCGCCATCAACAAATCCACCAACACGTAAATATCTACCATGGTGAAGTAGTTGTTTTGGTGTCACTTGCACTGCATCGCCAACCTTACATGTGCCGCCTTGGTGGATGCGGATCTTGGTCACGGCTAGTTAAAGCGGTTCCCTCTCCACCAGTTGAGTCGGCTTTCCCGCCATCTCGCAAGATCTGTTCTTGCTAGAACGCGCGGGGGCTCGACCAATGCCTTGGCGGATCGTGCGCAGATCGTCTACAGTCTACAGCCAAGGCCGAGAGATCGTTAACTGCTTTGACTTGGCGGATCGCGCGTCGAGTCATCCATCGTGGCCGGCTAATTAAATGGCTGATGCCTCGTGCCGGATCACCTTGGCCTGGTTGGCGACTTGACGCTTACGCGCATGCATGTCTCATGGCTCACGTGAAGGTTAAGAAAGAATGCATGGAATTTGCGTCAAGGAGACCAATCACGTGCATGGATTTTGTGGCCAACTTGCTTGCATATATAATCCGTATGAGGTTGAGGTGGATGGCGGTTGTAGCTTGGCTGATGCCATGGCGGATGTAGCTTGGCCATGTCGCGTGCACAACTTCGTCAGCCGGCCGGTTTCATCCCGCCATGGCTGATTTGGTCTACGCTGCGATTGACGGATCCGTCTACACCTTGCCTCCGTCGCAACCGCCGCCACCCAGATTACTTTGATTGTTGCAGCTGGTTACAACTCCGGTCAACTTCATCAACGCCATGTTCCAGTTTTATCACTGTGATCATCTTCATCGTTGCCGGCTAGAGCATTGAGTTCGCCGCGAACAATGCTGACTTCGTTTAAACAGCTAAGTCCCTATTTATATTTTATATTTGTTTATGATCATGAGATAAAGATTGGTTCGCTCATATTCTGAGTCTTTTACCGCTTTCGTTTTGATCATACCTTTTCCACGATTTGCCTTGCGCTCGTGAGTAAAATTTTGACTGGCTTGCCTCTAAAGGCGCCGGTATCATGCAAAAATCCGCCATCCGGTGTTAGCTTAAGTTTTCTGGCCTACACGTTTTCTGATGTTTTATATGTGGATTCCCGAGTAGTGACATTTTGGCACTTTAAAGCCGCCATCCGTTTCCAAGGTTTTGGACGGCTGCTATTAAGCGCTATCGCCTTGGCGGATTGTTCGTGCAAAAGTTTGCCATCTCACGAAAAGTCAAGCATATAAACCGGAAGAACGGATAAACCAGCACTTGCTAAAATCATATTAAATGCACATGAACTGTTCAAGATAGTCGAGTTTTTTCCGCCTTGACAGTTTTATGTTGTTCAACTGCTGCATAGTTTCAGCTTTAAAACATCTGTTCAATGGCCGTGTTTTACCCGCCTTGCATTTGTTCGTTGAACACAAGAACGATTTAATACAATTGTGTTTTGTTTCATATCACAGGTACATATGACGCTTGGACGCTTTGCTGGTGCCCGATCAGAGGTGTTTTCGAGCTATTCAGCTCAAATACCCGGGGGCTACCATCGACAGCAGCCTAAATCTGCCATGGAGCAGTCACCTTTGATGGCAGCCCAAATCTATCATGGAGCGGTCACTTTTGATGGCAGCCCAAATCTGCCATGGAGCGGCACCCTGGAGAAGTCCGCCATGAAGTAGACCGCCTTGAGTCCGCCATGGAGCGGCCACCTTGGAGCAGACCGCCATGGAACAAGATGCCTTGAGACCGCCATGGAGCAGGCTGCCTTGAGGTCACCTTGGAGCAGGCCGCCTTGGAGCTGGCCGCTCGGGGGCTGCGACCACAGTATGTTGATCTAATAGCTGGTGAAGTTCTCTAAGAGCATCAAGCCAGATTTTCAAGTAAATTCCACCTTGACACTCGGGGGCTACACCGATGCTAAGTTTTGTGAAGTTCTCTTAGAGCATTGCGCCGGATAGAAATCCGCCATAACGCTCGGGGGCTACAGCTAGCAAAAAATCCTAAGTCTTCTGAGAGCACCGCTAGGAAAATTGCGTAGCGGTGCTCGGGGGCTACAGGCTAAATATTCTAAGTAGTTTCTCTAAGAGCACCCTGGTGGATTCTTTATGAGAACCCGCCATGGCGCTCGGGGGCTACACATGGTGTAAAAGCATCGAAGTTCAAAAACAGAAGCAGTGCGATAATTTTGCGCTCACTGTTTGGTAAGCCTCGAGGCAACATCTTATACTGGAAAGAACGTTCCTTGAGCTCAGAAAAAATACTAGTTATCCGCCTTGGATTCATTCGCAGTAGCATACCAGCATGTATCTGGAGAATTGCCCTGCAAGTATGAGACGTCACTGGTCCGCCTAAATTTCTAGGCGGATAAAATTTATTCTTTGGGAGCTCTACGAGATCTTTCACGCGACTATCTTGAAGATGAAGATGAAGACGAAGATAAAAAGCCCATCAAGCATTGAAGACAGAAGAGAAGATCTCAAAGAACTTCGGGGGCTACTGTTGTGGATATACCAAACGGGTATACCAGTGACGTAGTCTCATACCGGCAAACCAGGGTGGCCCATGGAGGTGGTATGGCGGATAGCCAACCGGGCGGCCTAGCTGCTAGTGGTATGGCGGATTGAAGGCTGCCATGCCATGGCAGATTCCCAGACGCATCCATGCCATGGCAGATTCCCGGATAGCAGGAGCTTATGGCAGATTCAATGCTGCCATACGATGGTGGATTACTGGACGCAGGAGCTTATGACGGATCCAAAGACAGGCCCATAGCAGTTGCCTTGTAGTACACGCATAGGACTTAGTCTAGGACTCCATATTGTATCCACCCCGGAACCACCGTGATACCCACGCCAGGCGCCTTTATAAGCCGGCGTGGAGGGTCCCTTGAGGCCATGAGATAGCTAGAATAGCTAAGACATAGCAGATCGCATCGCGACCAACACAACCATTGTAACCTGTACACATTGTGCCATTATAGTGAGTTGTAGCAGGATGTAGCGATCCTCCACCGCGGGGACGTGAACCTGGGTAATCCCTGTCTATCACCGTCCCGGGCACCAGATCGCCTATCCCCTCTTTCTATCGCCTTGAGGTACCCCTCATGGCATACGTGTCATAAGAACCACGACACCCAGGTTAAATAGAGGCATGAACCCACTATCGAGCATAAATACCCCCTCTTGGAGTCACTAGCAACTACTCGGCCAAGATAGCTACTAACAACGGAGAGCATGCAAGATCATAAACAACATGGAGATAACATAAGATATATTTCAGTATAGCAACTCAATCATAACACCAATATTCATCGAATCCCAACAAACCAAACATGTAGATTTACATAACGGTGATCTCAATCATGTAGGGCAGCTCATGAGATCTAAACATGAAGCACATGGTGGAGAAGACAACCATCTAGCTACTGCTATGGACCCATAGTCCAAGGTAGACTACTCACTCATCGCTCCGGAGGCAAGCATGGCGATGAAGAAGACCTCCGGTGGCGATTCCCCTCTCCGGCAGGGTGCCGGGAAGAGCTTTTGGACCCTCCCGATCTTCGGATCGACGGCGGCGGCGGATCGCGATGTGTTCTGGAAAAGTGATCGGGTTCTTAGGTTTTTCCCGTCGGGGGGTCTTTATAGGCGAAGGGGCGATGTCAGGAGTGGCCCTAGGCCTCCTCACACCATGGCGGCATGGCCAGGGCCTGGGCCGCGCCAGCCAGGCGTGAGGACGGCCTGTGGCCCCTCTCCTACTCTCCTTCGGATCTCTGGAAGCTCCCGGACAAAATAAGACTTTAGGAACTTGTTTCGTCCAATTCCGAGAATATTTCCTTTGTATCACTTCTGAAACACAAAAACAGCAGAAAACAGGGAACTGGCACTGTGGCAACTTGTTAGTAGGTTAGTTCCGAAAAATGCATAAAAGTGCCACGAAGTGTAACGAAACAGTAGGCAAATGGTGTAAAAACAAGCATGGAGCATCAAAAATTATAGATACGTTGGAGACGTATCAAGCATCCCCAAGCTTAACTCCTGCTCGTCCTCGAGTAGGTAAGTGATAACAAAAGAATAATTTTTGAGGTGACATGCACCTACACAATCTTGATCATATATGTAAGCATTTGTGAGCTGGGATCATAAGAACTTAAAACATGGGCATGAAAATATAATCTTGACAATAGAAACTTAGCAACCATGTTGTAAACATGCAAATGAACACAAACAAAAGATCATGAAAATGAAACAATGAAAGTCAAACTTGTGTTCAAATCATAAGGAAAAACATACAAATGGTTTTCAGCTTGTCCTTCAAAGAGAGCAAAACATAAATGCATAGGACACCTTCAAGTTTAAGAGGGCGACTAGATACAAATAATTTGAGAACAAGTGAAACCAACAATATGAATCAATCAATGAAAACTTTGGGACAATGCACATTATACTAAGAATGACAACTATGCTCTCTTAATGGTGCATAAAGATAGAAGGTGGTGACTCAACATAAAAGTAAAAGAAAGGCCCTTCGCAGAGGGAAGCAGTGATTGCAAGTTTTATAACCTTCAAAAATTATGGTACTTACCGGCTTTGAGCTCTCATTGCCCCCATCATAAGCATCTTGAATGGTTAAAGTTAATGCGAGAACAATTATGATGCATATGCTTGACAAATCATAAGTTGAAAACCTCGTGTCCCGTGAATACGAGTACCCAAACCTCATAGTACTTTACTTAGAGTCCCAAGCAAGGCTCTTGTCATTGTAAATATATGCATATCATTGAGAACTGCCAATGGGGTACCTCCGTGCCCGATGACATGGAACAAGCCCACATCAAAATGACAGGTAAAGCAGACAATGAACACCTCGACATCTCTTTTATTTGCCATTTGTTTAGCTTTTTATTGTGAGATAAGTCGTCGAATGTCCACCATGGGTATGCTGCAAATTTCCACCATGAATTATGCATGGCTTAGATTAGCGGCCCGGCGTTTCCCTAACACATATACAAACTCCATGATCCCCACAAGATTCCCAATTCATTTCACACTGCGGTCATCCATAAATAAAAGATCACGATATCAACTCAAATAAGAAGTGCAATGTTGAAAGCTTGCCCATGACTGCATGGCTGGGCTAGTCTCCAACTTACAACTTGCAAGCATAACAACTCAACATAAGAGACCACAATGTCAAATTTTTAAGAACAAGAAAAAGTAAAGTGTGCCTTCCGGTTCGTGAGAGCTTTACTGACCGAATTTCGCATAACAATGGTAAGAGTTTAATTTGAAGAGAAAATAAAAGCAAGTCAAATTTACTTGGAATAGCAAATTGCTAGTAGGTATGTATGGTGGACACTTTGGAAAACTTTGGCTTTTAGGAGTTGGATGCACGAGTAGAGCTCATACTCAGTACAAGGCGAGGGCTAGCAAAAGACTGGGAGCAACCAACTAAGAGAGCAATAATGGCCATTGATGACCCACAAGTATAGGGGGTGTATCGTAGTACTTTCGATAAATAAGAGTGTCGAACCCAACGAGGAGCAGAAGGTGTTGATGAGCAGTTTTGATCAAGGAATCACTGTAAATACTAGCAAACAGGTTTTCAGGGGTATTTGGTAATACGAGTAAATAAAGTGCGAGTAAATAAAAGACAGTAGTAACAATTGCAGCAAGTGGCCCAATCCTTTCTTCAACAAAGGACTAGCCGGTTGTGTACTTATAATAACCAAACGTTCTCGAGGACACACGGGAGTTTCTGTCAAGAGCTTTCGCTTCATAAAGCCAATAGTCTTTATTGGTTTGATAGGTGTTATGGGGGTGAACCTGTGCTAGGGCACTACCCTTACTAGGATAAATACACACTTGTGATTACACCCCTTGCAAGCATCCGCAAATACAAGAAAGTAATTAAGATAAATCTTACCATAACCTTAAACTCTAAGATCCTACGCTCCCTGGTGCAATGGTTTCCCAACGGAGGTTTAGGTTTCTGTCACTCCAGCAATCCCACAATCGGTAGCCAAATACACAATGCATCTCACTAGGCCCATAAATGGTGAAGTATCATGTAGTCGACGTTCACATGACACCACTAGTGAAATAGCACCACAACAATATCAAACCATTAAATATTTCTCAACAATAATTCACTACTAACATCTTGACTTCTCCCATGTCCTCAAGAACTAAACGAACTACTCACAAGACATCATATGGATCATGATCAAAGGTGAAATAATGGTAAATAACAATCTAAACATAAACCTTAACTCAACGGTTCCACTCAATAGCATCAACTACAAGAGTAATCAACACCGGGAAAGTTTCCCCTATGAATATAACAAGATCCAACTCAAGATGTTACAGCGGGATGGCGTGGTGATGGTGGAGATGAAGGTGTTGGTGATGGAGATGATGACGATGATGATCCCGATGAAGTCCGGTGCGATGGTGATGACGATGGCGACGATCTCCCCTCTCCGAGAAGGAATTTCCCCGGCAGATTTCTCCCTGCCGGAGAGCTTTTCTCTCTCTGGTGTTCTCCGCCCCGCAGAGGCGGCTGTGTCTAACTCTGAGCCCCTCCCTTGACTTAGGTTTTCGGGGACGATGAAGTACGCGAAGGGGCGAGACCAGAAGTGGGCCAGGGCGGCCTCACACAGGGCGTGGCCAGGGGTCAGGCCGCGCCACCCTGGCGTGTGGGCCCCTCCTGGCTCCTCTCGACTCCTCCTTCTGGCTTCCTGAGTCTTTTGGGAAAATATAATTTCCTGGTATTTTTCTAGAATTTTCCTGATCTTCAAAATATGGTCCCTTGATGGTCCTTTTTCCAGCAGAATCCTGACTCCGGCAGCAACTCCTCCAAAGATCATCAAACATGTGAAAACAAAGGAAATAACATAAGTATCAACTCTAAATATGAAATATATCAATGAATAACAGTAAATTATGATACAAAATAGTGATGCAAAATGGATGTATCAACCCCCCAAGCTTAGACCTCGCTTGTCCCCAAGCGAAAACTAAACTCGGTAAACATGACCACAGGTTTATGGAGTGAAGTGTCGATAATCAAAATACGGACAAGAAGCATCACATTCACCAAGGCACAAGTTATAATAGACAACAACTTCCCTTTATAAGATATAGACTTGCAATAGGTAAAAGGGAATCACATGTAAAGATGCATAAGGTAAACTATAATTGGCAATGGCAAACCTTAGTTCTTGGTCAAAGAATGAAGAACAAGCTATTCTTTCTTTTGAACGGAGCCTTTTAAAACAGAGCTAATATAGCAAAGACTATATGCTCAACAAAACAAACTTTTGCATTCATAGAAAGCTTTCAAAGATATATTCCTTCAGACAAAAGCATTATACAAAACAAGGAAGATAGTAAATATGATTAAACGAATCAACATATGGATGACTGAGACATAACAACTCAAATGCTTGCTTGAGATAGAGGGAAATAGGTTGACTCAACATAAAAGTAAAAGATAGGCCCTTCGCAGAGGAAAGCAGGGATTAAACATGTGCTAGAGCTTTTCATGTGCAAAACAGAGGTAAAAAGTTATTTTGAGAGGTGGTTGCTTTTGTCAACGACTAGCAACAGAGTTCTTGATATCTTCCATACTAAACAAGTGAGAGCGGTTCCGAGATGTTTGATTAATTGGCACTTTGGTGCTCTTTTATAGCTTTGCACTCCTCCCCACCTTTTTCCTTTCTCAAACCATGGCTAACCGATTCCATCAGGTGCCGACCAACTTTCACATTCCATGGAGGAGTGCTTTTCTTGTTCTTTTCTTTTTGAGATTGTAATGGTCTGACCAGCTCCCTTGCAAAATTAATGACGAGCAGATGAAGCTGCCTAGTCGAGGGGTACTTAATTTAGTATGGAAGATAACAAACCCATCCACTACGTCCTCATGAGCTAAAAACAGTGGCACAAAATGAGAAGTGTTTGAAGGTTTTTGAAAGGTAGCACATGAAAATTTACTTGGAATGGCTTGAAATACCATGCATAGGAATTTATAGTGGACTCTTTGGAAGTGACTTGGCTTTTGGGAATTTGGATGCACGAGAAGTATTTCCTCTCAGTACAGGTTTTTGGCTAGCAAGGCTGGGTAGCAAGCATAAGAATTGCATGAAACAAACAAACACACATATAATAAGAACAATCATGCAAACTCCCTTGAAGGTACAATGATTTTAACTTTGAGAATAACAATGCTTATAAGCCAAACATAAGGAAAACTGAAGTGATGTAACTACAAACACTTCTTTATTCTTTTCTACTCAAACCTCAAGGTAAAATTGCTACTGACCAAGCTAGGTTTGCCAAAACCAACTAAATTTACTCATGCTCCCAAAGTGATACCAATACCAATCAACAAGACTAGTCATACAAGAGAGATTGCAAACTAACATAAAGTGTGCGGAAAGTAAACGATAAAACTTCTCATTAATATTTCATTACCGCAACTCACACCAAGGGATACATAGATAACCAACTAAGGAGGATACTTCCAAACTGCAAACTATTCTATAAGATAACTTCTCTATTCATGATATGACACTACTTGAAAAGTAAATGAGCAAAAGGTAATGATGTGATACCGCGGCACTCCCCCAAGCTTGGAACAAGCCAAGGGGATGCCTAAACCGATGACGAATTACTCCTTTGGCGGTGTTGGTAGCAGCCTTGGATTAATGAAATATTCCTGCATTCTGCGAAGCCTGAGATTCTCTTCTTGAAGCATCTCTACCTCTCTCTTCAAGGCTTGATATTGAGTGCAAAACTCAAAAGTGACCAGCATTCCGTGTTCTATCACGGGCATGGAGCTAAGATCCAAAACATGATACGTTGGTCCCTGCAGATCATGAGAAAAGATACGCCTAGCTTTCGTTGGTCCTTCAAAAGCAGGGTTTTTCGGCCTTGCTCTTCCAGAACCTTGCTCCTCCTTCCACTTTTGGCCTAGGTGAACAAATTCCCCGGGTCTTTTGCCTTTGTCATCGCTTGAAGAGGCCATGGATCCCCCAAGCTTAAGATCAACTCCTGACAGAAACAACTCGAAACAAAACACGACGAGAAAACGATATACAGACCTCGGGGTCTCCAGGGGGTTAAATAGGCGAAAATTATACATCGAAACGAAGTCACAGGAGGAAACCGGGACGGAAAAGAGTTCCGAGGTGTTCTCACACCTAGGTGGCACGGCCAGGGGTGGGCCCGCGCCACCTACATGTGAGAAACACACGGACTCCTTTTCGTGCCCGTTTTCATCTCGTGATTTTGCATATTTAATAAAAACAACAAAAATATTAAAGGAAGAGCTTTTCGCGAAACTTCTCTGACTAGAACTGTTACCTATTCGAAAATGAACTCTGCAAGTACCTGCAATTTGTCTTGGATGAATTCTTCCGGAGAAACTGTTTCAATAACATCAACATCTTCATTATAAGAATCTCCAGAAATATAATGTTTGAGTCTTTGCCCATTCACCACTTGTGTAGAGTCATCTTTCAATGAAGCAATCTTAATAGCACCTGAGCGATACACTTCCACTATAACATATGGTCCTTCCCATTTTGAAAGTAATTTTCCTGCAAAAAATCTGAGACGAGACCTATACATTAGAACTTTCTCACCAACATGAAACTCTCTCTTAAGAATTCTCTTATCATGCCATTGCTTGACTTTCTCTTTGAAAAGTCTGGCATTCTCATACGCTTCGTTTCTCCACTCATCTAGAGAACTCAAATCTAACAACCTTTTCTTACCAGCTAGTTTAAAATCTCTATTAAGCTCTCTCACTGCCCAAAAAGCTTTGTGTTCTAATTCTAAGGGCAAGTGAAACGCTTTTTCGTAAACCATCTTATAAGGAGACATACCCATGGGGTTCTTATAAGCAGTTCTATAAGCCCATAAAGCATCATTCAACTTACTAGCCCAGTTTTTCCTAGATCTATTGACAGTCTTCTGCAAGATAGACTTGATCTCCTATTTGAAAGCTCTACCTGTCCACTAGTTTGGGGATGATAAGCAGAAGCAATTCTATGATTGACATCATATTTAGCAAGAGTTTTTCTAAAACTACCGTGAATAAAATGAGAACCTCCGTCAGTCATAAGATATCTAGGCACACCAAACCTAGGAAAAATAACATCCTTAAGCATTTTCAATGAGGTCTCACCATCGGCACTCTTTGTAGGTATGGCTTCTACCCATTTAGTAACATAATCAACAGCAACAAGTATATGGGTATAGCCTTTTGAAGGAGGAAAAGGACCCATAAAGTCAAATCCCCAACAATCAAACGGTTCAATAACAAGAGTGTAATTCATAGGCATTTCATTGCGTCTAGAAATATTACCAACTCTTTGACATTCATCACAAGATAAAACATACCTTCTGGCATCTTTAAAGAGGGTTGGCCAATAAAAACCTGATTGTAGAACCTTCTGCGCGGTTCTATCTCCAGCATGATGCCCTCCATAAGCACTACTATGGCATTTTCTTAATATCTCTTGTTGCTCATATTCTGGTACGCATATTCTCATAATACCATCAACTCCTTCTTTATATAAGTGTGGGTCATCCCAAAAATAATGCCTCAAATCATAGAAGAATTTTCTTCTTTGCTGAGCTGTAAAGGTTGGAGGCAAATACTTGGAAACAGTAAAGTTAGCATAATCAGCATACCAAGGAAGGTCTCGCGAAGTTACATTTATTGCAGCCAACTGTTCATTTGGAAAACTATCATTAACAGGAATAGGATCAAAAGAAATGTTTTCCAATCTAGACAAGTTGTCAGCCACAGGATTTTCAGCACCTTTCCTATCTACGATATGCAAATCAAACTCTTGTAAAAGCAACACCCATCTAATAAGCCTAGGCTTAGCATCCTTCTTAGTCATAAGATATCTAATAGCAGCGTGATCAGTATGAATAGTAACTTTAGAATCAACAATGTAAGATCTAAACTTATCACATGCAAAAACAACAGCAAGAAACTCTTTCTCAGTAGTAGCATAATTCTTTTGAGCAGCGTCAAGAGTCTTACTAGCATAATGAATAACATTCAACTTATTATCAATGCGCTGTCCAAGAACAGCACCAACAGCAAAATCACTAGCATCGCACATAATTTCAAAAGGTAAATTCCAATCAGGTGGTTGAACAATAGGAGCAGTAGTTAAAGCCTTCTTAAGAGTTTCAAAAGCTTCCTTACAATCATCATCAAAGACAAATGGTACATCCTTTTGAAGAAGATTGGTAAGAGGCTTTGAAATCTTAGAGAAATCTTTAATAAACCTCCTATAGAAACCAGCGTGACCAAGAACACTACGAATACCTTTAACATCTCTGGGACAGGGCATTTTCTCAATTGCCTCCACTTTCGCTCTGTCAACTTCAATACCTCTTTCAGAAATTTTGTGTCCAAGGACAATTCCTTCATTTACCATAAAGTGGCATTTCTCCCAATTAAGAACAAGGTTAGTTTCTTCACACCTCTGCAAAACTTTATCAAGGTTGTGCAAACAATTATCAAAAGAAGTTCCATAGACGGAGAAATCGTCCATGAAGACCTCCAAAATTTCTTCACAAAAGCCATGAAAAATAGCAGACATGCATCTTTGAAAAGTAGCAGGAGCATTGCATAAACCAAACGGCATACGTCTATAAGCATAAGTTCCATAAGGACAAGTAAAAGTGGTTTTCTCTTGATCATCCTTCTTAACAGCAATTTGAGAAAAACCAGAATAACCATCAAGGAAACAAAAATGAGTCTTCTTAGACAACCTTTCTAGCATTTGATCTATAAACGGTAAAGGGTAATGATCTTTCTTAGTAACTTTGTTTACCTTCCTATAATCAATGCACATTCTATAACCAACTACTACCCTTTGAGGAATAAGCTCGTTATTCTCATTAGGCACAACAGTCATACCTCCTTTCTTAGGAACACAATGAACAGGACTAACCCATCTACTATCAGCAATAGGATAAATGATACCAGCATCAAGGAGTTTTAATACCTCATTTCTTACCACATCCTTCATCTTGGGAATTAGGCGGCGTTGATGCTCCACGACTGGCTTCGCATCTTTCTCCATATTGATGGCATGCTGACATAAAGTGGGAGAAATCCCTTTTAAATCATCCAGAGTATATCCCATAGCTCCTCGGTGTTTCCTCAATATCTCCAATAATCTTTCTTCTTCCTTCCCTGAAAGTTTAGAACTAATAATAGCAGGATATATTTTCTTATCATCTATATAAGCATATTTAAGATTATCAGGCAAAGGCTTTAATTCAAACACATGATCTTCTTTAGGCGGTAAAGTGGTACCAAGATCCTCCACAGGTAGATTATGTTTGAGTAACGGTGGTTGACGAAGAAGAATGTCGTCAATCTCTTCTCTTTCCTTGCTAAAAACATCACTTTCGTGATCTTCTATGAATTGCTGCAAGGCATTATTAGGGGCAAGAGCAATAGAAGCAAGCTGTTCAACTCGAAAATTTTCATTAGGCGTGTCATTTTCATAAGAAGTCTTAGCAAACTTGGAAAAATTTAACTCATAAGACTCCCCATTAAACTTAGTAAAAATTTTCTCCTTCTTACAATCTATCACGGCGCCACAGGTGTTCAAAAACGGTCTACCAAAAATAATAGGACAAGTTTTACTAGCCTCCTTACCAAGTACTAGAAAATCAGTGGGGTATTTAGTCTTACCGCAAAGAACTTCCACATCTCGAACAATACCAAGAGGCCAAACAGTCTCTCTGTTAGCAAGCTGAACAACCACATCAATATCTTCAAGTTCACAAGCGCCAATCTCATGCATAATTTCTTTGTAAAGCTCTAAAGGAATAGCACTTGCACTAGCACCAATATCACATAAACCATAATAGCAATGATCTCCAATCCTGACAGAAATAACAGGAACACTTGTTTTCCTATGCTTTTTAGGATGTGAGAGAATGTTAGAAGCATCTTCACAAAAAAGAATATATTCATCCCCTACATCTTTAGTAACAAGATCCTTCAATATAGCTACAGGAGACTTAATAGTAATTTGCTCATCAGGTTCTGCAGCCTTCTTAGTACTTTTATTAGACACACTTACCAAAGTAGAATACTTCTTTACCTTAGCAGGAAAAGGTGTCTTCTCAAAATAAGGTTCAGGCACAATGCTATCAACAGTACAAACTTCAGTAGCTGCAGCAGGTATATGACTAATAGAGTCTTTATAAGGCGCATGATATTTGTTCCAATCTTTCTTTGGAACATCAAGATAAGAGGCAAAAGCCTTGAGACAATTAGCAAGTATTTGTGAATCAAGACCATAAGCAGTGCTAACACTATGAAAGTCATCGGTCCCCATAAAAGATTTAATGCATTCATAATCATAGTTTATACCTGACTTCCTACCTTTGTCATTTTCCCAACCTTCAGCATTCTCTTGTATACGGTCAAGAAGTTTCCACTTAGCATTGATACGTCTCAAACGTATCTATAATTTTTGATGCTCCATGCTTGTTTTTACACCATTTGCCTATTGTTTCGTTACACTTAGTGGTACTTTTATACATTTTCCGGAACTAACCTATTAACGAAGTGCCACAGTGCCAGTTTCCTGTTTTCTGCTGTTTTTGTGTTTCAGAAGTGATACACAGGAAATATTCTCGGAATTGGACGAAACAAGTTCCTGAAGTCATATCTCACGGGGAAGCTCCCAAACATCCGAAGACCTGACGGAGAGGGGCCACGTGGGCCCCAGACACAGGGGCGGCGCGGCCACCCCCCTGGCTGCGCCAGCCCCGTGTGAGGGGGCGTGGGACCCCCTCTGACATCGTCCTTTCGCCTATATATACCCCCTGACGAGAAAAACCTAAGGGCCCGATCAGTTTTCCAGAATACATCGCGATCCGCCGCCGCCGTCGACCCGAAGATCGGGAGGGTCCAGAAGCTCTTCCCGGCACCCTGCCGGAGAGGGGAATCGCCACCGGAGGTCTTCTTCATCGCCATGCTTGCCTCCGGAGCGATGAGTGAGTAGTCTACCTTGGACTATGGGTCCATAGCAGTAGCTAGATGGTTGTCTTCTCCACCATGTGCTTCATGTTTAGATCTCATGAGCTGCCCTACATGATTGAGATCACCGTTATGTAATTCTATGATGTTGGTTTGTTGGGATCCGATGAATATTGGTGTTTATGATTAAGTTGTTGTACTGAATTATATCTTTTGTTATCTCTATGTTGTTTATGATCTTGCATGCTCTCCGTTGTTAGTAGCTATCTTGGCCGAGTAGTTGCTAGTGACTCCAAGAGGGGGTATTTATGCTCGATAGTGGGTTCATGCCTCTATTTCACCTGGGGGAGTGACAGAAACCTCTAAGGTGGTAGATGTGCTGTTGCTACTAGGGAGAAAACAACATTCATATGCTCAAGGGCATATGCTTTGTTTACATTACACACTTTGCTTAATGCAATTATCTGTTGTTCGCAACTTAATACTTTTGGGGTGTTCGGATGATATCCCCGAGGGTGGATTATTAGTCATAGATGCAGTTGGATGGCGGTCTATGTATTTTGTTGTAATGCCCAGAGTAAATCTCATAGTGATCTTCTTGACATATCACGTTATCTTTATTCTATCAATTGCCCAACTGTAATTTGTTTACCCAGCATGTTATTTATCTATGGAGAGACACCACTAGTGAACTGTGGACCCCGGTCCTATTTTAATCATATTGCAATCACCTGTTTACTTTTCCCCCACTGTTTACTTTACTAGCATATTACTACTGTTTTCCACTCGATACACTCATAACCTTTGTTTCAAGCAAACCGGTGAGATTGACAACCTCATCGCAAGTTGGGAACAAAGTATTTGTTTGTGTGTGTGCAGGTTCCGGGTTGCTGCTGGCCGAAGACGAGTCAACAAGTTCGTAAACGGCGCCCTTGTTGGAAGCTACTAAGCCAGTCCGCATCACCTTCAGTCGTCACCGTCTCTCTTCTTCAAGATCGATAAACCTTGGTTTCTTAACTGAGGGAAAACTAGCCGCTACACTCATCATACCTTCCTCTTGGGGTTCCCAACGGGCTGGTCAATCACCACGCACAAAGACATACTGCTCCCACGTCAACTAAACGCCACAGTCTTTTCTGGCGCCATCACACGAGTAGCAGCTTCTTTTCTGGTGCCGTTGCCGGGGAAGAGAGAAGACTTCTGCGAGGGGAGTTCTTCGCACACACATTCTTTACTTTGTTATTTGTTTTGCTTTACTTTATTTATTTTACCTGCATTGCTTTATATCAAAAATCCAAAAAAATTAGAATCCTTGGTAGCTGTTTTTACTTGTTTACTTTCGTTTTGCTGAAATGGGTACTCCTGAAAACACCAAGTTGTGTGACTTTGCTAGCACGAACAATAGTGATTTTATCTGCACTCCTATTGCACCAACTGTTCCTGCTACCACCTTTTATGAGATCAAGCCTGCTTTATTGAACCTTGTTATGAAAGAGCAATTTTCTGGTGCTAGTACTGAAGATGCTGCAGCTCATCTCAACAATTTTGTTGAGCTATGTGAGATGCAGAAATATAAAGATGTTGATAGTGATATTATTAAGCTCAAGCTGTTTCCTTTTTCTTTGAGAGGAAAGGCTAAAGATTGGTTGCTGTCTTTGACTAAGAATAGTATTGATTCATGGGCTAAGTGTAAGGATGCTTTTATTGGTAGATATTATCCTCCTGCTAAGATTATATCGTTGCGCAGCAATATTATGAAGTTTACTCAGTTTGATAATGAACATGTTGCTCAGGCTTGGGAAAGAATGAAATCTATGGTAAAGAATTGCCCCACTCATGGACTGACTACTTGGATGATTATCCAAACTTTTTATGCAGGACTGAATTTTTCTTCAAGGAACCTACTTGATTCAGCTGCTGGAGGCACTTTTATGTCCCTTACATTGGGCGCCGCATCAAAGCTACTCGACAACATGATGGTAAATTATTCCGAATGGCACACCGAGAGAGCTCCACAAGGTAAGAAGGTAAATTCTGTTGAGGAAACTTCTTCCTTGAATGATAAGATTGATACAATTATGGCTATGCTTGCTAATGATAGGACTCATGTTGATCCTAATAATGTTCCTCTAGCCTCTCTGGTTGCTCAAGAAGAGCAAGTTGATGTGAATTTCATTAGAAATAACAATTTTAATAACAATGCTTATAGGAACAATTTTGCTAGTAACAATTATAGGTCGTATCCTTCTACCAATGGTAATGGTTATGGTAATTCTTATGGTAATTCCTACAACAACACTAGGGCCGCGCCCTCCGAGCTTGAGGTAATGCTCAAGGATTTCATCGGTAAACAAACTGCTTTTAACAAGTCTGTTGAGGAAAAGTTAGGCAAAATTGATATTCTTGCTTCTAAAGTTGATAGCCTTGCTCATGATGTTGAACTTCTGAAATTAAAAGTGTTCCCTAATGATGTGAATGTGAGCAATATTGTTGCTGCTGCTAATACTACCCAAGTTAGAATTGATGAGAATTTTAGATTGTTAGCGGAATTGCATGCCAGGTGGGAAAGAGAAGATGAGATAGCTAGAGAGATGAAGGTATGTACTATTACTACCTCTAATGATGTTGCTCCTACTGATAGCAACCCTCTTACTTTGATTGGTGTAGAGAAAACTCCCACTCCTTGTGCTAAAAAACCTAAAACTGCCAAAACTTTTTCTCAAAAGAGTGCTGAAATTTTTCGGAGTGTAGGAGATGATAGCTCTATTTCCTTTAATGATTTTGATGTTGATGGCTGCAATATATTTGAAGTTATTTTGTTCTTGCAAAAGCTTGCTTTGACTCCCAATGCTAGTTCTTTAAATATTGCTTTTACTAAGCATATTACCAATACTCTCATAAAGATTAGGGATGAAAAGTTGAAGCAAAAAGCCTCTGTTCCCAAGAAGTTAGAAGATGGTTGGGAACCCATCATTGATATGCATGTTAATGGTTATGATTGCCATGCTTTATGTGATCTAGGTGCTAGTATTTCCATCATGCCTAGAAAGATTTATGACATGCTTGATTTACCACCGCTAGAAAAATGTTATTTTGATGTTCCTATTGCTGATGTTGCTAAGAAGAAACCTTTGGGAAGGATTAATGATGTTCTTATTGTGGTTAAAAATAACCTTGTTCCTGTTGACTTTCTTGTTATGGACGTTGAATGCCATGCTTCATGTCCTATTATTTTGGGAAGACCTTTTCTTCGAACTGTAGGTGCTATCATTGATATGAGGGAAGGCACTATCAAGTATCAATTCCCACTAAAGAAAGGTATGGAACACTTCCCTAGGAAAAGAAAGAAATTACTTTTTGACTCTATTCTTAGAGCAAATTATGAGCTTGATGCTTCATCACTTGATATTACTTGATTCGCAATTTTCTGCGCCTAGCTCAAAGGCGTTAAAGAAAAGCACTCTTGGGAGATAACCCATTGTTTACTTTTCAGTACTTTTTCTTTTATTTGAGTCTTGGAAGTCATTACTACTGTAATGACCGCTCCTTATCTTGTTTATTTCGTTTTTGTGCCAAGAGAAGCCTCTAATTTGAGTGAGGTAAAGATTTGGGGTTATTGGTGTCCTGAAACTGTTTTCGGTGCTGCACCGTAAAAATTCGTGAAAATTCTCTGTTTATCTTTTGGACCTGCAATTTCTTGTGCATATGCCCCAGGTTATATCCAAACTTTTCTTAGTTGAACACTTTTTGATTTGAGCAACAGAAAATCCCTCAAAAATTCGTCCATTATCAGCTGTCCAGGTTTGACAGATTTCTGCCAATATTTGTTTTTGCCACTTTATCGCTTTCTTTTGAGTTCTTTTTGATCATGGAACTCTTGTGGAAGTTGCTACAGTAGTATATACTTTATATGTGGTGGTTTTGGGTTGAAACCTGAAGCTAAAAGAGGTTGAATATATTTTATGCTTACACTAATGTTGCTAATAGAATTGTGTTTAGTTTTGTATGAAGGAAGTTTTCAAGTGTAGGGATTGGAGAATGATGAGATGAGTTGAAGAATGGACAAAAGCTCAAGCTTGGGGATGCCCATGCATCACCCTAAGAAATATCCAAGAAGTACAAGCGTCAAAGCTTGGGGATGCCCCCGAGGCACCCCTTCTTCATCGGCAAAAATCAGGTCACCTTTCAAAACACTATATTTTTATTGCTTCATGCACTATGTGTTTTTCTTGGAGCGTCAGTTGTTTTAGTTTTCTTAGTTTGTTTAGTTTGTTTGTTTGCTGCAATAAATGGTTGGACCCCAACAAATTTCCTTTGGAGGAGATGTACTCGTTTTCGTTTGCAAAGAATGCTCTAGTTTTCACTCTTATTCAAAATCGAGCATTCTACTTTTTCTGCTACTGCTTTTGGTTTTCGTTTTCGCCTTGATTTGCGTTCAGATCTTGTCATATCTTTTCATCAAGGTGTATTTTTGCCTCTGATCTTCATTGGTTTTCATCAAAAGAGGTGTTTATAAAAATTTCAAATGGTGTTGGAAAAGAGAAAAAGCTTTGTGCAAAATAGTGGTACAAGAAGGAGCTTGTGTAGACTGCGGCTTAGGCTTTTTCATGTCATGCTTGATGTCTTTTTGATAGTATGCTTAGTGGTTTTGCTGTAGCATAACTTGTCTCAAATAACTGAGATTGCTTAATGAGCCTTTGAAAAAATCATGCGTTGTTTTTATTGTATGGAAGCATTATTTTGGTTTTCTCCTTGATGCTTTATTTGGGTTGACTTGGCGCATGCTCACACATGTTAGACTCTTCCAAAGTCGCCATTAGCCTTCATGATCATTTAGTTTTTGACTTTTGATGCCATCGTATGCTTCTTTTAATGTCGCTTTGTCGCTTTGCATGATTATGGCCATTATTGCTCTCTTAGTTGGTCGCTCCCAGTCTTTTGCTAGCCCTCACCTTGTACTGAGTATGAGCTCTACTCGTGCATCCAACTCCTAAAAGCCAAGTTTGCCATTGTGTCCACTATAAATTCCTATGCATGGTATTTGTAAGCCATTCCAAAGTAAAATTTTCGTGTGCTACCTTTCAAAAAACCTTCAAAATACTTCTCGTTTTGTGACACTGTTTTCAGCTCATGGGGACGTAGTGGTCGGATTTGCTATCTTCCATATTGTTTATTCCAAAAAGAAAAAAAAGGAAAAAAGAAAGAAAAAAGGCACTCCTCCAAAGAATGTGAATGTTGGTGGGCACCCGATGGAATCGGTTAGCCATGGTATGTGAAAGGAAAGGTGGGGAGGAGTGCCAAGTTTTATAAAAAGAGCACGAAGTGCCAATCTCTCTCTCAAAAACTTGCTTTATTTTTGTATGGAAGATAGTAAGAACCCCATTGACAGTCGTTGACAAAGACAACCACCTCTCAAAATCAAGTTTTATCTCTGTTTTACAAATGAAAAGCTCTAGCACATGTTTAAATCACTGCTTCCCTCTGCGAAGGGCCTTTCTTTTACTTTTATGTTGAGTCACCACCTTCTTTCTTTATGCACCATTAAGAGAGCATAGTTGTCATTCTTAGTGTGATATGCATTGTCCCAAGGTTCATTGATTGACTCATATTGTTGGTTTCACTTGTTCTTAAATTATTTGTATCTAGTCGCCCTCTTAAACTTTGAGGTGTCCTATGCATTTATGTTTTGCTCTCTTTGAAGGACAAGCTGAAAACCATTTGTATGTTTTTCCTTATGATTTGAACACACGTTTGACTTTCATTGTTTCATTATCATGATCTTTTGTTTGTGTTCATTTGCATGTTTACAACATGGTTGCTAAGTTCTTATTGTCATGATTATATCTTTCATGCCCATGTTTTAAGTTCTATTGATCCCAGCTCATCAATGCTTATATATTTGATCAAGATTGTGTAGGTGCATGTCACCTCAAAAATTATTCTTTTGTTATCACTTACCTACTCGAGGACGAGCAGGAGTTAAGCTTGGGGATGCTTGATACGTCTCAAACGTATCTATAATTTTTGATGCTCCATGCTTGTTTTTACACCATTTGCCTATTGTTTCGTTACACTTAGTGGTACTTTTATACATTTTCCGGAACTAACCTATTAACGAAGTGCCACAGTGCCAGTTTCCTGTTTTCTGCTGTTTTTGTGTTTCAGAAGTGATACACAGGAAATATTCTCGGAATTGGACGAAACAAGTTCCTGAAGTCATATCTCACGGGGAAGCTCCCAAACATCCGAAGACCTGACGGAGAGGGGCCACGTGGGCCCCAGACACAGGGGCGGCGCGGCCACCCCCCTGGCTGCGCCAGCCCCGTGTGAGGGGGCGTGGGACCCCCTCTGACATCGTCCTTTCGCCTATATATACCCCCTGACGAGAAAAACCTAAGGGCCCGATCAGTTTTCCAGAATACATCGCGATCCGCCGCCGCCGTCGACCCGAAGATCGGGAGGGTCCAGAAGCTCTTCCCGGCACCCTGCCGGAGAGGGGAATCGCCACCGGAGGTCTTCTTCATCGCCATGCTTGCCTCCGGAGCGATGAGTGAGTAGTCTACCTTGGACTATGGGTCCATAGCAGTAGCTAGATGGTTGTCTTCTCCACCATGTGCTTCATGTTTAGATCTCATGAGCTGCCCTACATGATTGAGATCACCGTTATGTAATTCTATGATGTTGGTTTGTTGGGATCCGATGAATATTGGTGTTTATGATTAAGTTGTTGTACTGAATTATATCTTTTGTTATCTCTATGTTGTTTATGATCTTGCATGCTCTCCGTTGTTAGTAGCTATCTTGGCCGAGTAGTTGCTAGTGACTCCAAGAGGGGGTATTTATGCTCGATAGTGGGTTCATGCCTCTATTTCACCTGGGGGAGTGACAGAAACCTCTAAGGTGGTAGATGTGCTGTTGCTACTAGGGAGAAAACAACATTCATATGCTCAAGGGCATATGCTTTGTTTACATTACACACTTTGCTTAATGCAATTATCTGTTGTTCGCAACTTAATACTTTTGGGGTGTTCGGATGATATCCCCGAGGGTGGATTATTAGTCATAGATGCAGTTGGATGGCGGTCTATGTATTTTGTTGTAATGCCCAGAGTAAATCTCATAGTGATCTTCTTGACATATCACGTTATCTTTATTCTATCAATTGCCCAACTGTAATTTGTTTACCCAGCATGTTATTTATCTATGGAGAGACACCACTAGTGAACTGTGGACCCCGGTCCTATTTTAATCATATTGCAATCACCTGTTTACTTTTCCCCCACTGTTTACTTTACTAGCATATTACTACTGTTTTCCACTCGATACACTCATAACCTTTGTTTCAAGCAAACCGGTGAGATTGACAACCTCATCGCAAGTTGGGAACAAAGTATTTGTTTGTGTGTGTGCAGGTTCCGGGTTGCTGCTGGCCGAAGACGAGTCAACAAGTTCGTAAACGGCGCCCTTGTTGGAAGCTACTAAGCCAGTCCGCATCACCTTCAGTCGTCACCGTCTCTCTTCTTCAAGATCGATAAACCTTGGTTTCTTAACTGAGGGAAAACTAGCCGCTACACTCATCGTACCTTCCTATTGGGGTTCCCAACGGGCTGGTCAATCACCACGCACAAGGACATACTGCTCCCACGTCAACTAAACGCCACAGTCTTTTCTGGCGCCATCACACGAGTAGCAAGCATCTTCTTTCATATGAGTAAATGATCCAAAGCAAGAAGCATCCAAATAATCCTTATCAGGAAGAGTAAGCCGCGCATAAAAATTATCAATAACAATATTATTGGGGAGCTCATGAATGGGGCATTTGAGCATTAGTAACTTCAATCTCCCCCACGCTTGGGCAATACTTTCTCCATCATGAGGCCAAAAATTATATATCCGGTTACGATCTTTATGGATTTCACTTGGAGGATAAAACTTGGAATAAAAGAGAGGTACAATATCCTCCCATGCCATAGATGGACCATCTTGAAGTAGTTGATACCACTCTTCAGCTCTGCCTTTCAATGATAAAGAGAATAATTTCTTCTTGACCTGGCTTGGTGAAATACCTGCACATCTGAACAACTCGCATAATTCATGTATAAATAATAAGTGATCACCCGGATGGACAGTTCCATGTCCTGAATAGCAGTTATCCATAATACGCCCAACAATTTTCATAGGTATTTTAAAAGGATCAATTTCAACAGGTGGTGGCAGTGGTTCCTCCGCATGTGCAGCAGTAGTAGAAGTGTTTCCAAATAGGAAACCAAATGGAGAGTTCTCCATAGCAGAGTAAAACAAAAATAAAAGACAAAATAAAAACAATACTCACAGCGACGGTTACCTTTACCAATTCCACTCTTCAATAGCGCTACACTCCCCGGCAACGGCGCCAGAAAATAGTCTTGATGACCCACAAGTATAGGGGGTGTATCGTAGTACTTTCGATAAATAAGAGTGTCGAACCCAACGAGGAGCAGAAGGTGTCGATGAGCAGTTTTGATCAAGGAATCACTGTAAATACTAGCAAACAGGTTTTCAGGGGTATTTGGTAATACGAGTAAATAAAGTGCGAGTAAATAAAAGACAGTAGTAACAATTGCAGGAAGTGGCCCAATCCTTTCTTCAGCAAAGGACTAGCCGGTTGTGTACTTATAATAACCAAACGTTCTCGAGGACACACGGGAGTTTCTGTCAAGAGCTTTCGCTTCATAAAGCCAATAGTCTTTATTGGTTTGATAGGTGTTATGGGGGTGAACCTGTGCTAGTGCACTACCCTTACTAGGATAAATACACACTTGTGATTATACCCCTTGTAAGCATCCGCAAATACAAGAAAGTAATTAAGATAAATCTAACCACAGCCTTAAACTCTAAGATCCTACGCTCCCTGGTGCAATGGTTTCCCAACGGAGGTTTAGGTTTCTGTCACTCCAGCAACCCCACAATCGGTAGCCAAATACACAATGCATCTCACTAGTCCCATAAATGGTGAAGTATCATGTAGTCGACGTTCACATGACACCACTAGTGAAATAGCACCACAACAATATCAAACCATTAAATATTTCTCAACAATAATTCACTACTAACATCTTGACTTCTCCCATGTCCTCAAGAACTAAATGAACTACTCACAAGACATCATATGGATCATGATCAGAGGTGAAATAATGGTAAATAACAATCTGAACATAAACCTGAACTCAACGGTTCCACTTAATAGCATCAACTACAAGAGTAATCAACACCGGGAAAGTTTCCCCTATGAATATAACAAGATCCAACTCAAGATGTTACAGCGGGATGGCGTGGAGATGGTGGAGATGAAGGTGCTGGTGATGGAGATGATGACGATGATGATCCCGATGAAGTCCGGTGCGATGGTGATGACGATGGCGACGATCTCCCCTCTCCGGGAAGGAATTTCCCTGGCGGATTTCTCCCTGCCGAAGAGCTTTTCTCTCTCTGGTGTTCTCCGCCCCGCAGAGGCGGCTGTGTCTAACTCTGAGCCCCTCCCTTGACTTAGGTTTTCGGGGATGATGAAGTACGCGAAGGGGCGAGACCAGAAGTGGGCCAGGGCGGCCTCACACAGGGCTGGCGCGGCCAGGGGTCAGGCCGCGCCACCCTGGCGTGTGGGCCCCTCCTGGCTCCTCTCGACTCCTCCTTCTGGCTTACTGAGTCTTCTGGGAAAATATAATTTCCTGGTATTTTTCTGGAATTTTCCTGATCTTCAAAATATGGTCCCTTGATGGTCCTTTTGCCAGCAGAATCCTGACTCCGGCAGCAAATCCTCCGATGATCAGCAAACATGTGGAAACAAGGGAAATAACATAAGTATCAACTCTAAATATGAAATATATCAATGAATAACAGTAAATTATGATACAAAATAGTGATGCAAAATGGACGTATCAGCCATAATCATGCAAAGCGACAAAGCGACATTAAAAGAAGCATAAGATGGCATCAAAAGTAAAAAACTAAATGATCATAGAGGCTATTGGTGACTTTGTAAAGTCTAACATGTGTGAGCATGCGCCAAGTCAACCCAAATAAAGCATCAAGGAGAAAACCAAAATAATGCTTCCATACAATTAAAAACAACGCATGATTTTTTCAAAGGCTCATTAAGCAATCTCAGTTATTTGAGACAAGTCATGCTACAGAAAAACCACTAAGCATACTATCAAAAAGACATCAAGCATGACATGAAAAAGCCTAAGCCGCAGTCTACACAAGCTCCTTCTTGTACCACTTTTTTGCATAAAGCTTTTTCTCTTTTCCAACACCATTTGAAAATTTTAAAGACACCTCTTTTGATGAAAACCAATAAAGATCAGAGGCAAAAATACACCTTGATGAAAAGATATGACAAGGTCTGAACGCAAATCAAGGCGAAAACGAAAACCAAAAGCAGTAGCGGAAAAAGAAGAACACCCGGTGAAATTGTAAGAATGAAAAACGGAGTGTTCTTGGCAAATGAAAATGAGTACATCTCCTCCAAAGGAAATTTGTTGGGGTCCAACCATTTATTGCAGAAAATAAACTAAACTAACTAAGAAAACTAAAACAACTGACGCTCCAAGAAAAACACATAGTGCATGAAGCAATAAAAATATAGTGTTAGGAAAGGTGACCTGATTTTTGCCGATGAAGAAGGGGTGCCTCGGGGGCATCCCCAAGCTTTGACGCTTGTACTTCTTGGATATTTCTTGGGGTGATGCATGGGCATCCCCAAGATTGAGATTTTGTCCATTCTTCAACTCATCTCATCATTCTCCAATCCCTACACTTGAAAACTTCCTTCATACAAAACTAAACACAATTCTATTAGCAACATTAGTGTAGCATAACATATAATCAACCTCTTTTTGCTTCAGGTTTCAACTCAAAACCACCACATATATAGCAAATACTACTGTATCAACTTCCCCAATAGTTCCGTGATCAAAAGAACTCAAAAGAAACCGATAAAGCGGCAAACACAAATATTGGCAAAAATCTGTTAAAACAGAACAGCTGACAAAGGTCGAATTTTTGAGGGGTTTTCTGTTGCTCAAATCAAAAAGTGTTCAACTAACTAAAGTTTTTATATAACCTGGGGCATATGCACAAGAAATCGCAGGTCCAAAAGATATACAGAGAATTTTTACGAATTTTTACGGTGCAGCACTGAAAACAGTTTCAGGACAGCAACATCCCCAAATCTTTACCTCACTCGAAGTAGAGGCTTCTTTTGGCACAACAACAAAATAAACAAGATAAGGAGCGGTCATTACAGTAGTAATGACTTCCAAGACTCAAATAAAATAAAAAGTACTGAAAATAAAACATTGGGTTATCTCCCAAGAGTGCTTTTCTTTAACGCCTTTGAGCTAGGCGTAGAAAATTACGAATCAAGTAACATCAAGTGATGAAGCATCAAACTCATAATTTGCTCTAAGAATAGAGTCAAAAAGTAATTTCTTCCTTTTACTAGGGAAGTGTTCCATACCTTTCTTAAGTGGAAATTGATATTTGATGGTGCCTTCTCTCATATCAATGATAGCACCTACAGTTCAAAGAAAGGGTCTTCCCAAAATAATAGGACATGAAGCATGGCATTCAACATCCATAACAAGAAAATCAACGGGAACAAGGTTATTGTTAACCACAATATGAACATCATTAATTCTTCCCAAAGGTTTCTTCTTAGCAACATCAGCAATAGGAACATCAAAATAACATTTTTCAAGCGGTGGTAAATCAAGCATGTCATAAATCTTTCTAGACATGATAGAAATACTAGCACCTAGATCACATAAAGCATGGCAATCAAAACCATTAGCATGCATATCAATGATGGGTTCCCAACCATCTTCTAACTTCTTGGGAACAGAAGCTTTTTGCTTCAACTTTTCATCCCTAATTTTTATGAGAGCATTGGTAATATGCTTAGTAAAAGCAACATTTAAAGAACTAGCATTGGGAGTCAAAGCAAGCTTTTGAAAGAACAAAATAACTTCAGATATATTGCAGCCATCAACATCAAAATCATTAAAAGAAATAGAGCTATCATCCCCCACACTCCGAAAAATTTCAGCACTCTTTTGAGAAAAAGTTTTGGCAGTTTTAGGCTTTTTAACACAAGGAGTGGGAGTTTTCTCTACCCCAATCAAAGTAAGAGGATTGCTAGCATTAGGAGCAACATCATTAGAGGTAGTAATGGTACATACCTTCATTTCTCTAGCCATCTCATCTTCTCTTTCCCACCTGGCATGCAATTCCGCTAACAATCTAATATTTTCATCAATTCCAACTTGAATAGCGTTAGCAGTAGCAAAAGGATCAGGCTTAGCGGACATTCTGTTAACCAAAGAAGACTGCACATTAGACAATGATGAAATATCAGTTTCAGCTTTGGAAACCTTAGCTTGCAATTCAGGAATAGCCTTGTTTAAATTTTCAAGTTGATGACTAATAGTCCTCAACAGAGCTGATTGCTCCTCCATAGTCTTGGTAAAAGCCCTGTTCTGCTCATATTGCGCCTGCATAAAATTCTTGGTAGCCTTTTCAAGTTCAAACATTCTTTCTTCACTGGGCATTTTAGGTCTACCAAGATAGCTATTATCACATCACCATTAGAAGGAAACGGTCTATAATTGTTACTAGCAAAATTGTTCCTATAAGCATTGTTGTTAAAATTATTATTTCTAATGAAATTCACATCAACATGCTCTTCTTGAGCAACCAAAGAGGCTAAAGGAACATTATTAGGATCAACATGACTCCTATCATTAGCAAGCATAGCCATAATGGTATCAATCTTATCATTTAAGGAAGAGGTTTCCTCAACATAATTTACCTTCTTACCTTGTGCAGCTCTCTCGGTGTGCCATTCAGAATAATTTACCATCATGTTGTTGAGTAGCTTTGTTGCGGCGCCCAAGGTAAGGGACATAAAAGTGCCTCCAGCAGCTGAATCTAATAGGTTTCTCGAAGAAAAATTCAGTCCTGCATAAAAAGTTTGGACAATCATCCAAGTAGTCAGTCCATGAGTGGGGCAATTCTTTATCATAGATTTCATTCTTTCCCAAGCTTGAGCAACATGTTCATTATCAAACTGAGTAAATTTCATAATATTGCTACGCAAAGATATAATCTTAGCAGGAGGATAGTATCTACCAATAAAAGCATCCTTACACTTAGCCCATGAATCAATACTATTCTTAGTCAAAGACAGCAACCAATCTTTAGCTTTTCCTCTCAAAGAAAAAGGAAACAACTTGAGCTTAATAATATCACTTTCTACATCCTTATATTTCTGCATCTCACATAGCTCAACAAAATTGTTGAGATGAGCTGCAGCATCTTCAGTACTAGCACCAGAGAATTGCTCTTTCATAACAAGGTTCAACAAAGCAGGCTTAATCTCATAAAAGTTTGCAGCAGGAGCAGGTGGTGCAATAGGAGTGCAGATAAAATCATTATTGTTCGTGCTAGTAAAGTCACACAACTTGGTGTTTTCAGGATTAGCCATTTCAGCAAAACGAAAGTAAACAAGTAAAAACAACTACCAATGATTCTAATTTTTTTGGGTTTTTGATATAAAACAATGCAGGTAAAATAAATAAAGTAAAGCAAAACAATAACAAAGTAAAGGATGTGTGTGCGAAAAACTCCCCTCGTAGAAGTCTTCCACTCTTCCCCGGCAACGGCGCCAGAAAATTGTTGCTTGTTGCGTGGTGAATGACCAGCCCGTTGGGAACCCCAAGAGGAAGGTGTGATGAATATAGCAGCAGATTTTCCCTCAGTTAAGAAACCAAGGTATGTCAATCAGGAGAAGAGCAGACAATAACGACTGAAGGTGATGCTTGCTAGTTTGCGACAGCTTCGGACAATTTATATATGGCGCCTCGTCCAAGCTTTGCTTGCTAGCTGCAACGCGGAACCTGCACACAACACAACCAAGTACTTTGTTCCCAACTTGCGATGAGGTTGTCAATCTCACCGGTTTGCTTGAAACAAAGGTTATGAGCGTATCGAGTGGAAAACAGTAGAAGTATGCGAGTACAGTAAATAGTGCGAGTAAAGTAAACAGGTGATAGCAATATGATGGAAATAGGACCGGGGTCCACAGTTCACTAGTGGTGTCTCTCCATAAGATAAATAACACATGCTGGGTAAACAAATTACAGTTGGGCAATTGATAGAATAAAGATAAACGTGATATGTCAAGAAGATCACTATGAGATTTACTCTGGGCATTACAACAAAATACATAGACCGCCATCCAACTGCATCTATGACTAATAATCCACTTGTGGCGAATCAATCCGAGAACTCCACAAGTATTAAGTTGCGAACAACAGATAATTGCATTAAGCAAAGTGTGTAATGTAAACAAAGCATATGCCCTTGAGCATATGAATGTTGTTTTCTCCCTAGTAGCAATAGCACATCTACAACCTTAGAGGTTTCTGTCACTCCCCCAAGTTAAATAGAGGCATGAACCCACTATCGAGCATAAATACCCCCTCTTGGAGTCACTAGCAACTACTCGGCCAAGATAGCTACTAACAACGGAGAGCATGCAAGATCATAAACAACATAGAGATAACATAAGATATATTTCAGTATAGCAACTCAATCATAACACCAATATTCATCGAATCCCAACAAACCAAACATGTAGAATTACATAACGGTGATCTCAATCATGTAGGGCAGCTCATGAGATCTAAACATGAAGCACATGGTGGAGAAGACAACCATCTAGCTACTGCTATGGACCCATAGTCCAAGGTAGACTACTCACACATCACTCCAGAGGCAAGCATGGCGATGAAGAAGACCTCCGGTGGCGATTCCCCTCTCCGGCAGGGTGCCGGGAAGAGCTTCTGGACCCTCCCGATCTTCGGGTCGACGGCGGCGGCGGATCGCGATGTGTTCTGGAAAAGTGATCGGGTTCTTAGGTTTTTCCCGTCGGGGGGGTCTTTATAGGCGAAGGGGCGATGTTAGGAGTGGCCCCAGGCCTCCTCACACCATGGCGGTGTGGCCAGGGACTGGGCCGCGCCAGCCAGGCGTGAGGACGGCCTATGGCCCCTCTCCTACTCTCCTTCGGATCTCTGGAAGCTCCCGGACAAAATAAGACTTCAGGAACTTGTTTTGTCCAATTCCGAGAATATTTCTTGTGTATCACTTCTGAAACACAAAAACAGCAGGAAACAGGGAACTGGCACTGTGGCAACTTGTTAGTAGGTTAGTTCCGGAAAATGCATAAAAGTGCCACGAAGTGTAACGAAACAGTAGGTAAATGGTGTAAAAATAAGCATGGAGCATCAAAAATTATAGATACGTTGGAGACGTATTAGAGATCTGCACTTGTGTCCGTATAATACTTCAAATGGTGCTGCTTTCAAGCTGCTTTGATAGCTGTTGTTGTAGGAAAACTCTGCTAACGGTAAGTGCTCATCCCACGAACCTCCAAAATATAGAGCACATGCACGTAGCATATCCTCCAAGATTTGATTTGTTCTTTCTGTTTGCCCACCAGTTTGAGGATGATATGTAGTAATGAAATCCAGTTGTGATCCCAGTGTTGTATGTAGATTTCTCCAGAATATTGATGTAAAAACAGACCCTCTATCTGAGACGATCTTCTTGGGCACTCCATGCTTGCTAACGATTTCTCTTACATAGATTTCTACCAACTTTTCTGCACTATCTTTCTGATTCACAACCAAGAAATGTGCACTTTTGGTGAGTCGATCAACTATTACCCATATCATATCCTTGTGTCTCTTAGTTAAAGGTAAACCGGTAATAAAATCCATTCCGATTTCCTCCCATTTCCACTCCGGAATCTCCAAAGGTTGTAGTAACCCTGCTGGACTTTGATGTTCTGCTTTGACTCTCTGACAAGTATGACATTCTGCTACATACTTGGCTATATCCCGCTTCATGTTATTCCACCAAAACAACTCCTTAAGATCCATGTACATCTTCGTACTTCCCGGATGTATGGAGTATGGTGTCTCATGAGCCTCCTTGAGAATCAGTCCTTTGATCTCTGGTATATCTGGCACGCAAATTCTATTTTGGAACCAGAGTGAATTGAAATCACCTAGACGGAATTCAGATGGTCTACCCTCTTCAATCCTGCGGATTTCTTCAGCGATGAAAGGATCTTCATCTTGTCTTCTGAATATAGTGTATTTCAAGTCGCTTTGTCTTTCCTCCATCACCCTCATAGTGTAAATACTTCTCAGAGATTTGACTTCTAGACATTGTATTTCTAGTCTTTCAAGATCCTTGAGCAATTCCTCTGGGAGTTCTCTGTCCATTAATTGTGTTTCTGTACTCTTCCGGCTTAATGCATCGGCTACCACATTAGCCTTTCCAGGAGTATAATTGATGGTAAGATCATAATCCTTGATCAATTCTAGCCATCTTTTCTGTCTCATGTTTAACTCCTTCTGAGTAAAGAAATATTTAAGACTTTTATGATCGGTGTATAGCTCACATTTGGCTCCATAGAGAAATTGCCTCCATTGCTTGAGAGCAAACACAACTGCTGCCAATTCTAGGTCATGTGTTGGGTAATTGACTTCATGTGGCTTGAGTTGTCTTGATCCATAAGCAATTACCTTTCGGTCTTGCATCAAAGCACAACCCAATCCATTCTTGGATGCATCGCAGTAAACTGTGTAATCCTTTCCAGTTTCGGGTACTGCTAAGATAGGTGCTGTTGTGAGTCCCTTTTTCAGCTCTTGAAAGCTCTCTTCACACTTTTCAGACCACTCAAATGGAGTGTTTTTCCTTAACAATTTTGTCATCGGCCCTGCTATCTTCGAAAATCCTTCAATGAAACTTCGGTAGTATCCGGCCATTCCCAGAAATCCTCTAATTTCCTTCACATTGGTTGGTGCTTGCCAGTCCAAAACTAACTGAACTTTGCTTGGATTCACAGCAATCCCCTCCTTGCTAATGACATGACCAAGAAATTCCACTTGATCCAGCCAGAATTCACACTTGCTGAATTTAGCATACAGCTGATGTTCCCTTAGCACTTGCAATGCTATTCTGAGATGTTTAGCATGATCCTCTTTATTCTTGGAGTAAATCAGAATGTCATCGATAAACACTATCACAAACTTGTCTAGATATGGCATGAAAATCTTGTTCATCAAATTCATGAAAATTGCTGGAGCATTTGTCAAACCAAAAGGAACAACTAAGTATTCATGATGCCCATACCTTGAGACAAATGCAGTCTTTGGTACATCTTCTGGCTTGATTTTAATTTGATGATAACCAGATCTCAAGTCAATCTTGGAGAAAACCCCAGCTCCATGAACTTGATCAAACAGATCTTGAATCCTTGGTAAATGATACTTGTTTTTGATGGTGACATTGTTCAGATTCCTGAAATCCCCACACATTCTTCTGCCTCCATCTCTTTTATCAACAAATATAACTGGCGAACCCCATGGTGATATACTTTCTTGGATAAATCCTTTACTCTCTAGCTCATCTAGCTGCTCTTTCAGTTCTTTCAACTCCTCAGGACCCATTTTATAGGGTGCTTGTGAAATTGGTGTTGTGCCTGGCTTCAGATCAATAGTGAATTCTATCTCCCGATCCGGTGGCATTCCCGGTAATTCTTGGGGAAATACATCCATGAACTCATTAACCACTGGAATATCCTCTAACTTGGCCTCTTTCTGAGAATTGAGTTGAATTCCAATCTCTACATGGGTGTGCTTATCTGCTTGATAAGTGATCCTTCCGCCTCCAGGCTTCCGAATTGACACAGTCTTCTCTTCACAATCAATGTGTGCTCCATGATCGGACATCCAATCCATTCCCAGAACAACTTCAATGTTTTTAAGTGGAAGAACATAGAGATCAGCAAAGTAAGGACAGTCATAGATCATAATGACCTGGTCTGGTTTGAATTGGGATACTAAAAGTTTACCCCCGGCCATCACAACAGTCATAGGATAAGCTATCGCCTGACACCTTAACCCATATTTTTCGACAAAATCTTTGGAAATGAATGATGTAGTGGCACCGGTATCAAAAAGAACTTTGCCGGGGTGAGTAAGGATGCTGAGCGTACCTATGACCGCCATTTCAGAATTGTTAGCTTCCTCCAGAGATGTGCAATTCAACTTCCCAAAAGTCTGGCCTCTTTTCCCATTTCCATTCTTGCTGCTACTGCCACCTCCAGATGCAGGTCGTCCACCTCCTCCTGTCTTACCTCCACTGTTAGCCGGCCATGCACCAGCTGGTTTATTTGGACAATCTGGACAAATGTGCCCCTCCTTCCCATAAGCATAACAGATAATCCTCGGTTTCGCGCACTCATTCTTCATATGACCTCGAAGTCCGCACTTGTGACAGATGATCTGATCTTTTGGTGTGAATGCCTTTCGATTGGGTGGAGCTCCTCTTGTCCTGACCCTAGGTTTGAAACTCAGGTTTGGTGTACTTCGGGTTGGTTGAACTCTCTTGGCCTCAGTCTTGGCCCTCTTCAGTCGACTCATCTGAACCAACTTGTAATCATTCTCCCATGTGATGGCTGTATCCATCAATTCTTGGAAGTTACGTGGCTTAGTCAGCTTCATCTGCATTGCCGCGTATGGATCCAGTCCCCTGAGGAACCTTTTCATCCTCTTGCCGTCAGTACTCACCTCGTCACTTGCGTAACGAGAGAGTCTCGTGAACTCCTTGATGTATGCCATCATTGTTGCACTCCCCTGCTTGAGGTCTTCAAATTCCCTCCTCTTGAGCTCAACCACACTTTCTAGCACCTGAAAGGTACGGAATTTTTCTTTGAACTCTTCCCAAGAGAATACCTTCTCCGAAAGTTGAAGTGTCACTTCGTTGTCCCACCATGCTGCGGCTGGTCCAGATAGAAGGTGTACAGCATAACGAACCTTCTCCTCATCATTGGCTCCCACAGCCTTCAATTTTCTCTCAGTGTCCACGAGCCAGTCTTCCGCATCCATAGGTTCCACCGCAGAAGCAAAAGGAAGTGGTTTTGCATTGAGGAAGTCAGAAAGACTTACCCCTCTTGCTTCTGGAACCCTTCCGGCTCCAACATGCCCCATGAGCTCTTGCATAAATTTGTTCCGTGTCTCTTGCATGAACTGCATATACTGCATAAAGCTTTGCTCCGCCAAAGGCCTGAATGGTGGTGGTGGTAAATGAGCTTGAGCTTCTTGATCAGCCTTTGCTTTGGCTTCCATTTCTGCCTGCTGGTCATTCATTGCCTTCGTTTGAGCTTCTTGTGCCAAGCGTTGCTCCTCAGCATCAGCGGCTAAACCCGTATCCATAGCCCCTCTAGTCCTGTAACATCAAGCGAAGATCTCATAATTACACCATGCCCATGCTTTCTGAGCTTCACTTCATGCCCAGAACTAGTCACAAAATGGAAAACAGAAATCAAACTCCAAATGGAAGATTGCAAGAAAACCAAATACAAGGTACATATTATACAACACATACAAACTGGTACAAAGTCATTATTACAACACGTACTCTCACACGTGGAGTACACTCATAGATCGAGACTGGATAGTTCTACCGTCTCTCTTATTATTACAACATACTACTAGCACTAGCTGCATTCACAGATACAACTAAGCTTCTGACTTGGTCTTGACATCACGTCCAGATCTCATGGCTCATAGTACATGCCCGGAGTCCACCCGTGCTGGCGTGTAGTCCGGCGCACTGTCTCTGGAACGAACGGCCTACCACCCGGAACATAGTCCGAGTCAGACGTGTCCATCGTAGAGGTGTCACTCAACACGAGTACATTCAGTCCAAGGTAGCTCTCAAAGTACACCCTGGTCTCGTGAGCAGTCATAGTAGGAAAAGGCTCCGCCTCTCCATAACACACACTCTCCGTGCAGTAGGTGTGATCAAACGGTGCATCCCGCTCCATAGGTGTCTCAACCGGCTCCTGACTCTCAAACTGAACCTCCATAGGGTCCTCCTCCTCAACAGATACAATAGGAGTTACTACGGCATCGCCCCCTCCTGCTGCGTGAGCTGTCCCTCCATACGAGCTAGTGTACTGCTGGCCGTCTCCCAGCCAGTCAAACCTCCACCCATCAGAGTTCTCAATGGGAAGCTCGGACTCCGAGACCCCCTTGAGACCCTGCTGCGCCTCCATACTAGAAGTGATAACTGGGTAATGTATAGGCTCTGGAGTGAGTGAATACCTGGAAGGTCCAGGCTGTGTCGGGTAACTGTGAGTTCCCACAACCGGTGAGAAGTGTGATCCCTCCGACTCCTGCCTAGTCATCTGTGCTCGCTCCTGCCTCCTAGTAGTGTCTGTGAAGTCATCAAGCATCTCCGCCTTGTCCTCCACAATGACCTGATGGGTATTATACAGTGATCCCACCATCTTTCTATACCTATCAAGAAGTCTGGCTGCCAACTTCGGCTTCTTCTTCACCAGAACATCGTGATCCATTCCCGGCTCATCCATCAGTGAGTCATGAGGAATAGCGGTGAAAGTGGTACCTGCTAACTCCACCGCTCTATACTCCTTCAGTTGGAAATCTACGAGGGCTTCCTCTCCAGGGAGATCTGGGTGGTTTCCCCCCTCGGGATCTGCCGCCTCCGAACACCCCCGATACGGTGCCTCGCCGAGCTGGAGCTTGCTGAGCCACCTCTGATGCTTGTGCTTTGTGAGTGCTCGCCGGTAGAAGCGCCAAGGTGTGGTGCTCCCGGTGCGTGCTTGGTGAAGTCTTCCCCAGGCAGCCTCTGGCTAGCCGCGCAGGCACTGCCCTGCCATGCCATCCAGACGAGCACCTGGGCGACGGTGAGTGTGATTCCCCCTCTCAATCTTCTACTTCTCTCTCTGGCCATGGTTTCTGACCAATTGGTCAAGATTAGTGAGCCAAGCTCGCAGACCTTGCTCTGTGATGCTATTGCCTGATGCTAGCTTGATTTGGTGTTTGCTATTCAGTGGTATAAAGCTTGATCTGTGATGATCTTGCTTTGTTAAAACTTCTGTCAGTGTAAGTGATTGACAGAGATGTTGCTCTGAAACTTGCTATGTTGCAATCTTTCAGTTAGCTTCTGAATCATGGTGTGCTAGGTTATTCTCCTGTGATTTATGATATCACAATGTTGATGGTTACAAACTGAATCCCTAGATTCAGCTAACTGATGTGTCTGGTCCTGTGATAAATATACTGCTGTGCTTGCTTCTGTCACTTGTTTAACCATGATAAACATGTGATAGTGAGTCTTGCTGTGTTGCAAGCTTCAGTGATAATTATCTTGGGCAAAAACTATGATTCCTAGATGTTGCAGCTAGGAAAATGATTTGTGGTGCTTTGTATTGCCTTGATTAATAATTGATCTGCTGGTTGTATTGAGGTGCATGACCTGTGGGTCATGTGCCCAACAACCAGTGTTGGAAAGCAATTTGGAGTGGTGAAACTTACCTAACTTCCCAGCCAGTGATGTTGGTCTGAGGCTTTGCTAGCTAAATGAAATGATTTGCTTGGAAACAAATCCAGGGTTTTAAGATGGAATACAAAATCTATTCCAGTGGTGTGTCTGAGGTGCATAACCAATTGGTTATGTGCCCAGCACAACTTGGTGAACGGTTTGTTGCTCCTGTTGCTAGATTAACCCTGCCAATGAAGTGTATGCTGAGGCTATTACCCTGGTGTATGTTTATTTGGCTTTTAATATGATTCCCTATGATGAGTTTGGCAAAGCAACACTTTGCCAAACTGAGGGCTTTTCTATATGATATCCATGCTCAACCATGTGGTGTTGTGAGGTGGTCAATCCTACCTGGTGCCTGTAGTTGTGCAGCAAAAGTGTTGTTATCTGCTGCTGTTGCTTGCTGGTGGTGATGGCTTGCTTCTTGCTTGCCTTCTCCTCCTGGTTCAGCTCCTGGGCTTGTCCTTCTCCTCCTGGACTTGCTGCTGATCACTTGTCCTTCTCCTCCTGGGCTTGGTCTTGAGCTTCAATCCATCATCATGGTTTTGCTGGAGGTTTTCTTGTGTTTGAGTGATGCTGTGCAAGAACTTGTGTTGTTCTTGGTGTTGTGTGTAAGAACAGTGGTGTTCTTGTGATGGTTCAGTGCTGGTCGAGTGAGTGCTGCTTCCTCTGGCCGTGCTCATCTCCTCCAGCTGCTGGCTCGGCTGATTGCTGTGGTGCTGCCAGCAGCTTCACTCAGTTAGATGACTAAGCTGCTTGTGAGCAGCTAAGCTGTATGTGTCACTCACTTGATCTGATCCTCCCTGTGTCGATGTGGAATGGATGTGTTGGTGACTTGGTGCACATGTGTTGTGTACCCCAGAACTTTAAAAGAATAGATACCCCACTTGATCAATTAAACTCAATGATGCAAATGGCAAAAGACTTTGCCAAGTCTGAGAGTAAAACTAACACTAACCTTTATTCTTATTTCTTTTATTTGTTTAATTTGTTTTGCAGATTGCAGGTTATGAAGACTTAGAAGATGAAATGCATGAAGTCAATAGTAGCTAGCTTAGAATTAGGTTTTATTTTTATTTTTTTATACTGTTGTAATCTCCTTTTCAGTTTTCAGATATGTAAAGACAATGTATAAATGTTTGATATCAATAAAATTATATTTCAGTTTGTTTTATTTCCTAATTTCCATTTCTTTTACCCAACTCAATATTTATTTGAGTTATTTCTTTATTAATAATTAAAAATTCAAACTTGAGGTTATTCAACAATCAAATTGAACTTCCAAATTCACTTGAACAACAACATCAAGAGATCATCACAAAACCCATAGCATTCTAATAACCCCTAGATCTAACGGTGATTAGAATGGAGCTTTGCTCTCTCAGGTTTTTGAATTTGCGAAAAATTTACTCAGGTTTTTTGGATGCATGAATGCACAATAGTCCTAGGTCTACCCTTCGTTTGGTCCTAAATGCTGGGATATTACAGCAAATGGCTAGGCTAAATGAGGTTTCTGTTTCTGTCTAATTTATCACGTGAAAACCTTCAGCACTAAGTGAATGTTGCATTAGAAATGATACATCACTCACATTGGATGGGATTTTTTAATTTCTAAGAAAGGATAATTGAGTTAGTGCATGTGTAACAGCTTGGAGAGCGGAGCTACCTCGGTACAAAGGAAATTTTTCTAAAAGATTGGACTGGACCCCCGTTGTTGATAGAAGAAATGTGCCAACCGAGAAGTACCAGCGACTACCATGTTCACGCCTCCAGTCATCAACAGACACCAGATAGTGTCGTCTACAATCAACGCTTGTCCATCATAACCAGATAGTGTCGTCGTCCTTCGTCATCGCTCACCACAACATAGTTATCTGCTGACGAGGTTTTAACCCGGCAATGCTCATGTTTAGGTCTTTCAATTCAAGGAGAGAGCGTGGGCGCCGGCGGATTCGACAGCTTCAGACAGAAAACAGGACGCACACGAGAATTTACCCAAGTTCAGCCCCCCGAAGGGTAAAGACCTACATCCTGCTTATCTGATCTTGTATTGCTGGTATATTTGGAGCTGTTTACAATAGTGCGCAGATGAGATCTGGCGGAGGTGGAAGAAGATGGCGTGGCTAGCCTATGTATGTGGGATCTATGCGAGATTAGGTGTCTATGTGAGATTAGAGATATCTCCCTCTTGGGCGCTCTTCCTTGCCCTTATATGGGGGGCAAGGTCTCGGGATCTGGTCCAAGTCTGGTCCAAGTCGGTTACAGGTGTATGCGAACCCTAATTAGTCTTGGGCTTCTTGGGCTTCGAGTGTCCATCTTGCTCTTGGGCTGTAGCAGGTAGACCAATATCGAGGACCCGAGGGGTCGTTCCCTCATCATCTGCGCTTTGCCCAATTGCCCCTCTCCTCCCTGCCATTGGTACCCGGAAGGGCCGTTGTGGCCATGAACAACCTTGAGTAGCTTTAGTTAATAAAAAACATATGATCTTCTATGACACGTAAACCTGCACATGTTTAGTTGATCAAACCGTACCAACATGCGGACATATTTACTACAGAGAACTTACATCATATAAAGTGTGTCGCCGAAGAAGAGAGTGTGAAGCGTACTAAACATAGTAGAGACAGAGTCAAGAACGAAGCTCGTGACTAACATCAGAGGAAAGGAGACAACTGAAATAACCCAGATTTATTATTAAGAGCCAGCGGAACATCACGAGCCAAACCAGTCATCAAAATTTTAGCATGCATTCACAAACAGGTACTTCGCAAAAGCAAATCAAGGGAGGATCGAAAACTAGCATACATGGCCGTGCGGGTGTCGCAGCGGAGTGTTGAAGTGTTGAGGAGATGGTCATCTAGATCGGCTTCTTGGGAACACCTTCACCGTCAGAAAATTAAGCCGAGGTGGCGGAAGCTCGCATCATAGAAAAAACAGGTTGCAGTCCTCACAATCCTTCTCCGCCAGAAAATGCTTGATGAATGCTGGGATGCATCGGTAGGTTTCAAGAGAATTTGTGGCGAGGAGGACTGGAGGCGGCGGCGGCGGCGGCGGAGAGCGAAGACGAATGTCTGACCACATTTTTTTACAAGACGAACCGACGAAGTGGGGATCGAGTAAATGAGACGTCCTCGTCCGGCCCACGTAGGGGCGTCTCGTCCAGCCCATGTACCACCTGGCCCATGATAGAAAATGCAGGGGACTGACGTGTCGGACTTGTGGCAGAAAACAGAGGCTCGACTGCTCGGGACTGCCGGCACCGGAGAAGATTTTGCCGCCACCGCCGACACCGGCCTTCAATCGCTCAGTTTTCACCTCCCACATCCACATCCCCACCCCATAGAACGGACGCCGGAGCGCGCGGCTGACCGAACCACCTCCCCACCACCGCTCCGCCGGCCATCCTCCCACCGCCCGTCCGAATGCGCTGCCGCCACTTCCTAAACCCCGTCCTCTCCCCTCTCTCCTTCGCAAAACCCCCTTCCCGTCCCCTCGCCTGCCGCGCCCGCGCCGCAACCCAGCCGCCGCCGGCGCAGCGCCGCGTCGCCCTCGCCGAGCCCGACGTCGGCATCTCCCGCTTCGCCTCCTCGCTCCCCGGCTTCCGCGCCGCCCTCAAGCAGCGCTACTCCGACTTCGTCGTCCACGAGGTCGCCCGCGACGGCGCCCTCGTCCGCCTCACCTCCTTCGACCTCCCGGACGAGGTTCCTCTCTTGAGCACCCTTCTGTTCTGTACCCCCATTGCGGTTGTCCGGATTCAGGAGCCGCGGTCTGCTGACCTCTCGTTTCGGATTGGCGGCGCCACTCGCGGATTCGCAGGGCGTAGATGCAGAGGAGGAGGAGGAGGCTGACCCTGATCGGGACCTCCCGCACTCGCTGGAGTCCTTTCGGCTGCTCTGCGGCGATGCTGATGCCGACGCGCTGAGGGGATTTCTCTCGAGGGTTTCAGAGGATGACAGCAATGTCTCGCCCATCATTCTCTCTCCTGATGCCGATAAGGCTCATCGCTCGGTTGGTTTGATTCTCCCAACATTGTTGTTATAATTATACTGGAAGCTGGGGTGTGAAGTTGTCATACATATTCCACATTTTTCCAGGAGGTGCATGACTTCTTCAAGAGGAACTTCAAGTTCTTGGCCACGGATACCGTCGAACACAGCGACGGGGTTCAGAGGTGTATTAGGGTGCGGTTGAGGTCGGGGCCACGTGGACAGAGGAATTTTCGTGAGAAGGCGAGGGCTAGGACGCGCACGGGAAGTTCTGGACCTTCGGGCTGGAGAGATGACAAGCCATTTGATAGTAGAGTCTCTGTAATCTGGCCTTATCACCTTGGGAAGTATCTCAGGTGATGGCATTACTTATGTTCCCATCATTTTCTGTCTATTGTATATTTAGCCTTTATGCATAGGGACTGCACATTTAGGTTGTAATTTATGCTACAGGTTTCATCTCTACAAGGAGAACAAGGACACCCAGGAGGCACTAAGAGTGATAGGAAAAATGTTGGGGCTTCAGGTACATGTTCCCCATTGTTTCATCGAAATATTAGCGAATTCATACACATATTCGCTAATTACTTGCGAATATTATTATCCACAGCCACGAGCATTTGGGTTTGCAGGGACAAAAGATAAACGTGCTATTACAACCCAACAGGTCCTCTATTTCTACATTTATTTATGTTGTGCAACTCATGCAACATATCAAATCTAGCATTTCTTTCCATTACAATTTTTTGGACCACGTGGGCTGCGATTCAAAATAGCAAGCATGGTTCAAAATAGAAAGTGTAAGGATTTTTTTCTTCAGAAAAAGCTGATGTTACAAGGAAGAATGAATGCTATAGTTCGAGAAGACACATATTTCAATTTTTTTTTGTTGGATTCATGATTTTTTAATTCTCTTCTCATCAGGTAACGCTTTTCAGGGTACATGCTAGTAGGCTGGCTGCTCTAAATAATAAACTCATTGGCATTAAAGTTGGAGACTTTAAGTAAGTGTTTATGTGTATCATTTACTATGTACAACATTGATTTTTTGTCATTGACCAAAAGTAATTGACAATTCAGTATTAGTTTAACCTGTTTTTTTCTAGTTATGTTAAGGAGGGCCTTGTTCTTGGTCAACTCATGGGAAACCGATTCACGATTACCTTAAGGTGCATGTTCTCCTTGCTATATGATGATGGCACTATACAAAATTGTTATAATGAGTTTGTTTAGTCTTCTGCAATATATATGGTGCACACTGGTTGTCATATATGCTACAACACAAGTTTGGTGGCTATGCCGTGACACAATGTTGTGCTAATTCACGCTGGTTACAACTTACAAAGCATTGCATAATTTGGTGTCATTGTTGTGTAATGTGTACTATGATCTTACATACCTGTCATGAACTTGTTTTCATTTTCAATTACAGAGTGATCAGAGAATTCACGCTTTCTGTTTCTGCTATTTGTCAGGAGTGTTGGGGCAGAATCAGAAGATGTGATTAAGGCAGCTGTTAATGGATTAATAAATAGTGGGTTTATTAATTACTACGGTCTACAGGTAGAAGAAACATTCTTTTGCCTATGCTTCAAACTTTTTGTCACTGTTTTCTGACTTGTGAAACATTATTTGTATCGTTGTTTGCTAGCGTTTTGGTAGTGCTTCAGTACCAAATCATCTTGTTGGTGCTGCTTTGCTTAGAGGAGAGTGGAGAAATGCAGTTAACTTGATTCTTGATCCAAGGGAAGGAGATATCCTTGAGTGTTTTTTGCTGTTCTACAACCAGAAATTTTAATATTTAGTCATTTTAATTTTGGGGGATAAAATTGTTCAACTTAACTTGCTACGTACAGTGTGATGACATGAATGGGGTGAGGGAACATTATAAGGAGCATGGTGATATTGACGCGGCAATTAGTAATTTCCCTCGGCGTCTCATAGCAGAGAGGGCTATTGTAAGTGTATTCTGTCTTCCTTTTCTTGGATTATTATATTGTTATATCTGAACATTTTTATTGTCCTATCACAGCTATTGGTTATCTTTATAAAAATCTAGCTGGTTTTGGTGCTTATGAAGTCTATTTATTCATATCAAGTGAGATTGATGTGCCCCACATAATATTAAATTAGTGATGTTATGGATCAACAGAAAGCAAGATGCTGTCATATATTTGTCTATGCCCACAAGTCGAAATTGACTCGACTTTAGTAGATGTTGTATGAAGTATAATGGAGAAAACTTACCAACTTATGTTGGATGAGGTTATATAAGCAAGAAATTCTTATGTTGATGTCTTCAGTTATAAGATCTTATCCTCCATTTCATCATCTAATTTGACAGTGGATCTTTAAATCTGTGATTTGTGTCTTTTTCAGCTTCAGCGTTTGAAGAAGTACCCTGGCAACTATCTACAAGCACTAATGGCTATACCTAGAACACTGAGACTGATGTATGTGTATTTCATGATTTAAGTTCTTTCGGTGTGGCTGTGTGATATTAATTTGGGATGCAGCATCTGTGATGATGTAGTGATTTTCTAGTATCCATCCTGCCTGCATAGTAGTTACTTATCTTGTTTACCATGAAGTCTTAAGTTCTACACATCAACATCTACCTATTAAGCTGTGTTAAAACTTTTATACAGGTATGTACATAGTTACCAGAGTTATCTGTGGAACCATGCTGCTAGTATGAGAGTTGGAAAGTATGGTCAGTATACTTTCTGCTTCTGTTGATTTTGATCTGATTAGGTTAATTATTTTGAGATAAGTACTGGAGACTTTCTGCGGTTACTCAAGTCTTATAGTACATTTTTAGCATACTAATGTAGGACTTCTACTGAATGAAAATCCGTTCATACTTAGAAAGCAACTAAATAATCCTAAGTTGCAGAATTGTCCTGACACCTTGGACATGTTTAGAGCATGCTTGTACTAATACTTATTCGGATGAGTGTGACTAGTTGACTCTTGTTTATGTTTATTCTCACCTTTGGCTTCTCCCAAGGTAACATGGGTGCTTTGATATGTTTGGAAGACTTTTTTCGCAAGTGTACTGTTGAGAAAAGCAGAGGTGTCAGTGCTATAATCTGGAAAAGGAAAGTTAGGCTTGTTTAACTCAATCATATGAAACTATATTCTACACCCAATATTTTGGTGCACTTTTGGATGGGAACAGTAGAGCACACACTATTTTGGTGCTCCCCCTGCAATTCAACTTCACCATTAGTTCGAGCATGTTGTTGATGTTGCGATTGCCTCCTTGTATACACCCTTAAATTTTCTTCCTCGTTTGATTTTCTCCAACTACCCTCACTCGTAGGTTGTCTCCTCGTATACACCTTCAAATTGTGTTCCTCATTTGGTTTTCTCCATCTCTATCATAGGACGTAGAATTGAACTAACCATAGCTCTTCATCCTCCTTTGTCCTCAATGGCTCACTCTCCCCTTCTCGACTAGCATCACTTGTGCTAGGAGAGTCGAAGTCAAATAAGGAACTGAGATCCGTCTTCTCCCCATAGAATGGCTCAGACTCCCTGAATGTCATGTCCATGCTCACAAATGTTCTCCTCTCACTAGGACTCACAACACTTGCAGCCTTTTTGTCCAGATGGGTATCCAATGAAGATGCACTTCACGGCATGGGTTTGAATTTTCCCACTGAAGGTCTATAGTCTCTAACAAAGCACGTACACCCAAACACCTTTGGCAGAACAATGAACTCATTTTTGCCATAGATCATTTCATATGAAGCTTCATCCCAAGAACTCTTGATGACATCCGGTTGATGAGATAAGTAGCATTCATAACCGCTTCACTCCATAAGAATTTGGGCACATTCATTGTAAACATAAGTGATCGAGCTACCTTCAGCAAATGGCGATTCTTCCTTTCAGCTACTCCATTCTGTAGAGAAGTATCAGGGCATGAAGTTTGATGAAGTATTCCTTTTTATGAAAGGAAATTGCCAAATTCATGGTTCACATACTCCGTCCCACTATCAGTCCTGATAATTTGAATACCAATGTTGAAACGATTTTGGATATATGCATAGAAATCCCTGAAACATGTAAGCACCTCACTTTTTTTGTTTCATAAGATATACCCAAGTCATCCGAGAGTAACAATCAATAAAGGTGCCAAAATACTTCATTCCACTAACAGGGACCATAGGGGACGTCCAAACATTAGAGTGAATCAACACAAAAGGCGATGTGCTCCTGAGTCCACGACAATGTTGGATAAACGTCCTTGCGTGCTTTCCATACTCACAAGCATCACACACAAGTTTTTTCCTTTATCCATGTTTTTTAATTCTTCAGGAAATATCTTACTCATAGTATCAAAGGACATATGGCCCAGCCAATAATATTGGAGCATCACCTTTGCTTCATTGTCACTAGCAAAGACTGTTAGAGCGGTGCATAATGCATCATCTGTTTGCTGTATATCCAAGTACCATAGTCCCTTATGCCTTACACCGATCCCAAGCCTCCTGCCACTTTCTCGCTCCTCAATTACACAATTATATCAATCGATGATTATTTGACAATTAGTATCATCAACCAAGGAGCTCATAGACACCAAATTCACCAGAAAGGATGGAACATATAAGATTGAAGGCAATGTAATAGACGGAATGCATCTCATTGTGCCAACCCTGATGACAACCCCGATGACAGTTGATAAGTTCCATCCGCAGTTTGGATTGTCTCTTTATGCGTGGGTGGATGTGGAGCATATGATGCAAATTCACTCCTGCTACCCGTGACATGCGTCGATGCTCTGGAATCTAATATCCAGTTTGAACGAGAAACTTCATTTAATGTTGGAGCAAGATTGACAAAATATCTTGGAGGTGCTCAATATGTCAAATCGCGGTTGCTAACCATGAGTGATAGTGGTTGAGACGATCATTTTGGTTAGAACCAACAATATTCTGATTCCAAAGGTATTATGCCAAATATGGATGTTGAAATACCTATTAGTTTGCTCAAGGCTCGTAGGACTATCATTAATCTTCATTTCTATTATCCTATGATTGTCACTGTCATACTTGACAAGGTATGTGTTGAGATGATCATCGGTTGTTGTGGAAAAACTCCTCAAGGTGTAGTTGTATGCTTCTTAATTATTGATCCAAAAACATTTTTCTCAAGTTCGATATAGATAAGTTTGCTTGTCTTGCGGAATTTAGGGGTGCAGACTTCTCCAATTATGACATCACCGTGCAATAATAAGAGACCAGTTTGAGACATGTGCTCTTTATTTGAGAAGTATGTTACCTCTTCTACTTCTAATGATGAAAATTTGACTCAGAAGATGGTTGAAATTGATAAACAGTTATCTTTGTTATTTTTGGTCTCAGTGGATGGGTAATGAAGACCATCAGTTGTAAACTATGAAACGAGATCAGTGATGTTTAGTTCAATCACTTGATGATTTGTAACATGCGTTACACTTAGAGGGAGATATTTTAAGTCACTAGATGTTGTTCTCATCTTGTGAGTAGTTACACAAGATAAACGACGTGTATTCATCACTATAACGGTTCCAAAGCCATGGAGACTTGGAGAAGATAATTACCTAAGCGTTATTAGCATATTGTGTTAGTATGTTTCATGATCTCGAATGTGAATATGTTCTCTTTTCATGAACACGAATTCCTAATCCTTGTGCTTTTCTTTTACCCTGTAAAGTCTCTTTTGGGTGTATGATTCGGAAGCTGGATATTTTTGAGCTTACATTGGGGACTTTTACTATTCGCTATCAGTTGTCGTAACTCGTATCTCATTTTTAGTTCCTGTTTATAAACATCTATAAGTGTTTTACGCCTGTTTTTCTTTAAAACTATTTGTGGATTTGTGGTTCTCAAATTTGGTTATAGTTACATGGCATGTAGCCGAGTATCCGATTTCAATTCTCAAACGTTTTCCTCAGTTTGTGGCTTGTCCATGCTTCGCATTTTTCCTACTCCCTCCACCAGATGCAACCATTCATCCCAAAACTTATTACTGCAAAGCACACAAGCTAGAGATGCAAGTGGGTCAATAAGAGGGTACCATCTACCCTCCTTACTTCGACAAAATGAATTAACTTATCTGATGACATCATCATTTTAGAGAAGTCAGTTCATTTTTTTGAATTAAGGAGGGTAACGGGTACCCTAATGCTGACACACTTGCATCCCTAACACATGCTGCTTCATCCACAAGTCCACATTGTTTTCTTTGGCGTGCTTAATGACCTATTTATGCATTTTGTTGCGCTATACTTATTAGAAGTGTTGAAAGTGTGATTTTGTTTTCTAAGGGTACTTTACTCTTCTTTCTGCTGTCTTTATATGCAAATGTTATACATCACAGGATTTTCTGGAGTCATTGAAGGTGACTTGCTTTACAAAAAAGAATTCCTTTTTGGAGAAGGACCTATAACGGACACTTCAAACGATGATGATAGCCATACTAATGCATCTGAAATGGACGCATCTGCTGAAACTCTCCTGGAAGAAACGATCCAGTCTGTCAAGGTTTACTATAGACAATTAATCTAAAGCGTATTTAGACACAAACAGCATGAAACTTGTGCATGACTAGAGCCCCTTTCATACACTCTTCTTGTAGATAGCTGATTCTGAAGATTTATTGAAGGCGGTTTACACGCTTGAGGATGTTGTCCTTCCTTTGCCTGGGTGATGAGCACTTGCCGTATGTCCTTTGTTATGCAATTGATTGCTGAAGTTTTATGCTTATTTTTTTGATGTGCAGTTCAGAAACATTGTTTCCTTGCAATGAAGTTTCTGGGATTTACCATGAAATAGCTAACAAGGTAATGCTATTTTTTTACCATGAATTTGATTGAATAACCATGCTTGTAAGCTTCTTATATTTTCTACCTGACTATAGGGTGTAGATGTGATTGGATTTCCCTTTTTTCATAATATTTTTAATAGCTATCCATGTGGTATGTACACTTTACGTGAGTACTCCCTCCGTTTCAGATTAGTAGGTGATAGTTTCTGATTTGGTTTTCCATTTTACAAGGCACATGATTCACCAGAGCATCTACTAATTTGTTTCCTCCCATTATACTCTCCTTTGCTTTTCTTGGAAACCTGCAGAGTCAGTGGCGGTGCTACATGCATAGTTTTGGGTCAAGTGACATCAGTCACAGCTTTGGCAAGACCCTTTTACCTTTTCTGGATCTTATACAATAATCTCTAGATGTTTAAAACATTACGATACATTGACATCACAGCTCAGCTCTCAGATCCTAGCACCGCTACTGTGCAGAGTGAAGTTGCGAACCAATCACACTATTAGTTACTAGCGTCCACCCTTTATACCCTCCTTTGCTTGGCTCGGAAACCTGCAGAGTGAAGTTGTCAACATATGACGCTACTAGCTAGCACTCAGTCTTTTGTTTTGGCAATAAATTCAGCTGCACAAAGGGCATAGCCCAAAGATTATAAACTGTCTAGCTAGGCAACAAGGGCAAACTTAAGGTACTCCATTATGTAAGAAAGAAGGAAAAACTCTCTTTAAAAGAGAAGAACCAAGAGCTAAAGCTAAGATTTACATTATATATTTTTTTGGCATTCTTCTGCTTTCAAATGGTCCAGGAAACAGTAGCAAAGATCTCAAAGATAAATGGTTTGTCAAAGGATGATCTAGCAAAGGAAAGCATGTTGGTAAGGTCCTGACCAACATCCATCCTAACATTGATCAAAAGCCAGCAGCACTTGCTAAAAGAGCAATTCCAGAAAAGGTGGCCTCTGGTTCCAAGGCAATTATTACCACAGAGGCTGCAGCAACCATCGTCATCAGTCCAGAAAATTTTCCTTATATTTCCACTGCAGCCTTTGTTAGTTTGGACCCATCTTAATCTTTATGTCTAACACACAATATGCCTAATAATTTGAAATGGAAGGAATGTTATCTAACGGGTTTTGTGGATACTCTTTGTATAGTATAATTTTTTTAGAAGGGAGGCACCACGTACCTGTATTTAAATTAATAAAGCCCCATGGCTAGACGGTAGCAGTTTAGGCCAGCTGTTTGGCACAGCTTACAACACAAACGACACAGGAAAACAGCCACACTGGCCTCCCTTACACAAAGTTTGATAACAACAACAGCAAACGGCATAAATGCCAGAATAGACTATGCTGGAACTGACGATGGCTGGGGCGACGAGTAGGTGTAGGAGAATAGGTCTTAAAGCATTGTGACCATCTCGTCCAGCAGCACCACATCCTTTGGCCTTTGAAGAGGTTGCCACAGCTGCAAGTTCAATAGAATTTTAAGAACACAGTCAGCAGGTTGGTGGGAAACTTAGCCTCAATAGTAAATTTGTTGCGAGTAGTCCAAAGAGCCCAGCATTGGGCCGTGAAGAAAATCCACAGAAAACATTTAGTTTTGGCGTTAAAACTATCCAAGATATTGAACCAATCCTGTCCCGAGAGGGGGTTCTAGTTCACCCTGAACATCGAACAAGCCCTACTCCAAAGGAATTTGGCCAGGATGCATTGAAAGAAGATGTGATCAACGTTTTTAGGTAAGCTACAGAGGGCACATTTGCCATCAGAGGGCCCTCCCCTGATGTGGATTTGATCATTCGATAGGAGACGGCCTCGACTAAGTAGGGGAGTGGTGTTTTGGCTCTTGGGTCCATATGCTCCCTTTATTTGAAATGCATCTTAGGCACGTTTTGAAATGTCAAAAAATGCCAACAAAAAATTCGTGTGTACATCCTTACATGCCACCTGCGTACAAAGTCGTTTCACGAAAAATCGACTTGTTGTGTGCACATTTTTTCTCTTTTTTACAACATACCAAAAAAAAAAGCCTTTTCACGAGACATATTCGGTGTTAAAATAAGCCTTTTCACGAGACATTTTTTCTCTTTTTTACACATAGCAAAAAATTATCTGTTTTTCGCAAAACTTAACGTACGCACACTTTTTGACAATTTGAAATGTGTTTTCTGGTGAAGGGAGCATATGCACCCAGGAGATAACATTCCTTCCATTTTCAACTTATGCTCCCTTTAATGGAAATGTGTTTTTTCGGCTTCTCCTTAAGACTCCGCTACTTCTAGCGGAGATTCAGTTCGGCTCCCGAGTGCATATGCTCCCCTTAACAGAAATGTGTTTTTTATATGCACCCGGGGGCTGAATTGAATTTCTGTTAGGACATTTCTTATGTTGGGATTTATGAAGTTGGTTTTGCTTAAATGAGATATGCATATCTCCTTTTTTATGTAGATGTCTGCGAGTTTCAAAAAAATTGGCATACTTATGGACCAAAAACCTATTTAGTTAGACTGGAAAAGAGATAGAGCTTCAAGCCTTAAAATAGTTACTTATTAGATGTGTATTTAATCTCTATTTGGTTTTTGTCTCTCAGGATGGTATCAGTTTGACAGAAAGCATCCATGGGGTCGAGTAAGTTAGTCTGTTCCTATATATGCATGTTGCTTTCTGAAGCAAATTTATAGCTTTGTATGTGTATGATCATAACAGGCCTCTAGAAAACGAGGGTTTGGAATACATCCAATGAAAACAAGGGGTTTAAATACTGCATTTGGTCACAAAAAAGTTGCATATTTGGGATAACTACTGTGTTACCTTATTCATATTCATGCAACTATTGATGTGCTTATTTTAACATTCAATTCTGTATATTAACTGTTCACGCTGGGTGACACAATTCCAATTCTAAGGGAATTCTCGATAAGAAGCATAAAAGGAGGTTACCGTCGTCTAATACAACGACCTATTGATTGTGAATGGTATGTGCAACTTAAACAAAAATGTACTATTTCGTTCAATCAATTGCTTTGTTTATGTTGTGGTTTGTTTAAGTTTTTAACCTTATTTGCTGTACAATGACTTCTATATGTTCAATGCTGTTGTTTCTCCTTTTGCAGCATGTCTGTTAATTTTCAGTAAAACCGTTTCCTAATGACTGCAGGGAGCTCATGACTTATGCTGATGACAAAGTACAATTAGTGGAAACCGATTTAGATGTTCTATCCAAAGCCAAGCCATCAGAAGCAAACGGACTATTATGTACTGGGACATCATATGAAGATTCACTGGAAACCTCTGGAGCAACCATCCTAGCAGAGACCAAATCTATTGACAGCTCAGAGCTGTTACCAGAGCTTGCCGTACAGCTAACATTTGCTCTACCAGCATCATCTTATGCGACAATGGCTATCAGGGAGTTGACGAAGGCTTCAACTTCGGTATTCCCTATTTCCCAGATCATTTATTTGGTTTTGATTCAGCAAAATTTATTTCGTTTTGCTTCTGCAACATTTCATTCTTTGCTGGAGACGTGCAAGCGGCCATGTAGGCGTAATCTTTTAGGCTTTTTGCCTCTTTGGCTTGTGTGCCTTTGTCACTCGGTGACAAAACGTCTGCCTTTAACCTCAACTTTTTTGGTTTTTTGGTTCTTTTATTGGCACTTGGGACTGGGACATTATAGGGCATTTCATCCAGGTGCATTTCTTTGCTGGGCCATTGGTATCACCGAGATAGTACTTGTATTCTAATGCTGTTCAATCTTGAATACTATCTGCTGCAGTCTTATTCAGCGTTTTCTTGTTGGAAATATGAGCAATTTACCAAATGACTTAATCCGTAAAAGCAGTAAATAGAACATGACTAATTCAATAGAGATTAAATTAATCATGATATGCAGTAGACAATAGACAAGAAATAGGTCTAGACATGCTTCTAAGAATATTGGGTTGAACAGCAACAAGTCTAGACAGATTGAGAGCAAATAATAGGGAAACACATACAGTGTTGGAGCCGGTGCGGATGCAGAACCGCCGTTTGTGTTGTCGTCGGTGAGAGACATGTCGCCGAAGAGGTTGTCGATGTCGGGGAAGAAGTCCTCGTTGGGGGAAGACGTCCTCCTCGTGGGCGTCCATGATGAACAAGCTCGTCAGTAGTCGTGCAGAGCGCTCCCCAAAAACCTTATCGCCTCTCTCCCGTACAGGATTACAAGAGACGGGGATCCGGAGGCCTACTGTCCCGGTTCGCGGTGCACGCCGCAAGACGGGATGGGGAAGAAGGTGAGGTAGCGCAAAGCTTTGGAAGCAGGAGGCAGTGGTGGCTGTGTGTTGTGTCTTCGCAGAGAGGAGCGACTTCTCTTTTATAGTCACAGAGGGAGGCGAACAGGCAGCATCGGGAGGTGAAACGAACAGAACAGACTCGTATTCATTTCCCACTCAGGCAAACGTTTCAGCTTCCATGTGACCGTTCAGTTCCGTAGAGTCATGCGTGACAAAAAGAAAAGCTCGGCACCGAGGCACATTCCGCAAACCGCGGCGCGCGCACGTCGTGACGAGGCGAGGCGAGGCGGGCGGCAGAGGAGGAGGAGCGCGCGTGAGAGAGCCTTCTTCTCACACACTCATACAACAAGAGGAAGAGCTCACCTTATATCTTGGTCCAACTCCCTCTAAACTAGCAAGGTGGGACTAAACATTTATCCCACCCCTTATCGTGCATGAATGGGCCACATGGGCCTCTAGGATTTAGAAATTATTGGATTTGCTATATATAGGCTGGGCCATAATAGGCCAAAATTCCAACAATCCCCCACCAGATCCTAGAGGCACATAAAGATGCCTTAGGTTCCAAAACATTGTTTATATACCGGTGCTGCATTGGAGACTATTAAGTTGAACTTCCACCTAGATCTCTACGCTACGCTAGACTGCTACTTGAATAGTGGATTAGGCCTTAAACTGCAAGTTTTTTGCGAATCTAGTTCCACACAAAGCCTTGATCGATACTAGACTGCCGTGGGACCTCCCTGCGGTTGGAGCTTATACGTTATACTTTGAGGCCTTTCATGAGTTTATTAGAGAGCAAATAACTCTCATAGACTACGATGTTTAACAGTCATACTCACATAGGTGTGTTCTTCAAAAGATGTTCTGCAGGACAACATCTCTGCTTAAGTAAGCCACTTAGAACACATTAAGATAAAATCAGTCTGCCTTGCAGAATAGGAGAGTACTGCATCTTCACGGAGTGGTATTATAAAAAAATAGGGATACTCTCCTCTGAACTGACCAACAACTTATCTCCCAATTCTAATTCACGGGATCTCCGATCACATAGAGTGGGTTACCACTGTAGACAACTCATATTGTGGGTCTCATACCCATCTCCTTCGATGCATTATCTGTCACATTTCGTGATAGAGCCTTTGTGAAGGGATCTGCCAAATTTTTAGATGTGTGGATATAATCTAACGCAATAACTTTGGAGTTTCTCATTTTTCTAACAGATTTTAATCTCCTCTTCACAAGCCTTGATGACTTCATATTATCTTTAGAACTTTGATTATCACAGTTCATGCGAATAGCGGGGATTGATTTTTCAACCACGGGAGTCCATCAAGAGCTCACGAAGTCACTCTGCTCAACAGTGGCTGTGTCTAATGCTGTGAGTTCTGCTTCCATAGTTGACCTCGTTAAGATGGTCTTCTTACAAGACTCCAAGGAAACAACGATACCACCAAGTGTAAACAAATAACCACTCGTGGCTTAGTCTCATCAGCATCAGAAATCTAATTTGAGTCACTATACCCTTTAAGTACCCTTCGGTATCCGAAATCGTGAATCCCATAGCTCGCAGTGCCTTTCAAATAGCGAAAACCTTTTCAAGGGCCTGCCAAGATATCAGGCCTCGTAGCGCTGGCTAAATACATAAGCGAGCCAATAATCTGAGAGTACCTTAGCTGATCTTTAGCATCCTTAGGATTTCTCTGATTCTTTCGAACCAATATGCTAGGATCATATGGTGTAGGAGAAGATCTGCAGTTGCTATACCCAAAACGACTCAAGATCTTTTCCACATAGTGAGACTGAAGCAGTGTTATCCCACCATCATCATCTTTCAATAACTTGATGTTCAAGATCACATTAGCCACTCCTAGATCTTTCATCTCAAAGCAACGAGATAAAAAGTTTTTGGCCTCCTTGATAACATCAAGATTGGTTCGAAATATCAGTATATCATCAATATACAGACATAGGATGAGTCCCTCGTCCCTACCATGGCGATAGTACACACATTTGTCAGCTTTGTTTACAACAAAGCTTTCAGCAGTTAAAGTTCTTTCAAACTTCTCATGCCACTGCTTAGGTGCTTGCTTAAGACCATACAAAAACTTCAGCAACTTGCACACCTTTCCTTATTCACCATCTACCACAAATCCATCCGGCTGATCCATATAAATTTGTTAATCTAACTCTCCATTTAGGAAAGCTGTCTTAACATCTATTTGATGAATGAGAAGACCATGGGGAGGCAGCAAAGGATAGTAGTACTCGAATGGTGGTCAATCTGGCCACAGGTGAATAAGTACCCTTGGCAACAAGGCGTGCCTTGTACTTCTCAATAGTATCATCAGGTCTAGTTTCTTTTTGAACACCCATTTACATCCTACAGGTTTACACCCGTAAGGACGATCAACAATCTTCCTAGTTCCATTAGCCAAGATGGAATCCATCTTACTATGGACAGCAGTAGTCAGCATCTGAAGATGCATAGGACTCTGAAATAGAACTAGGAGTGTCATCCACAAGATACACGATAAAATCATCACCAAAAGACTTTGCAGTCCTCTGTCTTTTACTCCTTTTAGGAGTTTCATCGTCATTCTCCACATGATTTTCAAAGTATTCTATCGGAATGGTGGGTTCATAAATTTTAACTAATTCCTGTCTAGATGAACTAGGCAGGCATATCCTTAATAGGAAAGATATCCTCATAGAAAGTCGCATCGTTTGACTCCATGATCGTACCAACAAGCATATCGGGTACCTCATATTTTATTATCAGGAATCTATATCCAATGCTATGGAAAGCATAACCTAGGAAAACACAATCAATAGTTTTTGGTCCAAGCTTGCGCTTCTTGGGAATTGGCACATTGACTTTGGCCAAATAACCCCAAGTCCGTAAGTAGGAGAGTTTTAACCTTTTCTTCTCCCATTCCTCGAATAGAGTAATCTCTTTGTTCTTTGTGGGAACTCGGTTTAGGACATGACAAGCTGTCAATATAGCTTCCCCCCACCATGCTTGAAAAAGACCCGACATTTCTAATATGGCGTTAACCAAATCAGTTAGAGTACGGTTCTTTCTCTCGGCCACCCCGTTTGACTGAAGTGAGTAGGGAAGCGTCCTCTCATGGATTATACCATGTTCCGCACAAAAAGAATCAAACTCGTTGGAAAAATACTCTCCACCACGATCAGACCTAAGATATTTGATCTTTCGATCAAGTTGGTTTTCTGCTTCAGCTTTATAGATTTTAAAGAAGTTCAGAGCCTCATCTTTTGATTTTAGAGGATACACATAGCAGTATCTAGTGGAGTCATCTATCAGAGTCATGAAATATCTCTTTGCACCTTTTGTCAAAATACCATTCATCTCACAAAGATCTGAATATATAAGCTCTAGAGGTGCCAAATCTCTTGCCTCTGCAGTCGTATGAGACTTGCGAGGTTGTTTAGCTTGCACACATACTTGGCACTTGGAGCCTTTCACAACAGTGAATTCAGGGATTAAATTCATTGTAGCTAGCCGCGTCATATAACCAAAATTAACATGACAAAGTCGTGAATGCCAAATATTTGATAAACTGTCGTTGCAAACATGGTTAACAACTTTATTACAAACGTCTGACAAGGATAGGCGGAACAAGCCTCCGCACTCATAGCCTTAACCAACAAAGTTTCCAAACTTAAATATTACAAATTTATTGGACTCAAAAACTATCTTGTAGCCATCCGACATAGAAGAGATCCGCTAACAAGATTCTTATTGATTGAGGGAACATGATGCACGTTCTTCAGGCGCACGGTCTTTTCCGAAGGGAACTTCAGATCGACCGTACAAACACCACGAACAGTAGCATGAGAGCCGTTTCCCATCAACATGGAGGAAGTCCCTGTGACCTGATAAGAGAAAAACATAGAAATATCAGAACAAATGTGAACATTAGCACCAGTGTCAATCCACCAATTAGGAGAATGACAAACTGAAAGGACAGTAGGAAGTATACTATACCCAGAGTCCTTCATCTCAGCATCGCTAATGACAATATTAGCGGTCTTGCCGCTCTTCCCATGACGTTTGTCAAAGCGGTTTGGGCAACTAGGTGCCTAGTGTCCAGGATCGCCATGCTCCTTTCTTTTTATCGGTCTTCTTCTTGAAGTTGGTAGACTGTGTTGGATTGTTCTTCCCATCAAACTTTCCTTTGCCATCAGATTTGTTCTTGTTCTCGGACTTGGGAGATTGGAATTTTTTGTTCTGTACCACATTGGCAATAGAACCTCCCTAAGCACCTCAAGGACGTGTGTCTTTTGCTCTCATCTTCTCTTCCACATCAAGAGACCCAATAAGATCAATAACAGAAAACTTCCTATCTCTTGTGCTTCAAAGAAGTAGCAAAATTCCTCCACGAGGGAGGAAGCTTGGCAATGATGCCTAACACACACGTGAATTGCTCGAGTTCTTTAGCAATGAACTCTATCTCATGAGCCTGCACAACAATGCCGCGCTCATTAGTCATCTTGTAGTCAAAGAATTGCTTCATGACATACAATTCACTGCCTGCGTCCGAGACCCCAAACTTGGCCTCGAGCGCATCCCACATGTCCTTGCCCCTAGTGATGGACAGGTACGAGTCAACAATGTTCTCACCAAGAACGCTGATAATAGCACCTCATGAGGTTGTCGACTTCCTCAAAAGCTTTCTCCTCAACGGGAGTAAGTTCTCTCAGGCTTGCCTTTAGATGCATCAAAGCATTTCATGGTGGTGAGCCATATGATAGTTCTTGCACGCCATCTCTTGTAATTGACACCCTCGAAGACCGGGGGCTTCAGAGACGCGGCATAGCCAACAGGGTAAAATTGCCTATAAAAAGCATAAGGTTTTTGGATTGTTGGAAATATGAGGAATTTACCAAATGATTTAATCTGTAAAAGTATGACTAATTTAATAGAGATTAAATTAATCATGATACGCAGTAGACAATAGATAAGAAATAGGTCTAAACATGCTTCTAAGAACATTGGGTTGAACATCGACAAGTCTAGACAGATTGAGAGCAACAAGAACTGGAGCTTGATCTGAGACAGATATTAGGACAACACATACGGTGTTGGAGCCGGTGCAGATGCAGAACAGCCGTTGGTATTATCGTCGGTGAGAGACATATCGCCGAAGAGGTTGTCAATGTCGGGGAAGAAGTCCTCGTTGGGGAAGACGTCCTCCTCGTGGGCGTCCGTGATGAAGAAGCTCGTCAGTAGTCGCGCAAAGCGCTCCCTAGAAACCTTATCGCCTCTCTCCCGTACAAGATCGCAAGAGACGGGGTTCCGGAGGCCTGCTGTCCCGGTTCGCGGTGCACGCCGCAAGACGGGATGAGGAAGACGGTGAGGTAGCGCAAAGCTTTGAAAGCAGGAGGCAGCGCAAAGCTTTGGAAGCAGGAGGCAGTGGTGGCTATGTGTTGTGTGTGTTGTGTCTTCGCAGAGAGGAGCGACCTCTCTTTCGTAGCCACAGAGGGAGGCGAATAGGCAGCGTCGGGAGGTGAGACGAACAACCAGGAGATGCATGACAAAAAGAAAAGCTCGGCACATTCCGCAAACCGCGGCGCGCATCGTGACGAGGCGGGCGGTGGAGGAGGAGGAGCGCGCGTGAGAGAGCCTTCTTCTCACACACTCATACAACAAGGGGAAGAGCTCACCTTATATCTTGGTCCAACTCCCTCTAAACTAGCAAGGTGAGACTAAACATTTGTCCCACCCCTTGTCATGTATGAATGGGCCACATAGGCCTCTAGGATTTAAGAATTATTGGATTTGCTATATATAGGCTGGGCCGTAATATGCCAAAATTCCAATATTTCTGACCATTAAGCTGTTCTTATAATTTTGCCAGTGCTGTTATTTGATTTAGAGTGACTTCCACTTTTTACTCTATAGTTGTGCATTTGTGAAAGTTCTTCGCTTTTTATGATCTGATATTTCTGTTGTTAGCAAACGTTGCTGGATCAGTGTGTAGCTCATAATCTTTTTGGGGTTGCACTCAGGTTGATTGTCAGAAAGCATTGAACTCCTGAACCTACAGATGCATCATTTGCCAAAGCTGATCTCTAATGTTGAACGCGTGGAAGCTACATGCGTACGTTACATCATTAAACAGTGTCCCTCGACGTAAGTATTTTTCTCTGGGCCATTATATTTGTTACAGCATTTAGACTGTTGTAACTCACTCTACTAACCGAATGTTCTTTATGCCTGCAGTGATAAACTTCCACGGTCCTGTATTCTACACGTTGACTTCTCTAGCATTTGTGCATGTCATTTAGAGGAACATGCTATCAGCTAACGGGAAAAAACGACCATTATAGGCAGTTTACACCCGACAAACAAAAGAGCTAGCAGTTTCGTGTAAGCTACAGTATCAGGGATGTTGCACGGGTCAGTATGCATTGTACACGGAACGGGACTAGTACAATGTCTACCGCCATTTTCAGCTCGTATAGGATTGGCACCTCTCGAGTTCTAGCCTTGGCAAAGCAAACTGCAAAGTAAAATTTGAGGTCCCGATGTTGCCAAAATCTTCACAATAGGCCCACTACATTGAGAGACCTGTGCAGGTTGGTGGTTTTTATAAATGTAAATTATTCAAGTTTCAAGTTTCATCTAAGTTCCATGGTGGACTGAGAAATGAGTTCGATTGAACACATGTTTTTTTTCTGGAGGATATTATATATGTTGAACTTTGAGATGTGTGGACTGTGAGTATTCAGTTAAATCGAGCGGTTATTTCTGGAATAATTAGTAAGTTTTGAGTAAATCTAGTATAGATAAATATCGCGACAACAATTTTTGTGAGATCAACTAGCATATAAGCAAACTAGACACATGACAGTCAACGTGTAAAAATCTGGTACATCTATCTCAGTTAGATCACCAACAGGTATCAACAAGAAAGAAAATCAATCATAGTTAGATCACCAAAACAGGTGTCAACAACAAGATAATCATTCCTTGGGAAAAATTAAAGTAAAACGGCCAACGTTGGAAAATTCACAAAGCAGTTAGATCCTCCAAAATGTCTACGGACATGTTAGGGGCCCTCAATTTTGGCAACTCTAGTACTCGTTTTTGACCAGTGTCTCTCCTATTCAGACTTTTTATAATTTTGTTTTTTCAGGTTTGTATCTGCAAACCAGAGGTTGTAAATTATTCATGATCCAAGTTTCATCTAATTTCCATGGTGTGCGGAATGAGTTTGATTAAACACATAGTTGTTTTCTGCAGGATATTCTATATATGAAACTTAGTTGCGAGTCTATTAATTTCAGTTAAATCGAAAGGCTATTTCTCTAAAAACTAGTAATTTTAAATGTGACAACAATTTTTTGTGAGATTAACTAGCATATAAGGGAAGTACACATGACATGTTAGATTAACTAGCATATAAGCAAACCAGAAACATGGCATGTCAACGCTTAAAAGCCTAGCACATCTATCTCACTTAGATCACCAAAACGGATAGCAACATCAAGCTATAAGCAATAATTCAATGAAATTTTAAATCAAACAGGAAACAGCCAACGTAGAAAATATTCTACTCCGTAATACTCGTTTTTAACCAGTGTTCCTTTTGAGGCCTTTTACAATCTTTTGTCTTCTCAAGGTTTTTATCTGCAAATAGGACAGTTTTGTCGCTGTCTGGTTTAAGGATAGTGCAGTTCTGATTTGAAGTCACGCTCCGGACGTCCGGCGCCCCCGAGGCTCGAACTGCCGCGCTTCGTCGTCCCCTTCGTGTCATGCAACGGCACACACGCATGCCACGTGTTCCGCTGAACCGCCGCATCTCCGGCCACGTCGGGAGGCGTTGGAGTACCACCAGCCGGGTGGCCGTCGCGGCGCGCGCATGGACGTAAAACAGTTGCAGACAGCGACACGTATCTCCATGCCAACAGCCGTGGCTGCTTTGAGCTATGGCCACGTACTGTCGTCCGAGCTCTCCGGCCGCCGCCCAGCGTGCGTGCCGCAGTCCGAGACCTCTTTGCCACAACCTTGCAGGCGGCAGCACCATGCCGGCCACAGCCTTAAAAGCTCTTCCGCCATTGCGATCTCGGTGTAGTATTGCTCCTCAAAGACTTGTTTCATCCCTGAATATTCTGCCTTCTCGTATACGGATAGATCGACCGACTGGCCAGCCATGGGGCGTGGGGATGCGTTCGTCCACGACGCGGCGGACACGCTGCGGGGGTGGGTGCGGGAGGCGGGTGGGTGCCTGGTGGTGGACGGCGCCATGGGCACGGAGCTGGAGGCGCACGGCGCGGACCTGCAGGACGAGCTCTGGAGCGCCAGGTGCCTCGTCTCCGCCCCGCACCTCATCCGCAAGGTCCATCTGGACTACCTCGAAGCCGGCGCTAACGTCATAACCACGGCGTCCTACCAGGTGAGACATGCTCAATCTGCGCGCGCATGGCGCCCGCCGTTTCCTGTCAAAGCAATTCCTTTCTAGCTAGTTTGCTGTACGGTAACCCTGTGCGCGTGCTGTGTGGGGCATGTCATGGCAGGCCACGCTGCAGGGGTTCCAGTCTCGCGGGTTGTCGCGGGAGCAGAGCGAGGCGCTGCTGCAGCGGAGCGTCCAGATCGCGCAGGAGGCGCGCGCCATCTTCCTCGAGGGCCGCTCCAAAGGCCCGTACGCCGCGCGCGATAACATGGACGGCGGCTCCACGGAGCGCCGACCCGTGCTCGTGGCGGCCTCTGTCGGGAGCTACGGGGCGTACCTCGCGGATGGCTCCGAGTACACGTATGTTTCTGATTTAGTCGGGTACATCATCTGCAGTGTTTGCAGCTCAACTAGTCTAGCTACTTAATCAATGTTCCTCGGCGTGCGCAGCGGGGACTACGGCAGATCGGTGACCAAGGAATCGCTCAAGAAATTCCACAGGAGGCGGCTGCAGGTGCTGGCGGACGCAGGGCCGGACCTCATCGCCTTCGAGACCATCCCAAATAAGCTGGAGGCGCAGGCTTACTACGAGCTCCTGGAGGAGAACGACATACGGATCCCCGCCTGGTTCTCCTTCACCTCAAAGGACGGAGCCAACGCGGCGAGCGGGGACCCCATCACCGCGTGCGCCGCCGTCGCCGACTCCTGCAGGAGGGTCGCCGCCGTCGGGATCAACTGCACCGCTCCCAGGCTGATTAGTGGCCTCATCCTCGCCATCACAAAGGTGACGACGAAACCGGTCGTGGTGTACCCAAACACAGGGGAGACGTACGTGGCCGAGACCAAGGAGTGGGTGGTGAGTGCTCGAGGCACACATCTGCGTATGCAAGCTCGGTCGATCTGGTTTGCGATGATGCATTACCGGCTGTGGCTTGTGGGCGTGTTGCAGGAATCGGCCGGTGGCGGCGGCGCGTCGGCGGCGGACTTCGTGTCGTGCGTGGCGAAGTGGAGGCAGGCGGGCTCGTCGCTCGTGGGAGGGTGCTGCAGGACGAGCCCAGCGACGGTGAGGGCCATCGCGCGGGCGCTGCGAGATCAGGCGGATGCTGCTGCCGATGTCGACGAGTACGACGATTTCCCTGCCGTGGCCGTGCTCTAGTAGTCTAGTGGTGTTCGATCTCGGGTCGAATCTTTTTCCATCGATCGAGTAGCGTACGCATGTATATATGTGCAGTAGCCGCGGCGGGAGAGTGTGATCGAACCGAGAGACGGTGTATCTCGTCCTCGTGATCCTGGGACCTGCTTATATAGATGGTAAGCACCCGAAAAAAGAGAGTAATAGCATCTCTGATCAGTAGACCTTTTATTTGGGAGTGGTGGTTTGACTCTTGGGTGCATATGCTTCTTTTATTTTTTTAAATATATTTTGAAATATAAAAAAGAAAATTCTACGTGTATATCTTTATATGACTTTTCACATGTCACTGCGCACAACCTTTTATAAAAAATTGACTTATCATTTTGAATGTTAAAAAAAATGCTAAATATTTTTTTATGAAACGTGTTCTGTTTTTTCATATTGGCTATAAAATATTATTTTTTGTGAAATGGCACAAAGCCACATGGATTGTCGAGATGGATTGTCAAGATAGGTACACAAATATTTTGTTACTCTTTCTAATTAAAAATAAGTGTTGGTGACTATAAAATCACTGATACTTATTTCAGATCGGATGGAGTTGTTTAACCATTATAATTATGTTTTGATGGAGGAACCATACCTAGAAACCAAATTAAATTTTCATGCGGTGGATGCTTTGAGCCTTCTATCCAACATCTAAAAGATAATATCGTTCAACAAAAAAGCAGTAGCATGAACATTGCATATGGACATTGCACGGATGTAGAATGATGTACATGATAAAATAGATAAGTTAGTTATTTTTTAATTCGGCAACTGAGCATTGATAATTTGGTAAATATGTGATAATAATCTGATAATTAGTAATGAATTTTTTTAATCAAAATATATCGATATGGGATTTAAATTTAAAGATCTCGCAGCGACAAAACTAATGATGAAAAGGTATTGTTAAATGGGTTAACGGTTTGAGAGACAGAACTTTTTAAAAATTCAAAATAAAGAAAATCTTTAATGAGGTGAAGAGCTTGCAAACATGCAAGGAAGAGGGATGTGCCGCCGCACGGTTTTGCCTGGATGCGACGCTAGTGCCTAGCATAATCCTTCTATCTTTTATATAGTTTATAGTGCGTACAGTAAATACAAATATAAGGTTTCCATTGATTTTTTTCTTGGTTTCTAGGTTTCTAGTTTTTGCTCAGATTTTGTTCAAAATTTAAAAAAATCAATTTCAAAATTTGTTTTTTCAGGTTTTCGAATATTTTTGACAAGTTTTAAATGTTGTGAAGATTTGAATATTTTTGTTTAGTTTGAAAATTGTTCAAATTTAAATTTTGTTCAATTTTAAAATTTGTTTGATTTCAAAATTTGACCATATCTCCAATTTTTTCAAATTCGAATTTTCCATTTTTAAAATTTGTTCAACTTCAAAATTTATTTGAAATTCGAATTTTAAGAAATTTTTAAATTTCAAAAAATTTGCTTTAGAAAAACAGAAAAAGAAGAAAAAGGAGCAGTACCTGTTACTGGGCCTTTCTCGTGGAGCGGCCCATGAACATGCGATGTGTGCGGGGTGCTATCTCGCACACCCATGAGCAAGGACTAGGAGCTCCGTGCAGCGAAATTCAATATGCCGCCTGTCGCAGCGCGTACCCTGCGCCGCAGTGGGCCGGCTTATTTTTTTTTTCTGGTACTTACTTACTTTTTTCTTTTTTGATTTTATTTTCTGGTTTCCTTTTCGTTTTTTATAATTTGTTCATGATTCAAAGAAATGTTTTCCTAAAAAAAGTTCACTATTTTTAAAAAATGTTCACGCCTTTTAAAAAATAGTTCAGAATTTTTAAAAAATATTCAAGATTTTCTTCCCTACTTATAAAGTTTAGAGTTGGTGGTGAGTTTACTCCCCCACCAATATTATAATATATATGTGGGACCATCATCTTACAAAGATGTGAATAAATAAATATAGCCATCTACTCATGTGGGGACACCAAGACCTTGTATAAACAACTATATCCATATATGTGGGTCTGCTAATCATGCAAAAGATATCCCATGCTAAAATACATTAATCATAAACTTAAATAAATGTATATACACATGCTCTCATCGAAACACTTTCTTCCTTTCTCTGAAAATTACATAACTATTTCATGACAATAAGACTCTTCTAGCAATCTTCATGAACATGGTCTGTGGTTTTTCGTAGCAACGCACGGGCTCGTTGCTAGTTTTTTTTAAAAAATATGATTTTTTGAAAATGGTTTAGAATTTTAGTGTAAACAAATTTTAGAAAATTGTTCATAAATTTATATTTTTAATCAAAATTTAAATTATGTTTATAGTATAAAATTTTGTTCTATTTTAAAAAACCAGAATTGAAAATATTATTTAAATATATTTTCATTTAAAAGTGGAATTTTTTTAAAAATGTCCAGATTTAGAAAAAATAGAAAATAAATATTAGGAAAAAGAAACAAAAGACAAAACAAAGAAAAAACAGGAAATACTGATGGGCTGGCCCGTACGGGTGGAACCAGCGTGCGGCACCACGCTCTGCACCGCAGCGGGGGGTCCTTCTCCGCGCGCCAGGGGTCTTTCATTTCGCATAAGCATCGCTCGCGTGGGCCTGTTTCGCTGGCGGCCCATTTATCTATTCGCTTGTCCCACCGAGAATGGTCCTTGTTAGTTCGTAGCTGGCGTTTCCTATGCTCCGACCAGGTCGGAGCGTGCACCGCTCCGCACACCCTTCGCCTGGCCCATTAACGCGAATTTTAAAGCAATTCGGGTGGAGGACATGAGGACCTAGGAGGAGGGGAAGAGCGCCGGTAATGGAGAAGATGGCCGGGGAGGGAGCCACGCCGGCGATGGAGAAGATGGCCGGGAGGGGTCCGAGTCGGCGGCCGCCGGCGCCACGAAGCCGCCGACGCGGCCAGCGGCGGAGGGAGCGGAGCAAGCCCGTGTACTTAGGGTTGGGGGTGAGGTCTTAGGGTGAGGGGGAGGGGGGGAAGCTCGCCGGCGCCGGAGTTGGAGGCGGCCAAAGGTGGGAGATCGATGGCGGCGTCGGTGGCTCGAGAAAGAGGAGGTAGACGATGAAGTGAATCTGGGCCGGCCCATTAAGGGTGTGCGGCGTTTCGTCCGCTCCACCCAGCGGTGGAGGACAGGAGGACCCTCGTAGCTCGAGCAGTAGGCTTTCGGCCGAGACGAGAGGAGCGCGCCGCGAATTCGACGTAAGCTGGAAGCTGACCGAGGTATTTAAGCTAGTCCGTTTTCTGTTAGCCCGGCGATGTGGGACTAAAAGAGAAGCGTGGCATGGTCCACCGGCGCGATAGTGCAGTGGCCCCGTGCAGTTTTAGCTTAGAACCTGGGATGGCTGTTCGCCTGCGTCACGCGCATGCATGCATGAGATAACGGACGCGCCTCGATCTGCACCGCGATGAGACTAAATTGCTCCGTTCGTACGTAGGTTTTGACTAGCTAGTACTAGCTAGTACGTGCGCATACAGGCATGCATCCATCCATCTCTTATCTGATTTAAAAAAAAACAAAGCACATTGGTCGGCTAGCAGCTTCATGGGTGTATGTAAAAATGAAGAAATACATCCAAACTTATAGATAAATTATGAATACATCATGGCATCATGGAATACATTTATAGTGTTCATGAGACAAATCACGACTTCAAAGAAAACATAAAATTATGCCACATAACATATCAAGACTATAAGGAGGAACAGAAAAATAGTCAAGGGAACGAATCATGACTATAGAAGAAAGAACAAAAATTTACCGTCTATGGAACAAACTACGACTACTAATTACAGAGGGAACAAATATTTGGATTGCAGAACAAATCAAGCATACATGGGGAACACAATTATGTCCGCGAAATAAATCACGACTATAAAAGAAGGAAGAAATAATTATCATTCGGTGGAACAAAAATTTACTACAGAGGGAACACAAATTTAGGCAGCGGAACATATCAAGACTGCATGAGTATGTGGAACAAAGCTTTTTTAATGGAGGAAGGAATAGTTAAACACCCAGGAACAAAAATGAGAATAACAAGAAAGAAAAAAAAGTCTAGGAACAAACATATTTGTGGGGCTATGATTGAATAGTACGTGGAACAAATCTTTCTAAATGAACAAACAAATAATTATTAAGTGGGACAAATAAATTATACTTGGGGAACAAAAATAAATGTTCAAGAAAAAATGTGGAACTAATTTTCTAGAATAAGATGAAGAAAAGGAAAATAATAGGGAACAAAACATATATCCAAGAACAAAAAAAACTTTGTGGGGCTAGTTTTGAATAGTATGTGGAACAAATCTTTTTGAGTGAAGAACGGATAATTATATAACGGGGAACAAATAATTTTGCAATGGGAACAAAAAGAAAAGGTCAAGAACAAACAATTTGTGGAACAAATTTTCTAGAAAGAAGAGGAACTAAAATGAAAATAATTATAGGGGAACAAATTTGTGGAACAAATTTTCTAGAAAGAAGAGGAACTAAAATGAAAATAATTAGAGAACAAAAAATTAGTTTGTGGAACAAATCATGACTACAAAGAAGGAACAAAAATTAAGGTTCATGAAACAAATCACGACTAAAGAGGGAACATAAATTTAGGCCACAGAACAAAATCAGGACAATAGGGGAACAAAAATTAGGCCGCGGAACAAATCACAATTACAAAAGAGGGAACAAACATTTAGGTCACAGACCAAATCAAGAATATAGGGGGAACAAAAATTAGGCTGCCTAACAAATCAAGACTACAAAAGAGGGAACAAAAGTTTAGGCCACAGAACAAATCAAGACTATAGGGGGAACAAAAATTAGGCTGTGGAACAAATCACGGTTGCAAAAGAGGGAACACAAATTTAGGCCACAGAACAAATCAAGACTATAGGGGGAACAAAAATTAGGCTGCGGAACAAATCACGGTGACAAAAGAGGGAACACAAATTTAGGCCACGGAACAAATCAAGACTACATGGGGAACAAATATTAGGCTACGGAACAAATCACGATTACAAAAGAGGGAACAAAAATTTAGGCCACAGAACAAATCAAGACTACACGGAGAACAAAAACTAGGCTGCGGAACAAATCATAACTATAAAAGAGGGGACAAAAATTTAGGCCATGGAACAAATCAAGACTATAGGGGAACAAAATTTAGGAAACGAAACAAATCACGACTACAAAATAGGGAACAAAAATTAGCATCGCGAAACAAATGATGACTAGAGAGGAAATAAAACTTTAGGCCACAAAACAACAAGACTACATGGAGAACAATTTTTTTTCAACGGAACAAATCATGACTACAAAAAGAATAAGCAAAACATTAGTGTTCATGGAGGAAATTGCGACTATAAAGCGAACCAAAAAATTAGGTTGTGGAACAAACAAAGACTACATGCGGAACAATATATAGTCCACGGAATAAATCACGACTACAAAGAAGGCAAAAAATTTAGCAGACCCCGGGACAAATCACGTCTATGTTGGGAACAAAAATTTATCTCGCGGGACAAATAAAGACTACGTGGGAAACAAAAAATTAGTCCAAGAAACAAATCACGTCTATAACGAGCGAACAAATATTTAGCGTCTGTGGTTCAAATTATGACTACCGAGGAACAAAAGATTTTAGTTTTGAAGGAACAAATTATTATACATTGGGGAACAAACAATTATACATAAAAGGAACAAATATTTATAGATAAAAGGAACAAATTGTTTATCAGATGGGTACAACAAAAGTACATGACAAAGAAAATAAAGTCTTAAGAGGAAAAAAGAAAAATAAGAAAGGAAATTAGAAAGAATTGAAACAGAACACATCCACACTATAAAAAGGAAAAATAGAATAAAAAATAAAAACTAAAATCATGAAATAAAAAATATAGAAACTAGACTTAAATGAAGAAACGAAGAGAAGAACAAAAAAATAGAAACGGAAAAATAAAAAAGCAAAGAAAGAGACATACGGATGCTCTTGCTGAAGGCAGGAAACGAAATAAGGAAGAAAAAAAAGGAAGCATCGGTGCTCCTAATAGGTCCCCAAAAGAAACCAGAATAGTTCACGTATAGGAAAAACAAAAGGAGAAAACAACGCTCGGTCAAAGAGGTGAGAAACAGAAGAAGATCGCTAGCCAGTTTCGGTCTAAGCCCACGTAAGAAAGCGTTTAGCGAAACGCACGCAGCCGGGAGCTGCTATGTCCCGCCTTCAGCGAGCACGAATGCGCTCCCGCACGCGTGGTAGTTTTCTGGGCCGGGCCCATTAAGCGTTCCCAGCAACGTTTCACTTTTTTGACTGTTTCGTACAAAGTTTCCTGGGTTTGGCTGTTTCGTAGGAAGTTTCTGTGTGTTTGGCTGTTGCGTACCAACTTTCGTACAAACAATTATGCATGAATTTTTAAAATCCGAAAATTGTTTGAATTTGAAACATGTTCAAATTTGATAAATGTTTAAATCCGAAAATTGTTCGAATTTGAAAAAATTCCGATGAAAAATTCGAATTTGAAAAGTGTTTCGGTTTGAAAAATTGTTCCGATTTTAAAAATGTTCTGATTTGAAAAGTGTTTCGGTTTGAAAATTGTTCTGATTTTAAATATGTTCTGAATTGAAAATTGTTCCGGTTTGAAAAATTGTTCCGATTTAAAAAATGTTCGAGTTTGAAAAAAAATTCCAATTTGAAAAATTGTTCTGGTTTAAAAAATTGTTCTGGTTTGAAAAATTGTTCTAATTTGAAAATTGTTCCGGTTTGAAAAATGTTCCAATTTGAAAAAATGTTCTGATATGAAACAAATTTCGAAAGTTGGAATTTTTTTCGAAAATAAAACAAATTTTGAATTGGAACAAATTTCGAAATTGGAACAAATTTCAAAAATGAACAAATTTCAAAATTGGAACAAATTTCGAAATTGGAACAAATTTAAAAAATAGAACAACTTTCGAATTGGAACACATTTTAAAATTGGAACAAAAATTCGAAAATGGAACAAATTATGAATTGAAACAAATTTCAAATTTGAATAATTTAGAATTAAACAATTTCCCAATTGGAACAAATTTCGGAATTGGAACAAAATTCGAAATTGGAACAAATTTCGAAAATGAACAAATTTCAAAATTGGAACAAATTTCGAAATTGGAACAAATTTAAAAAATAGAACAACTTTTGAATTGGAACAAATTTTGAAATTGGAACGCATTTTAAAATTGGAACAAATTCGAAAATGGAACAAATTATGAATTGGAACAAATTTCAAATTTGAATAATTTAGAATTAAACAATTTCCCAATTGGAACAAATTTCAGAATTGGAACAAAATTCGAAATTGGAACAAATTTCGAAAATGAACAAATTCAAAATTGGAACAAATTTCGAAATTGGAACAAATTTAAAAAATAGAACAACTTTCGAATTGGAACAAATTTCGAAATTGGAACAAATTTATTCAAATTCAGAAAAAGAAAAAGAAAAAACGAAACAGTAAAAAAAGAAGAAAATAAAAGAAAAACAAAATAAAAGCAACCTTACCTGGGCCGGCCCGTCAGGCGGAGCGGTGCTTGCGGGACCGAATCCCTCCCGCAATGAGCGGGAGTTAGGATTTCCCCACGCAGCCACGCCAGTCTTCACTGAAACCATCAAACGAACGAAGGAACCATATGTACGAAGCGTAGCTGGGCCGGGTCCATGGTTGAAACGCTTCAGCGAAATGACGCTCGGTAGCGCGCGCGCGCTACCGAGTCGATCGCGCAGCGGGTGGCGTCGAGGATAGCACCCCCAATGTCTATGCGTCCCATCGTTTCTTTCTTGGGCCCTGCCACATGGCCCAACGCACCCGCTTCTAAGGCCTCGCACGCTTGTACTCACATCGGCAGATCATTTTTTCCATGGTCCAACTATAATACTGATCGATCGATTTAAGTTAAAATTTCGATCACGATCGATCTTGTCTGAGGCCTTGTTTACTTCTTCGATATTTTCACCTCAAAAAGATGTGGAGATGTGTGGGGATTTGATGTTCATCCAATACTCTCAAATCTCCACAATTACTCTTCTAAAAAAATACTCTACTATGATGGAGAGTTCTTAATCTAGCAAAAATATACTAGTGTGGAGAAGATTTGTGGGGATATCCTGGGATTATGCCCTCAAAACCTGACCTAGTAAACAACCTACCGAGAAATTCCAGGATAGAGGATAATCCCCTCCAATCCCCTCAAATATCCTAGAGGTAAACAAGGCCTGATCGCGAGGAGGCGGAGATACCATGAACATCTACCAACCCTCGATCGATTAATTCCACTTTGATACTAGCAAATCCGATATAGAGAAAGCCGCTCAATGCTGCAGCAACTGCTTCACGAACCATAGACGTCGCCCGAGATATCTAGCTTGGTGTGTTGAACGAATCATTTTTTGGGTCCAAATTTATTGAATCTCTTAGCCTAGCGACGCCTTCACTCCTGTCCTCGGACTTCAAGGGTGACCAAGATATGCAGGATTTTCTTATGTTTACTTATCTTGATACATCTAAACTTCAATACATGTAATGTTTGTATTTTTTCACTTTACTCATTCACTGATTTATAAAATAGGAAGACTCATGTATGTCTGCTAGAAAGAGAAATTATCCCTTTCGTGCGTGGTGCTTCAAAGCACAATAAGAGAAAACGGAAATAATAGTAACAATGACTCCAAATTTTTGGCCCCATTTGAAGTTCCCCACAGGGCCATCCACCTTGTTCCAATGAGTCAATTTCGCCCTAGAAGTTCACCATAGTCGATATCTTTGTCTTGCCGCACACCACTGCCGAGTTATGACCTCCTTTGCCATCTCCAACATCCATATTGCAACCTAGTGAGCCCCTGATTCCTAAACCAAAGTGTCTCTTCTGTCCTGTGACTGTAGCATTATAGATAAGATCGATGCCATCAACATGCTCAACAACAGTTCACTCCATGACTCCAACCCTCAAGCTGGGCACCGATTACTTTCAGTTAGCTCACCATCAGTTACAATTTATGTTTCCCTATCTTGACGTGGTTGGATGCTTGGTTGTAAAGTTTAGATCCCCTCACATGCCCACCTATGCCTTTGAGTTGCTGATAGGTGGGGCCTACCAAGCGTGGCGCCACAGGTCAGTGACCGAAAGTCAGGGCACAACAGGGTTCCCACGTCAGAGGATCCATGTCTGGATAGGATAGGGTTGGAGGAGTGAATAGTTACTTTTACATGAGGAATGGGGCAGATTCCACCGATTCGGTGGAATGGTCTCGTTTCGCATCTTCAACGAGTATTCGCTTTGGATGAACTGTTCCTGACGAGGGTTAAACTCGACAAACGTCCTAGATGAAGGACTTAGGATCGGGGAGATAGGGCGTCGGATGAACTCGAAGGTAAATTCAGTCAAACAAGGTGGCTATGAAAGTAAACGTGGGTGTAGAACCTGGCTTGCTTTCAATCTATCCCACACCGTCCCCTCCTGGCCCCTATATATAGGTGGCCAGGTCTCGAGGATCGGGTGGGATCCGATACAGATTACAATATCGATATACGACATGAACTCGTATTTCGACTAGTATTACAATTGGGCCTAGCTTAACGGGCCTCAGGGGTACTCAACTGACGGGCTCTATTATCTATACCCTTGTCAGTAGCCCCCGAGATTCTACCAGAATTGCAGATTCGGGTTGAATCTCAGATCTTCAATTCTTCGATGTGAAAATACTTGACTTCTTCAAATCTTCAAATCTTCGACTTGGTCTTTCGACTTTTATTATAATATCTCGCAAGGGGCTTTGATGAACAAGCCTGACAACTCTGACGGATCAAGAGGCCAGTTAACTGCCGGAACAGATACTTGCCACCTACTGAAAATTCAATCCCCTTGGACTTGAATTCGGGAAACCGGTCAAACCCATTCTTTTGCCGCGTTTAGGACTTACAAAGAATGAGTCCCAGTGGTTCTCAGGGTACCCAGTGCGTCCACCAGGATTTTTCTTCGCGTCGTAGACACGGATACATACCAACAGAGCGCATCCATGTGCGTATACCGGGCCACACAGGACGGATCCTGGGGTCTTACCTTCATGATATATTTCAACCACGACATTCAAGTTTTGTCGCGATGACACAACTCGAGAATTATGTTTCGCAGCCTTGTTTGACTGATTCCATATATATAACTTTTCGAGTTATCCTTTTTAACTCTCATGCATATCTCCTGATGGGAGTAATCGATGTCTATTTTGTTGACAATGTAGCCAAAGTTCCTTGCTCAAGAGATGCAACCAATTATGTCTATCAATTTGCTCTTTATTATCAGCTTCGACTCGCCTCCTTTTTGTCGACTTCTTTCTATCGGGTGCACGATAGCGCTCCCGATGGGAGTAGCCCCCGAGGCTATAGCCAAAATTTTTGGGTATACACTAGTAGAGAAAAGCTTATAGCAAGCATGACTACCCCTGGCGCATAATACTCATATTCGCCGGCGGTATAGTTACCCCTGGCGCACAAGCATAAATTCGTCGGCGGTAATGAGTTACCCCTGGCGCATAAATAAATTGTTCGCCGGCGATACTAGGTGGTGGGCCCACCACGGCTGGGACGACACTTAGGAATTATTATCGCCGGCGCATAACTACACGGTGCGCCGGGGGTAACGGAGTTACCGCCGGTGAATAAAGGGCCTATGCGCCGGGGATAAGGTGGGCTCGGCCCACCCTGCCAGGCTGATTATTACCCCTGGCGAATCTACGGATGATGCGCCGGCGATAAGTGTCTTACCCCTGGCGCATACAGGCCTATGCGCCAGGGATAACCTGGGATATTTTTCCAGCCAACCCACTCCTTACTCCTTCACCTACCACCACCACCCATCTCCCTCCCTCACTTATTGCCTATTGCAACTCGAGTCAAACCACTTGCAAACACATTCCCCCACTTCCCTCCTCCCAATATAGCTATTTTAACCAACAATATTTGATATATCTTGGTCAATCTCTTCCTACCCACATGCACTCACCCTCTACTAAATTAGATCTCTCCCAAATACATGCATGCTTGTAGATCTAGATCTAGAACTTCATAGTAACGGTTGACGCGTCAATATACGTACCGATCTAATAGGTACGTATATAATAAGAGAGAAAGACATGATGGCATGAGAATGAGTTGCCGATGTTTTGCCGGAATGTTGATTGACTTCCATTCCGGCAAATTTCCCGCTCTCCACATGACCTTTTTAGGGAAGGTCATGCCGAAATTTTCCGTGATAACCGAGATGATCGTTCTAATCAATTCTCTTGTTGTGATAGGCAACAATGGTGTTCACGATGAGAGAAAGCGATGTGGATAGATACGTGCAACGCGCGACGGCCGAGATGCATCGAAATAACGACATGTATATAAGGTGTCCGTGCCGAAGATGCAAACTAGGGTCCATGTTCACCCCCTCTTCAGGCACGGTGAAGGAGCACCTGCTTAGGTCTAGTTTCATGGAGGACCACACCCAGTGGATGGGTGATGATAACCAAGATGATAATCATGACCAAGATGGGGCGGCGAGATCAGAAAATGAGGAAGAAGGCAATGAAGACGACAAAGAGGATGCCGCCCATGACGATGAAGAAGAAGAAGAAGTGGAAAATATGGAAGTCGAGGATAGGAGTACCCCGCTAACCGCAGCCATGCGGGACCCTCACTTTCAAGAACTTCTTATGAACAACATATCGACTGGCGCCAGAGCTGGCAATAGACAGAAATCTAAGCTGGTGCAACTGGAGATAGACTCGAGAACTCCATTGTACGACACACCTGGTTGCGAGCCGGAGGAGAACCGCTTGAGAGTAGCTCTCGATCTTCTGGAGATGAAGGCAAGACACGGATGGTCCGACTCGAGCGTGGATGACCTCTTCCGATGGCTGAAGAAGCGTTTTCCTAAAGATAACACGTGTGCTGGTAGTCTAAATGAGGCTAAGAAAATCGTGTGCCCTCTCGATTTGCCGCACACAAAATAGCACGCCTGCGTCAACGACTACATAATTTATTGGAATGAGCACGCGGACGAGACCACATGCCCAGTGTGCAAAGCTGATCGGTACAAGAGAGGGACCAAGAAGGCTCCTCGAAAAGTTGTGTGGTACTTCCCGCTAAGGCTCCGTCTGCAGCAGTACTTCGCGGACCCCAAGGAAGCAAAGCTCATGCTCTGGCACACGGATAGAAAGGCGGCGGTGTTGCTTGATCCAAAACGGGTTGAAGAGTCAGTGCTGACGCACCCTTCTGATGCAAGCCAGTGGAGAGCATTAGACGAGGAGTACTACGAAGAATTTGGGAGAGATCCAAGGAATATCAGGCTTGGTGCGTGCACCGATGGACTCAATCCATTTGGGAACCAGAGCAGCAAGCACAGCACCTGGCCGGTGTTTGTATGGATGTACAACATCCCCCCTGGCTGTGCCTGAAGAAGAAGTACATACACATGAGTACGCTAATTCAAGGGACGACACAGCCAGAGAACGATATCAACCTGTATCTCGAGTTATTGAAGGAAGAGCTAGACACCTTGTGGGAGGAAGGGGTAGAAACATGGGACGCCCACAAGGAAGAAACTTTCTGTCTCAAAGTCGTGCTGCTCACGACGGTGCAGGACTATCTTGGATACGGATATATTGCATGCCAGGTGTGCCACGGACACAAGGCTTGTGTGAGGTGCATGGAATTGACGCCATTTCTACAGCTGGGTAAGGACCCCAGATCTTCAAAAACCGTCTACATGAGGCATCGAATGTGGTTACCCAAGAACGATCCCTGGAGAAGGCGTGGAGATCTTTTCAACGGTAAAGATGAGCTCGAAGGACCTCCACCTAAGAGGAGCGGCGTAGAGATCGATATTTTGTTGAAAGATTGGAAAAATTGCCCTCCGCCGGGAAAGATAATAAAGAAGCGAAAGCTAGGTGAGAAGAAGAACAAGGCTAAAGTGGAACCGCTCATGGGTGTATGGAAAAGGGGGTCCGTGTTTTGGGACTTGCCCTACTGGAAGATCCTCGGTACGCCTCATTGCCTTGATGTCATGCACATCACGAAGAATGTGTGCGAGAGCTTGCTTGGCACTCTGTTCAACATGCTGGATAGGACCAAAGATGGGCCGAAAGCGAGAAATGACCTCATGGCCCTAAATATAAGGAAAGAGCTTCACTTACCGCCGGCGGAGGAGATCAGCAAGGGAAAATCATGCAACCTCGTCCCCTCCTACTTCACTCTAAGTCCCAACGAGCTAGACCAGATGTTCAAGTGCCTCCTGGGAGTCAGATTTCCCTTAGGCTACGCAGGGCTCATAAGCAGATACCTGGACCCAAACAAAAAAATCTTCAGCGGGATGAAGTCTCATGACTGTCATGTCATGATGATGCAGATACTTCTGGTAGCAATCCGGGGGATAATGGAACCGCACATCCGTCAAACACATACTGGGCTCTGTCACTTTTTCGACGTCATCACTCGAAAGTCGATAAGCGTGAAGAAACTAGGGAGGCTGCAGGAAGAGATCGTCACCATCATAAACGAGCTTGAGATGTACTTCCCGCCCGCATTCTTTGACATCATGGTCCATCTGCTTGTCCATATAGTGGATGATATCGAGGATCTCGGGCCTGCATTCTTGCACAACATGATGGCATTGGAAAGAATGAATGGGATCATCAAAGCATACGTTCGTTACAGGGCACATCCAGATGGAAGCATCGTCCAGGGTTTTCTCACCGAAGAGTGCATCTCTTTCTGCAAGAACTATCTAAATGAGGAGAACACACCAGTTGGTTTGCCCACAAACAAGCACCTTGGCAGGTTTGAGGGAGTAGGCCACAACACTGGCAAGAGGGCAATGGATGTGGACTGCTATGGTCGGAGAGCCGACTTCAACAGGGCCCACTTAGTAGCGCTACAACACATTGAAGATCTCGAACCTTGGGTGGAAGAGCACAAAACCATGATCAAGAATACTGCACGCAAGCCGATGATGGAAGAAGAGATATTTAGAGCACACAACTCCTCTTTCGCACACTGGTTCAAAGACCAGATCGATGCCAATCCCCCGCCAATGACCTCTGAGAGCGACAGAATGTTACTCGCCTTGTCATATGGACCCGCGCCCAACCTCATGACTTATCAAGCATACGACATCAACGGGTACACATTCTACACGGAGGAAAGAGACAAAGGAGGCGATTATTAGAACTCGTCTGTAACGATGGTGTCTTACATGGGTGAAGAGAAGAAAAGATACTACGGAAAGATCGAGGAAATCTGGGAGCTCGACTACATCGGTGAGAAGCTTCCGATGTTCCGTGTCAGATGGGCTACAAACATCACAAAAGAAGACGAATATTTCACCACTATGTGTATACCCGAAGCCAACAAATCCAAGACCAAGAACCCTACCACGCAAAATGAGCCATGGGTACTGGCTAGGCATGTGGAGCAATGCTTCTTCATAACTGACCCGTCCAGGCCTAGTCGTGTTGTTGTAAGGAGTGGAAAAAGGGCCCTCGTCGGAATGGATGGAGTCGCCGACGAGCAAGACTTCGACGGCCTCGTAGGAGACCCAATGATGGAAGAATCCGATGAATACGACGCAACATACACCAAAAGAAGAAGCAGGACCATGCTACCTAGGATAGGTGTTCCGTACACAAGAAGAAGTCACGATATGGGGGTCAAGTATTCAACAACGACGACCAAGAAAGGCAATTCGCAGAGACGAAGATGAGTGTGATGCATGGAAAGTTTACAAATTCCATCGCAATGTGTATCGATCTCCAATTAATGATGTATAAGTTTAGGACACATATACTTATATTTATCAATTATATTTTCCTTGTCTTATGCCCATATATTTATCACATATTTCTTAATTGGTCACAAAGAAAGAAACACAAAAAACAATGGAAAAAGGAAAAAGAAAGAAACACAAAAATTAAAGGAACACAAAAAAGCAAAAAGAAAGACAAAGAAACAGAAAAAGCTAAAAGAAAAACAAAGAAACACAAAAAACAAAGCAAAAAAGAAAAACCAGTGTTACTTTATCCCTGCCGAATTGTACCCTGAATTCGCCAGGGATAAGCTAACAGGTGGGTCCTGGTTTTGTTTTATCGCCGGCGAACTTGACCCTGAATTCGCCAGGGGTAATCTGTGCAGGCCCACATGTCATAGGGACAAGGGTTATCCCCAGCGAATTCCTGGTCTTATGCTATATTCGCCAGGGGTAAACCTCCCCCTATACCGGTTGGCCGCTCTCCCCCATCGGCACTGCAAACCCTAATCGATCCCCTTCGCCCCCGTCACCACCGGAGCCGAAGGAGACGCAAGGAGACACACCGGAGCCAAAGGAGACGCACCGGAGCCGAAGGAGACGCACCACCCAGGGATCTCGCAAGGTCTGCGCCGTCCCCATCGTGGACGTGCTCCCCCGCTTCCTCAGCACCTACTCCGACGACACCCTCACGACACCACCCAGGGATCTCGCAAGGTACGCTCCGCCAGCAACACGCTCCGCTGTTCCCCTCTGTGAGTCGCGGCGGGCTAGGTGGACACAAGCCATTCTCGAGCACTGGAATCAGCCGCGTGCATGTGGCTCAGTGATTGCCTCTCCCCTGCTCACCTGTGATGCCCATGTGTCGTGCGTCAGATGTTTGTGTGTTTAATCTTGAACCTTTAAGTGGAGTAAATTCGTAATTGTTGCTAGTTTTCACTACATAATTTTTTCTCATTATTAGTTGCTTTTTATTGGGATTGTCAGAGTGGCAGCTGGCTATTGGAGATTGCCATGCTTGCTTAGAGCAACTCTAGCCGAGCCCTTATTCTGTAGCCCTTAAAATCACATATGAAGGGCATTGTAAACACGATTTGAAGGCTCAAATTGCGTCGTGCAAATTAGACTCCGCAAAACTAGACTGTAAAATGGAATATTCTAGTCAAAAGGCCACATGTCAGATTAGGATCGGTTGCTGGAATGCTGGTCCTCTTAACTAAACTAGGTGATTTGTTGTTTTAGCAATAGACATTCTTAGTTATCTCTTGTGTACATTCTTGGAGCATTTACATTGGGTTGGAAAATATATGTCCATGTCTGCGATTGTCCCAAATTTGTGTACATGTTACTTGTTCTGGGCTGATAAATTGAGCAAAAGGCAAAAATCAAAATAACAAATGGGGACAACTGGGCCAATGATACCACTAGTGTCATTTTACTTAACATGGTTGCACTGAAGAAAAAAAATCCATATATGTAGTAAGCACTAAGCACTGATGTTGATGCTGATGAAAACTCAATCATCACAGATACTGAGCTATCATACTTTAGATATAACTTCAAGACTTCTAGTCCCACTCAGATTCATGAGTGCTTCAGCTCACTAAGCATGGCAGCATCTCCACAAGATGTTCCAAAGTATCTTGAGTTCTTGATATGCTAAAAAGTTGTTACTTTGATTCTGTTAGTAAAGTCTCAAAATTTCATCATGTTGTTACTTTGATTCTGTTAGTAAGCACTAAGCACTGATGTTGATTCACTTAAATGAATGGTACACTGTTCTCTGATTTATTTGCCCCTTTAGGTTCAATATATAATTCAGTCATGCAATTTTAAACTCTTTTCAAACTTGACTAAAATTATGGATCTAGCATGTAGCATCATGCAAATAGTTCTCACTATCATTTTGCATGTTAGTTACTACATATTAGGATTTGATACAAAAAAGACACAGTAGAATCATGCACCACTTTGTGTTTGAAGGTGTATATCCCTTTTTTATCTGGTTGGCAACTAAAAAATAAAAGAAATACTGTGACCTGCAATAGAAGATTTTAGTGGATAAATGCAGAAGACACTGTGGAGGTTGGCAAGGAAGACTGATCTTACCTGGTCAGTGAATCCCTAGTTCTTGTGTTTCGAGCGATTGATGTTGGAGTGTGCTTGGAAGGAGTAGTAGCCTAGAGCAGAGTACATGTGTAAGTAGAGTTTTGCAAAGTTTACGATGAAGTGTCAATTCTTCGAGTATGGTTTAATGCTGCAATTATACTGTGCTTATATGCTTACATGGCGATGAGCTTGGTGTATGGATGTATCACAACTGTTGGAGTTCATGGGCTTTTGCATTTCGATCGATCGAGTAGTTCTGTTATCTCTTAATATTGCATATGATTTGTTCTGCTCTTTGCTTTTTGATGCTAATTGATTGCATGCGCAAGTGCCACTTCTGAAGGCAAGGGTGTAGACTGTTAGCTGGTGGAGAGCTTGTGTTAATGCTACTTCAAGAATTTTAGAGCTACTTATATATATGTTTGCTGAAAATGCTGCTTTCGTAATCCATGATCTACAAGACAAGACTGGAAACATAACTCACTGCTAGAAAATGCAGTTTGGAACCAAGGCAGAAGCAGGACTCAAAGTTACGAACACTTGGAGGTTTATTCTGTTCTTCAGTTGTAGTGCAAAGTCTGCTGGTTTAGCTTTTGTCGCTAGTGTCCTGGTTGTTTCTTCTAGTCAAATCTCTTGTTTACTGCAAAAGTTCTTAGGAGATGCATATATTTCCTTTCATCTGGAGCACTTTGTACTGTTGCTGCTGCTGCTGTTGTTGCTTGTGTTGCTGCTGTCAAATCTCTTCTAGTCAAATCTAAGTGGCTTGTGTTGCTGCTGTTGCTATTTGTACTGGGAACATGGTACTGTGAATGTTGTGTAGGTACATTGAGTGCCAATGTTTCGCCAGAATGTTGATTAACTTCCGTTCCGGTGAATTTCTGGCACTCCGGCATGACCATTTTTAGCAAAGGTCATGCCAAATTTTTGCCGTGAAAAATTGTGTCACTATCTCTTGTCTCTTGTCTAAAAACTCTTATCTCTTGTGTCGCCATGTCGTCTTTTGGAAACCGGAATGTCGACGACGACGTCGCCGGGTCGTCTTCTCGGCAACTAGATATGGAAGAGCACTACAGACTCATGGCCCTGGAGTTGCAGCAGGAAGATGCTGAATATCGGCCTAGTGACGATGATGATGCTGATGACGATGCCGAAGCTAGTGATGACTATGAGAGGAGGGTCATCGACCAGGAAACCACCAATAGTGGCGCCGGCGTGGGTGGCTCCGAGACATCTAGCCAGGCGAACAGAAGAGTTCAGAAGAAGCGGCGCCCAAACCTTGTCGCCGCCCAGCGGGACACATTCACATTGGTTGACCCCGCTAGTGGTATTCCGAAGGAGCCAGTAAAATTCGCGAAGGGGTACGGCCTCCAGCTGGCAGCAATCCTTCGTGACATCGTCAACGTCAATGAGATGAACCTCCAAAGTAAGGACCATCTGCGCGTCCAGCTAATCTCGAGGCTGCACGCACGGTATGAGTTCCCTCCGGAGTATAGAAACCAGGATCTGAAGAAGAATATTGTGAACAGATATGCCCTCACTAGGTTCACCAAACACCTTAGCAGTTATAAAACTATGCTGAGGGACATGATTGCTGATCATGAGCCTTTCGAAGAGGTCCATCGCCACTTTCCATGGATGACGGAAGATGACTTCAAGGTCTTCCTTGCGAATGAAGCCGATGAGTTCACCAAGGCGCAAAGCAAATGGGGGAAGGACCTCGCGGAGAAGAACATTGGGCACCACCGTCTCGGTTGCCGTGGTTACGACGGCAAGAAGCCAAAATGGGACAAGGAGGACCAGACATACATAGAGCAGGGCATCGAGAACCCCTACGACAGGTATGCGGACCCGTTGTTCAGGGCATTTGTCAGGTCCCGGTACCGTAAAGAAACGAAAACCGGGAAACTCGTCACGGACCCCAAGGTGGTGTAGGGTGTAGTTTTGCGCACAGACCCGAAGGTGGTGGAAGTCGAGAAAGTAGTGGTAAGAAATTTACAAGATTGTTAAGTCCATTGCAAGCTAGTAGCACATAATTCTAAAATTGTTCATGTTGTCTCTTCTGCAGCAAGCACAAATACAAGCAGCTGAATCCGCTGGCTCCTCATCCCAGACGTCGACAGGCAAAGTCCCGTGGGACAATCCTTACGTAAGGGGCATAAACATCGCAAAGGAGCAGCCACCGTTGAAGAGGCCGCACTTAGGCCGTGTCACCGGCGCCGGAGCAGGTCGCAAGCACTCCACCTATGGCTTGGCTGAGCCTAGCACCAATGAGTCGCGACAGGCGAAGAAGAGCCAGGACACTTCAGAGATGGAGGCCCTCAAGAGAAAGATCGCGGACTTGGAAACAAACATGGAAAGGAGGGTCGAGGAGAAAACTATTGCGAAGGTCAATGAAATCATGCCCGACCTCGCCCAGAGGATCGCCGCTTATATCGCGGGAGGCCAAACGGGGCCGTTACCGTTGCTGAGCTTAGGCGCCAGCAACTCGGACAAAGAGGCGCCGCGGGCTCAAAGTGAACCACAACATGATTCACACGTTGCAACAGTGACTCCGGAGGGCAGCAACACAGGTGCTGGCCGTACGGAGGACTCGCCGGCCGTGGCGGCTAGCAGCCCCTCCATCACTTGCACGCCCACCGGTCCGTCGACGCTTGCCGAGCTCGACGCCCTCATGGTAATAAATTAAGCCTTCTCTACAAGCAGTCAATTACTTCATCGCCGCCACTCTCTTTTGAAATACGTGTTGTGTTTCTGCAGGAGAGCTCGACACAATGCACCTTGCTACTGAAACTGGACAACCAGTTCAAGGACGTGGCGAAGGGAAACATCTTGATGCCACTCAGCCGGCAGTACCATGGCAACCCTATGCCCAATAGCGTGCACCGGGTTCAGGTGGCACATGTGTTGCCGTTCTGCCATGACTTGTATCCTCCTAACCAACCAGCGGACGCCAAAAGCGAGCTGAAGATCGGACAACTCAAGAACCACATCTTGCTATGGCCGAAAGCCTTGATTCGGCTGAACACCGCCTTAAGGTCGGAGGCAAGCCAAGAAAGGGTCACTCCACCGGTTGCGTCGGCGGCGCCGAGCCAAGGCAAGGTCGCTCCGCCCTCTGTGCCGGAGGCAAGGGAAGAAAGGCCCGACAGTCCACCCGCTTATGATCCTCCCGAGCACGATGGCGCAATGGATATTGACCAGGCTCCCATCGATACTTTTATCGATGATTTGGAGGCCAACGATGCTCGTCGACATGTATCCGATCAAGGCCGTGGTCCTCTGGCGAAGAAGCTGATGTTCAGTTCTCAGGAAACGCCAGAGGAACAAGCTGCCGCCTTCACCGCGCCGCCGCAATCTATGATTTCGCCGAAGACACTCTTCGTTCTAACAAAGGAGGAGATGCAACAAAAAGGCACTCTCTTCTGCAACAAGAAGAAGGAGAGGAAGCAGAAGAAGAAAGGTGAAGCGGCCTCTACCTCTATGCACCCAGCGGCTCGGGTTCTCAACAGGTTGTCGACCCCTTGGAGGAAGATGCATTATCTCGGTTCACCGATGCTGCCGAGTGAGATTCTCAAAGATATGGGGGGCAGCATCAAGGACGTGCATGACAGCATCATGTATCTGGAGGACCAACTTCTCAGAGAGAAAAATCCTGGGTACCTGGTACATGTGGTCAAGGTGCCCACCAATGTGGGCTTTGTGGATGGGTACCCAGGGGATCTTTTCTTTATTAGATTCGAAGACATATTCAGGCTCTTGCACATGTTCCGGATGGACAAAAGCTTGGTCCGCCTGATATCGCTCAGCATGGCGCACGATATCATCATAGAGAGAAGAGGGAGGCACATGATAATGGACCCCTTCTACATGGATGAGCTATTTCTCGACGCCCCTGGGAATCGGGCGATTGTCTCGAAGTACATCGAGGATTTCATGGTAGACAACAAGGATAAGGACTGCTTTCTCATGCCCTACTTCCCCGAGTAAGTAGTCCTTCGCTGCCCATCGGTACATTAATTATTCCGTAAATTTTCTTTATCTAACGATCACTTGTTGATTTGCGCAGAGGAATTCACTGTACCCTCCTCCTCGTTCACCCGTATGAATCGGGAGTGGTTTACCTGGACTCGGGGAGTGTGAATCGCAAGGATTACACCAAGATTAAGGGTGTTCTTGATAAAGCCTTCAACGGCTTCGTCGCTAAGGCCAACCGCCCCCTCAAAAAGCAAAAAAAATTATGAGGATGCTTCACCCTCTTCCACCAAACCGAGTTCTGCTGCCACAAGCAGGCTGAGCCAGATAGTGGGCTGGATGCCTGGTATGCCATCCTACATACGAGGGACATCATCAAAACAGAACAAGACCTCTTGGTGCCAAAAAGACTCCGAAAAGCTAGCATAGACATGGCGAACGCCACCGATGCACAAGTGCGAGCTGAGTTCCGTGCCATTCAATGGACCATTTGCTTGATCATTTCGAGGGATGTGACCAAGAAGGGTGGCTTGTTCCACGCCGGCTTCACACCACCGCCAAATGCAGAAATCCAGACCCGCTTAGAGTTGTGCTATGACACGAGGACATTCAACACGCTCGACGGAATCCATCCCTTCCCGCCAAAACCTAAAACTTAGAGTTAGTTTATAAACCATATTTATTGCACAACTTTCATGCTTCATTACTTAACCACTAACTTTTTACTTATGTGTAGATGACATGGTATGTCGTGTACAAGGGCAAGGTTCCCGGAGTCTACGACGACTGTGAAGAATGTAGGAGGCAGGTACGCCGTTTCAGCGGCAACAGCTACAAGGGATACAATACTTTGGCGGAGGCGCAAACTAGATATGCCAACTATCTAGCACGAGAGAGGACGAGGGAGATGGAGAGGAGCCGGATGACCACCTTCCTCGTGATGATGCTCACCGCCGCCACTGTCTTTATTTTCTATGTGTTCCTTGTTTAGCTACTTTGTGTACTCTCCCGAACAAAACTTGTAAGTCCGGATCGAGAATTGGTGCAACTTGTGAATATTGGAGTCTTGAACACTTGTGTGTAATATTGGAGACTTGTTTGTAATATTGGAGACTTGTTTGTAATATTGGAGTCTTGATCACTTGTAAACATAATTTCTTGTTTTGCTGCTGTTATTCTCTGTATTATCTGCTGTATAAAATTTTATTTTTTTGCTCCTGTAATTATTTTTGCTGGCGCATAGAATAGTTATTCCTGGCGCATTTCACAATTCGCCCGCGATAATTGCACCTACTGTTGGCGCATAGCAACATTCGCCAGGGGTAACAGTAGGTGCAATTATCGCCGGCGAATTGGGAAATGCGCCAGGGATAATACATTACCACCGGCTTTAGTGTCGCTGGCGAGTTGTAATTCGCCGGGGATAAGCAATTTCGGTGCGCCGGCGGTAGGCTTTTCCCTACTAGTGATAGGCTCAAGAAAATTGATAAACTCGTTCCTTATACTTCTTCTCGCGCCATTTGTCGACTTTATTCGCCTTTGCAATGGATATCTCCCCTTATTATGCCGCAAGCCCTCGAGTTAAAGACGAGGTGAACTTGTGCTTCTTGACAGATATTCTCTTATTTCCTACTCTCTTCTTACGCATCTTTTGATATGGTAATTCTTCTTTACTATTTGCACTGTAAAAACCCAGAAATATACTTTGGGCCTTGCCGCTCTAGAGGCCCATTAGTACGTGCTTATAAATAAAGCACACTTGGCCAGGGTAAAAAACCCTAATTCCTTCATTAGTGCCTTTCTCCGCCGCATCGTCTTCTTCTTCCTCACCCCATCTAGGGTTTTTCATCCCTGGCGCTTGTCTCCATGGCCGGTGCAAGTGAATCTCGCCTGAACATCGGCGCCCCGGTGGAGAAACGGGGCCGCTGCCGTCCTCGCGGTAGTAAGAACAAGACTACCGCCGCAGCTGCGGTAGCATCGTCTTCTGCTCTGGTGAAGCGACGCTCCGGCCGTCCGGCCGGGAGCAAGAATAAACCCAAGGTGCCCTCTGCTGCGCCAGGTCCAAGTGCTCCTTCCCCCGATGCTTCTTCTTCTTCGCCCAGAATCTATTCTTTCTTTTGCATCTGCAACGCGCAGTGCCGTGAAATTCAGCACCTGCCATTAAAATTTACTAAGTTCATGGATGGGCGAGAACTGCGTGAAGCAGTTCTCCGTGAACACTCTGGTGGAGGAACTCCATACGAAGTGGAGGTGTGGTACGACGGCACCGGTGAGCAATTCTTCAAGGGCGGCTGGTCGCGATTTGCGGAGGATCACGACCTCCATCAGGGGTTTTTCATGACCTTTGATTTCCATGTTGGCACGTCAAAGTTCGACGTGAGAATCTACGATGGCACCCAGTGCCAGAAGGAGTATGAAGCCGAAGTATAGTTTCACTAGTTTTCTCCTTTATGTAATCCAGTTGTCCTCGTGGTTATCTGTAATAAATAATCGTATCGGAATTATGTGTTTATTAATAGACCATGGGAATGAATCATGGTTCCGAGTTGTGCGCATTAATACTTTATCGGGTTCCTTTGAACTGTTTACGCCGCAGACGAAATATCGGGTTGCAATCATCCTTGTAGTGTGCCTCAGAGAATCACAAATCTCGATAACTTATTAATATTATTTCGTACGACTCGAGGGTTTCAGCCCCCGAGTGTATAATAAAATATTTACACATATTGTCGACTTGGCCCAAGGAACCCAACCTATGGCCTCATGTTCTGGGTTCAGAGGGTCATAACTCGAAAAATTCTTTATCGCCTATGCGTAGAATCGTCGTAGTTGCTCTGCATTCCACGAGTTACTCTTGTCTTTCCCTGTTTTCTTGTCTTGTAGTCGATAAGATCCTCCTGGTATTACTTCTGTGACGATGTAAGGTCCCACCCATGGGGACTCGAGTTTTCCATGGCCATCTTGCTTGAGTCGTAGAACTAGATCTCCCACCACGAAAGATCATGGATGAACTCGACTACTATGGTAGTTTCACAGATTTTGCTGATATTGAGTAGCTCTAGCGAGCGCTACATCTCTTGCTTCGTCAAGCGCATCGATATCATCCTGAAGTGCTTCTGTAGAAGTTGCCTCATCATATGCCGCGATTCTTGGAGCTTCATGAGTTATTTCGACTGGAAGCACGGCTTCTGCGCCATGGACCAGAAAAAATGGCATTTCTTGAGTAGCTGCGTTGGGTGTAGTTCGTAGACTCCAGAGTACGGAGGGTAGCTCATCTACCCAAGCGTGCTTGGCTTTTTCGAGGGGTGCTAGCAGCCTTTTTCTTTATCCCATTGCATATTAAGCCATTGGCTTTTTCGACTTGCCCATTTGACTTTGGATGCGCTACAGACGCAAATTTCAATTTGATTCCCAGACTTCCACAGAAATTCTTGAACTCTTTCGATGTGAAGTTTGTCCCATTATCTGTGATTATGCTGTGTGGTACTCCGAAGCAAAAAACTATGGATTTAATGAAGTTAATCGCGGCTGTGGAATCTTGGGTTGTCACTGGGGCTGCTTCTACCCATTTGGTGAATTTGTCGACTGCTACCAGCATATAAACATGCCCTCCTGGCCAGGATTTGTGTAGTTTCCCTACCATATCGAGACCCCATTGTGCAAAGGGCCAAGATAATGGTATTGGTTGCAGTTCTGCTGCTGGCGCGTGCGGTCGAGATACAAAACGTTGGCAAGCCTCGCACTTCCTTACTATGTCTTTTGCGTCTTCAATGGTTGTTAGCCAGTAAAATCCTGCACGAAAAGCTTTGGCTGCAATGGATTTGCTGCTAGCGTGATGTCCACATACTCCTGCGTGGATGTCTCTTAAGATTTTTTGTCCTTCTTGAGGGGTGACGCATCGTTGTAAGACGCCTGTTATACTTATTTTGAATAATTTTCCTTGCAGCACGACAAAAGCCTTGGATCGTCGTATTATCCTTTTTGCATGTATTGTGTCTTCGAGTAGTGTTTTGTTTACCATGTACGCCAAGTATGGTTGCATCCAAGTTTCCTCGGTCATCATGACTTCTTCGGGTTCAGCTGTCCCGCTGCTACCAGCCCCCAAGCCTGTTGCTTGGTGTTGGGCTTGCTCTCCTATAGTCGAGACTTTGGTGCTTTTTATTGATCTCTCTATGATTTCCTCCCAAAAAACTCCTTGTGGTACGGGTAAACACTGGGACCCGATATTTGCTAAATTGTCGGCTTCCTCGTTGCTTGCTCTGCTGACATGCAAAACTTCGCATCCATCAAATGTTCCTTCGAGATAATAATATAGATTTCTGTATGCTGTCATGTTGTCACTGATGGCATCACACTTGTTCATCACTTGTTGGACGACGAGATTTGAATCTCCAAATATTTTCAATCGAGTTGCTCCACATGCTTTGGCCATTTTCATCCCATGGAGCAGTGCCTCATATTCGGCTTCATTATTAGAAGCTTGAGGAAAACTCATCCTTAGCACATATTTCAACTTGTCGCCTTGTGGCGATATCAGGACTACTCCTGCTCCTGCGCCTTGGACCCTTTTTGATCCATCAAAGTACATTGTCCATACACTCGATAGATCTGGTGGTCTTGTGTTTTGTAACTCCAGCCACTCTGCTGTCTAGTCTGGTAAAACTTGTGATTTGATCGCCTTTCGCTTTTCGTACGTGATATCCAGGGGTGATAACTCGATTCCCCATAAGGAGACACGCCCTGTTGCTGAAGGGTTGTTCAATATATTGGATAGCGGTGCTTCGTTGACCACTATGATTGGGTGTACCGCAAAATATTGCCGTAGTTTCCGTGCTGTTGTGAATACGCTGTATGCAAGTTTCTGGTAATGCAGGTACCTTTGCTTTGTTGGAGATAGTAACTCGCTGACGAAATATACTGGCCGCTGAACTCCATGGGTTTTTCCTTCTTCACTTCTTTCGACTACTAATACTGTGCTCACCACCTGATGTGTTGCTGCAATATAGAGTAACAATGGCTCTTTTTCCTTTGGTGCGACCAACACCGGCGGTGTGGAAAGCACTTTTTTCAGTTGTGCAAAGGCTATATTTGCTTCTTCTGTCCACTTGAATTTATCGTTTGATTTTTTCATCAGTGCATAGAAGGGAAAAGCTTTTTCCCCTAGTCTTGCGAATAATCGATTTAGTGCCGCCACGCGTCCTGCGAGTTTCTGTACGTCGTGCAGCTTTGTGGGCTTACCCATTGTTAATATCGCTTGGATCTTCTCTGGATTTGCTTCTATTCCTCTTGCAGATACTAGGAATCCTAGGAGTTGTCCTGTAGATACCCCAAAAGAACATTTTGTCGGGTTGAGCTTGAGCTTGTACCTGTTTAAGTTGTCGAAGGTTTCTGCTAAATCACTGATTAATGACTCCTCTTTTCTTGTGGTAATGACCACGTCATCGATGTAGACTTGGATGTTTCGTCCTATTTGACTTCCGAGGCAGTTTTGCATCATCCTCTGGTAGGTTGCTCCTGCGTTTTTTTAGACCAAAAGGCATGACTTGGTAGCAGAACACGTCGTAAGGTGTTATGAAAGCTGTTTTTTCCTCATCTTCTTTCTTCAACTTTATCTGGTTGTAGCCAGAGTATGCATCCAGAAAGAAAAGCCTTGTGCACCCTGCTGTTGAGTCAATAATCTAATCAATGCGAGGTAGAGGGAAGGGATCCTTTGGACAATGCTTGTTGAGAGATGTGTAGTCGACACACACTCTTTGCACATCTGTATTTTTCTTGGGGACTATAACTGGATTAGATACCCAAGTCGATGTTCTGATTTCTCGGATGAACCCTGCGTTTTTGAGTATGTGTAGCTCGGATGCTATTGCTTTCCTTTTGGGTTCATCAAATCTCCTCAACGGTTGTTTGACTGGCTTCACTTTGGGATCAATGTTTAGTGCGTGCTCGACGAGTTCCCTGGGAACCCCTGGCATGTCCGAAGGACACCAGGCGAAGATTTCCCAGCGCTCACAGAGGAACTCGACGAGCGCGCTTTCCTATGCGGGATCCAGGTTTACTGCTATAGAGGTAGTCTTGTTCGGGTCCGTAGGGTGGACCTGAATTTTCTTCGAGTCTTGAGTTGCATCGAAAGCCTGGTCTGGCAGGGATCGCCCGACGTCGGGTAGCACATTGTGGTCAGTTTCGCCTTTTAGTCTCGCGTACTCTGCTGTCATACCGAAGGTTTGCGCCAGTCTATTAAATTCTTTGTCACAGGTGTTGGATACTTCAAAACTGCCATGTACCGTGATTGTTCCTTTGGGTCCTAGGATCTTGAGTGTAAGATACATGTAATGAGGTACTGCCATGAATTTTGCAAATGATGGGCGCCCCAGGAATGCGTGATATTGTGAAGGCCAGTCCATGACTTCAAACTCCAGCTTCTCTCTGCGATAATTATTGCTATTACCGAAGCAGATGTCAAGTTCTATTTTTCCAAGAGGGAAATTGGCGCCTCCTGGTACTATTCCATGGAAAGAGCAATCTGTTGGCTTGAGACTTTCTAGTGAGATGCACATTGCCCTCAGAGTTCTCGCATATATTAGATTTATGCCGCTTCCTGCATCCATGAATACTCTCCCGATATCGTACCCCCCTATTTGCGCCTTTAGTACCATTGGTGCGTGCCCTGGCCTGCGAACTTTCCTTGGGTGGTCTGCTTTGCTAAATCTAATTGGTTGATCAGACCACTTTAGATACTCTGTAGTAGCTGGTGGCTTTGATATTGCCAGGTTGACCTGTCTTGATATGCTCTTCCTTTCTTTTTTCGACTTTGGCACTGGTTGGATCATTGCTGATATGTATACTTTTGACTCCAGCTGTTTTGCTAGTCGTTGCATTTGATATCCTTGACTTATGCTTTTTCCTCCCTGTCGTGCTCCTTGAGTTGAATCCATGCCGTTTTGCAACCGTAGGAAGGTTCTGCAATCCTTCATCTGGTGGTTGGAAACTCTTTTCCCATCTAGGTAAGCATAATGGATGCGACAAGGACCATACAACATATCTTCTGCCGAGGGACCCGAGTACCTTGGCTTCTCCTTTCCCCTACCATCTTTTGTTGGAAATTCGATATTTTCATAGCCTTCTTCGTTCCTTCCGTCATATCCTGCGGCTATCTGATTTCGCCTTCCGTGGTTGTTGCCATTGCGGTATCTTCGCCTTTGCTTGCTTGTTTTGTCGACTTCTGGTGAACGCCCCCTTTTGTTGTTATACGCGTCTTATCCATCGGCAAATCTGTTGGCTACTTCTATTAGCTCAGACGCTGTCCTTGGCCTTGTTCTCCCTATTTCTTCCACTAGGTCCGAACGACGAAGGCCACTTGAAAAAGCGTCTATTGCTCTTTCGTCGGAGACGTCTTCTGCTGAGTTTTTGATTATACTCCAGCATTGTATATAAGAGCATAGGGTTTCGTCTCTTTTTTGTATGCACAATTTGACTTCTTCCAATGATGCTGGTCGCTTATATGTTGAGCGAAAATTTCTTGCGAATTGACTCTCTAATGCCCCCCCAACTTCTGATGGAATCATTGGGTAAGGTATTTAACCAGGACCGCGCTGCGCCGGTGAGGTGTAACTGCAAACTTTGCATGGCTGTTGCTCTTGTTCCTCCTAGTATCTGTACTGCTTGCAGGTAATCTGACAACCATAGAGTGGGCTCTTGCGACCCATCATACTTTTCTTGATCATGTGGCAACTTGAAACCTTTGGATACCCACGTTTTGCGAACCCTACGGGTAAAACATAATGCGCCCATCTCTTTTTCATCGTCTTCGTAGTTTTCCTCTCTCTACGCATAGCGTGAGCTTTTTACTCGTGCATGTGCTATTATGTTCCTTGCGTCCTCCCTCCTTTTTTGTCGCTTCTCATCTTCTGATGAATCATTGGGTTCGTTTCGCGAAGATTTGCGCTTGAATTATTCTTTTCGCCTTTCTTTTCGATGTGTCACTTTTTTCTCTGGAAGCTTTCCCATTAATTTGTCTTCTACCAACCCGAGACTTCGTATTGTGGCCTGATGCATGTGCTCTCGTGGATCTCCAGGCTCTGGTTGTGTGGTTAGTAGGTACGCATGTGCTGCTACCAACGCTGCTTCTGGTGTTTCTTGAACGAAATCTTCTTCTTCTGACTGCTGCGGGCTTTGACTTTTCGCGTAGCTCTCCTCTCTTATCTGTGCTGTTGTCCTCCTGTTGTGCTTTGGGTCTCTATGTCTCTCCATGCTGGACTCTGATGAATTGCTATATTCACTCCAATATCCATCACTTGGTGTGCTGTTGTAATCTGGGCTTCTCATAATGATGTCTCTTTCCCGCCTTAACTTCTTTTTGCGCTGGTGTAGCACGTATTGGTATCCCATTAAAACTTCTCTTCTTGAATCTGCGGGTACATCAGTCCCGTGGTTGATAGCTGTCATGATCATTCTCCACTCTCCGGCCGAAATATGCACTTTCTCCTTCTCTTTCTTGCCATTGCTCCTTATTTTGTCGACTTGCATATCGACCTCCTCGTTGCCAGCGTGATTGTTTTCTTCTTCTGCTGCTTCAGTGATGATGACGCATAATTGGTGTATGCTTCTAGAGACGCCGCTGCTTCTTCTGGCGATGTCCCTTGATTTGTCCACTGCTGCTTCCACAATGGCCTTTTGCCCGGTTTCATCGGGTTCCTCGAATTTTTCCTGCAGATTTTCTGTTGCTGCTAAGCTGACTGGCGAGTTTGCCTTGCTAGAAGAGCCTACAGATGATCCAGATACTGTGATTCTCTTTGTTTTGCTTGCCGATGGAACTTATTTCATCGGATCTGAAAGGCGAGTTGAACCCAAAGGTCCGATGTAGAAGCTTAGACTTCCGAACGTCAATTCCATCTCTTGATTTTTGTCGACTTCTGGATTGCTATTGGCTAAAAGCGAAAAAGCCGTCGAATTCATGATTCCAACGCCCAGAGTCCCCACGGTCGGCGCCAATTGACGAGGGTTAAACTCGACAAATGTCCTAGATGAAGGACTTAGGATCGGGGAGATAGGGCGTCGGATGAACTCGAAGGTAAATTCAGTCAAACAAGGTGGCTATGAAAGTAAACGTGGGTGTAGAACCTGGCTTGCTTTCAATCTGTCCCACACCGTCCCCTCCTGGCCCCTATATATAGGTGGCCAGGTCTCGAGGATTGGGTGGGATCCGATACAGATTACAATATCGACATACGACATGAACTCGTATTTCAACTAGTATTACAATTGGGCCTAGCTTAACGGGCCTCAGGGGTACTCAACTGACGGGCTCTATTATCTATACCCTTGTCAGTTCCATTCTATTTTCTTTTGCATAACTGATGCATGCAAAATACATGCATGAACTTTGTAGTTTATTGATGCATATTCCAACATATTAAGATGCTATTAATTGTTATAATTATGTTTTGAATTGATTTATGGGGATTTTCCATCGATCCCCTTTATTTTGGTTATAACTCTGCAGAACAGGAAAACCCTATTTTGTGTATTTTGACGTTTCAGGGACCTTCTTGAACTCAATTTGACCTGAGATTTTTGGGGCATTAATGTTTTATCATGAGAACCTTCTGGAGCACAAGAAGTCAACGAGGGAAGCCACGACAGCCAAACAAGACCAGGTGGTGCGGGCCCTGGCCAGGCCGCGCCACCGAGGTCCGTTTGGGCCTCGGACCTCCGATGTTGTCTATCTGCATTCCAGATTGATCAGCTTGACATAACCGAGGTGTTCTCGTGAGGAGGCGGCAGAGAAACACGAAACAAATAAACCGAGGCTGTTCTAGCGAAGATTGGATGGGGAAACACTACCGGAGTCGCCCCGGTTGCTTCTCTAACCTCTCCGACATCACCACCATCGCCACCATCATGAAGCCTCTAGACTATGAGTTTGTGGGAGTAGCTTGTTCTATTTCTCTCTAATTCTATGATTGTTTAGATGCCATATGAGCTGTCCAACATGATTATGGCACATATTATGTAATTCCTATGTGGTGGATCTTTATTTTATCGGATGATCTATGAGATGTGATATGTTATTATGTTCTTGATATGAGTAGATGCATATTGTCACCTTGCTCTTTATTACTTGTTCTGATCCAACATGTATGCGAGAGCGCGAGAGGGGGATGATGTGTATTAGATGGAGTAACTAGGTAGTAGTAGTAGTAGTAAATTGTGAATAAATTTCATGATCTTCTATGGTGTTTACCAATTTCACGGTTACCTCATTAGGGATAAAAAGAATGCATGTGTTATAAATTTTTAGTGACAACTGAGAATTCCAAGCGACATTCATAGACATTGTTCTATCGTAATATGTCCAAACAGTAGCATACTTGCTGTTCAACATCATATCAAAGTATCTAAGTCTATACTCTATTAATTCTTAATACTAGATTGCTTAAAATGTATTCCTTTCTAGTGGAGTATAATAAAGATGTGTTGCATCATCCTTATTTTAGGACGTGATGTTCATATGACTATTATCAAGTTAATATAATAAAAATCATGTCGATATTTTGGTCATCTATCTTGCGCTTAATTCCATTACAACTTTATTAAAGAGTAGACAAGTGAACACATGAACCCTGGTCCAATTTTCATCATAAGAACACCTTTCCAACACTTTTATCTGCATTTCAATTTTCATCATTAATTAAATCTGAAAATACAAAAATATATTTACTTTCTTGCAATCATACCAAAAACTCAAAAATAGTTTTTTGATATCGATTTAGTTGCATTATAGCTTTAGTTTACTTTCTCACATCATATTTACTTTATTGCATTGTTATTTAATTTATTGTATTTATTATTTATTATTTACTTATATTCAACACCTTGTGCTTGACAACCACTCGGTGGAGTTGGGGACGCAAGACAAGGAGATTGTTTTGCATGTTGCCTGACGAGAACGAAGAGAGCTTTTTTGACTGTTCCCCAAGAGTTTGATATAAACCCTGAGTTCCTTCGTGGGGAAAATTTACTCTTGGTACAACACTTTGCACTTAGAGTCCCAACGAAGTGGCATATTGGTTGGTGTCATCAATAACCGAACACAAGAATGACTACGAGGCGCAGAGCCGTTCCATTACATTCTACTTTATGACTCCAATCAAACACACGCTAAAATTGGTTCATACTTAGCTTGTAACAATCTCGAGATCGATCTCGACCTAGTTTCAAGCGAAGAACAAATTCAATTTTCCTTGCATGGAGAAGGGGAAAAATCCCATCCACAACGTATAGAAAAATAAATTAACCTTCCAGATTTGTGTAATTAAATCACAACCAAATTAAAAGGACTAAATCGCATCTACAACATACAATTTATGAATGTCCTACTTACATTTAACAGAAAACATAATTATTTTGCATAATTATTTTTTAAAGCTAAGTCAAGTGAGCTAGTGTTATCTCAACATTAGCTTGTTTTCCAATTGAGCTATATAAGACAATCATGCACGGCTCATTTCGAGTTGATCATAATGTTATGGTCGGGCTCCAGTATGCACGGAAGAGGCCCAATAGTGGGCCGAATTAGGGGCTTAGCCCAAGTTATCTAGGGTTTAGAGGAGCTGTCCTTCTATTTAAACACTTGTACCCCATCGATTATAATCAGACAATAAACATATACTGTTGTCGTCTCCCTCAGGAGACGGGAGCCCCAAACCCTAGCCGCACCCTACCCTAGCCGCCGCCTCCTCCTCCCTCTCGCAGCGACGACGCCCAGCCGCCGGCGACTGCGCCTCCAGCCTCACCGTCCTCACTTCCATCCCTACAATCTATGCCCGAGACCTGGTAGAACTGTAGTCTCTACCAATTTGGTATCAGGTTGCTCTGGTTCGATGAGTTCTTTAGGCCTCCCCACCACTGCCGCTGACTCCACCTCGCAGCCGCTACCGCTTTCCCAGCCGCCGCCGCCGGCCACCTCGGGTCTGCCTGCCTCGGGCGCCGTGGCCATGGCGGCCGACGTGGCCCGCGTCCTCTCTCTGGCAGAGATGTCGTCGGCGATCCGCGACCTCATCCTGGCGGTCTCGAACCTCTGGACCTTCCTCTAGGCTCCCTACGTGCCACCGCCGCCACTGGCCCCGCCAGCTGCGCCCTTCGCGCCACCACCATCGTCCACCGTCGCGCCCAAGGGACTCCCGATCACCTAGATCAGGTTCCCGTCGTCGCCATCCCCGCTGCCGACGTGGATCGACCCGCCGACCTACATGACGGCGCCGCCACAGCCGACGGTGCTGTAGCCGCCCGCCACCACCTTCGGGGGGTTCGGCGGGTATACTGACCCATCCGCCGGGAGCTCCATGGTGCTGCAGTACTCTCCTCCCGCCACGCTGGGTCGCCACGAGGGCGCCTACACGGCCTCGCCGCACGTGCAGCAGCCGCCTCGCTTCACCAAGCTAGAGTTCGCCACCTACGACGGCACCGTCGACCTCCTCAACTGGCTCAACCAGTGCGACCAGTTTTTCAGGGGGCAGCGGACCATGGCGTCCGACCGCACATGGATCACCTCCTACCACCTCCGTGGCGCCGCACAGATGTGGTACTACGCCCTCGAGCAGGACGAGGGCGGGATGCCTCCGTGGGAGCGCTTTCGCGACCTGTGCCTCCTCCGGTTTGGCCCCCCATACGTGGGAGCCGCCTGGCCGAGCTCGGTCGCCTCCCCTTCACCACCTCGGTGCAGGACTTCGCCGACCACTTCCAGACGTTGGCCTGCCATGCGCCTGGTGTCACGGCTTGCCAGCGCACCGAGCTCTTCGTCGGCGGCCTCCCCGACCACATCCGCGTCGACGTCGAGATGCGCGACCCCCAGGACCTGCAGATGGCCATGTACTATGCGCGCGCATACGAGCAGCGCGCCAACGCCACACAACAGGCGTTCCCGGGCCGCGGCGCGTGCCCCCGACCCGCCCAGCACCGGCGACCGCCACCCCGACGTGCCCCGCCCTGCCGGCCGCTGCTGCAACTGCGCCCGCGCTGACACGTACGTTCCGGCGCCTGACATCAGCCAAGCAGGTCGAGCGGCGCCGCAAGGGCCTGTGCTTCAACTGCGATGAGCCGTACACGCCGGGTCATACGTGCGCCCACCTGTTCTACTTGGAGACCGTCGACAACGCGGAGGTGGAGGCCTTCACCGCGGAGCTCGACGCCACCACACTCTCCGAGGCCGGCGTCATGACCTACAAGCCGGTCGATGCGACCGCCTTCATTGTCTCCCTTCATGCCATGGCGGGCATCAAGACGGCAAAGACGATGCTGCTTCCGGTGACGATCCACGGGGAGCGTCTCACCGCGCTCGTGGACACGGGCTCGACGCACAACTTCCTATCCAGGGACGCCATGTGCCGCCTCGCCCTCCAGCCGGCGGGTGCGGAGAAGTTCAGCGTCACCGTCGCCAACGGGGACCGCCTTGCTTGCCAGGGCGTGGCACGGTAGGTTCCCGTCCTCATCGGCGATGAACCCTTCTTCATCGATTGCGTCGGCATCGACCTGGGCTGCTACGACTTCATCCTCGGTGTCGACTTCCTGTCCACACTAGGTCCCATCCTTTGGGACCTCGACGTGCTGTCCCTCATCTTCTGGCGCGAGGGCGGCCATCGCGTTCAGTGGACGGGCATCGGCGGCTCTGACGCCGCGACCCCGCAGCTCCAGTTGATGGCGGCCGCACTTGATGAGGCGCATCCTCTCCTGGCCGACCTCCTGCAGCAGCACAGCGACATCTTCGATGAGCCACAGGGCTTCCCACCTGCGTGTAACATCCCATAACGTAGGACAACTCCGGGGTAGACTAGAAGGGCTTTTGTGCATTGCATCTGAAATAACGGGATTTTTTCGCGCTTTTGTCACTAAAACCTAAGAGTGATCGAATCTCTCTTCGAGGGGGAATGGTAAACTCTCGAAGTGCGAAAGATTTGGACATGACCTCTTTTGATCCATTGTTGTGAGAGGTGATGAATTAAACAACTAAACCCTAGCTATAAGCTTTGGAATTTGAACTAAGATTTGAATAAAGTTGAATTTGAATCTTGAATGATTGAGCTTAGAATTAAAAGGCACATTTAGAAAGGATAAACATTATTAAAGAATAAATATATAGGAATATAAACATCAATAAAGTTAGAGAAAACTTAAGCTTTATTGATCATCAACACATATTATATTGTCTTTACATAATTCAGTAATGAAAGAATATTACAACTTTGAATGAATCAAAGATAATTACAAAAGAAGAAATGGAAGGTTACAAGTTACAAATTCTAAAAAAAGGAAAAACTAAAAGTCTTCTTTCTTTCTTTCCTTTCTTCTTTTCTGTTCTTGGCATCTGCAATCAAATAAAAGAAATAGCAAGTTTGCCAAGATAGCATTTACCAAGTGGCATTCAAAAATAACAAGCCACTCTAGATAATCATCGGAAGGTTGAGCTTATCACCAAAGCCTCGGGTAGAAATATCCCAAGGCAGCCGAGATGGGCAAGGCAGTTCACACCAGCATAGTCACCATATGCATGCACTAAGGTGTCACACACCCAAGTAACAAGGCATAGTATAAAAGCATCATAGAGGGGAACATTGCTCGGCCAAAGATCACAGTCGACCAAGAACACACCACCAACAGCAACACCCCAAGAACACCATCACAATCAAGATCACATCACCATCACTGAATCACCACCACACAATCAACCCTGCTCATGTGTTGAGCAACAGGGAAGATTCACACCCCAGCACATCATCAAGCAAACCATCCATCAAAGCCAAAGACCAGCATGGTCACATAGTTCAACTAGGAACTAGGTCAAGCAACTAGGAGGAGCAGGCTAGCCACAAGAAGCAGGAAATCAGAATTATTCCAGAAGAACAAGCTACTCTTCAGCAGCAGGTTATTATTAAACCACATCACACATGAGTGCTGGGAGAGAACTCACAAGTTATTCTCCCAGGCAGACTGCACAGAGCACAGCCACATAGAGATCAAGCAAAGCTTGATGAAACAAAGGCTTTGGTCATCATTTGGATGTCCAGGAGGCCATGACTTTGAAGACAAGGCCATCCACAACACCTACTCCCTAACACATAACCTTATCTGGGAATTTCTCAAAGGAAATACTCACAGAAGTAAGAGCAAGGCCAGGAGTGGCACATGGGTTGCCTAGCTACCAAGATTAAGGCCTAAAACCTAGAAAAACCATCAGCTCTGTCTATAAAAATTGACCAAGTTTAGTTAATCATTTGGGAAAAGTGGACAGGGACACTTTTAATCAAATAATCCACCAGCAGACCACCACAGAGGGTGATCTACTCTCAAGAACACCAACTTAACACCCACAGTAACTGTGAACACCTCAAGGAGGCATCACAGTAAAGCAGTTAACCAGAAGCTACTGCAAGAGCCATAACAACAGGCATGGAAGATTGCATCACAGCTAGGTATAACCAAGCTCAACAGAACAAGTTGCATCACTATATCAGCACAACAGAAACACTGCAAGAAAGTGCAGTGACACTGTTAACAACACTAGCCAATTAACAACAACATTCAGAGGTAACTAACACATAGTTATCCATGCACTTGATCAGATTGATCAAGACTAGCCACTAGCAAGATATTAACTAATCAAGCAACAGCAGCAACTGAATGATTCAACAGTAAAAGGCCACCATAGCATGCAGTTAACTGAATCAGCAAGTTTCAGTTAACAGAGTTAACTGAAACTATGACTAAAACCAACAGTAGCAACTGAGACAATCATGATCAAGCTATAAACAGCAAGCTAATTGGACAAGTAGTGATCATGGAGTCTAGGGACACACATCACAGCCAACTTAAGTACACAGCACAGCTAGTTTAACTTCACCGCACAAGTGCAAGCTTGGGGAGAAACCCCAGTGCAGCAGAGGTAGGAGAACATGCCCAGCACAAGCTCCAGGTGAGCTTGGCCAGTGCAAGCTCCAGGTGGGCATGGCCAGTGCAGAGCAAGCTCCAGGAGGACATGGAGCAAGCTCCAGGAGGGCATGGAGCAAGCTCCAGGAGGGAGCAAACTCCAGGAGGTTGCAGAGAATGACAGAGGGGGAGTAGTGGAGGAGAAGCACTTACACGATGCCAGGAGATACCACCGTGGCATGGCGAGGCAGTGCCCGCGCGGCCACGACGGCATCAAGCCAGGGGAAGTCGCCGACGACACGTCGGCGAATCACCAAGCACCAGATCTCACCAAGGACAGGGCCAAGCAACTCGAGACCAAGCTCGAGGTCGCCATGGCCAAGATCCCGAGCTTCGGAGGTGAAGGGGATGCGAGCGTCCGGGGGGCAATCGACAAGATCTCGTGGACATGCGGAATCGCCGTCGCTTGATCTATCGATTGAGCACCATCTCAGCGGCGGACTCCGGCGGAGCTCGTCGGAATCAAGCGCGGCGGCGGCGAGGCGATGCGGTCGCCAGCGAGAGCGCGAGGGAGAAAACGACGCGGGCGAGCGAAGGGGTATGACCGGTCGGGCTGCCGAGCCACCTGGTCGGGTTCGACCAGGAAGGCTGGCGCCGACAGGTGGGCCTGGCCCGATAGGTGGGCCAAGGCTAGCAGAGAGAGAGAGAGAGGGAGAGAGAAGTGAGGTTTTAATCTAAAATTTTAAAACAGAAATTTAATTAAAGAAAGGTTTTTTTTTAGAAAAAAACTTTCCACACCCAGTTAAATGCAGTAAAATACATTTGATTTTTGCAAAAATAACTTTAAATGATCTTTGACCTTTTAAATCACATAAACAATGATTTTGTGAGTAAAAGAAGATTTATTCATAATTGACTTATGAACTTTTCTTTTAAAGGAAAAACCTCTAAAAATGATTTAAATGAGAAAGTAAAAAGGGAAATAACATTCTTGAAATAAAATCAAGTAAATTCATTCAAGAATTGTCCTTAGTATTCTTGAATGAATTTCAACTAATATATACTCTGATAAATTCATAATTAGGGTATATACACTTTTAATAAATCAACCCAATGATAATAATAGGAATGAGAACTTTAAAATGTTCTTTCTCTAATTATGAGATATCTAAGAAAAACCTAAATAGAATAGAACTCGTTATCAAAATTGAACTCCATTCCAGGATATTGAAGAATATTCTTGAATGAAGCAATTGATACCATATACTCTTTAAAATCATAAAGGGAGTATATAAACCCTAGGATAAGAATAAAACACTTCTAGGGGGTTAAAGGGAACACACACACTTTAAATGCATGCATTATTTGAATCTTTAACCATTGCCCTTATCGGACAATGATGCTGTTTTCCAGAACCCGAGGTCCCGGGTCACTTCAACAAATCCAACTGCACTACCTTGCAGTTTGCAGGCAAGTTCACTCTTGCTCATATCTCTTGATTATCTTTAACAAAGTACTTGCAAATATACCGGTGGTATTATTATGATGATTGCATTTAAAAGCAAAGGTTCTGCTTTTCTTGAATGAATATGACTAGTGGTTAGCAACCCTAGTGGTTGTCGACCTAGGAAGGTGGGCAGTGGGACCATGGTAAGAGTATGGTGGAGGTCCCACTGTACCGGGAATTTTCACCTAGGACTAATAACCAATGTCGCCAGTGATTCTTGTGCCATAAAATACGGTCAACCATAGGGTCTGGAATGGGACGGAAGAGTCAGCTGTATCTTTTCCCTCATGCATATCAACGGACGCGCCGTTTCGGAGCAGTTGTCTCCCTGCGTGGAGCTTCGGGATGGGTGGATTCCCCCTAATGAATTCACGATTCGGGCGGTCTATGATGGATTGCGGCAACGACGGGGGTAGAGTGCCGAGGCCAGTGTTACCCAAAGCCATAACCAAACTGGTGGGGGTAACTTGTTGTCTGGGAGGGCAAGTATGTCGAGGTCGGCAACTACCAAAGTGTAGACCGGCGAGGGTAACGAACCGAAGTTGGAGCCGCAAAAGGGTGGGTATGCACGGTCGCAGGAAGGAACAGTGATTGGCTCGGATCAATGGCTGGGCCACATACCAAGGAAGTATGGATGGAAAGTACACCTGGTTGTGCAGCAAAGTGTTGATCTCCTATGGGTACAAGTGACCACCTCTGCAGAGTGTACAAAAAGTATCAAGATACTCCCTGTTCCGGGAAGGAGCTACGAACACGGCAGGAAAGGAGCCCATCGAAGCTCTAATCAACCTGTGAAGACTGACGGACATAGCTCTTTGAATAAAATCAATCTTTGAAGAAATGATTATAAAAAAACTGTATTTGGCCTAAGACTTTAGTCTATGGTGGTAGCTAGTGCATCAAACACCTCTATGCTATTAAATGAACTTAATGGGTAACGCTCGTTACTCACCCCACTCCCTTTTAACCCTTGCTTAGACTCGGAGGGCCAGTTTGAAGAAACCGAAGGAAGCCCGAAGGACTACGAGGAGATCTACTATGAAGAACCGGATCTATCAGGAGGAGTCGAAGGCGTCGACTACACCATCTCCTATGGTCCCGACGAAGGACTCGAAGGGGAAGCCGACACCTAGAGTCTTAGGATAGAAACTTTGGTCGCATCGAACCCCTAGAATAAAGCGACTAGAGTTGAGCACTATGTTTAGTTTACTACTTTCAGTTGTAACTAAGGTTTGTAGTATTAACTTAGAACCATCTAGTGTTCCTGTTTGGACCAAGGAGGAACTGGAGTCCTTTGTAACATTATGGCTTGTAATATTCAGTGTTTGAATAAAGACCGCTATGTTTCTGTTGTACTACTCTGAGGGATGTAATATTTGTGAATTGGTACTTCACGAGTGTTATGTCAACGACTTGTATACTACAACATGCAGTGGTATACTGGGTCACCACACCGCACGGCCCTGTGACCACCGCATCCACCTGCTGCCGGACACGGCGCCTATCGCCGTGCACCCGTACCGGTACCCCCAGCTGCAGAAGGATGAGCTCGAGCGCCAGGTGGCGGTCATGCTCGCGCAGGGCATCATCCGGATTTCGACATCACCGTTCTCCACCCCGGTGCTCCTTGTGCACAAGGCCGACGGCACATGGCGCTTCTACATCGACTACCGTGCCCTCAATGCCATGACATCCAAGGACAAGTTCCCCATCCCCGTCGTGGATGAGCTCTTGGACGAGCTACACGGAGCGCGCTTCTTCACCAAGCTCAACCTGCGTTCGGGCTATCATCAGGTGCGCATGCACCCGGACGACATCGAGAAGACGGCGTTCCGTACTCACCATGGCCACTTCGAGTTCCCGGTGATGCCGTTCGGCCTCTCCAACGCGCCGGCGACCTTCCAGGCCCTGATGAACAACGTGCTCAGCACATACTTGTGTCGCTTTGTGCTTGTTTTCTTTGATGACATTCTTATCTACAGCTCATCCTGGGCGGAGCACCTGCAGCACGTGGCCATCATCTTCAATGAGCTTCGAGCGCATCGTCTCCACCTCAAGCACTCGAAGTGCTCGTTCGGCACGACCTCCGTCGCATACCTGGGGCACGTCATCTCGGTGGAAGGTGTTGTGATGGACGCGGACAAGGTCGCCGCCGTCACCGCGTGGCCGACCCCGCAGTCACCTCGGGCTCTCCGCGGCTTCTTGGGCTACTACCGGAAGTACATACGGGACTTCGGCCTCATCGCCGCGCCACTGACGCGCCTCCTTCGACGCGACGCCTTCTCCTGGGACGAGGAGGCAACTACGGCATTCACGGCTCTCAAGCGGGCGCTCACGACGGGACCCGTCCTCCAGATGCCGGACTTCGACATGCCGTTCGTGGTGGACTGCGACGCCTCCGGCATCGGCTTCGGCGCCGTCCTCCACCAGGGCGAGGGACCGCTGGCCTTCTTCAGCCGCCCCTTTGCCGCTCGCCATCACAAGCTCGCGGCATACCAGCGCGAGCTTATCGGGCTGGTCCAGGCGGTGCGCCACTGGCGTCCTTACCTTTGGGGTCGGTCGTTCCGTGTGCGCACGGACCACTACGGCCTCAAGTTCTTGCTGGACCAGCGCCTCTCCACCGTCCCACAGCACCAGTGGATCAGCAAGCTCTTCGGCTTCGACTTCATCGTCGAGTACCGCCCAGGCCGTCTCAACACGGTCGCCGACGCCTTGTCCTGCCGCGACACTGAGGATGTCGCGGACGACGTTGCCACGGCATGCACTATCCTATGCATCCACTCCGGGCCGTCCTTCGCCTTCATCGACGACATTCGCCGGGCGAGTTCTACTGCCGCGGACGCACAGGCGCTCCGCGGGCGCATTGACGCCGACGAGCTGGGGGCGCCCTGGCGCCTGGACGATGGGCTGCTTCTACAGGGGCTCCGCCTTTTCGTGCCCGACCATGGTGACCTGCGCCACCAGGTCTTGTCCCTAGCGCACTCTGCAGGACACGAGGGCGTGCAGAAGACCCTCCATCGCCTCCGTGCTGATTTCTACATCCCCGGTGATGGCGCGCTGGTCCGTGACTGGGTGCTGCCCGAGGAAGAGGCGACTTGGGAGAAGCTCGACCATTTCCGCCAGCAGTTTCCAGATGTTCAGCTCGAGGACGAGCTGTTTGAGAAGGCGGGGAGAGATGTTATGGTCGGGCTCCAGTATGCACGGAAGAGGCCCAATAGTGGGCCGAATTAGGGGCTTAGCCCAAGTTATCTAGGGTTTAGAGGAGCTGTCCTTCTATTTAAATACTTGTACCCCTTCGATTATAATCAGACAATAAACATATACTGTTGTCGTCTCCCTCAGGAGACGGGAGCCCCAAACCCTAGCCGCACCCTGCCCTAGCCGCCGCCTCCTCCTCCCTCTCGCAGCGACGGCGCCCAGCCGCCGGCAACTGCGCCTCCAGCCTCACCGTCCTGACTTCCATCCCTACAATCTACGTCCGAGACCTGGAAGAACCGTAGTCTCTACCACATAAGTTGAGCTAAAAATAATCAATCTCGATCCGTGCACCGAGCTTTTCTTCCAGCATTATCGGGATAGAAGTTTTCGTAGAATTTTCCTAGTGGGATCCCACACGCCTTGGAAGATCTCATTGAACTTGGCATATCCGTCGTCATTGCGGGTTGTCGTCTCCAGTGTCGAGCGGCATGGGATTAGAGCATAAGATATATAGAGATGTTTTTGACCAAAATACGCAGAAACGTCATGCCACGTAAGCCTAAACATGTACCTCTCCTAATAAGTAGTGTCAAACGGCCCAAATCATGCGCTTAGTGCTTTCTGTTAGCGTGAAGACCGGTTCCCTCTGAAGACCAGCTCCACCTGAGCTATCCATGCATGCATGGATAAGCATGTGGCCCGATCGACGTGCTCCTCCTCCAGTTTAGGATCTGCAGTTGCAGTGCGTGCGTGTGTGTGCTGCTCTCTCTCCCTCCCCCTTGTACCTCTCTATATAAACCCATGTACAAGAGATGAATACAATCAAGCATTGTTACAGTGCCAAGAGCACACGACATACATCTACCCTAGTTTACATGGTATACGCGTAGGTGATCGTAGTTGGGAGCGGTGAGATAGAGAGATTCGTGAGGGGTGCGCAGGTTTAAGGGTTTAGTGGGGCGGATATTAAGGAGATGGGTAGCGGTGATGAGTGCTTCGGCCCAGTAGTCAGGTGGCATAGACGCCTAAAGGAGAATAGTGCGTATGACATCGTTAGTGGTGCGGATTGCACGTTCCTCTTTGCTATTTTGCGCAGATGTATATGGGCAAGAAAAACGGAGTATGGTGCCGAAGGGAGTGAAGAACTTGCGATTAGCATGGTTATCGAACTCTCGTCCGTTATCACATTGTATGGTGCCGATGGTGGTGTGAAAGTGTGTGCGGACAAAAGCGTGAAAATTGGATAAAGTGGAGTGAACGTCGGATTTTAATTTCAGAGGATAAGTCCACAGATAATGCGAGAAATCATCAACAATGATCAAATAATATTTGAAACCAGATAAACTAGGAAAAGGTGCCGTCCATAGGTCACAATGTATCAAAGAAAAAGCAGCGGAAGTGGTACTTTGTGAGGAACTAAAGGGAAGTCTAATGTGTTTGCCTAATTGGCAAGCACGACACAAGCCAGACATTTTATTACAACGCATTTTATTGAAGGTCGAAGAAACGCCGGGGTGGCCGAGCCGGCGATGCCACAAGTCCGGGGACGAAGCAGCGTAGGCGACATGTGCGTTGGATGGAGAAGACGCCGGTGTGAAGAGCGGATACAGATCGCCATCACTGTTGCATCTGAGCAGAAGTTCCTGCGTTTGAAGATCCTTTACGGATACACCAAAAGGGTCAAACTCCATGGAGAGATTATTATCAGTAGTAAAACGTCTAACAGATAAAAGATTAGAAACAATATTGGGTGCAACTAAAACATTTTGGAGATAGAGTGGACGGGAGGAGGAAGGAAGGACAGAATGACCAAGATGGGAGATTGGGAGTGTGCTTCCATTGCCAACAATAACCGGAGCCATGTTAAAAACGGGTCGAGAGCGAGTGAGTGTACCTGGGTTGGCAGAAAGATGCGTGGAGGCGCCGGAATCCGCGATCCACTGCCCGGAGGTGCCTTGCAAAGACAGATCGTGGAGTGCACCGATCAATGCGCTCTGCTCGAACGTGCCGTGGCCCTGCTGCTCCGGAGGCTGGTACTGCTGCTGCTGGACGGGAGGCTGGTACTGTGGCGGTGGGTTCTGTCCGAAGGCCTGTCCAGGGCCTGGGAACAGAAGCTGCTGCGGAGGCTGGGCACCGATCAGCGCCCGCCCTGGACTGGCTACGTCCAGGCCTGGCCGGCCAACTACTCGGCGCCGCGTCTGCCCGGCGTCCTCGGATCTCGTCCTCCGCAAGCGTACCTGGCTTCTGCGCCCTACGGTGGGCCGCAGCAGTATGCCGCGCCGCCGTCCGTCTTCCAGGCTCCGCTCTACAACGCGCCCCCGCCGCAGCCTCCGGAGCAGCAGGGCCACGGCACGTTCGAGCAGAGCGCATTGATCGGTGCACTCCACGATCTGTCTTTGCAAGGCACCTCCGGGCAGTGGATCGCGGATTCCGGCGCCTCCACGCATCTTTCTGCCAACCCAGGTACACTCACTCGCTCTCGACCCGTTTTTAACATGGCTCCGGTTATTGTTGGCAATGGAAGCACACTCCCAATCTCCCATCTTGGTCATTCTGTCCTTCCTTCCTCCTCCCGTCCACTCTATCTCCAAAATGTTTTAGTTGCACCCAATATTGTTTCTAATCTTTTATCTGTTAGACGTTTTACTACTGATAATAATCTCTCCATGGAGTTTGACCCTTTTGGTGTATCCGTAAAGGATCTTCAAACGCAGGAACTTCTGCTCAGATGCAACAGTGATGGCGATCTGTATCCGCTCTTCACACCGGCGTCTTCTCCATCCAACGCACATGTCGCCTACGCTGCTTCGTCCCCGGACTTGTGGCATCGCCGGCTCGGCCACCCCAGCGTTTCTTCGACCTTCAATAAAATGCGTTGTAATAAAATGTCTGGCTTGTGTCGTGCTTGCCAATTAGGCAAACACATTAGACTTCCCTTTAGTTCCTCACAAAGTACCACTTCCGCTGCTTTTTCTTTGATACATTGTGACCTATGGACGGCACCATTTCCTAGTTTATCTGGTTTCAAATATTATTTGATCATTGTTGATGATTTCTCGCATTATCTGTGGACTTATCCTCTGAAATTAAAATCCGACGTTCACTCCACTTTATCCAATTTTCACGCTTTTGTCCGCACACACTTTCACACCACCATCGGCACCATACAATGTGATAACGGACGAGAGTTCGATAACCATGCTAATCGCAAGTTCTTCACTCCCTTCGGCACCATACTCCGTTTTTCTTGCCCATATACATCTGCGCAAAATGGCAAAGCGGAACGTGCAATCCGCACCACTAACGATGTCATACGCACCATTCTCCTTCAGGCGTCTATGCCACCTGACTACTGGGCCGAAGCACTCATCACCGCTACCCATCTCCTTAATATCCGCCCCACTAAACCCTTAAACCTGCGCACCCCTCACGAATCTCTCTATCTCACCGCTCCCAACTACGATCACCTACGCGTATACGGGTGTCTCTGCTACCCCAATACGTCAGCCACCACTCCCCACAAGCTAGCCCCCAGATCCATTCCATGTGTTTTCATAGGCTATGCCCCTGAACACAAAGGATACCGGTGTTTAGATCGCCTTACTGGTCGCGTCTATACCAGCCGGCATGTTACGTTCGACGAGACTCATTTTCCTTTTTCTGAAGACCTCTCTCCAGATCACTCCGATTACTCCTTCGATCACGGCTCTGACTCTGAATCTCCGTTGCCCGATCCTTTTCTCTCGCTACCTACCGCTTTGCCTATCCCCGCTGCACAGCCCACGATTCCCGTAGCACAGCCCTCGACAGCTCCTCTGTCCACCCCGGCGGCCTCCTCTCCCATCTCGGCTGCACACTCGACGCCTCCACCCTCTCCCTCTCACCAGCCATCGTCGCCGCCTCCACCGCCCCGCAAGCCTTCTCGCCCGGCCCACTCTCATCCACTTCCCACGCATCCGATGCGCACCAGATCGCAGAACGGCATCGTCAAGCCCAGACGTCTTTTCAATCTAAGCGTGACCACTCCGGTCTCTCCCGTGCCTACCAACTATCGATCTGCTCTCAACGATCCTCACTGGGCCGCCGCCATGCGCTCCGAGTTCTCCGCGTTAGTCGACAACTCCACCTGGCAACTTGTTCCCCGTCCACACGGTGCCAATATCGTGTCTGGAAAGTGGGTTTATCGCCACAAGTTTCACTCCGATGGAACCCTGGCTCGCTACAAAGCGAGGTGGGTTGTCCGTGGTTTTTCTCAAGAACACGGAATCGACTACGACGAGACCTTCTCCCCTGTTGTCAAACCCAGCACAATTCGCATCATCCTTTCTCTCGCAGTTTCCTTTCGGTGGCCTATCCACCAATTAGACGTAAAGAACGCCTTTCTTCACGGCCACCTCTCTGAAACTGTCTACTGCCAGCAGCCCAAAGGATTTGAAGACCCATCTTGCCCAGATCATGTCTGTCTCCTACGCAAATCACTTTATGGCCTAAAGCAAGCACCCCGGGCATGGTTCACCCGGTTTGCCACCTTCATCTCGTCCATTGGCTTTGTCTCCTCCAAATCTGACACTCCCCTCTTCTTTTTTCACTCCTCCACCGACATCGCCTATCTCCTTTTATACGTCGATGACATCGTGCTAACTGCATCTTCTGATGTCTTTCTCCGCAAGATCATCTCCCTCCTCGACGCTGAATTTTCCATGACAGACTTAGGTCCTCTTAGTCACTTTCTCAACATCTCTGTCACACGGTCCTCCTCGGGTCTTCATCTGTCTCAACGACAGTATGCACTCGATCTCATTGACCGAGCAGGTATGCATGACTGCAACCTTGTCAAAACCCCCATCGAGTCTGGCTCTAAACTGTCTCTCCATGATGGCGATCTCCTCGACAATCCCACTAACTATCGCAGTCTCACCGGCGCTTTGCAGTACCTTACGCTCACTCGCCCCGAGATTTCCTACGCCGTTCAGCAAGCATGTTTGTTCATGCATGCTCCACGCACTTCTCATCTTAATCTTGTTAAGAGAATCATTCGCTACATCAAGGGTACCTTGGATTTTGGCACCCACATCACTCCTTCTTCTACCTCCTCTCTTGTTGCCTACTCTGACGCCGATTGGGCCGGATGCCCCGACACACGTCGTTCGACATCAGGGTATTGTGTTTTTCTCGGCGACAATCTTATATCGTGGTCTTCCAAACGCCAACTAACTGTGTCCAGGTCGAGTGCTGAAGCTGAGTACCGTGCGGTTGCGCATGTTGTTGCTGAGAGTTGTTGGGTTCGTCATCTTTTGCAGGAGTTGCATTGTCCAATTAACAGATCGACGGTTGTGTATTGTGATAATGTATCTGCTGTCTACTTGTCCGTTAACCCTGTGCAGCATCGGCGTACCAAACACATCGAAATTGACATTCACTTCGTGCGTGACAAGGTACAGGTTGGTGATGTCCGTGTTCTTCACGTTCCCACAGCGTCTCAATACGCGGACATCTTCACCAAGGGACTGCCTACGGCGTCATTTGTTGAATTTCGCTCCAGTCTCACCGTCCAGGAACCTCCCGTCGACACTGCGGGGGGGGTGTTAGCGTGAAGACCGGTTCCCTCTGAAGACCAGCTCCACCTGAGCTATCCATGCATGCATGGATAAGCATGTGGCCCGATCGACGTGCTCCTCCTCCAGTTTAGGATCTGCAGTTGCAGTGCGTGCGTGTGTGTGCTGCTCTCTCTCCCTCCCCCTTGTACCTCTCTATATAAACCCATGTACAAGAGATGAATACAATCAAGCATTGTTACAGTGCCAAGAGCACACGACATACATCTACCCTAGTTTACACTTTCTACAAAATTAGAAAGACATGTGGTGGTTTTTTGCTAGAATTTTGGTGGTTTTTCTGTAACCCTCGACCCAATTTTTTTCTTTGATAAACCCTCGACCCAATTGTAGTGTTTCTTTTGCAATTAACTCTCAGCTTTAAACATGCATGGTTGACAGTGCATATTAGCGGGTTATTTGGCTAGGCTTAAATTTGTTTTTTGGCATTTGGCTTATAATGCACGAGCCCCTAACTTGTACCCCTCGATTCCCATGAATAAGCCCTAAATAACTGTTTTGTTAGAAAGTGCTTTTAATATGAATCCAAAGATATTAATTTTGTATTAAACATTCAATATATTATTGGCAAACCTTTTATAAAGAATATATATTCTCAAAAAGCACATGGGCTTCATTTACGTGAACGATGGGACTACTCAACTCAACTTGATAAGGATCCGGCATCGGGTAAGCCATATTGTGTTCCGTATTGATATGAGAGATTTTTTTAAACACAATATAACATAGACGTTTATAAATATGTATGTATACTTAATGCCTCGTTGTTGACCGGCATGTTATGAAAGAATACCGTTAGATAATATTAAAATAAATTCAGATAAATGCAAACATCTATACCAAACGGACTTAAATCTATAGTCTGATTCTACCACAGGAAACCGGCCCAATCATCAGAGCAAGCTCCATTTGCGGACACGAGAGATTTTGCGATGGTTAACCACATGTTTTATTCAGCAAGTACAGATCAATCCCTCATCACGATCCTTGTAGGCCACACAATCAGATCGTGAACGACGACGACACTTCTGGCATGGAACACTGATCTCAAACGACAACAGCAGTACACAGCTGAGTATGAAAACAAGGCTACAATGATGCGGAGCATCACGACTTCACCGAATTATAAAGCACGACCCCGTCACACATGAGCACTGCGAGTTGGAGCATGGGCACTTTTCCCCGCAGTAGTACCGGTGCTTTAGCACCCCCTCCTCCGTCACCATCACGATGGTGTCGTTCGAAGCCCGCGGGAGGCGAGCCATGGCCGGCGTCGGAGCCACCGCGAGCTGCAGAACCACCATTGCGGTCATCAAGGCCACCACACCGATTGCCTTCTTGCCAATCTTCATAGTATTTTATTCTTTTCTCTCTGAGCCGAGCTAGCCTAGTGTGATTTGCTCGATCAATTCCTATCGTTATCACTTATCAGCCCTTTTATAGGCAGCTGCGGCAAGATGAGCTAGGATGGGATGGTAGTCTTGGAGATAGGATCCAAGCTAGTCAGCAAGGACCGGCCGGCTTAAAATATAATCCCCATTTATTGTAATCTTGGAGATTGGGGGCAGCACGCAGAACCGAACCACGTCGCATGGGAGATGGAGTGCTCTTGGAATCTTACTTACGTGTCGCATCATAGCATGTGATGTGAGCATAGCTACGTGTGATTTTCTCGTCTTTTGCACCTTGGTATGTGGGAGAGTTAAGCACGTCGTGGGGTGTTGGTACGGTACCAGCAAGAGGCAGCATCGCCACCATGAACGAGCAATTTAAAATATTTTCCTCTATCGAAGTATCTTCTCCAGCCTCGGTACATACATGCACCATGTGGGTTACGCGCCAAACTCAATGTTTTGACCAAACTAGAGAAACGCGAGGCGGAAATATTGAACGCAAAACCGAAAAGCCAATGCGAACATCAGAATTTTTCATCGCAAATACGTCACATTTAATAAGGTATTGATTTTTTTTTAATTAGTTATGTTCGATTTGTGGACCGCTTCCTCCAAAATCGGCAGGAGCTTACATAAAATTCAAAAGATACCTCTGAAAAGTTTGCGCGACGAAACGAGAGATGATATGTGTATCCTAGATGGTCTATTATTTATGTGGAGTGTTGTGCCCAGCTTTTGATTTGCCATTTTGGTAGCTGCCTCACAAAAAACCTGATTTTGGCACTCAGAAAATAGAAAAAGCACTTTCGTTGGACGAAATAAAAATTGGTCTCTGTGGCGTTCCTCGCCATCCCAAGGGCCATACGCGTGTCTGATATGGCCTCGTTCTAACAAATTATACCATGATCAGGGCTAAACCTAGCTTATTTGACCTAAAAGCCATGCAACCTAGAACATGGTAGATCATTTCTGTGAACGGACTTTTTGGTAAATTGCTTTTATCAAGGTTTGATTTTTTCCACATCTAGGTTCCATCATGATCAACCTGGAGCATTTTTTTATTGTTTTTGAATTAGTTATGTCTGATTAAGGACCCGCATAAAATGACGATGCATGAAAACTCCCGCTCGCAACTAGGCGGTGTGGAGTCCTGCTTTAATTGTCAAAGTTTAGTGAAGAAATGACATGTTGCAGATCCAAACATATTTTTTTGCAAAAAATCAGGAGCTCATTTTATTAGCGCTAAAGTGCAAACCGACCCCGGTTCCAGCGAAATTGGCAGGAGCTTGCGCAAAATTTAGAAAATAACTCCAACGGTTTGAGTGCCGAAACAAGAGCTGATATGCGGACCTCAGATGGTCTAATATTTATGTGGGGGTGTTGTGCCGAGCTTTCGATTTGCCTTTTTGATAGCTTCCTCACAAAAAAAACCCAATTTCAGCATTCCAAAAATGGAAAAAGAACTTTTCGTGGGACGAAATAAAAATTGGCATCCATGGCGTTCCTCGCCATCCCAAGGGCCATGCACATGTATGGTATTGCCTTGTTCCGATAAACTATGCCATGATCATGACCAAACCTAGCTCATTTAACCTAAAAGCCATGCAACCTCAAACGTGCAACATTAAATATGGTAGGTCATTTATGTGAAGGGACTTTCTGATAAATTGCTCTTACCAAGTTTTGAATTTTTTCCCACATCTACATAACATAAAACAACGTCACACAAAGGTCTCGTATTTTTATGATTTATTTAAATTAGTTACGCTCAATTCGGGACCCGCATGAAATAACAACGCACAAAAACTCCCGCTCGCGGCTAGGCGGTGCGGAGTCCTGCTTTAACGGCCAAAGTTTAGTGAATAAATGACGTGTTGCGGATCCAAAAAAATATTTTTGCAAAAAATCAGGAGCTCGTCTTGTTAGCGCTAAAGTGCAAACTCACCCCGACTTCATCGAAATCGGCAGGAGCTTGCGCAAAATTTAGAAAATAACTCTGAAGGTTTGTTCGACAAAACGAGAGCTGATATGCGTATTCTAGGTTATTTATTATTTATGTGCGGTATTGTGCCCAACTTTCGATTTGCCGTTTTGGTAGCTGCCTCACAAAAAACCTGATTTCGGTACTTCAAAAAATAGAAAAAGCACTTCTCGTGGGACGAAACAAAAATTAGACTTTGTGGCGTTCCTCGCCATCCTCCGGGCATGATACGTCTCCAACGTATCTATAATTTTTGATGCTCCATGCTTGTTTTTACACCATTTGCCTATTGTTTCGTTACACTTCGTGGCACTTTTATGCATTTTCCGGAACTAACCTATTAACGAGTTGCCACAGTGCCAGTTCCCTGTTTTCTGCTGTTTTTGTGTTTCAGAAATGATACACAGGAAATATTCTCGGAATTGGACGAAACAAGTTCCTGAAGTCTTATTTTACCCGAAAGCTTCCAGAGATCCGAAGAGAAGTAGGAGGGGGGGCCACCAGGGCCCCACACACAGGGGCGGCGCGGCCAGGCCCCTGGCCGCGCGGGCCCCGTGTGAGGGAGCCTGACCCCTCCTCCGACATCGACCCTTCGCCTATAAAGACCCCCCGACGAAAAAAACCTAAGGACCCGATCAGATTTCCAGAACACATGGCGATCCGCCGCCGCCGTCGACCCAAAGATCGGGAGGGTCCAGAAGCTCTTCCCGGCACCCTACCGGAGAGGGGAATCGCCACCAGAGGTCTTCTTCATCGCCATGCTTGCCACCGGAGCGATAAGTGAGTAGTCTACCTTGGACTATGGGTCCATAGCAATAGCTAGATGGTTGTCTTCTCCACCATGTGCTTCATGTTTAGATCTCATGAGCTGCCCTACATGATTGAGATCACCGTTATGTAATTCTACATGTTTGGTTTGTTGGGATCCAATGAATATTGGTGTTTATGATTGAGTTGCTGTACTGAATATTATCTTTTGTTATCTCTATGTTGTTTATGATCTTGCATGCTCTCCGTTGTTAGTAGCTATCTTGGCCGAGTAGTTGCTAGTGACTCCAAGAGGGGGTATTTATGCTCGATAGTGGGTTCATGCCTCTATTTCACCTGGGGGAGTGACAGAAACCTCTAAGGTGGTAGATGTGCTGTTGCTACTAGGGAGAAAACAACATTCATATGCTCAAGGGCATATGCTTTGTTTACATTACACACTTTGCTTAATGCAATTATCTGTTGTTCGCAACTTAATACTACTCGGGTGTTCGGATTGATATCCCCGGGAGTGGATTATTAGTCATAGATGCAGTTGGATGGTGGTCTATGTATTTTGTTGTAATGCCCAGAGTAAATCTCATAGTGATCTTCTTGACATATCACGTTTATCTTTATTCTATCAATTGCCCAACTGTAATTTGTTTACCCAGCATGTGCTATTTTATCTATGGAGAGACACCACTAGTGAACTGTGGACCCCGGTCTTATTTCCATCATATTGCTATCACCTGTTTACTTTACTCGTACTGTTTACTTTACTCGCATACTATATTATTTTCCACTCGATACGCTTATAATCTTTGTTTCAAGCAAACCGGTGAGATTGACAACCTCATCGCAAGTTGGGAACAAAGTACTTGGTTGTGTGTGTGCAGGTTCCGCATCACCTTCAGTCGTCGCCGTCTCTCCTCTCCTGATCGATAAACCTTGGTTTCTTAACTGAGGGAAAACTAGCTGCTATACTCATCATACCTTCCTCTTGGGGTTCCCAACGGGCTGGTCATTCACCACGCACAAGGACTTACTGCTCCACGTCAACTACACGCCAGCAACCTCTTTTCTGGCGCTATCAACAAGTAGCAGCTCGTTTTTTGGCGCCGTTGCCGGGGAACGAAGAAGAATAATCTCCCTCGTCAACTTGGCACCAGCTCCTTTTCTGGCGCCGTTGCCGGGGAGGAAGAGAAGACTTCTGCGAGGGGAGTTTTTTGCACACACATCCTTTACTTTGTTATTGTTTTGCTTTACTTTATTTATTTTACCTGCATCGTTTTATATCAAAAACCCAAAAAAATTAGAATCCTTGGTAGTTGTTTTTACTTGTTTACTTTCGTTTTGCTGAAATGGCCAATCCTGAAAATACCAAGTTGTGTGACTTTACTAGCACAAACAATAGTGATTTTATCTGCACTCCTATTGAACCACCTGCTACTGCTGCAAACTTTTATGAGATTAAGCCTGCTTTATTGAACCTTGTTATGAAAGAGCAATTTTCTGGTGCTAGTACTGAAGATGCTGCAGCTCATCTCAACAATTTTGTTGAGCTATGTGAGATGCAGAAATATAAGGATGTAGAAAGTGATATTATTAAGCTCAAGTTGTTTCCTTTTTCTTTGAGAGGAAAAGCTAAAGATTGGTTGCTGTCTTTGACTAAGAATAGTATTGATTCATGGGCTAAGTGTAAGGATGCTTTTATTGGTAGATACTATCCTCCTGCTAAGATTATATCTCTGCGTAGCAATATTATGAAGTTTACTCGGTTTGATAATGAACATGTTGCTCAAGCTTGGGAAAGAATGAAATCTATGATAAATAATTGCCCCACTCATGGACTGACTACTTGGATGATTATCCAAACTTTTTATGCAGGACTGAATTTTTCTTCAAGGAACCTACTTGATTCAGCTGCTGGAGGCACTTTTATGTCCCTTACCTTGGGTGCCGCATCAAAGCTACTTGACAACATGATGGTAAATTATTCTGAATGGCACACCGAGAGAGCTCCACAAGGTAAGAAGGTAAATTCTGTTGAGGAAACCTCTTCCTTGAATGATAAGATTGATACCATTATGGCTATGCTTGCTAATGATAGGACTCATGTTGATCCTAATAATGTTCCTTTGGCCTCTCTGGTTGCTCAAGAAGAGCATGTTGATGTGAATTTCATTAGAAACAATAATTTTAACAACATTGCTTATAGGAACAATTTTGCTAGTAACAATTATAGGCCGTACCCTTCTACCAATGGTAATGGTTATGGTAACTCTTATGGTAATTCCTACAACAACACTAGGGCCGCGCCCTCCGAGCTTGAGGTAATGCTCAAGGACTTCATCGGTAAGCAAACTGCTTTTAACAAGTCTGTTGAGGAAAAGTTAGCAAAATTGATATTCTTGCTTCTAAAGTTGATAGCCTTGCTCATGATGTTGAAATTCTGAAATTAAAAGTGTTGCCTAATGATGTGAAAGAGAACAATGTTTTTGCTACCGCTAATGCTATTCAAGTTGGAATTGATGAAAATATTAGATTGTTAGCAGAATTGCATGCCAGGTGGGAAAGAGAAGATGAGATGGCTAGAGAGATGAAGGTATGTACTATTACTACCTCTAATGATGTTGCTCCTACTGGTAGCAATCCTCTTACTTTGATTGGTGTAGAGAAAACTCCCACTCCTTGTGTTAAAAAGCCTAAAAGTGCCAAAACTTTTTCTCAAAAGAGTGCTGAAATTTTTCGGAGTGTGGGAGATGATAGCTCTATTTCTTTTAATGATTTTGATGTTGATGGCTGCAATATATCTGAAGTTATTTTGTTCTTGCAAAAGCTTGCTTTGACTCCCAATGCTAGTTCTTTAAATATTGCTTTTACTAAGCATATTACCAATGCTCTCATAAAGATTAGGGATGAAAAGTTGAAGCAAAAAGCCTCTGTTCCCAAGAAGTTAGAAGATGGTTGGGAACCCATCATTGATATGCATGTTAATAGTTATGATTGACATGCTTTATGTGATCTAGGTGCTAGTATTTCTATCATGCCTAGAAAGATTTATGACATGCTTGATTTACCACCGCTTGAAAAATGTTATTTTGATGTTCCTATTGCTGATGTTGCTAAGAAGAAACCTTTGGGAAGGATTAATGATGTTCTTATTGTGGTTAACAATAATCTTGTTCCTATTGATTTTCTTGTTATGGACGTTGAATGCCATGCTTCATGTCCTATTATTTTGGGAAGACCCTTTCTTCGAACTGTAGGTGCTATCATTGATATGAGGGAAGGCACTATCAAGTATCAATTCCCACTAAAGAAAGGTATGGAACACTTCCCTAGGAAAAGGAAGAAATTAATTTTTGACTCTATTCTTAGAGCAAATTATGAGCTTGATGCTTCATCACTTGATATTACTTGATTCGCAATTTTCTGCGCCTAGCTCAAAGGCGTTAAAGAAAAGCACTCTTGGGAGATAACCCAATGTTTTCTTTTCAGTACTTTTTCTTTTATTTGAGTCTTGGAAGTCATTACTACTGTAATGACTGCTCCTTATCTTGTTTATTTCGTTTTTGTGCCAAGAGAAGCCTCTAATTTGAGTGAGGTAAAGATTTGGGGATGTTGCTGTCCTGAAACTGTTTTCGGTGCTGCACCGTAAAAATTCGTATAAATTCTCTGTTTATCTTTTGGACCTGCTATTTCTTGTGCATATGCCCCAGGTTTTATCCAAACTTTTGTTAGCTGAACACTTTTTGATTTGAGCAACAGAAAATCCCTCAAAAATTCGACCTTTGTCAGCTGTTCAGTTTTGACAGATTTCTGCCAATATTTGTGTTTGCCACTTTATCGCTTTCTTTTGAGTTCTTTTGATCACGGAACTTTTGGGGAGGTTGCTACAGTAGTATTTGCTATATATGTGGTGGTTTTGAGTTGAAACCTGAAGCAAATAGAGGATTGATTATATGTTATGCTTGCACTAATGTTGCTAATAGAATTGTGTTTAGTTTTGTATGAAGGAAGTTTTCAAGTGTAGGGATTGGAGAATGATGAGATGAGTTGAGGAATGGACAAAAGCTCAAGCTTGGGGATGCCCATGCATCACCCCAAGAAATATCCAAGAAGTACAAGCGTCAAAGCTTGGGGATGCCCCCGAGGCACCCCTTCTTCATCGGCAAAAATCAGGTCACCTTTCAAAACACTATATTTTTATTGCTTCATGCACTATGTGTTTTTCTTGGAGCGTCAGTTGTTTTAGTTTTCTTAGTTGGTTAGGTTTGTTTGTTTTCTGCAATAAATGGTTGGACCCCAACAAATCTCTTTTGGGGGAGATGTACTCGTTTTCATTTGCAAAGAACACTCCGTTTTTCATTCTTACAATTTCACCGAGTGTTCTTCTTTTTCCGCTACTGCTTTTGGTTTTCGTTTTCACCTTGATTTGCGTTCAGATCTTCTTATATTTATTCATCAAGGTGTATTTTTGCCTCTGATCTTTATTGGTTTTCATCAAAAGAGGTGTTTATAAAAATTTCAAATGGTGTTGGAAAAGAGAAAAAGCTTTGTGCAAAATAGTGGTACAAGAAGGAGGTTGTGTAGACTGCGGCTTAGGCTTTTTCATGTCATGCTTGATGTCTTTTTGATAGTATGCTTAGTGGTTTTGCTGTAGCATGACTTGTCTCAAATAACTGAGATTTCTTAATGAGCCTTTGAAAAAATCATGCGTTGTTTTTATTGTATGGAAGCATTATTTTGGTTTTCTCCTTGATGCTTTATTTGGGTTGACTTGGCGCATGCTCACACATGTTAGACTCTTAAAAAGTCGCCAATAGCCTTCATGATCATTTAGTTTTTGACTTTTGATGCCATCTTATGCTTCTTTTAATGTCGCTTTGTCGCTTTGCATGATTATGGCCATTATTGCTCTCTTAGTTGGTCGCTCCCAGTCTTTTGCTAGCCCTCGCCTTGTACTGAGTATGAGCTCTACTCGTGCATCCAACTCCTAAAAACCAAAGTTTTCCAAAGTGTCCACCATACATACCTACTAGCAATTTGCTATTCCAAGTAAATTTGACTTGCTTTTATTTTCTCTTCAAATTAAACTCTTACCACTGTTATGCGAAATTCGGTCAGTAAAGCTCTCACGAACCGGAAGGCACACTTTACTTTTTCCTGTTCTTAAAAATTTGACATTGTGGTCTCTTATGTTGAGTTGTTATGCTTGCAAGTTGTAAGTTGGATTCTAGCCCATCCATGCTGTCATGGGGCAAGCTTTCAACATTGCACTTCTTATTTGAGTTGATATCGTGATCTTTTGTTTATGGATGCCCGCAGTGTGAAATGAATTGGGAATCTTGTGGGGATCATGGAGTTTGTATATGTGTTACGGAAACGCCGGGCCACCAATCTAAGCCATGCATAATTCATGGTGGAAATTTGCAGCATACCCATGGTGAACATTCGACGACGCATCTCACAATAAAAAGCTAAACAAAAGGCAAATAAAAGAGATGTTGAGGTGTTCATTGTCTGCTTGTCCTGTCATTTTGGTGTGGGCTTGTTCCATGTCATCGGGCACGGAGGTACCCCATTGGCGGTTCTCAATGATATGCATATACTTACAATGACAAGAGCCTTGCTTGGGACTCTAAGTAAAGTAGCATGAGGTTTGGGTACTCATATTCACGCGGCACGAGGTTTTCAACTTATGATTTGTCAAGCATATGCATCATAATTGTTCTCGCATTAACTTTAACCATTCAAGATGCTTATGATGGGGGCAATGAGAGCTCAAAGCCGGTAAGTACCATAATTTTTGAAGGTTATAAAACTTGCAATCACTGCTTCCCTCTGCGAAGGGCCTTTCTTTTACTTTTATGTTGAGTCACCACCTTCTTTCTTTATGCACCATTAAGAGAGCATAGTTGTCATTCTTAATGTGATATGCATTGTCCCAAAGTTCATTGATTGATTCATGATGATTGGTTTCACTTGTTCTTAAATTATTTGTATCTAGTCGCCCTCTTAAACTTTGAGGTGTCCTATGCATTTATGTTTTGCTCTCTTTGAAGGACAAGCTGAAAGCCACTTGTATGTTTTTCCTTATGATTTGAATACACGTTTGACTTTCATTGATTCATTATCATGATCTTTTGTTTGTGTTCATTTGCATGTTTACAACATGGTTGCTAAGTTTCTTATTGTCATGATTATATCTTCATGCCCATGTTTTAAGTTCTTATGATCCCAGCTCACAAATGCTTACATATATGATCAAGATTGTGTAGGTGCATGTCACCTCAAAAATTATTCTTTTGTTATCACTTACCTACTCGAGGACGAGCAGGAGTTAAGCTTGGGGATGCTTGATACGTCTCCAACGTATCTATAATTTTTGATGCTCCATGCTTGTTTTTACACCATTTGCCTATTGTTTCGTTACACTTCGTGGCACTTTTATGCATTTTCCGGAACTAACCTATTAACGAGTTGCCACAGTGCCAGTTCCCTGTTTTCTGCTGTTTTTGTGTTTCAGAAGTGATACACAGGAAATATTCTCGGAATTGGACGAAACAAGTTCCTGAAGTCTTATTTTACCCGGAAGCTTCCAGAGATCCGAAGAGAAGTAGGAGGGGGGCCACCAGGGCCCCACACACAGGGGCGGCGCGGCCAGGCCCCGTGTGAGGGAGCCTGGCCCCTCCTCTGACATCGACCCTTCGCCTATAAAGACCCCCCGACGGAAAAAACCTAAGGACCCGATCAGATTTCCAGAACACATCGCGATCCGCCGCCGCCGTCGACCCGAAGATCGGGAGGGTCCAGAAGCTCTTCCCGGCACCCTGCCGGAGAGGGGAATCGCCACCGGAGGTCTTCTTCATCGCCATGCTTGCCTCCGGAGCGATAAGTGAGTAGTCTACCTTGGACTATGGGTCCATAGCAGTAGCTAGATGGTTGTCTTCTCCACCATGTGCTTCATGTTTAGATCTCATGAGCTGCCCTACATGATTGAGATCACCGTTATGTAATTCTACATGTTTGGTTTGTTGAGATCCGATGAATATTGGTGTTTATGATTGAGTTGCTGTACTGAATATTATCTTTTGTTATCTCTATGTTTTTTATGATCTTGCATGCTCTCCGTTGTTAGTAGCTATCTTGGCCGAGTAGTTGCTAGTGACTCCAAGAGGGGGTATTT